>JAJTUV010000176.1:987500-1587500 GCA_021653895.1 Mastomys natalensis
TCTATATACATAACATGTGCTTTTTTCTTAAATAATTTTTTTATGTGCATTGGCATTTAGGTTGCATGTATGTCTGTGTGAGGGTGTTGCAGTCCTTAGAACAGGAATTACAGACAGTTGTGTGCTCCCATGTGGGTACTGGGAATTGAACCCAGGACCTCTGGAAGAACAGCCAATGCTCTTAACCACTGAGCCATCTCTCCAGACCTAACAGGCATGCTTAAAAAAAAAAAAAAAAAAGAAGAGAGTCACAGAAGCATTCTTGAGAAACTGTAAATTAGATCCTGTTTTAAATGCCCCAAGGGAGCTATTTAGAAGGACCCCTGCAGTGAGTCCCTTGGTAAAGCACATAATCCTTTTGTAATGGGAATAATTTCTCCAAATGTATCTGTTTCTCTCCCCAACTCCACAATCCTATCTTCATATGTCTGCTTTTTTTTTTTTTCCCAAAAGGGGCCACACCTACTTAAACACAACTGCAATGCATATTGATTCTAAGCGGAATCTTCCCAAGGGATGCTTAATCCAGAAATTCCTTGCAATAGTGTGAAAAATACCTTATTTGTATTTTAAACAATCCTTACAGTACACCAAATAAAAGTGAATAGTTCTCCCTTCAGTCCCGCTCCCTGCCTTCAGACACATCCACACAAGAAAGTGAGGGAACAACACAGAATTTCCTGAATTCTGGTAGAGAGATTCCTCTCTGGCCTTGCTGTTTTCTCTCCCTAAATCTGACAGGTCAGGCAGGATACATGGATCTGGGACAGTTAAGAACAAGAAGGGAAGAGGGCCTTGGACATATTCTGACATCATCTTTCAGGTGGAGAGAAGCCTGGGTTTACTTGAACAAAATCCCTGCTAAGCCTTAATTGTAAATCACAGCTTTCTGGGAGGGAGCAAGGCTGGTGCATATATATGCAGACATATATATGCACGCATACACACATACACACACACAAATGGCTCCCCCCACCCCAAATACCATGTAAATTACAAATACTCAGTAAATTACACAAGCTAAATAGGCTGAGAATTCGAGTGAGGAGGTGTGTCTTTAGCTACTACCAACTACGTCTTCTCAGCTTCTTTATTACAAAGGACACTCTATGCATTACAGGTGAGACACCACTTTTAAGGCATAAATATTGGGATATCTTTCCTAGTCTCAACTTCCTAGGCAAAGACACCTCTTTCTGCTTCAGACAAGCAGCACTGACTTTTCTAGTTCGTAACAGCTTGAAGAGAAGGAAAACACACACTTTTGATAGCAACCCCCGAATCTCTATCACCCAAGATAATCCTTTTCAAGTCATTCTTGATGATAAAGAGGTAGCTTTGGAGAAAGGCATCTGGAAGTTTTTACATGCATATCCTCAACTGCCACAAGACTCCAAATGCACCAGGAACTTGGCCTATTATTAGGCATATTGGATCCTAGTTAGGCCTGAAGACCAGGCAAGGGCCAGCAAGGTACTGAACCTGTCAGCCATCAGGGCAGTTTCATATGGGTAGAGCTATGGAGCTACATGGCAGGCTGCCCAGCTGTCTGATAGAGAACGAGGGTCCTCTCTGTGACTCCTTTGCCCAGGTGCTTACTGTACTGAGGCAGAGGGACACCTGGGTACTAATAACTGCTTTGTACTTGGGCTCAATAGTTCCTTTTCCATCTAAATTGATCTGACATTTCTCTTGGGTAAAGATCCATGGGAAGACCTCAGCTCACCACACAGGAGAGGCAGGGCTAGCTCAGCACTCCTCTCCCCCACTATTTTCCTGCTGTCTTCCGAGAGGCAGTACTAGGATGATATTGAGACACAGACAGGCCTTGGAGGACCCGGACTCTGTTTCTAGAGAAGCAATTTGATTTCCTTAAGCCCCAAATGGTAGAATGTAATCCTCCCTTCAATGACTGTTGCATCTGAGAACACAGGGTCAGAGCTGGCTCAGCGATGGAACGTTCTGCCATTTCAACTTATTATTAAGGGCAATTACTTCATTTCAAACAGAAACCAACATATACTGTTATTACTGTAGCTCTGCAAGCCTTCTCTTCCAAACTAGCCATAGAACATGGCAAACACTCATTTAAGAATGTAAGCTCCTGGTTTCAATCTTTAGCTCTTTCCCTTGATCTACCTATCACATACAGTTTGGAAGAGATGAAGTAAATCATTCAGAAATTGTTATTTATATCCTTAGCGAGTAAATTGTAATTTTGTGCAGCCAATCAGTTTGCACAGGTCTGTCTAGGTACTCTGTAGCTGCTCCCCAGTACAGAGGCTGATTTGGAAGGAAACCAGAAATACAAGATAATACCCACTCCTATAGGCTTTTGCCTAAATCAGATTTTCTCTGTGCAGCTGGTTTTAGCTCACAATGGGAAAGAATCCCTGTTTGATTTAGACCAGGCTCAATATTCAGCTTAGGGACTGAGAATTCTACTCTGTGCTCTCACGTACATTTACTGTTTGTCTTGGAAGCCTTGTTTAATCTTCATTCTTGCTTCAATTTTGCAATCTAGACAATGAGGTCATTTTTCACGTACTTTGTAAAAGGCATTTGGTAGTGTTTGGTTGTGGGCATTGTGAGAGAAGTCAGAGGACACTGCACCTCTCCCCAGACTGTGTTTATATTATGCTATAGCTCATCCAAGTCAATTGCTGTATCTAACTATACTTGAGTAGTCTCTGAGAGACTGCAAATACCTGTAAGTAACATACCTTATAGTTATTTCTAATCCACATCCACTCATGTTCCCAAGATGCCTGGAGTCAGAGATTGCTTCAGATTTAGCAGACCATGGACTCATCCATCCATCTATTTATTCATTCATTTATTCTTTAAGACAGGGTTTCTCTGGGTAGTCCTGGCTATCCTGGAACTTACTCTGTAGACCAGGCTACCCTTGAATTCGGGGATCTGCCTGTCTCTGCCTCTTGTGTGCTGGGTATAGATTCTTCTTTGAGTGCCATTATTTTGTCAAGGTTAAATAAATATGATTTTCCTCAGCATGAATAGGAAATTGATAATGAGATGATTCATAACAACTGATTAAGTGGCCATCACTTGGGGCTCTCTCCCTTCCCACTGCACTTGTTCCTACAGTTCAAGGTGCTAGCTGGAGCTGGGAGCAACACCACTCCTGTTGAAGAGAAGGAAGTGCTAGCCCCATACCCCTCACCAGCCAGGCCTTCTGCAAACAGATGTGGAGAGGATTCCTCCTTCTACCATCCTGTTACTCAAAAGGATGATAACAGCCATTGGGGGGTTAAAAAGAGGCAGTGAACCCCCAGTTAATGAGTAGGAATTCAGCAGGCAGTGCAAGATAAATGGGGCTCTCTCTGCTTCTGCTAGAGTCAGCATGAACTGCGGCCCTGCGGCTTGTTTGTGGCAAATGGAGTGCGCGAAATATCAAAGGGCAGTGATCCAGAAGAAGACCGACTTTGACAAATTTTAAATTGGCCAGAAAGAAAACCAGGAGAAAAAAAAAAGGTAAAAAAAAGAGGAAAAAAAATAAATGAAAGAAAATTAGGCAATTGTTTGTGTCCTACAGTTGTGGCATTGCTGCCTTTGTACAGAATTATTGGTAAAAACAGCAGCGACCATCACTGGATGCTGGAGCAATTATGAACCACCTAAGTGAGATGCTTATCAGCAGCTGCAGCGTTTCGAGCTTCCTGTGTACAGTTGTAAGTAACTTGCTCTTGGGCTGCAGTCACTTTAATTAAAGTGTATGGAGTTGGTCAGAGGTAATTATCCTGTTTGGAAAAGAAAGGAAAAATCACCTCAACAAATCTGGCGGTAGTAGATTTCAGAGCAACTCCTGCCAGTTTCCCTTTGTATGTGTGTTTTCCCCAGAAAGGGTTAGGCTGCGGCTGAGTTAGTTTTTGGTTGCTGTTAGCTGACAGCTAACAATGGGGCACAAACAGGGATTATTGTGGCTCCAGTCACCACTTTTGGCAAGCCACCTGGGCCAGGCTTCACCTGCTCAGACTCCACACTACAGGTGCTCAGGCAAGCTTTTCTGATCCTACATGCTGAAGATAATAGAATCCAAAAAACAGTATCTTATTAAACTGTTCCTTAGAATATAAATGAGCTAGCACCTTTCTGCTCTTCCCATTCACCAGGTTGTAGTGCTTTTTAAACTTAACCTCCCTATTCCTTTAGAAAAACAAAACCAAACAAATTCTAAACAATCTTTACTGACATAGCAAGTGGCTTGATGGGAGAGAACTACTCAGTATTTTAAAAGAATCAGAGTCGTCACAGGGCTCTCGGAGTTTAGCCTCATGGTCTAATCACAAGTGCCTTCCAAGAGCTCTGAAACAAATGAGCAACAGGGCACTGGCTGGATGCATGGCGTGCAAATGCACCCAGGGTACGGCTGCTGCAGCCACTGTTTGGAGGCACAGAGTGCGCAATCTTTACTTCCATTTTCTGTAGCGTACTGACTGGCCCCAGAACACTGTCTGGGTAGAGTGTTTCAGCTTTTCTATAATGTGACACTGATTAACACCCCCGCAGAAATGAGACAGGCTGTCTAAAGAGACAGTAGAAATAAATATTTAAGTCTCAGACATTCTCCACCTGATTAGCCTGCCTTCCAAAAAGTAACTTCTAGCTAATGATATTCCATGAAAACATCATCCCAGTAAGTGGGCTATTTGCCCTTTAAGGAAAATCACATGACTTTTCTTTTCAGTGCCTACCTTCTATCCTATCACACTATTTCATTCTACCAGGGTTCTTTACCATACAGAGGATGGTAAATAAAGATCATCGTGAATTTGATCACATGCTTCAGTGCCTCCTCCCCTGACCTACGAATGCACTCATTACAAATCAGCTGAATGGCTCATTGATTTGCCAGGACAAGCAGACGTACCCAATCGCTCAGCCAAGCGGATGTAGACTGGGTCTACCCGACGCATAGTTTTCACCAGATCCTTTTTGCGGAATTTGATTTCTACTGTCCCTTCTGGTTCCAGAACGGATCCCCTGGATGCAAGAAAGAAAACAAAACATTGAACTTTAGAGGAAAGAAGACACAGAATTAGGGCAGTTACAATTTGTGGAACAGGAAATAGGTTCATTACTATTTTGGTCATGTGTGGTTCCCAGAAGTTACCTCTAGAAAAAAGCAGGCACCTGAGATGTATCAAAGAGAGGCATAAAACAATTAAAATAATTCTCATTACCACACCAGTAGATTCCATCTCAAAGACAAAATACAGATTCCACTGCTGATAGCTGACAAAGGTGACAAGCAGCATATTTTGTTTTCCAGAAAAAAAAAACAACAAAAACAAAAAATCCCAAAAGGTAGGCACCCTAGCAGAGAAACCACCTCCAGTACTTGGGCTGTACAAATGAGTGTGTATATAGGGTAGGGAGTAGTGTTAGCAATGACTGTCCTGGACCACAGCTGTTAACGTACATCTAGAAGCATACACGCTAGGCCAGGCTGAGAGGCATTAGAGAGAGGCATCTGTTTCTGGCAGTTTCTGGTGTCAGAATATTGTTAACATTCACTGTAAGAAATTCCAAGGCCTTCACTTTGTTAATCCATAGCACTGGGCAGGATGCTTTTAGTTACCTCTCTGATCTGGTATCAGAAGATAGCTTAGGGCTAAAAAATAAGAGACTTAATGTAGAATGTTAGCTTAGGGATTGAAAAGTGAAACTACTACACTTTCCTAAATAGCTCTTGGAGTAGAAGGCTACAATCTGGGGAGACAGAAGCAGATGCTACAATAAAATGATGGGGTGTAGTAATGGACGTGGACAACGATGTTGATGCTTTCAGAAAAGCATTGTAAATACACAAGAGGATGCTTGGCTTAATTTGTTTTAATTTCAAGAGCTACTTTCTTACAGATTTGGCTTCTCTGCAGTTTTTTTTTTTCTCTTTTTGGCCGTGGGATAGTAGGAGTGGGGTGGTTTACAAACGTAGTTCTTTAGCCTCTTAGAATGTCAGAGTGAAGCCCTGGGCTCCAACAGAAGGGGGCAGCTTTGGTCTGGAGTCACAGGTTGTGGGTGAGCTTATTAACAAGAGAGACAATCCCAGAAGAGCAAAGACCACTCCAAATGAACTACAATCGGTGGATTAAACCCCAGAACCGGGCTAGAGAAACAGCTCAGTGACTAAGAACGCTTGCTGCTCTTCCAGAGAACCTATATTTGATTCCCAGCATCCACAGGGGCTTACAATTGCCTAACTCCAGTTTCAGGGACCTGACACACGCTTCCAACCTCTACAGATAGCCCCTACACATGGCATACACTCTCACAGACACATCATGATTACATATAAATAAAACAAATCTTAATAAGACACACACACACACACACAACACATCCTTAAAAGTCCTGGTTATATTTAAGTCTTCCTTTAAGCTCCTTTTTGCCCCCCCAAAAAGATTGTTAAGAGCCACATCCAAATAGAGAAAGGGAAGGGAGAATCTTTCCAAGTTGGAAGGGTCTGGAAGAGAGGACTGTGTAGTAAAATCATCTGGGATGGGGACTAGACAGAAAACCTGACTCTAGCCTGGTTTCCTTCTTGTGTCAGCAGATACTTTTTAGAAAGCCTATTCTTCTTATCTTGGAGTCTTTTAGGAACAGACAGATTAAAATGAAGTTGTCATGACTATAATGTTCTGGGGGTGATGGCAGTGGTGGCAACAGCTAGAGGGTTCCTGAAGGCATGGAATGCAATAAGGAAGGAAGGCATGGTACCTGCTTTCTCGGTCAGCGTACATCTCCATGTGCCGAGGGTTGATGGTAGGGTCGATCACAACCCAGGAACCACCTCGAAGCTCAGCCTGGGGGGGAATGTAAACCATAACAGGCTGGGAACATTCCCGCAAGCCATCCACAATGTAAGCGCCAAACTTGAGCACTTGGTCATACATATCTATGGAGAATGAAACAAATTAGAAACAATCACACTTCTCAAAGCAGAGCTTTCAAGTTATGGGACATGTAGAAAACAACTGTCTCCATGAAGAGGTTGCTCATGGGAGAAGTGACAGGCCTTAGGGTTCCAGCCACCACAGGTCCTGTGACCATCCCACAGGCCACAGTGACCGATGCCTCCATCTGTACCCCACTCATGATTTCAGGGGAGCTTCAAAAGCACAAGACAGAAATGCAATCTTTCACAAGACACAGTATGCAAAGCCCATGATTAAATATCCATTTTATATCCTCCCTGCATCTCAGTATTCAGGTTTCACCACATTAATTCATACTTGCTCTACAAACGTTAAGTATTTTTCATGTCAATATGTGATCTCTCTCACTACATTAAGTTTTCTGAAGGAAGAAACTATTCCAGCTTCTTTCAATTCCTTTCACGATTCTTAGCATACAATGAGTTCTTAAAATATGCAGCTAATGGCAATGGGTCTTGAAACAAGAATTCTTCCTTAAAAACTGCAGCCAGGAGTGGTAGGGCACACCTATAATTCCATAATTGCTTGTATTTGGGAGGCCGAGGCAAGAGAATGGGAGAATGGTGGTGAGTTGTAAAGCTAGCCTGGATCACAGGGTGAGTTCTAGATCAACCTGAGCAACTTAGTGAGATCTTACTTCAAAATAAGATAGAAACTGTGGACTTTTCATCCCTGTACACACAAAGGCTTGCTTAGTATTGAAACACTCAGTGCTTAAGGTCAGCAGGTAATGAGTGAATAAGCATACATACTTTTGAAAGAATAAGAAAAAGTGTAATTGTATTTTTATAGGACATTAGTGAAAAAAATTATATATGCACACTCATATATGAAATCTCACACAGCTACATTCTTTTCATTCTGTTAAAGAATACTCTGTAGTCCCCAAAAACCAGGCGTGGCCTGCAGACAAGGACTCCTGGTGCACAGATGAGAGAGTCCTGGGATCAGTCATCCATTTCCCAATGTTTTATGTGCTGCTTCCCACTTCCCAGTCTGTAAGGTTTGAACATTGCTAGTGTTAGGGTTCTGAGTCCAAACATTTAATGAGCACTTCACTGCATCCACAAAGGCTCCTTCTCAAACAACAAATAACAGGTTCAACTGGGTTCAAAGGCTCCTATCCAGAGAGGATCTCAATTTGGAATAAATCAATTCTGGAAATCCAAGGCAAAGAAGCATTTTTCAGGAAGTTAAGAGCAAACCAAATAGAAACTGCCTTCATTGTAGTTACGGGCAAATTAAACTGCCACGGTCTCCAGAGTAAATATGGCTCTATATTCAGAGCATCAGTAAGCATAGTTTACTGTGAGGCACCTGCCTTTGACCACTGCTCTAACCTGGCTTATCTGTAAGGACTTCAGAAATTCCAAGTTGCCCCAGGATACATTTCCTATTCTATGTGGAATGTGTATGGTCATATACTCTGTATACATGATCAGAGTGAAGACATTTATTTCTTTGGGTGGAAAGCAAAGACCAAAAAAAATTTACTGCTAATTGCACAACTGCTGTATGAAGAGAGGGAATAAAGGACTTTAAGCGCTTTACGCTAATTCTGTGCTTATGAAAATAATTGCTCAGTTCAAATTATTTTAACTAAATTAATTCTTTAGTGGATATTTCAACTAGTGCTACATAATAAAATAATTGTGTAATTAGTGGTACATTTTTCAGTACTGCCAAGAGTACAGTTTCAGAACAAGTAGCAGGAAGGAGTGGCCCTCTTGGTATGTGCAGAGGAAAAACCGAAGAGTAGATAAAAGATGAAAATAAAACAAAAGATAGAACAGAAGTCATATGAATTAAAAGCAAATGAAGTTATAGGTAAATAAAGATCAGGTTTACAGCCATTTCCTCATTTTCATTTGTTAGTGTATTTCTATCAAAATCTATCCCTGTACTGTCCATCTGGTTAACAGCGAATTCTCCAAAGGGCAAGACTTTTCTTATATTTTCATTCATTTAATAAAAAAACAGCTGGGCATGGTGGCACACGCCTTTAATTCCAGCATTCTTGAGGCAGAGCAGGCAGATCTCTTGAGTTCCAGGACAGCCTGGTCTACAAAGTCAGTTCCAGAACATCCAGAGCTACACAAAGAAACACTATCTCAGAAACAAAACAAAACACAGCTTACCTTCACACTATATGGAAAACTAAGTGAAAAAAATTTCATTTTAGTGAAAAGGACTTTGGTCCTTCCTTTTCATCATTGGGTACATAACTGCACAGCAGGACTCATGACTGCACACACACACACACACACACACACACACACACACACACAACTTGTGTGCCCAGGTAAAAATGCACATTAATAATCAGAATATTTATCTTTTTCTTATATCTATGTTACAGCTAAGCAATAGGAAGTATAGTTAAGTAAGAGTAAATTGCAGAGATGATATTCAAATGAAGTTTTTCTTCTGAGATAGGGTTTCACTATGTAGCCTGGGTTGAACTTACAGTCCTCCTGTCTGCCTCCTGATTGCTGAGATTACAAGCATGTATTAGCATGCCCAGCTTCAAACTTATGACTTTAAGTTATCATTTAACTACCTTACTTAACTCATCCTTAACTGTTTGGAAAGACTGTGAGGCTTGAGAGGAATCTCTAACATCTAATGGCTGACTACACTAAAACCAGAAGAGACTTGAGTGATTGAACCTATCTAAATGTGGCTTGGATTTCCTTTATGTTCAGAGATGTCAGGAACTGTATTGATGGCACTAGCAGTTATGTGAGGGGCTTGGATCTGGCTGCCAAACAAATACCTTCAAGCTCTAAATCTGACAAAGGAAAGGGACTTTAGGCTTCTGTAAAGCTGCCATGCTTGGAGCTAAAATAACACTTCTATCTCCCCTGGACCCCCAACAGAACTATACTGTAACTGTCAAGGCACCCCCAAACAGGCTATTCAAATATAAACACATAGCAAATTCTACAATTAATATGCTAATACTGAATCACAAGTTTCCCCAAATCAAGTATTTTGAAACAATGATCTGACATACAAAGGTCTGAAACCCTTCCCCATTTTAGGAAATAAAGACATAGCTAAGAACATCAGAGGATCTCCAAGGGTTTATGGTAGAGTCAGTTCAGGAAAATTTAAAGCCACACATTTGCTTGTCATTCTGGTGCCTGAGAAATGCAACTGGACTGGAAACGGAAATATTGATCCGTTCTTCAGTGGAGAGGAAGGAGCTTTCTAGCATCCTGGGAAAGGACATCTGCATGAGTGATGATTGCACCCAGCACCCAGGCATCCGCTCTGCCTGGGGCCTTTACTGTCATACAATATGGACAAGCTGAGGCAGCCACATGTACCAACAAGGGAGTAGGGTGTGTCCCACACTAGCAAACTGGAACAGATTTTATTGGCGTAGGCAAGATTATGTTAGGCACTGAGGTAAACATTAGGCATACACAAGCTGCCTACATGTAATATCTCTCATGAGTTCATTACAGCCAGTGGACATTGTATTTCAACATCCAAGTAATCAGAGACTTTAAAATAGACTCTCATTCCAGTTAAAGTTTTCAATAAATGTGGTTTTTTTATTGTTATTTATAACCTGTCCTAGGAAGAAATAATAAGTATAACATGAAAAGCCAACTGAGAGTGACCCTGTAGCACCAGCAGTGAGGCGGCTTAATATCACTGGGATTTGCATCCTATCAAGCTATTCATGCTGAGGCTGGGACCCTGGTGCTAATTTCTAGTAAATTTCACGCTTGATGTCTCCCTGTTGTGGGTCATTGCCGGTTCGTCTAAATAAACTGCTTCCAAATGGCTCTTCCATCTAAATATTCAGCCAGTTTTTATAATTTAATTTTGCATTATGCTGAATAGCCTTCCGGCCAGATAGAGCTCATTGGAAAAAAAGCACCAATACCATCTTGACAAGCTTTTATTTATTTATTTATATTTTTTACTGCTCGAATTAGACCTCCTAGGCCGACTAGTAAAGAGTTTTTTTTCTCCCTCCACTAATGTCAATTTTCAGCATAGCAAGAGCTGTCTCTAATCTTTTCCTACTCATTACACACAATTTTGGAGTCATTTTACCCACAGTGCAGTCGGCTCCTGGCTGTGTGTTTGTGTGCACTGAGGGATGGCATAATTGTTTATTTTCCCTCCCTGCATAATCCCCAGCCAGTATTGAAACCAAAACTGCAAACATCTCCCCAAGGGATGTGGAGAATGACAAGAGGCTCTCAGTTTAGGTCCTCTTCCATGAGATAATATGTGGGAAGCATCCTGACCTGTATGTACACATGAGAGTGTTCTCCCCTCCTGTGCTCACACAGACCTCTATCTCGCCTAAAGCTTCTGTGTCTCGTGTGATATGTAAATGGAAGGCATCACACCTAAGCTGAGAAGAGAGAACTTTGCTCTGGACTATGTTAGGTCAATAACTCATTTCACAACCAGGGACAGGGATTATTTAGTGAGCAAAGACTAAGTTGAATGATAAAGTTTGAAATAGAAGTAATACTAATAATTGTTAAGTGATTCTATCAAAATAGTTAACCAATATATTGTATACTTACAAATGGTAAAAATGAGGACTATGTATCTTTTACCACAATTAAAAAATAACTTGTCTTTTTAAGATAAGGAGTTATATAGATCAGACTAATTTTGAATTTGCTCTAATGTTCAGGAAAACAAAACAAAACAAAACAAAACTCATTTCTGAGCTCTAGCTATTTGTTCCTACAATAACCACAGACATTTTGGACAGAGGCGAAAATAGACAAGTGATTACATTTTTTTTCAGGATACCCAAGGATGTTGTAAGTTGACTGGCTCTGGTCCTGGACTCTACTTAGCCAGAGCACTCTAGAGAAAGATGGGCAGGTGGGATGGTTCAGTGTGTGAAGGCCCTCAGTGAGCAAATCTGAGAAAGTTAGATCTCAACTCACTCAAAGGATAAAACTGACCCCTCAAATGCATTGTGGTGTGCACGCCCCCTGCCCCCCCCCTCTTAAAACAGAGAGATGGATCTACACACTCTTCTATCAACTCGGTCATTTTTTTAAGCTACTCACTTAAGGAGATTTAATTCATGTACACTGTGCACAGAAATTAACATGTCTCTTAGAGATGCTTGTGATTACAGAAGACAGCATGATTATAGGTTATTTAGTTTCTAGTGCAAAGATTCAATAATCTGTTCACAACACACTGAGAACAGGTATGACTATGTAGTCCAGGTTGGCCTCAAACTCCAATCAGTCCTCCTGCCTCAGCCTCCCAAGTGCTAGAATTACAGAATGTGGTACCAGTCTTGCCTTCAATGAATCTTAATTTTGTACTTAATATTTCAGGACTTAGCAATCAATATAAGGGACTGATGCCAAAATAGGCAGCAGAACTGAAACCAGCAGAGAATGTCAGGTTCCCTGGAACTGGAGCTACAAATGTTTATGAGCTGGTATATGGTGCTGGGAACTAAACCCTGGTTCAGTGCAAGAGAAATAAATGCTCTAACCACTTAGCGATCTTTTAATAGAAGTGACCTCTAGGGAGACAGGCTAGGCAGGGTGACTCCCTGCAGGTGTGTCAAGAAGGCTGCATTCTTAGTGCCCTGTAGTGAAGTCATAAGGAACATCACTGACCCTGCAGATTTCAGCATAAAACAAACAGAAGAAGTGGGAGCAAAGTGAGAGCCAGTACGAACTGAACCTCACATGTGTGAACAAGAGTGTTAAGAGCCCTCTCCATCCTAGCTTCCATGTGTTATCTTCTCTTGAACCCTGTGGTATTTTGCTTATATATTATAGTTTTAACATGTTTCCCAAAGAAGATTTTTCTTGACTCCTTGAGGCACTGTCTGTCTCTGACATATCTTTGTTTCTTCAAAGACACTTAATAAAGGTACACATAGAACACAGTAAAAGTATGTATGATTGACCTGATTAAACTATACTCTTTTCTCATAGTATTTGTATACATGATTTACTTTTATAGTTAAAAAAAAAATGTAAGGGGATGGAAACATGGCTCAGGGTTTAAAGGTACTTGCCATTACATCTCACAACTTGAGCTGGAATTCCAGGACCTACATGATGGGAGAACAGAACCAACAAGTTGTCCTTTGACCCTTCCTCCTACCATTCCCACAACCAAATATGATGATGATGATGATGATGATGATAATAATAATAATAATGTCCTCAAATGGGGCTGGAGAGATGATTGCTAAATGGTTAGAGCATTTATTTCTTTTGCATTGAACCTGAGTTTAGTTCCCAGCACCATATACCAGCTCATAAACATTTGTAACTCCAGTTCCAGGGAAGCTGGCACTCTCTTCTGGTTTCAACAGGCACCAGGCAAACATGAACACATGGATGCAAAACACCCAGATACATAAAAAAAATTAGTTTTTAGAAAGTACACAAGCATTAAGCTGTAATGTATAGTCAAAGCCTTCTCTAGGAAAAGTGGTATTTCTCTAATAAAAATGGTCTTTTTGATGACTGCAAAAACAGTAACAGCTTTTCAGTTTTTCAGTGAGGCCTGGCTAGGCCAGGGTGCGTCATCAGCAAACACTGTGAATACATCTCACATGTGGCCAGTAACCTACAAAAGGGAGCTCGCTCTCCCAGGCTGTCCCTCCCTCAGAAAGCGAGGAGCTCCTGTTCTAAGCTTTGCACAGGCTCTCTATGGAGGGCGAGTTACTTCGCATTTCTACAATCTCAGTGATCTCAATCACTTTGGCATGTCAGCTCCTTCCACTTCCCCATCCCATCTACTCCTTCAGAATTCTGAGGTGAATGACGAATGGAGCCATCGGCATACTCTCACAGCCTGTAGGTGCAGATGTGGCCTTTGCACAGCTGTGGGTGTCTATCCTTAGATGAGGTAATCATTTTTGGCTCTCCCTGGACTGTCCACAGTGGCTCTGTTCATGGAGAATTTTTAGTTAATAGTGACACTGGCTGCCTAATCACTAGGAAATTCCCATGGCATGGACTACAGCCTTTATACTAATGGTCTAATCTGCTAGAGCCAGAGGCCTAGGGCTGTTGGTGGATAATAAAAAGATATCACAAACTGCCAAAGAACAGCCAGTCTCTAGTATAGTTCTTTTCATTTTCTTGTAGTTACTGCTAATTTCAGAATACATCTTGGTCATCCAAGAATGTTAGAGAGTAATATGAGTGAAGATCATGTCCAAAAAAAGAGGGGGACACCAGTAAAACAATATTGCCCAGGACCACCAGAATGGTCTAACATGCTGAATGTTTAGCAGTAGTCCACTTGGGTGGGGTGGGGAGGTGACAGGGTTTCTGTGCGCAGCCCTGGCTGTCATGGAACTCAGAGCTCCACCTGGGATTAAAGGCATGCACCGCCAGGCCCACAGGAGCACTATTACTGACACTCTGCCACTGACCTCCTTCCCCTGCCTCCCAGCCCCTGCCGAGCAATCACTGGTTCTTTTCTAGCCCACAGCAGGCCTGCCACCGTCTCCCCAGCCCATCAGTCACCTTTCATCCCACCAGAGAAGCCTCTCCAGTTGGCAAAGACCATTAGAGGTAGCCCTTCACGGTTAAAGTCCTTGATAGCTTGATAGGTCTTAAATGCAGAGTCTGGGAACCAAACCTGGCCGGCCTGCTGGATTATCTGTTGGGGAAAGGAACGGAGGAGTCAGTTATCAACACGGCTTGAAGGAGAACCTCCTTTAACTGATCAAGGTATTATTTATTAAGAATAGTAAACTCAAGATCAAACCAGATCAATTAGAACTGTTGTTCATCATGAGGATGACCCCTGAGGTGAGAAAGAAAAGATCCTGGATCTTTGACCTTGTTGAACACTCTTTTCTGGGGAGCCTGACCATACATCAACCCTTAGACAAACAACTGAATTGCTTCTCTCAAGCAGTCGTAGGGACCCTTTTTAAAGGCAACTCAATTACATTACTATCTTTTTCTTTCTTTTCTTTGTGTATGTATGTACATGTGGGTGAACATGTGTGTATCTATGTGTACATGTATGAGAAGGCCAGGGATCGACACTGGATATCATTCTTAGGTCCCATCTACTTTGCTTTTTGAGACAGGGTCTCTCACTGGCCTAGAGTTTACTCAAGTAGGTGAGGCTGGCTGGTCAGCAAGCCCCAGGAATCCACCTGTCTTTGCCTCCCTAGTGCTAGGATTACAACAAGCGTGCGCCATCATATCTAATTTGTGGGTTCTGGGAATCCAACTCTGGTCCTCATGCATGCACAGCAATCACTTTCCTGACGGAGCTATCTCCCCAGCCCTACTCTACTCTGCAAAGCGAGTAAGCCGTACAGCCTCCAAGTCCTATCACCTCTCTGGCACTGTGACTAGTCAGTCACCTGACTCTTGGTGTGACTGCTGAGGAACCTCCCATTGTTCTCCTTCACCCACCCACCATTCTAGTTGGTGACAAAGAATGAAATTAGAATCCATCTTTAAAAAGAACAGGGCCATAGTTTCCACAGCTGGCCCTCTGCAAGTCTATATTATCACTCAAGGAATCTGGAACAGATGAGCACCAGTGCCAGTTGCTTCTCTGTAAAACTACCTGCCTAACTAAAGCAGACTGCTTTCCAGCATTACCAAGACGACACCTAGTTAACTTTTCACATAAAACTTCGCTTTTGATTATCTAGAAGCATCTTGAAAGTGATCAGTGTTCTGCAATCATTTCAGGTGGCTGTCACCCTTCCCTCTAAAATCTGGTGGCCTGAAATATGCCCAATATATCTGTAGGCCCTGTAGAAGGGAGACAAACTCCGGGCACCAAGGTACGCCACCAGCATGTGCACAAGGATCCTTGAAGTGACCAACCTTGGCTTCAGAGTCCAGGTTCGCAGGGTCAGCCGGGATACTGAGTTCCACGGTTCGGGTTTCTACAGCAACTACTCCCACAGGTATTCCCCCTAACCTGGGGAAAGGGAGAGCCACATAGGAATATAATGCACGTTAATAGTACAGTTAGGCTTTTATTTTTCAGTTGCACGCAAACATTGAGAGAAACACTAGAAACAAACAGAGAGGAGCAGAGGAGACTCTAATGCTTCTGGGGGTTAGAGTGAGACCTTTGGGGTTCATTCACTTTGTAAATACAGTAGAAAGTACTGGCATGCTCACTCATATTTTAAGACGCCCAACAGGTTAAATTCAAACTGAGAGCTGAATTAGGGGAACTCAACAGCCTAGTGCACACAACTACTTCTGTGATGTAATGAAACGTCTCAGTTTGCTGTCAATCAGTTATTGATAGTGGGGCACAGTCTGAAACTGTTGGCCTTACGGGATAGTCTTGGTAGTTAAGCAAGCCCTTGACTTTGCTTCAGTGGAAAACAACAATGAGACAGGAATATTTTTCAGTAATAATCTTGGTAGAATCTGTACCAGAAGCAGATACTTAATTTCAAATCTATGTTAAGCTAGGATTCAGAAGGCTGAAGCTTTTGTGTGTATATTCTATAATAATCTCGAATACTGGCCCTTCATTTCCCAGAATGAATCAGAGATGAAGGGAAGAAGGAAGAGAAACCAAGGGGGAGATGTCAGATGCAGGATGAGTCCTTACTCCAGAATTGCGATTCCATCTGTGCTCTGCCAGTTACTTTCCCCTGGGCTGGGACTGGGCTGGGTTATACTCATTCCCTACAACATGTCTGTAACAAACTTTTCTATGAAGGATGGTCTTTAGCTGGTATATCAACTACTGGAAATGGATTCTTTTCCTCACAAGAGACCTAACTGGAGCTGAGTGGAGACCACCCACCACCCCCTTGTCACTTGCCTGCACTGAATCAGAATCAAAAGCCCTCTAGACAGCCAGACAACGAGCAAGAGATACACAGGAGAGTTCAGAAATATTTCTGTTCACAATGATTAACACTCCAACTGGAAACTTGTAATTGCAAAAGCCACCCTAAATCGGTAACTTATAACTTATATATTAGGGCCCATGTGACCTAATAAAGAACATCTTTATCCGAGTATTACAGTTATTTATTGAAGTTGAAAACAGCTCAGAACAACTTCTGTTTTCTATTCTACTTCATATAAATTTTATCAGGCTAGCGCATGAAGATGCTACATCTTGTTTTATAGTGTGTCCCTGGACAAGGTGCCATGGAATAATAAAAGACAATTTACAGCCAATAGCACACATATTCCAAACATACATACCAAAGATGAGTTTTGGCAGCACTTACAGTAACAATCCCAGAAGAATACATTTATATTTATTTCTTGAAATGCCACTGCCTTTGAAAGAAGCTAGCTCCATTTGTTTTATATACTTCTGAGCATGTGGATGTGTTTGGAGTGAGAAGCCTAGAACTCATCAGATGGAAAGAAAGGAAGAAGGCAGATCGAGTGCTGGAATAAACAAGAGCTGAGCCACCCAAGGCCAGCCTGACTGGTGGTTGGTTGCAGAGTAACTGCTATTCTTCTGATCTTAAGGGTAAAGCACCAATGTCTCACATCCCACGGGAGCTGTAAAGACTTTAGCAGAATTTTGGCCTTGGAAGGCTTAAATACTTTTGCATATTTTATACATAGGAAAGGTAAAACGGAATAAACAAAACCAAATTCAATATAACATGAGACCCCATGGCTAATTGTATGCCCTACTTTCACTTCCTCAGCAGGAATCTCAACAGAAAATAATTCTCACATGGATGCTGTAGCTTTGGGTGAGGGAAAGACCTGACACTTGAAAGAAAATGAGCAGCTAGTTTCCTGTCTCAGGTGACTCCTATTCAGTGTCGCAGGGGAAGGCCCTGTCTGTGGGATTCGCCATCTGATGGCTCCTTGTCACTGGCTGCACGAGGCATGCTGACCTGATGTACTGAGAGAACCACAAAGCCTAGAATTATTTTCAAGGCTAGCATCTAAATCTCAAGCCAATGTGGCATGTTGGAGAATCTTGAGCAGGTGCCTCTTTTCACCAAGATAAGAAAAACTGATTGCCCCCTGGAGGAAGGTGAGTCCCAGATGCAGATCTCGCAGGCAGCATGTCTGCAGCACAGACCTAGATTAAGATCAGCCTTGGCAGGTGCTCGTTATAGCAAGCAGGACAGATTATTTTGCACAGAGCTTGCTGTTGAGTGAAGCACTTCTTAGAGTGGTATTAAAATTTAATAGAAACTTCAATTTCCCACTTGAAATATGTGTATCCCAGCAACCTATGCCAGCTTACCTTACTCACTCCTGCTTCAGATTAAAAAAATCTTTTTTCAATTCAAATATGATTCTATTCCAATACAGTACAGTACTTATAAGTCATTTCAGTAGTCATGATGTCAAAAAAACAAACAAACAAAAAAAAAACCCTCTCAGGATATACAGAGAACCATGTGGTGCCTGCTCCTGAGAGGAAGTGGTCTTATGGGAAGAAAACTGACTGGTGATGGCGACTGTAGTGTGGCTTTGAGGTTCCCAAGAGTTTCTCTTGCAGAAGTATAAAAAAGGAAATATTGTCAAAATCAGCCTTCAGATTAAGTACCTCATTAGAAGGACACACTAAATGACTAGAGGAATCAGTGGATTACCTTGGCCCTCGCTCTCATCTAATCCTCTTAGAAAATGCAGACAGAGCTTTATTGGTAAAAGCTATAACCCTTTCCTTTACTATTTTACTTGGGAAGAAAAAGGGTTTCCAAAACTAAAGAGGTCTTACCTGGCTCTGCCAACTACCACGGTCTGTGCCCAGGGCTGCATGATTTCTGAGAAAGATCCATAGTCAAAAAATCCACTCAGCCATTGGCCTTTCTGGGCTGTGAAGGAAAAGGGGTGGGGGTGAGAAAGACATGAAAAGCATAAAGAGAGTCAACCTACTGGCAGTGCACTGGGCTGATGGATTTAAGGTGGGATCTGGGGATTTGTTTTGAGGAGTTTGTTGTTTCTAACCATATTATAATAGATGGAAGCATTAAGCAACTGAGTGTTCATCTGCCTTCAGAAATCATACCCTATTTCATTTGCTAGTCTGCATAGAAAGAATCATTTATCAGCAAAAGCATCATTTATTGTTAAACGATGGGGTTCAGCTAGCAGGAGAGTTTGCGTGCCTTTAAATAAATAGCTTGCCTTTTTTCAAGACAGCACAAACATTTGTCAAGAGGCAGCCAAGTCATTAAAGATGTTTTTAAAATGTTTATTTCTATTTTAAAACTTGCCTTACAATTTTGTTTGATTCCACTGATTTTCTTTTAAAGGGAAGATGAAAACACGAAGTATTAATGATCAGATGAAGACTCAAACTTGGAGGTAAATAAGAGATTCAGTCTCTCTGCCAGAACTCAACAATATAGATTCACTTTATTTATGGCTGACAAAGTATAATCTTTCTACATGATAGGCCATATGACACACACTCTTGACAGAACAAAAACATAATGGTTAAGCTGTATACACTTAAAAAAATAAACACACACTTAACAACATCACCTCTTTCCCTTATTCAGTTCCCTGTACTGGCAAGGCATGCAGCTTTCACCACCTTAGTTTAAGACAAAACTTTTGATCCACAGGCATGAATGTTTGACCAAGTCCTTATAAAGCCTTCTGCAAATACCTGTTTCCTCATTTGCCCTCTCAGCTCACAGTTTCTCAGTGATTCTTCTAATTTGAACGAGGCTCTCTATCCCCTAAACCTCAAGTCTAAAACCAATTAAAAGTAGAGATCTGAGCAAGCTAACCTCTGCTGACTTAAACAGGACGGACAGTGTTTTATCAAGACTAAACTTGTAATTACTGTGTTCTACATTCCTTGCCTCTATGGCCCCAGTGTAAAATGTGATCATCCATTTCAAAATTATCTCTCTATCGTGAGCCCAAAGCTGATCGTTTAGATTCTGGTCTCGTGTTGGGCGTCAGTTTGAAGAATATCACAGCACTATCTCCTCTAATAAATGACTTTAACTTTTCACCTAGGAGATATCTGCTTTAACTTATCATAGGGAATCATCTGCTTTCTTTAACACTTCCACTAAATTAAAATCTGAAGTCACTCGGTTTGGGAGCCAGTGTTAGCTGCACATAGACAGCAGGATGAATTACTAGAGAGTCGATGAAAAAATATTATCCAAAACACCAGAAAACTTAGTTTATCACACATTTCATTTATTCTGTGGTTCTTACTAATAATGACCTGGATAATGCCCACCTAAGTATGTGCTTCTGTTCACCCTATGAAACAAAGGTGCTTTGCTTTTTAAGACAATCTTACCCGGGGTAGACTTGAATTTGCAATCCTCCTGTCTCATCCTCTTAAAGCACTGGATTAATGCACATACTATTAGGTTTTGCAGAGGGCTCAAATTCTGATGAAGGTTCTAAACCAAATTTGTAGCTTCATCAGGATACTGAAAATTTAACTTTATATGCCTGGGCCACCTTTGATTTTTACTTCAATAATGAGTGATTTGAACTACAGAATTAATTTCAAAACCAGAAGGTTCACTTGTTTCAAAACCCTTGGGAGCTGGCTAGAAGTATGCTAGGTGGTAGGATTCATGCCTGGTGTGCATAATTCCCTGGGTTCAGGCTCTAGTACTGCCACAACCAAACCATCTAGCCTCATATGCTGACTAGGGAGGAAGGAGCCATTGGCTATGCTGGCTGGACTTGATGGTCCCACAAGGAAGTCACTCTAACTCAGTGTAGAACTGGAGTGCCACTAAGATGTTTCCCTATGTTTCCCAGGAGAACACTACTGAGCTTTGTTCTGAATTTAGAGGAGAAACACTTAATTCCCAGAAAAGTCCTAGATTTTTAAGGCCAATCACTGTGTCAGACTTATGGTTCTTACCATAATTATGTATAAAAATAAGGAGGAGAAAGATTACTATGGTGATTTTTTTTGCCTATGTAAGAAAAAGTAATTTTATTAAGAATAATAAGGAAAGGCCTAGAATAAAGGAGTTATAATTATAAAAACAACTACAGAGTTCTCTTGAATTTCTAGAATATTTACAGTTAGAGATCATGTCTAACTGCATCAAAACAATGGCTGTGAGATCATGCAAAAATAAGACATGTATATGAAAGTGCTCTTACACCAGACTCTGCTTTGAGTGGTTTTTATTAAATCTTGCTTAGGAACAAATCTTTCCTAAGCAGAATCACAATGGCCCTTAAATTTAACAAAATATCTTCTGCAATTCATTTTTTATTTTAATGTATATAGCATTTTGTCCACATGTGTATCTGTATGCCAGGTGTGTACCTGGCACCTAGGGAGGCCAAAGGGTATTATTTCCTTGGAACTGTGGTTACAGATAGTTGTGGGCTGCCATGTAGTTTCTGGAAATTGAGTCTGTGTCTGGAAGAGCAGCCAGTGATCTTAACCATTGAGCCATCTCTCCAGCCTCTCTGACCCATTCTTGATATACAGTATTTTAAAAATGAATAGTGACAATAGACATGCAAGAAAGAACCAATACTTCCTCACACCATTCGGAGAAAGCAGGGTCAGGTGTGGTGGAGAGCTCATGCTGGGAATCTTAGCACTTGGCATACTGTAGCAAAAGGATTTGAGAGTTAAAGGCCAACCTGGGCTACGTCACCAGTTCCAGGCCAGCTTGGGCTACAAAGATAAACCTTATCTCAACGGAAAACAAAACAACAGGCTACCTGGGGCTTTACAGAAGCAAAGCCAAATGGATTGACAATGTGAATTTAGTTTCTACCCTCACTCGTTTTTTTCTGTAGTGTGTGAGTGTGTCTCTGTGTATAGTGTGTGAGGCATCTCTCAGGTGCCATCTACTGGTACAGTAGGCTAGATGTCCAGCAAGTCCCCAGAGATCCATCAGTCTTTACCTCCCGTGTGCTGAGATTACAAGTATATGCTATCATGCCCAAGAGCCCAGGACTTCTTAAAAAACATTTTATTATCAATGCTATTCCCAGTATCATAGGAAGAATGTGGGGCGGTGTGGTATTCAGCAATAGTTTGCTAGTAAGCATATAGTTAAATTCTACATTTAAAGTTTACAGATATTTTCTCAAGGTAACCTCATTAATTTGTCTTCCCCCACCTTTTGTTTTAAAGACATGATTTAGCTATGCATTTCAGGCTGGACTTGAATCATCATGTAGCTCAAGCTGGCCTCATGCTACTACTCCTGTGACCCTTATGCCTCAGCCTCCCTAGTGCAGGCATGCACCCTAGAGTTGACTCAGTGCTCTTTTTTTATAGACACTGGCTGGCTGGAGAGTCTGGTCCTTGGCTGGAGATGATGTAGCTCAGTGATAAAGTACTTACCTAGCATAAATGAGGCTCTCTCTCAGTTTGATCCCCAGATCCCCACCCCCACCCCAACAAAAAGGATTCTGGTCCTGTAAGACCATGATTTTATGGCTTATACCAAATGATTTAAAGACCTACTAAGTTCCTTAGTAACAGAAGGAATGAATCAGCGACTACACAGTTATGACTGAGCAAGTGATTGATAAAGCTCACTTTTCTCCTGTTTGTTCAACAAGATTTTGGTTTTTTATGTTTTTCTTCATAGGGCTTTTTTCTTATCTCTTCCTGATTTCTGGGTATTTAGCTCCAGTTTCTTATAAATATACTTTCGCGCTAGAGTTAGTTACTAGACAGCCAGGATACCATTAGGTCCTTAAACATATACGTACTTGGGTGAGGACGTCCTGCCAGCATCCACCGAGGATCATATGGGGCCTTTGTGGGAACAAACTCGATGATTCTATCTATAGGATCCTTGGAATTCAGGAGAGGAACTGAACTGAGTACGCTCTGGAGAAAGAGTGGGAGAGAATGGGCATCAATCAGCAGATGTCAGTCTCAGACCTCAACTCAGCAGCCACAGCTCCACACAAAGATCGCAGGGCCTGCTTTCAGAATGACACCCATTGGTCCCAGGCATCAAGCAGAAGTATCCCAGTTATGTGTCAAGCCCCAACTCTCATTTAGGAGCCTAACACACACTGGTGCATTCTGACCTGATCCATCCTGCCCTTGGTCTCTGAGAAGCAAGTTCCTGGAGGACAAATGGCTACTACAGGGAGGAAACTCATGGAGATGAGGAAGCCTTAATATTTTGGGAGCTGAACATATATAGGCCATAAAAAATCTATGGCTGGGAAAGAGTGGAAGTTAATGAGATCCAAAGGTATTCTGAAGGTAGGAGGTAAAAGACAGCTTAAAGAGAAAGAAATCTACAGGTTTCAGAAAAATACTTCATAAGAAATTCTTCAAACAGGGTAGTGCAAACAGAATAAGCTGAGGCAGAGATGGTGGGTAGGAAAGACTCACCTTGGGCATGTATGACAGCCAGTATAAGACTGTGAATACTCCCTCAAAGTCATCACAAACAGTGGAGTGGGTAACCCCATTGTTGTGCATAATCTGGATGCCCCCAAGCTGATTGTTGGAGGTGTATACTTCCCGACCAAGGACCTAGACAAATGAGCAATGAAAAGACACTGGTTTCTACAGATACAACAATGTACATTATTTTCCAATTCTTACTAAAATCATTTTTTTTTTCCTCCTCTACCAAACAAAGGCAAACCCATTTTCTGTGAGTTGTTCAGAGGGACTGCCAGGACTTTCTTTCCTAAAAGACATTTTAGAAAACACACACACAAAAAAGCCTTCAACAGTTACATACATTGTTGCAATTTTAAAACCACCAAGCTCCCTCTCTCTAGAAGCCACCATAGACAAGTACAGAGGACTTCAACTCTGAGAAAAAAAATTGTGGTAGGTAGGCTGGGACCCTGGGGGGCACTGGCTACATCTTCTTTTCAGTCTCATGGTTATGTGTATACACCCCCCCCCACACACACACCCACACAATGTGCTGAGTCCATGTTAAAGAAAGGCTATGGGGTATGGGGCTGGGTGCCTTATTTTTCTAAAGGATTAACTTTCTCCTGACATTTGATTTTTAAAGCTAGCCTGCTGTCTCCCTCCCCCATTCCTAAACCAGGTAGAATCCTGAAGCAGCTCAACCCTAGATTCCAGTCGTCTTTGTGTGCTGGGTGTGAGGCTGTGATATACTTCCCAAGCCTGTTAGCCTCTGAGGACTAGAAAGGATTCAGGCCTCACCCTATTGTCTCTGGAGGACTTTTAACTCTTGTCAGGTGGGGGCACTTGCAAATGGAAACTACAAAGTTTTCCCTAAAGATGAAAAAAAAAAAAAAAAAAAAAGAAAGAAAGAAGAAAGAAAGAAAGAAAGAAAGAACAAATATTCTCGGACTTGGAAATTGTAGGGTTTTGTTTCTTCCCTAAGATTGGTTAATAATTTCTTCGGGGGGGGGGGGGGGAGGTTTTCTGACCCAGCAGATGGAAGTCAGGCAGCCTGATCACCGACTATTGCAAACTGCTGAGTGTGTAGTAATTGCCAGTCATGTAGGGTAGCCCTGGAGAGCACTAAACAGTTGTGGAGGGCTTACTGTATACGCTCTTTTCTGTTCCCTCTCCTCTCTTCTAAGAAACAACATCAGAAATTTTTTTTTTCTAACTTATATTCATTTTCAGCCTCTTGGGAAAACAAACAAATTAAGGCCAACAAACTATGCCTGTATACTTTCAATTGGTGCTTTCTTATTAGGTGCTTGGAGAGGTTCCCCTGCCTGCTGGGTCAGCCCCTGCATCAAGACCTTCCAAAGGCTGAACAAGTTGGTGACCAAAGTAATAACCTTGCTGTGATCCCGCTGGTCTTGGTTCCATTTAACTTCAGCTAGGAAAAGCATAAGCGAGTCTCGGAAAAGAATATGGAGAGCAAAACTGCTCGACGATTACTGCTTTCCTTGATAAGGACGCACAGAGAACAAGCCTTTCCAGGCAGCCCTAAGCCAAGCAACATGCTGGCAGCTGCTTTGAAGGAGCCGGCGAGCAGGGGAGACCATATCTGGCCAGTGAGCTGCCATCCTGCTCTCAGTCTGTCTTTAATCTCAGCCCAGGCTCTGCGGCTCTTTTCTCATTCTCCTGCTGTCTCTTTCCATTTGCCCTCTCTCTGACTGATACACTGATCTCTCGGTCACTCGGCTTTCTGCTCCACTGAGTCCATATTACTAATAACACCTCCGCCACGGCCAGTTTACCTCATGAAGGCAGGAGCACATCATTACAAAATAAACTCATAACTTTGACATTCTAGCAAATACATGCCGTTTGTTATTTTTATGGCTTTAGTCTTTCTAACAGGCAGAGGGCATTACATACCTGTTTCATTTATATCTTTAAGCATGCGTGCATACACACTCTTGCACATGCACCAGGACACAAAACAGAACAACAAAAAACTCAAACAAATAGAAATTTCCAAAGCAGTCGGTTGATGGGGAGTCTGGTGGAGGCAGAAGGCCTGTCATTCAGGGAGGCTACACTCTGATCTGACTCTGGTTTTATGGCTGTCATAAACCTGATGGCCCACAACTGGTCCTTCTGGGACAGACTGCTTCTCTGCTAGAAGTCATTCAGTGTGATCAGCAGTATTTTTAATTATTAAAATAAAATTGGAAAGGAGAAATGAAATAAAAAGGAGACACTGTGCTGACCCTGAATATCTGATATTCATAATTTATGTCAGGAGCCAGATACTCCCTGTTGTATAGGAAAGGGATATTTTCTGTTCAGAAACATTGTTTTTGGTCCCACTTTTGATACTTGATAATGTTTAACCACGAGAACAGAGAACAATTACAAAACTAGCAATGAAACAAGGAAGGACCAAGCTCAGACAAAGGGATCTAAGACAACCAAGAACAGCTTGTTATTTAAGTGCACCATCTTAAATGTCTTCACCCTCTTTTCAATGAGTTGAGAAGGGCATTCAGAATGAGGCCACTCCCAGAGAGACTCTAACACTTACCCATTCTATTATACTGATTGTTATTTTGAACCCCAGCACACACTTCTTTGAACCCCAATTCTGCATTTTCACATTAGGAGTAAGATTCAGTGACTTTGCACATCTTCTCCCTCAAGTTCTGATGCTTTGGAAATGTCTGTGAAAGCAGCAGTATTTGTGCATTTCTTTTCCTCTGGGTTCCAAAGAAACCCTAGGGGTCCCCACAACTGAAAATATTATTTCTGTGCTAACAAATGCTTATCACCTAAGAAGACTCATTTGTTAATAAAAGAAATCACAGGATAGAGTTACAGAGTACCCAAAAAGCCCTGTCTGACTGGTATTAGCTTGGGAGATGGGGGTAGAGTAGAGAAGGAAACAGATTAAAGCCCTTTTCCTTAATTACAAAGAAACAGCAACAATCACAGTCACTCAACAATCAAGAGAAACTAGTAGCCTAGACTATCCTCAGCTGCCTGTAGGTTTGGAGTACCTACCAGTGAGATGAAGGCTCACATTATAGCTCCTGATTTATAGGGGTCATTGCTAACTCAAGTGGTTTTAATGATTTTAGGATACTTCTTAACAAAAGCTCAAATCAAGGCAGTAGAATCTGGGCTAGGAAAGATTCTATTCTGCCCAACTCTGAAATGACTATGCAGGGATAGACGCACAAGTCCTACCTGGCAACTAGAAAGATAAAAAGCCGCCACAAACAATCACTGTTTTTCTCAGTATGTTGGCCTACCAATCCTTGAGGGAAAGCAGTGAATCAACAGCCCTCACCATCATCATATCTTCATTAAGTAGGTATGCTTCACTTGTTACCCAGTGAAACTTTGACAAGCATTTCTGTATTGTCAAGTTCCTTGCAGTGTTCTAGTTCCTGAATCATTCTCCTCACATTTTCTATTATATGATACAAACTCCTAATTTAGTTGCCTAACAAGAATTTACCACCATTTACATACAAGAGACATCCAAAAGGGCACCCCTGAGGCCGCCTTTGTCATCTTGCCCTAAGTGGTCAAAGCAGAACTATGAAATAACAAGAAAAGCATGATCTCAGGGTTCTCTGCTTAGAAGTGCCTAGACTACAGAACTAAAGGGCTAAATCAGAGAGGAAAGAAGATCTTCACCCAGTCTAGCTATATACTTAAGCTTCATTGAACATTCCACTTATTGTAGCTGGCAGACCTAAAAATTAAAGTATCTCATGAAAGCCAGTTAGTACAGATGCAACCGTTAAAGGATTCACCAAAGGTGCTATAGAGCCTGCAGAGATGCTGAGATGCCTAAGGGGATAAATGAATGCAGTTGAACATGCCACAGCCACTGTTGCTGCTGCTGCAGCCACTGTTGCTACTGCTGCTGCTTATCCAAAGACACTGCAGACAGCTCAGGTTTACCACAGCTGACAGGCAATGAAAACTGTCTAATATACCGCCTGCTCTTA
Organism: Mastomys natalensis; assembly: GCA_021653895.1. Taxonomy (NCBI): domain Eukaryota; kingdom Metazoa; phylum Chordata; class Mammalia; order Rodentia; family Muridae; genus Mastomys; species Mastomys natalensis. The sequence continues at coordinate 1,014,751 of JAJTUV010000176.1, forward strand.
CCCTTAAATCCCTTTTTGGAGATCAAGATAAACTCATTCTTCCTTTCCCCAGTGCTCCAAACGTTTGACTGAAGTGGCAGAGCACTGTGAACATTTGTGCAAATGAAATCACTGTATAGTACTGAATGAGCACAGTATTTTCTTGTAAGAATATTTGTCATCACAGCATTGAGATTTCCAAATATCATAGATGCAACCTGGATCAGTTCCTAAAATATTGCTTTTATCCCAATATTCATATTTTTGGAATATTATATTGGAATGTATATTAGTTTTGGAACCTTTAGTTATATGTAAATATTTGCCAATCATGCGATAAGACAGAAAATAATAACGGTGAATATCGATCATGGTAAAAAAGAAAATCTGCACCTTTCTTCCTTTTTTAACAATCCTTGGAGAGTCAGGGCATCTACTATTTTAGGAAGCAGGGAGCACAAAATTCCTCCAACTCTGAAATTCAGGATACACAAGTGGAGTTCTTGCTGCAATTCTCTCATGGTATTTCCATTCTCCAGAAGGTAAATTTACTGAGCAATCATCATCACTGGATCTCATGCATGATTTTAGGTATTAACATCACTCTGGAATATTATTGATAAAGGAGGAGGAGGGCAGACAGACAAACAGATGAGTGAGAGCAGATGGCAGCGGGGAAAGTCTGGTACAAAGGGACACGAGGGAGGATGGACAAGAAGAAAGGGCTGAGGGGAGAAAGGGGAGGGGAAAACAGTAACAGCGCTTCTCCTCCTAGCATCCTCCTTGACCTGAAAGAACTACATTTTTAAAAGCTGACAAGTAATTCAATCTCCAATTAACAATTCTAAGTGGTGCTGCACATATTACTGTGTAAATGTTTCACCAGGAATATATCCAAGGGTGAATGGAATTAAATTTCTTGGGAGTCAGGGACAATGCCTCTGTGACCAAGAATACTTGGATGTTACCAAATACACAGCTAAAGGGTTACTTAGCCTCCCTTCTACACTGTTGTTGTCACGGCTAGCACTGGCAAACCAGAGAGCTAGCCGGCAGCTGGTGGATTAGGCTTGGGGGCAGAGAGGAAGCTCTGTGATACACACTGGCAGGCAGAGGGGATTTGAGCCATAGTTTGAGTCAGGATAATCCCCTTGACAAGACTCAAAAATCTCTCAATAAGAAACAAATTCTGATGTGATCAAGTTTGCTGAAGAGTAATCTTGGGCAAAGAGACTGTTGCTACCAGTGGCAGGAAAAGGCTGGTTTTGTTTTAAATGTATTTTAAAACAAGTGTCTTGTTATGTATGAAGCTCAGGTTGGCCTCAAGCTGACCATCTTATCCTGGACTCCTAGGGCAGGTGTGTGCCATCATTCCCTGATAGGAAAGTATTTAGTCACAAAGACACTAAGGTACAGATCAGAAAAAGCACTGCAAGAGCTCTGCTCATTGAGAACACAAGCACAAACTCACCAGCAGAGGAACAATAAGGACTGGTACAGTGGGTAAGGGGTAGAGACTCTTAATGTAAAGGAATAAAGAAGACTCATAGATAGTTTGCATGTCAAATGTGAGAGAAAAGGCATAGGTTTCCGAATAGAGAGCTGCCTGCCAAAAGAAATCACTCATCCCAGAGATCCATCAGCTAACTACTCATTTAGTTGGAGACATGAAAGTACTAACAATAAATCAATTCCAAATGGAAATACTTGGCATTTTAAATACAGTCTGGTTTAGAGCCAGGTGTGGTGACTCACGCCTGTGACCCCAGCACTTGGGAACTAAAGGCAGGAGAGTCAGAAGCTTATGAGGAGTTTCCACTATGTGAGGCCCCAACTCAAAAGAAAACCAAGAGGGCAGACAAGAGTCTGGCTTACTGAGAGGTTATTCACATGTAACAAAAGTATTCAATTTATGGTATAAAATTCTATGACACTGACAAACACATCCAGTCACATCCAGAACACACTAACGACATGGGAACATCATCATCACACTCCTCTGTCCCCTCTGCCTACTCCTAACAGCCAGTGATCTCATTTCTGCTGACTGCTTAGCCTTTTGTAAGATGGCATACAAAGAGATTCACAGAGTACATAGCACTCAGGGCCCAGCTTCTTCTGGTTATCATATGGGATGCATCACATTCATTCATACAGTGCAAGTGTAGGCACTTCCTTTTCATAGATGGGCGCCATGACTCATTCAGTGTTTGTCAGTTGGTAGACATCGAGGTTGTCATCTTGGGGAGAAACCAGGAAGAAAGGTGCCACAAACATTTGGATACTGGTCACTTCTAGATAGTGTATAGGTAACTTAATAAAAGAAACAGAAACCAAACCATATTCAAACCAGATTTCAAAGTAGCCATACCACTTCTGCATTTCTTTCAACAGTGGACCAAATTCTAGTTATTCCAATCCATATCAACACTTGGAATTTTGTAAATTAAACATTAGAAAATACTTGTTTTTGTTTTTCCTAGAGCTGTGGATGTAGCTCAGTTTAGAGCACTTACCTAGCATGTATCATCAGACTGTGGGTTTGAGTGCCATCACCACAAACAAACAACAAAAAGCTGTAGTCATTTAGGGAGAGAATGTAATGCTGTGAAATTGTAGTTTTAATTTCCCTAATGAGTAGTGACAGACATAATTGCATATACTTATCTTCCATCCTTAAACATCTTCTGTCATGGAGAGTCTACTCAAATTTCTTGCCCATGTATTTAACTATTGGGCTGTTTTCTTATTGAGTTCTGAGAATTCTTTATATATTCTAGATTGCCTTTTATCATATATGTGTTTCCCAAAGATATTTTTTAAAATGTTTTTTTTAGTTACCTCCTTCTTTTCTAAATAGACTGGTACTTGAGGCTCACACAGCAGCCAGATATCTCCCTGGTATATCTAGAAAGATATACTTGCTAGAGCCTGACTTCCTTTTTTTTCCTTTTTTCTTTTCTTTTCTCTTTTTTTCGAGACAGAGTTTCTCTGTGTAGCCAGGACTGTCCTGGAACTCACTCTGTAGACCAGGCTGGCCTCGAACTCAGAAATCCTCCTGCCTCTGCCTCCCAAGTGCTGGGATTAAAGGCGTGCGCCACCACTGCCAAGCAAGAGCCTGACTTCCTAGACAGTAACATTTATTCTTTCTCTGCAGCTTTTTTTCCCTCTGAATTTTCTTGTTTATGTCTGCTCTGTAGAATTTTTTTTCAATTCCTTAGTATCAGGCATGTCCAAACATTAGTCCACAGGTTGCATGTATCATGATGGACAGGCATGAAAAGGTCCTACACATTTACAGATACTACATTGTAAAGTCAAAGATTGGATAGTCCCGAAAATGAAGTTTGTTTTAAATACCATGGAATCAGGAATCATAATGTATCTCAACATAAAAGCAACTTTATAAATAACAAATGCAATGAATGAATGCCACAGTTCCATATGCACTACAGAAACTCAATACTGACATATTTAAGCAAGCTGTACTATAATATGAAGTATAAAAGGGAAGCAAGTGACTCATTCCCTTTAGCTGTCTTTGGTGCAGATGCTGGGTGATGTTTTTGAGTTGTTACTGGTTCCAACCACAACCCTTAACATTTATTTTGTGTGCCTATGTGTATGAGTGTATGAGCACTTGTGCACCGTGGTGTGTGTGTAGTCAGAGAGAGACTGTAATCTGTGAGAGTCGGTGCTCTGCCTTTCTCATGTGGGATCAGGGGATGGAAATCAGTTCCTTACACTTGGCAACAAGAGCTGAGCCATCCCTCTGGCCCTCTTTAAAAATTTTCTACACGGGCCACTAGTAAACCAGTAACTCCAGTCACATATTATCAGAGTTGCTCTACTAAATTGTATAAACTTGCTTTATTGATTGAGAAAAGATATTTTATCAATGAGTCAAGTAGAAAATGGAGATATTCAAAAGCTGATTATCTGTTAAGGTGGCTTTAACTCAACATATTTGTATCTTATGCTATTGGTTAAACTGGAGTGAATTCTTTTCCTTAGCAACTGGTTTCTCAAATTTTCAGATGTATGTGCTATTCTACAGGACTTAAATTCTAGGCACCGAGACATTATTAAAATGAGAAATCTGCCAAGACTCAAGAACAGGAACATGAAGCTCAGACTTGGTAATCTAGAGTTCAAATCTAAAATGCTCCTCAAGATTCTCTCATGATTCAACACTCCTGCCTGTGTGCAGTAGCTGATTAGACTGTGTGGATGGCCATCCTGAGGGAGAGCGGACATAGCTAGATCTGGACCTATGCACAGGGGACATCTCCTAGGATGATGAACAGCCAGGAGTCAGGTTTCTAAAGAGTCTAGAGTCACAAGTCTTTATCACATTCACACAGCAGTCTGCACAGCAAGGGCTTAGGTCTATCTTCCTCAGGAAAGACTGGAGTTCTCGAATTTCTAATCTACCAACATGTGCAGTTGTTGCACTTTTAATTTATGGGTGTTAGGGGGCCCCTCTGACTTGGGAACATATTGGCTTGGTCTAATGCTTGGAGATTATTAAACTTGGAGCTGTGCTCCACTATCAGGTGTACAGATCTTTTATTTAGAAGATATGGTGCTCTAAATGCACAAAGAGCTCCCTGTCACCTTCACATTAAAGCCCCTAGTGCCTGGTAAATGGAATTATATAGCTGTCATCTCCTTTCCCCAAAGTTTTAAGAGTACAATGGGCTCATTTTTTCACACTCCATCCCAGCTTCAGAACTAAGAGACCTACTTTGTATTGATTTAAGGTCTCAGAAATAAATAAACCTGCTTCACCGCTGTGATTCACAACAAATTCATGATACACTATTGCATGATATATTTCAAGCTCTGGCTCCAGCTCTCTTTTTCCTCTAGTGAGTGATGGGGAGGTGGGAGGTAGCAGGGAGCTGCAATGCTGGCAGCCTGATGGTTATTGGAGATGGCTGCAGACTGCAAATCCAAGAGGAGACACTATTGGAGGAGTACAGGATTTTTAACTGGGAGGCAAGAGTGAGAAGCTAATTTACTTGATTTCCAGGCTGGGGTTGTGGGAGAAGAAAGGTTGAAGTGCGAGGAGAGGGCTGACAGGATAGCAAGCTTCAAGTGAAGAACAATCTGAAAGGAGCTATGAACATGTATAGAAAGAGGAAAGTGAAGAAAACACACTAAACAATGGGGTAAGGAATGCATGACTAGAAAATGAAGGTGCTGAGGACACAGCTCTGCATAAGGGGCCATGCCCACAGACCTAAGAGAGTATTTAGCTTGAGTTCAGAGGAATTACTTTAACCGTAACAGGAAGTGAAGAGGCCCTTATGAACCTCAGAATAAGTGAAGTAAAGACACTTCTTCATTTAACATTCAAAAGACACACTAGAATCTTGGTCGTTTGAAATGGTTATCCTGGAGATGGGGCATAGATACATCAGAGTTCCACATATACAAGGTGATGTAGAGTCTGCATATTGAAGTGAGGGTAGCAAATTGTAGCAGGTGAGCTTTTGTATGTATGCCCTCAAGGCTTTGAGTGCCCCAAACTATGTCACTTTTACTGATTCTACCAGACTTTGGATTCAAAGAGTTTGAGGAGTACAAATTACCCCTAATGTCTACTCTCTAGCCACATGCCTAAACTGTGACTTCTGACAAGGAAGTTGATAGCAAAGAAGATAAGATAATTGGGCCTCAAGACATGACACTGCAGGAGATCCCTAAGTCTCTGTAGCATGATTAACTTTTAACTGCTCTTTCTGTGTCTCTCTGTCTTCTGTCTCTGTCTTGCTCTCTCCAGGGTCTCACCATGTGTCTCTGCCTGTCATGGAACTCACTGTATAGACCAAGCTGGTCTTAAACTGGCCTCTGCTGGGATTAAAAACATGAACCACTATCAAGATAAAATTACCTATCAAGATAAAATTTAAATCACAATATTACTTTCACTAATATATAAGAATTTTATATTTCATATATGTAATTTTACTATTACATACCATAATATGCAGTAGCTTTTCAAAATTCCACTGTCTTAACCTATTCTCTTTCTATTTTAGCCTAACATAGTTCTCTACTTCCAGATCAACACACACATCTATGTAGTATAGAATGGTAGCAATTAAAAGGAAATTTAAGAGCTCTTCTGGTCTTCCATTTTAAGGTAAGCAATTCATATTATATGCTTCCCATTTTACACAAAGAACTAAAGTCCAAAGTTACTTGCAAAAGGGGACTGAGCAAAAAATTTTTTCATCTAAAGGTTTTGTGTATTGGTGTGTTGGTGTTATTTGTGTATTGACATAAACTAGAGTTTCCTGGGGAGAGATAATTTCAATTGAAGAACTGCCTCAAACAAATTGGTGTGTGTGTGCATGCCTGCACCATTAATGACCGATGTTGGAGGACCCAGTCAATCTTGGACAGTGCCACCCCTGGACAGGTGTACTGCACTGCATAAGAGAGCAGACTGAGCAAGCCATGGAGAACAAGCCAGTTAACAGCTTTCCTTCCATGGTTCTATCTCTTCTTCTGCTTGAGATCCTCCTGACCTCCCTCAATGGTGTACTGTAAGCAAAATAAACGCTTTTCTCCCCAAGTGGCTTTGATTGTGGTATTTAGTACAGAAACAGAAAGCAAACTAGAACTCCAAAGACTTTGAGCCCAATTCTACTATCTTGGGCAGTGTGATCATTCCTGTGTCTGTATTCAATGCCCCAAAGCAGAGTCTCAGGCTTTTCCCTTTATCTAGAAGCTCTGCATTAGAACTTGTCAGTTCTCCCAAGTTCGTAGTATTGAAGGCATTATAGACACATGAGGCTCTCTTAGATAATCAGAGGCTACTTCTGTAACAGAAATCTGAATGGCAATTCCACTGTGCAGCATCTCCAAGCCAGTAGTCAAGACTAGGCTGCTCATATATCACTAAGGCTTGTTGACAGAGTCAGAAATACTTGGTATAGTTTTTTACAAACTGAGGAGCAAAACAAAGGAAAACCAAAACAGCTTTCTAAAATGAGACCACATTTACCAAGATTTTGTCTATGTGTAGAAGATGAGCTTGAAAATTAAGGAGATCAGACGTCTACTACAATATTCTCTGAGAATTCACTCATAGTGTCAATGCAAAACTTACTCAGACAAGATATTAAAATAGTCTCTTTACAAAGGAGAGAGCTATGGGATATTAGGAACTATCTATTGTAAAAATAGGGAGTGAGGGGCTTTTAACAATGTTAATTGATGAACTGGTGCTTAGAGTGACTAGGGCTATTGAATCAACAAGTCCCTGGGGACTCTTAGAGACAGATGACTGACACATATACTACCCTATCATGGCTGAACATGGTGCCTCTTACATTAATGGTGTTCCAAAGTGTGTTAATGGTCTTTACATAACATCTGCTGGGAACATCAATATGTGAATGTACTACTAAAGTGATGAAGTCATGTAACATTTTTTTTCAAAGAACTTTTGCCTCCAGGAAGCCCAAATACTGGCTTTATATTCCTACTCCAGGGTCTGGGTATTGAACTGTGATAAGTACAAACCTGGAATGTATTTTAGAAAGAACACATAGCACCAGGAGTTCCCTACGTTAACTCATCTAATCCCCACAAAAGCCTAAGGATATAAGTATTATCATGGCCTCCCATTGTACAATTAATAAAATTGAAACACAGGTAGAGGAATGACGGTGTTAAGGAATTGCTCAGGGTGATAATTTGTATGTGGTAGAGCCAGAAACTAAACCTGAGCAGCCTGGCTCTAGTCTATGTTGTAACCTCTTCCTGTCAAAGTGACAACGCTGCCCATCGCACATGGATAGCTAAAAACTGCTTCCCTCCTTGAATCTTGCTAACTCTCACATTGTATATGATAGCATCATGGATGAGCATGGAAACTGTACAGTGCAAGTCTCTGGTTCCACAAACAAATCTCCTTCATATGATCTCCAGTACTATGTTCAAGAGTCAGATGTGAGTGACATCACATACTTCACATTGCATAGCTACATACAATTTTGTGCATGGTAATGAAGGTAAATCAGAGAGGGGTGTGATTTTTTTTTTTAGACTAGGTCTCAAAAGCAAGATTAACACTAAAGAGATGGCTTAGTGATACTGCTCTTCCAGAGGATATGAGTTCAATTCTCTCCAGGCAATCATCTAAAGTAACTCCAGCTATAGGGGCACCTGATGCCTCTGGCCTCCACAAGCACCTGTACTTAATGTGCACATCCCCACCTACACATACACTTAATTAAAAAATAAAATTGAATCCTAAAGAAATAGCAAGATTAACAGAATTAGGTCCTGGAGGACTTAGAGCTCTCAGCCACATGTACTACATGAGTACTTTTTTCTAGTAGATTCAGTGCAAAGAGCAGCCTAACTTTACTAAAGGGGAAGAGTTCATGGGGTTCCTTTTTTTTTTTTTTCCTAAAAGAGAAATAGAAGCTCAAAAAAAAAAAAAATGTTTACTACAAAGAAGTCACATAGAACCTTCAGAGTAATCTACCCCCACACATCGCAGCCATTAGCAGAGAGAGGTCTTCCCTCCACAGGCAACTGCTGTCCAGAGCACACCCACAAACCACAAATTCTGATCGCTGTCCAAAGATCAGGCTTTCATCAAGTCTGGGGCTGAGAGATAGCAGGCTCTGACCTATATCAGTGCTGCCTTATAACAGAGGTCTCCCTAGCCTGGCTACCACTGGACACTATGCTAAACATGAGAACAGAAACTGAGAGGTGCTGGGGGAGGGGAAATATTTATGTTACTGCAAATGTCCAAAAGGCATCCCAACTTAGGAGTTTATAACTGCAAATCATCTCAGCTCACCAAGGGTCTGTCCTACCAACAGTTCAAGTAGACAGCTGCTGCCTCTGCCACACCAGCATGAGTCCCTTCACAGCAGGTGGGCAGTCACACCCATCAGGTTAACTTGTCGTTGTGAGGACTTAGAATGTGCAGCCTATAGTTCCTGAAGCTATGGCTGCTGTAACCTTGAGAGACATGAAAAAGCACATGCTTATGAACGTCTGTTTATGCCTCACTCTCAGCACTCTCTGTGGACAGTGGGCAGTGGCCTGAGCTCCTCTGTAATGAGACTCAAGTTCACATTTTAATTGATCCAGTCTGCCGATTGTTTCAGTCTTGTCTGGGCCCTGACACCACTCTAACCCCCAACAACAAGGAACTGGGAAGAGCTCTTGACTTTGAGTTTCAGATGTCATTTGGGCTACTTCCAATCACCAGCTCACTGGCTTAAAGTATCAAATCTGGATCACAAAGGTCAAATCAGGAAATCACCTTGCTCCTTAACTTGGCAACATTCTAAATACTTTACAAATAACTGCAGGGAACAAAACACAGCAGGTGTGGAAGGAGCATACATACTCTGATCACAAGAGAAAAAGGATAAAAATACTATTGTGGAAAATATCTTCTTGTTCTGAAACAAAGTATGCAGTAGCAGGGAACAGTGCTGGAGAATAAAATGTACAGAAAACTTGGCAGCAATGAAAGGAGGAGGGAACAGCAGCAGTACTTTATTTACTGTGCAGGTCACTATAGAAAGAGGAGAGAGAAGGGGAAGAAATCTCTAAAGCAAGACACTTTGGAAGTGTAAGGTAGGAAGGTGCACACCAAAACCAGGTCACCAACACCAAGTGTGAAGACATGGACTGCATCCATAAAAGCCCGATGCACACATGCAACGTAATAAGTTGGAAACTGCGTATGCTGAAGCTTTTTATTTATTAAAGGAACTAACAGTTTCCATGTTGCTGTGTTATGTGAGTGGAGTATGTGTCATGTCAACTCTTCCTCTTCTAATATCCCATGTTAAGTTAAATTAGTGATGGGGCTGGAGGGGGTGGGAAGGGCTGGGAGAAAATCCAAGAGAAAGAAAGTTTTTAAAAAATCTCCGCCTCAGCAAAAGTTTTCATTAAAATTTTAGACAAATGATCCCTGTGTCCTTCTCTCTTGCTGCCTGGGGCTCCATGCTATTTCTATGCAAATAACAACCTCGTGGTTTATATCTTATTATTTCCACTGGAGCTGCAACGACATGACCTGAGACGTGTAAGGGGTGGGATGGGGGGTGGTGGAAAGGAGAGACAGAGAGAGAGAGAAAGGCAGAAAGGGAGAGAGAGATAGAGTGGGTGTTCACTCAAGTGTGAAAAAATATTGTCAGGAGTGAGCGTCAAGAACAAAAAAAAAATTGCAGGGATAACGTGTTTATTTCAGTCCCACACCCCACCCCACCCCCAGCCCTTCCAAACAGGCACCTTTTAAAATTCATTGGGCATCGGGCGATCACGCACATCCATCTGCTTTCACTTCATCATTTGCATTTCATGCCTCCTGGCTTCTGATGTGCTGATACTTTGATGCAGTCAGGAGACTCGCATTATCATTATTTCAATTTCCAAAGGGGTCAACGGGATCAGCACTCGCACACACAAAATCTTTTTTCCCCTATAACCTCTGTGCACCCCTTTCTTATTCTTCACCCCAATGTTTAACATAAAGAATAAAGACTCCAAAAGGTGAGTGCTGGATGTTTACAGTCTAAAACTGTATATAAGCCTGCATATGCTGCCTATATTTCCACTCCACACATAGGTACACAGATACAGTGACCACAATGGTCAGGGCGTAAAAAGCAAGCTGCACAGTGCTTCAAACACACAAAGACTCTCTCATAAATGGACACTCGGGGAGGAGTACATTCAGAAAAAGAAAGGAATCTACAAGCAAAACCTAGAAACAAAGAGAGATCAGCTCACATAGAAAGATGTAGACGAAGAGTGACTAGCACGAGCCAGGAGTGAGATGGAAAGAAGCATGCAGAGAGAATGGTAAGCAGAGACTAGAGAGACAGACAGAGTAAGCTTATATGTGAGATGCTAGCATTCAGGAGTGAGCCAGAGGCAGCAATCTGAGCTGGCGCTCTCTGATAGCTTCCCTTTTCATTCCTGATAAGCAACGGAGCTGAGAGGACATTCTTAATGAATTTGCATGAAACTGGGTGTCTTCCAGCAACAAGACTTTGTAGTTAAGAGGTGCAGACATGAAGATAGTCTAGCAGGTGGAGCGGGATTAGGTAACCTCTACAAAGAACACTCCCTTCAGCTAAAATGATCAGGTCCTTCTGGAAACCAGCATTGTTAAACTACAACAGAGCCTTCCCTCGTTAACCAGGCTTTTCTCTAACAAACAGCACTGTAGGCTAGGGAAGAGGAGAATACTGAATTTGATCAGAACAGATATTTAAAAAGAAACCACTACTGTTTTCTTCTTGGCACAAGTGAAATTCAACTAATAAGATGGTAGCAAATCCTCAAAACAGAAAACCTTTGCTGTTTAACAACCTCTGTGTAACATACTGGAGTAGGGGAGGCACTAATAACCCATATACACTTCAGAAACATACTGTGTCTACATAAGACATCACAGAAATACGGGGGTATATATCATTTTAAAAATCTGTCCTCATAGAGAATGGTGTCTAAAACTCTCTTCATTAAAACCTCATACTTAGATAATAACCAAAGGAGCAACTTTAAAAAATTAAGACTCTCAGCAGTTCCTCCCCTGCAGTCATCTTCAGTGGTGGCAGCTCTTCAGTTTCATTTCCAGGCTGATGCTACTCTGCCTTTCCTCAGAGAGAAAAGCAAAACCTGTGCTCTTTGATATCCCCTCAAGCTAATTAGACAATGAAATTGACCAGCTAGTCTGTATTCTGTCATTTAAAAACCAAATCTTAAAAAGCACTTCCACTGTATAAGTGTACTTTTTTAGAGGTATATTTAGAAATTTCTCAAAACAGCAAAATTGTACACTCTCAACACCTCGCTAGTATTTAATCCACTCTGCCAAGCCAGTGTCACAAACACAATATCCAATACTATTTGGCATGTGTATAACTCTACAGGTTGTCATCAAGTCATGTAGGGGAGATCCAGGAAAGCCCATGCTTTGTGCTGAGTACCTGTGTATTTTTCTTTAGCATCACAAAATTAAGATGCAAATTAACAAACAAGAAAGCTAAAGGGCTCTGTAACTTGTACAGTAAAAGCCGACTAACTTCAAACTATTCCATTTCATATGTTTCCTGCTCTGGAGGGAAAATAAAGTTCTGATGCTTATAGGGTGTGTGTGTGAAAGGAAAGGAAGGGGGAGGGAGGAGAGTGGGAGGGGCAGTGAGTGCTGCGTGTTCTTGGTTAGTTTCACTCTTCTGTGCAGTATCTTCACCATCTCCCCCCTTTTTCTGTGTCCCCTTTAAGCTCAGATGTGTCCCCCTTTTCTGTCTCTGTCATTCCTTCCACACAATCCATCTGTAGAACCCAATCATTTCACTGCTCATTATTTACTGAGCACTTCCACTATACAATGTTCTTTTTCAGAGGTATGTTTAGAAATTTCTCAAAACATTAAAATTGCACATTCTCAACACCTCAACCAGTGCTAAATCCACATTGTAGAGTCAAAAAATAGAAGCCGGTACACTTAGAACCTGACAATTTCCTGCACTGGGAACAGGACTCCTCACATGTTAAAGGCTGGGACAAACAGAGGCATTCAGTTTTCAGTCTTTCTAGAAAGGGACTAGAATATGAATTCTTTGGAACAGAGGTTTATATATATGCTTACTAATATATATTCTACATATAATTGTATATAATAGGTAAATATTTTAATATTATACACACACACATACTCCCAAGACTTGGAATCATACTGGTACACAAATAGCTACTCAAAATACTTGTTGAATGAAATAATGAATGAATGAATGGGTAAGTAAGTCAACTGGCAAATTGGCAAACATTAGAGGAGGAGGCACATTAAGGAAGGCATGGACTGAAGACTGCCCTCTAGTCAGATCTTTTTCATTGTTAAACAATCAATCTCATATATATATATATGTACAAAATCCTGGCAACTTACTTTGTTGAGGGCACCAGCTCCTGTCAGAATTAAGTGAGAATTCTCAACCTGGATGGTTCTTTGTCCCAGCCGGACAAGGTAAGCCCCAATACCAATGGCCCGGCATGTAACCTTAAAAAAGAATAATTTCTGCATGTCACATATTTATGTCCTTTCCCAAGCTGTAAAAACAAAGGCACAAATGAAATATATAAAATTCATATGAACAGAAATACTGCTTTTCATGAAGTCTAATGACAATACAACCCCTACCCAATCGAATTTCCAGGTTAAGTAAAGGACAAAATGCATTGAATAATGAGTATTAGATACTCCAGGAGTTGAGGTTCTTTTATTTGCTCATTTCACAGATGTCAACTTGCACATGTACAAGTAAAGTACTAAGAAGACATTCAAGCTGTTAAAAATCTGGTAGAATATTTGGAGAAACAAGAAATGGAATTAAATGTTGAAATATCCTACATTTGGGAAATTTAGTAGTTTATATCATCCTGTCTTATCATTTACTGTGTTATGATTATGATAAGTTTATAAATATATCATCTCAGGAAGTATTTCAGTTTAGGATCCAACAGTAGTGAGGAAGGGTAGAAATAAACCCAGTCACACACCCAGCTTTTTAGTAAGTTTCATACCTTGTGGGAAATGAAGGATGTAGCTCTGTGGTAGAGAACACCTGTCTAGACAATATGAGACTCTGGGTTCAATCCCAGCATTGAAAGGAAACTTCATTCTAGGAATATTTACCAGGCTAATGGTGATGATCTCATCATAAGCCAATGAGGATTCCCCAGCAATCATTCCAGAACCCCGAAGGTTCTCTGCTCCAAGTCCTTCTTCTTTTCCGATAATGTCTGTTATCTTGTACCTATTGGATAGTCATGCCAAATCACAAAAGTTAAACACAGTAATAGGAACTCATAAGTAGAACTACCACAATTACAAGACTATTGAACACTCTCTAATTCTGTTCATGTTCTTCATTCCTAAGGGTCTCCATCTTAGTTTGGATCCTACTTTACTTGGGAATGATATTCTGTGAAAGAAACAACAAAACTTAGAATTTAGTAACTAGGTTAAATCTTTGCTGATTCAGATACTAGTGTGGCTCTGAAGATAATAACTTCTGTAAAACGGGATAGTAGTCTTTACCTCTAAGATACGGAAGACATGATGGTTAAAGCAACAAGATGGCATGATACAACTCAGATTTTAAAAGCCCTTTCTTACATGGGCTTTTACTTTGGATACATTCTTAAGAAAAAAGCAGGGTCAACATATATCTCTAAAGTAAGCCACAACCATTAAAACTTAGACAATTTCATATAAAAGTAAAAAAAAAAAAAAAAAAAAAAAAACAGAGATAGAGAGGAAGTGAAGATTATCATTCCTCTCCTTTTCAGAGATTAGAATAAAGAGGAGGATCAAAACAATATATTCCCATTTACAAATAGCAAGTATACTGGTAAGGGTTCTTGGCTACGGTTCTCTGAAGGGAATGGAATGATGTATGCAGAAGGGAAATGCTGACCCAGTTACCCAGAAAGCATCCTGTGGGTCACCCATTAGGAGGCACAGCTGACAATGGGAAATGGGAGATGGCAACAGAGCTAATAAAGTAAGGATGTCCAGCACCACACATACACATGCATGAATACACACACACGTACATGGAAAGTACAGAGCTCATAAAAGGAAAGATTTCCGCCAGGCGGTGGTGGCACACACCTTTAATCCCAGCACTTGGGAGGCAGAGGCAGGCGGATCTCTGAGTTCCAGGCCAGCCTGGTCTACAGAGTGAGTTCCAGGACAGCCCGGGCTCACAGAGAAACCTTGTCTCAAAAAACCAAAAAAAAAAAAAAAGATTTCCAATGCCACACATACACATGCATGAATACACATGAACACACATATGCATGGAAAGTACAGAGCTGGAAGCAGAGATGTGCATACATTACTTATTGTTCCTGGCACAGGGCAGAAATTGTGTTCTATTTTAACTTTCATGAGATGAAATAATAAAAACAAGCACTGTATAACAGCTCTTAACTACGTCAGCCCTGTATTTTTCTGCTCCTTTCATCTCTCCCTCCACCGACTCCATTTCTTTGTCTTAGCTGTGGTCCGTGATTGTATCTCTACTTCTCAGATTGCTGTAGCTTTCAATTTTTAGTCTCTCCCAAAATCAAGTTATCCACAATTCTTTTTCTCTATATATCTAGACTTCAGATTCTAGAGTTATGTTACAAATAAGCTAATCTTCCTTTAGAAAGAGACATGAAAAAGCTGGCAAAACTCTACCATATCCACACCATGTTCCAAGGCATCCTGAGGCACCACAGTGAACCCCTAGGGACACTGCAGTATATTTTTAGAAAAACACTATGACATGTGATATCTGTTAGACCCCATGTGAATGATTAGCTTTAGGAAGTTCACAGCTTAACAGAAGATAGAATATTGTCAAAAGAAATGCAGCACTATCTTTATAGAGCCAGGTTTTTGCAGTTTCTGTGGAACAAATGCAAACTTTGCACAAAAACCAAAGAAGAACAAGAAATGAGGGTGGTGGCTATATGCAAGGTAACTCCAAGGTCTGCAAGCACAGTATTGGTAAGTATTATTGGTAAGTTACTGCAATTATTTAAGAATTAAATTAAGCACAGTATTGGTAAGTATTATTGGTAAGTTACTGTAATTATTTAAGAATTAGCTAGGTAGTACTCTCAGATGCTAGAGGTAAAGGTATGAGGGACAGGAGTTCAAGACCATCTTTAACTACATGGTGAATTCAAGGTTAGCCTGGGGTTCATGATACCCTCTTTCAACATTCCCTAAGAACCTACCCAGAAAACAAGAATAAAATATGTTTTTCCAATTCACATGGATTACTTTATTCAAGCGATCATTAACCTCATAAGAAAGAAACATTTATGATGCTATTTGCATTCAACTACTTAATTAAAAAAAAAAAACAACATTAGGTCTATGTTTAGTTTAGGGGCGCTGTGAAAAAGGATTACAGACATATTAAAGGTGCCATGAGCTGGGTGGTGGTGGCACATGCCTTTAATACCACACTTGGGAGGCAGAGCCAGGGGATTTTTGAGTTCCAGGATAGCCAGGGTTACACAAGGAAACCCTGCTTTGGGAATGGGGGTTGGATGGGGTGGGTAGGGGGAAAGTTGCCGTAAACTAAGGAAGTTTGAGAGCCCATGGCATAACTTATATGGAGAAAACTATACACATCAGTAAACAGAAAAATATGCCATGTTTCTTTTTAGGGAAATTAAGGAGATGTCTGGTCCTTATAAATTAATATATAAAACCAATACAATCCAAATTAAAGTAATTATGAGAAGTTTCTGGTTAGTAAAACATGTGCTATGCCATGGGCTTGTTCTCCATAAAAACAAAAAACTAACAAAGAAGCAAATCAGCTAGTTACAACTTGGAAAAAATAATGTGAGAAATATGTCCCACAGCAATAGTTAAAAGAGTATGGCAATGGCCCAAGAATGTAAGAATTAGTCAATAAATAGTACCACAGCAATTAACATTCTAGAAAATATGTGCAAAGAAATTATCAAAATGTTCAGCTTCACTGGTAATCAAAAATGCAAGATAAAAATAACAGTTGCTATCTTGTTTTGGAGGCAGGGTTTCTCTGTGTAGCCCTGGCTGTCCTGGAACTCACTCTGTAGATCAGGCTGGCCTCCAACTTACAGAGACTCTACTGCCCTTGCTCTACCTCCCGAGTGCTGGGATTAAAGGTATATGCCACCACTGCCCAACTAACAGTTGCTACGTTTAAGAAGATACTCATTATTACTAAATATAGTAATTACTGTTTTAAACAACAATCACTGATACATTCAGAACAGAGGAAATCAGTGCGATCATATACTTACTGACTGGGGATGCAAATCTTGGAAGGGCAGTTTGAAAAATTTTAAAAACCTTTAAATATGGACTTTCTGACATGTAAACATCTAGAAATTTACACAAGAGTTATCAGATACCCTGTTCTTTAATATACCACCCTCAAAAGCTTTTATGAATGAAATTCTAGCAATTCCACGTGCAGTTAATATACTGCATTATTTTATTCAAGTGATCAAGCTGGACAAGAAACACTTGAAGCTATTGTATTTAACCACTTAAACAGAAACATTAGTGTATGTTTTAGCTTATGGGTAGGGTGCCAGGAACGCAGATTAGGGACAGTCCAAAAGTGTCTATAAAGGAATATTCAACTCAGAGATGTAACAGTGAAAGGCTGGAAATGGTCTTCATATTCAAAGATAGTATATTCACTATGATATAATATTATGCAACTGTTAAACTTCATGTTTATTTCTGAAGGAAGATTAGCTTTATATGTAATGTAACTCTAATCTGAATATAAGAAATTGCCCTAAATTTTAATCAAAGGATAAAAAAAAAAACCAACAAAAAAACCTCTTATCTACTATAATCCCAATTACATAGAAAAAAAAAAGCATCATGAACATAGAAAAGGCAGTAAGAATAACGTAAGTTCATACTTGTGCTTTAGTGTAGGCCTGTGGCTGGTATTTTACTTTTTCTTCAGAATGATTTACACATTTCATTGTTTCTTAAATGAGTAAGTAATATAAATATTGCCTAAAATCCTCCATTAATAGCAGGGCACTTCAGCTAATAAGCTAAGGTACAAATCTAAGATGTCTACATTATACTACAGAGCTTTTCAAGGTTGTATGAGCACAAAGTAAAGAGATATTCTCTTTCTTTGAGAATCATGGCCAAGTCCATCTGACACACAAATACCCACCTGGATTCTCCTTCATCCTCCACATGTTCACAGTGGACAGAATTGAGAGCACTGACTCTTTTATAATCCTGGGGTGTCAGATATAAATACTTGTATCCCTGTGAAGCACAAATAGTTTTTAACTCATTATCTGCCATTATCACACAACCAAGACAAACATATATAAAAAAACACTTGCTCCAAAGCTAGATTTAAACTGATAAATTATTTGAGTGACTTCTAGAAGATCACTAGTATAGGTAGTTTCAAAAACAGAAGTTCCTATATTTTAGTCACTGACTGTCTGACCTTGAAACAATATACCCCATAGTTCCAATTCCAGGTATATTCCATTCATTTCATTTTCAATAAGGTTAAAGGGTCATTTCTGTGTCTTTAGTGACACTTCCATTAAATATATCAGGATGGGACTCAGGAATTGTGTGAATTACTGCACTTCACTCAAATCCATATCATCAAAATAGAGAGGGGTAAGGTATAACTGAAAGGATCACAAATCTGGGAAATTAATATTGAAATCAGAGGTCAAGGCAGTAAAAAGTCTGAGCACAGAATTTATACTTTCGCTTTCTTTGAATAAGTGAGTTCTATTTGTATTAAAAAGCTGTATTAATTACTTAATGATTTATTTGCATGCATACACGTACAAACAATTAAAGCAGAGTACTATGTTATACATGTTTAACATGCTCAATGTATTTACAAATTAGCAGTTTTTATACACTGAGATGTGGTACAACCATTATGACTAATTCTAAGTTCTTCCAACAGAAACACAAACTTTCGAGTAGTCATTACTGACCTCATTATAGACTTTATAGACACATGTTAATGAACTATAATTACATTCACTAAAATCCATCGACTTTGTTATAAACTTTTATTTTTAAGGCACTGTGTGGCTGTTTCCCAGACTGGCCTAGCATCCAGAGGAGTTGGGATCACAGGCTTCAGCAGCCATACGTGGCTTTTATCATTATTACCTGATGAGTTCTGATAAGTGTATATATACTGCTGTTAGCACCACAGTAATCAGAATAAGGACTGTTTTTTATTATATGTTCAAATAGTCTTATATATAAGGACATGAAAGGTAGGAAAAGAAACTGAGAAAAAGGAGACACAAAGGTTAGAAAACCAAGAGAAGTATTTAAAAGATAAAGCAGAGACCACTGGTATCAAATCTGCTGAATCATCAAGTAACCACTAAGATAAGGACTGAGAACTCAGTGTTGAATTTGCAACACACAATCTCTGGTGACCTTGACAAAAGTAGCTTGATCAAAATGGTTCTGGTGCAGGCTTCACAGAAGGAGGTTCAAGAGAGTGGGAACAGAGCCTGCAATAGCAAGAGCAGACAACTCTTTGAAATTTTGCTTTCAGGTAAGGAGGAAGAACAGGAGTGAGTGACTTGAGGGATATGTGTGTGTTATGTCAAGGTATAGTTCCAGGAGAGAGGGAAAAGGGGATGAGCCAAGCAAAGGAGGAGTGGTATTCTTCACTACAAAGAGCTATAAAGGGAGGATGGTTTTAGGAAGGACAGGGATTATTCATTTCAAGCACACTGGACTGAGGTGGAGAGGAGTGGGGAGAGACAGAGGAAGTGCTCATCTGCACAAGGAGCTAAAGCGTTTCACTTGTTTCTCTTGCAGTACGGGGGTAGGGGGGTCGGGGGGGTGAATGTAGAGAAGAAGCAAGTCTTGTTTCTATTTCAGAGCATCTTGGGAAGCAAGGACTGATTCTGAGTAGGAATGAAGGTAAGGGAAGAAGGTGAAGAGGACGTGAGGAGAGAGGAAATGTGAGACCATCATCAAGAGTTTGGTAAGCTCAGATTTAGAAAGTGAGACCCAGTCAGAGAACCACATTTTTCTCCATCTCTGTTCAGTCGCACAGTGCACATGTGGAGAAGGTGGACAGAGTTAGGTTTAAAAAGGTTTTACTTCTAGAGGTACAGACGAAGCAGAATGAGCAGAAACACAAAGGTGACAATTAAGACAATTAAATGCTATCAAGGTGACCTTGGAATTAAAAAAGAGTTGAATGAGCAGGGCACAGGCCTTGAATGCCAGCTGAGCCAAGCAGACCTTTATGAACTAAAGGACAACTGGGTCTCCATAGTACATCCCAGGCCAGCTAAAGCTACATAGAGAAACCTAAAAGCAAAACAACAAACTGGGTGGTGCTGATGAACACCTTTAATCCCAGCACTCAGGAGGCAGAGAGGCAGAGAGGCAGAGAGAGAGAGAGGCAGAGAGGCAGAGAGAGAGAGAGAGGCAGAGAGGCAGAGAGAGAGAAAGGCAGAGAGGCAGAGGCAGATGATGCAGATGCAGATGCAGATGCAGAGGCAGGTGAATCTCTGTGAGTTTGAGGCCAGTCTGGTCTACAGAGTGAGTTCCAGGACACCCAGGGTTACACAGTGAAACCCTCTCCAGAAAGAACAAACTAAACTAAGCCAAAAAAAGCCAAAACCAAAGCAAACAAACAAACAAACAAAGAAACACCAAACAAGTTGAATGAAATGAGGGTGAAAAATGGAAAAAAAAAAGTGGTAGAATGACAGTATTCGTCGGCTTAAAGGACCACTGGATTTTGAAAGCGTCAGAAACTGAGCACATGGAGGACATGTGATGATGCCCTGCCACTCCAATTCTTGCTCCACTGCAGACAGCGACCAAGTTGCCCTGACAAGTTAGAAGCTCCAAGGACAAAGGAATGGAAGGGTAGCAAAGAGAGAGATGCATAAAAGTCATATCATAGAGAGAGTGAGCAAGGGTGGACCATTAGAGAGAGAGATCTCAAAGATCCAGTTATGATACAGATCACCTAGTGAATCCAACAATCCCAAGAATTATCACACAACTAAGTAGCATTGGAGAAAGTAGAAATTAAAAGATGCAAAGTGGCCTGGAGAGGTGGCTCCAGGGTTAAAACCACTTACTGCTACTGCTCTTAGGGTCCAGGTTCAATTCCCAACACCTACATGACAGCTCATAAGTGGCTGTGACTCCAGTTCCAGAGGCTCCAACATCCTCTTTTGTTGGCTACAGGCACATGCTCTCTCTTTCTCTCTCTCTCTTTCACACACACACACACACACACACACACACACACACACGGTATATGTACATATATTTAGTCGCATACACATACACATAAAATAAATAAATTTGAGAGCTAGAGAGATGAGTCAGTGATTTGGAGTACGTTCTGTTCTTGAAAAGGAGCCAGCATCTATGTTGGGTCACTCACAACTACCCAATATAGTGGCTCAAACCCACTTCTTAAGGAAGGTGGCTCTCTTTTTTTGTTTTAAATTTCATCTTGTGTATTACATGGAGGTCAGAGAACTTGTGATAATTGGATCTTCCCTTCCATCACTGTGGCTCCTAGGGATTGAACTCATGCCTTCAGGGTTGGCAGCATGCATCTTACTCTTGACCATTCCACTGGCCCTAAGGAAGTTTTGTAGGTAATTTTGTAAATGCTCCTTTCTAAACATAAACCTCCTCCATTGTTCCTCTCATGTATATCAACACATATCCATGCATAAACATACAGAGACTTGAGGTGTTATCTCCGTGTGGCCCATACCTTGTAGGGATCTTCAGGATCTACCCAGGCCACGTGGAACATATGACGTATTTCTTCTGCCAGCCCAATTCTAGCTCCGCTGTTGGCTGCCACATAGATGCGTGGGATGCCTTCTGCTCTGGCAAGTTCAGAAGCTCTGAGAAAAAGCAAATCCTCCTGAGGCCCAAAGGAGCCAATCCGATATGTAATGTCATTGCCGATGACAATGATATCTCGGCCATCTGGATATTCGGGGCTTTTAAGGCTCATTTTCCAGGCTACCATGCCAATCTACAAGGACAGAAACAAATGAATACAGCTTCTTACATGCCTTTACTTTTGAGGTTTCTTGAAAGTAAGACACTAGATTTAGATACATCCTTCAGAAGATGTGCATTGTAAAAGAACCAAGCTCCCTCTTGGAAAGCAGGCAAACATTCTAGGACACTGCTTCACATTATTACTGTGTTGTCTCAATTCTTCAATGAATTTACTTAAACAAAATGGAAAAACTCCAAATCTAAATGCACTCAAGATTACATGCTGAAGAAAGATAAGACAGTGGGGATGAGTTCAGAATGTCCATTTTACTAAACTATATACTACGACACTATTTTCAGCTTTGGTGAGATTTGTTTCAAGAAACCTTTAGCACATAAGGGATAGAAAGAGCATCACCTCTCACAGACTGTCCAACTTTTGTGATCTCAGGCCCTTTTATTGTCCCCTATGAAAGATTCCTCAGTGGCTCGGGTCCAGCTATTTTCCATTTCTGCAAGGATTTACTATCAAAATTCTTGTTGCTTTCTTCAGCTTCAGAAAACCAAAGGATGCACAGAGCTAATCTCTTGATGCACTATGATATATGTAAATCTCTGCTCTCTGTTCAGTGGCATCTGACCAGCCACACAAACAAATGATACAGACTTGAAAGACAGAGGTGACACCTCTTCTCAAACCCTTATGGCTCTCTCCTTTTTAATCCCCTTCTATATGAGAGCTACTCAATCCTACTTGTTTATTTGCTAGTCCCATTTCTTTCGTATGCACTTACACCTCCGTTACAGCTGCAGTTTTTCATGTCTGCCTGTCTATTTCCCCTATACCTGGATAAGTAATGCTTTCCATTCTTTACCCTCTTTTTTTTTTTTTTTCTGTTTCCTGCTTCCCTCCCTATCCCCACCACTCATGCCCAAACACAAAGCCTACCAGATGAGCATTTCTGGCCCTGCTTAATGGAGCCCAGCCACATCTGCAGCCTTGGTCCCTCATCCCCAGGCTGCTGCATATCACCTCATTGGGGAGCTGGCCATCAACAGACGTAAATAGCAGCATCCCTGGAAAGCCACATGCATCACCCAGACTCAACCCAGCCAGTGATCATAAGCTCTGAGTACACATTCCTCAATCCAATTGCACATCACTGTAATCAGGCTGGTTGAAGCTTTCTACACAGCGATTTGTGATTCTCTGCATTAAGAAATATATATGAAACACCCACTGATAAATATAAGCTATTTAATATATCATACCATTGGCCGAATACAAAATGGATGTAATATAGGAAAAAAATTCCACTCACTTTCTGAGATATGATATTACTCTATCGGTTCATTAAAGACAAATAAGGGAAAAGAAGCCTACTATTTGAATGCTACACGGAGAAACCCCAAATATCAGAACAATTTTGATCTAAAACAGCAGCAGCAGCAGCAGCAGCAGCAAAAAGGCTAGTTTAAAAAAATGCATGTATGGTGAGAAATACTTTTTTTTAATTTTTTTTTTTTTTTTACATTTTCAGGTACTGTTTTAGCTAAACCTCTCATTTGTTTTTCAGAAAAGAAAACCTACTCCCTGTCTACTTTGTTGTAAGCGTATCTGCAGTTAGGAAGATTGGGTTTAACACCAAATTTTATGCTATTTTAACCTTAGCCACCTAGGCCAGCTTAGATACAAGCCCTGAAGATTCTACTTTGGCATTTGTATCCTAATGTAAACACTGTGACTGTGGCATTGGGAAAGCAGATAATACTCTTATCTTTCCTCATTATCTAGGGACTCTTGTGTCACTTGGGCAGCCTGTTCAGCAACTGGCCAGGTCATTATGCTTCCAAAATTGACTTCTAATTAGATGTCAACACAGTAGCACCAAGAACATTTTTTTCTCTCTTCATTTTTTTAAAGGCAGGTCACATTATATAGCTTTAAATAACCTGAAATTTGTTATGTAGTCCAAGATGGCCTTGAATTTACAATTCTCCTGCCTCAGCCTCCTGTGTGTTGGGATTATAGACACACAAGACCATATCTGGCTTTACACGTTACTTTCTTTTCTCAATGTCTTTCATTGATTAGCCCCTCACTCACTGACTCCTACATTAAAAGAGACAAAAGAGAACTGAGAGAGTTGAGCCAGTCTCAGTACAGGAAGAATCATTACCAAGAACACATTCAGTTGTGAGTTAGCACAATGAACACACGAGGAAGCATCTGTGGTTCAATTAACATTAAAATTTGGATTTCATTGCTAATCAAACAGTAGTAGGGTGAATAAGAGTAAACATGGGCTTTGGAGTCAACTAAACTTAGATCTAAACTGAGGATCTATCACTTATTAGGTTAGTGACCTCAGTATATATTTAACCTTATTGAACTTCAGTGTCCCTATATGAAAGATAAAGACAGCTGATGAATTTGATGAACTACTGGAAGCAGAACTCTATATTAAATACAACATACAAAAGTTGCCCTTTCTTTCCTCAACCAATCTAAATTCTATTTCAAAGTTTCATGCAAACTCCACTTCCTCATTAAAGCTCCCCCATTCTAAAGTGACTCCTGTACAACTGTGTTCTCTGATCTCCATGATCTTCATGTAGATCAGATATCACCTACAACTAACTGACTGACTTTCTTCTGTTTTTAAGACAGATTTTATTTTGTAGCCCAGACTAACTTTCTTTCCTTTCCTCTTTTCTTTTCTTCCCTGAGACAGACTATAGCACAGGGTTGGCCTCAAACTCATGGCAATCCTCCCATCTCATCCTCTTGAAGGCTGAGACTGCATGTGAGTGCCATCAGTCACAGAATAGTCATTTCATTAAAACAAACAATACTACTTGGAAATTCTTGGAAAACTGTCAACACTGTGGGTTAAAACACTGGTCATGACCAATATCTAAAGAATATAGATTGAGAGTCCCATTAAGCCAAACTGTAAGGTAAGGATAGGTATTATCAAATGAATATCTACCATATGTTGCATTGCACTGTAAGTGGACAAACACTGACAATAATTAAGAGCTTAAGTGAGAAATGAAGTCAGATGTCTTGGTACAAATGTCAGTTTCATACTAGCTGTAATACCTTGTATACAGCAACCTTGACAGGCTTGCTTTCCCCACCTATAAAATAGGACTTTTCTTGAGGAATTGTTATGAAGAGCACATTGAAGTAGTACAGAGCCTGTACATACATGCTCTCAAAGCAGCTGTTATAACACAGAAGGTTGCTAGCTGTTAATGTCATAAAGAAAGGGGGGCACAAAGTAACTTTTAGGAGGGGGATTTGCTGGGATTCCATCCATGGCTCTATACACATTATGCACATATGCGACCACTGAACTTGTTTTTATAGCTAGTGAGAATTATTTATTTTTTACGGTAAGGTTCACAGAAAAAGAAATGCTGTTCTTTACTAGAGAAATTATAGAAGTATATTTCAAAATATTATTATTGTCTTCAGTTGAATACAATATGGATGATGAATATTAATTACAGCATAAACATAAATGTCACTGATCTCTAACTGTAATGTGGTTTCATGGCCTGGATCCTGGAATAGGAAAAGGATATTATTAGAAAAAAAAAAAAAAAAAAAACCTGTGAAATTCACAACAAACTCATTTGTTTTTGTAATTTTTTCATTTTGGTAATTCTAGTATGATTATATGATGTTAATACAAGGGGGTATAAAGAGTATAGTTTCGTGGTAGAATGCATACTATTGTTCCTGTAACTTTTCTGGGTCTACACTTATTAAAATAGTGCAAATGTATATTTCCAGCATTCTGAAAGCAGAGGCAGGAGAATTAAACTCGAAGTTCCAGACTAGCCTGGGCTCCTCATGCCTACTGCACTCTCTGTACTGTACTGAATACTGTCTTCTTTCTTAAACATACATACACACACAAACACAAACACACACACATACATTTCTGAAGCAAAGAAAATTTGAGAGTCATTGTTAGTATTCTGAATAGCATTATAATCATGAAACTGTTAAATGCATGATCTTGACAGTCAAAACATCTCAAATGTTGACAGGTGGAGCAAGAAGAGAATGGAGATAAGGCACAAAGAAGAACATGCTACTGGGATTTAGTGGGTATAGGAATCATGGGTGAAGACATGTCAAAGACAGGGAGACTGTAGAGGCTGGGTTTGTGGCAGGGAAGATATGTTCAGCCAATTCAACAATTCTTGATTGTTTCTATATTAAAACATTCTCTCAATCTCAAAAACAAAGTGATGGCTTTGAAGGTTATGAATAGCAATTAAAAATCACCTATGATACAGTACACAAGTAGAAAAGGACACAAAAATACAGGCATATCATAATTGTAAACAACAAAACAGTGTGGTACTTAAGGATACAGACTCAGAAGCCAGATACCTAGACTCTGAGTGTGTTGGTGCACAGATGTCATCCCAGCACTTGGGAAGCAAGAGTTACACTGCAAGATTTTATCTTACAAAATAAACAAATTCAGTCAGATGTGGTGGGGCACATCTATAAACACAGCCCTTAGCAGGCAGAGGGAGGCTGGCTTTAAGTTCTGGGTAAGTCAGGGTTATAAAGTAAGACCCCATCTTAAAACAATCAGAAAGCACTATCTTGGGCTGTTGGGGCTATCATTTTATTCTTTTTTTGTTTTGTTTTGTTTTTTTCGAGACAGGGTTTCTCTGTGTAGTCCTGGCTGTCCTGGAACTCACTCTGTAGACCAGGCTGGCCTCGAACTCAGAAATCCGCCTGCCTCTGCCTCCCAAGTGCTGGGATTAAAGGCGTGCGCCACCACCGCCCGGCTTATCATTTTATTCTTAAAAGAGAAGTGTTCTGTGGTGCTGTGGTAGAATGTAAACATATGTATACACAGGTTTATACAATATTAATATCTCTACCTGAGAAGTAACTGCTTCTCCATGTTTTTCTGGTCTGATGGTTAAATACATATTTATACTTTTAAAGTCAATATTTGTATAATAGACAAGAACAGTGCCTATCAGCTAAATACATACTTAGGACTGTACCATATGTATTACAAACATGTACTAAAATCGAAAGCTTATATTTATACAGAGCCTTTCGTCTTGAAGGGGACTAAAGAGCTTACAAACATATGTACATAAAAGGGCGTTAGCACTGATAGGCAGGAAAGTATCAGCTCCCACTTCCCTATGTCTCTTAGCAGTCCTGGGCAGGAACAGAGTGTCAACAGGCACAGATCTGTAACAGCTGCAAAGACATTAACACAACAATCCAGTTGGAACACACGGGCACCTAGCACAGCAGCTGGAAAACAGCAACTGCTTTCCTCTGGTGCAGAAGCACCACGGCCATTTCCAGCTTTGTATTTTTAAATTATTCTCTACCAAACTCAACTAATCACTTGACAAAATTGAATTTGATACTGAAAATGGTTTCTGAATGCAAAACACTTCGTCTGATGATTGAACACTAGGTTGAAGAATGCTTCCTCTTGCCCTTGATTTAAAGAGGGGGGTGGGAGTTGGGGGGTTATGACAGTCAGGAGACATGACTCAAAATATTTTAAGAATAGCTTTGTCTCAGAGGATTCAGGCACTACATCAAAAGACAGTTATATCGTCCCTTCCCCATTTAATTAGGACACTGTTACGTTTTTCAGTCCAGTTTCTTTATATCTGTGGGTCTATGAAGATTTCCTATCAGTGGCTGCAATTCTATAAGAATATACACAGTGTGACAGTGTGATTAGAAAGGTAGCACTGACTTCACCTAAGCCCAATCAACAGCCTTGTACACTAACCAAGGAAACTGCATCACTGAATCCTCTTTTTCCTTCTTTATGTATGTAAAACCTGGTTAAAAAAAGAAGAGAAGAAAAGAAAAGAAAACAAAAGAAACTCCAGAACAGAAGCCTGAAGAGGACTGAAAGGCCGCAGAAGGGCAACCTGTGACTGCTTGTCTGAGTGGGCAGGTCTGTGTCTAATGAGTTTCCACGTGGGCTTCTTGGTGCTGGCCGCATCAAGCATTCTCTTCCCTGGCCAAATCCTGTCTACTGCACTGTCTAACTAAGTAGTTATCACTGAAAAGTATGTTTTCACTGATGCAGATAGCCACAAGTAAGTTTTAAAATACCAAATTTCAGATACGTATTTTTTTCATAACAGAACTTCCAGTGAGTAGGTTTCTTAGGCTTAGGGTTATCAATTCACACTAACTACTCATCCTAAGGTGAAAGGGGAGGTGGGCCAAAAGGGCTACAGTGAATAAACTAGAAAGGAGCAGCAGTAAGTGTTTATTTTCCTTATGCAAGTCCTGAGGAAGAAAATAATTCTCTGGCCACTCTCTGATCCTGGAATAAACAGGCTCAAATGAGGGAGGAGGGAGCAGGGAGGGGAAAGCAAGCAGAAGAGAACAGTCTTATTTAACTGTTTTTATGTGGGTAAAATGATTTGTGCCATGGTATTTCCATAAGAAGTGGGACCATTATTTTCCTGTAGAAACACATTTGGTTTGAAAAGTATCACTGGACAGGACGTGAAAATCAAACCAAATGAATTATTCACAACCTCCGATCAGAGGTGATCATTATTTCTGATGCTCCAAACAGTGATTAGGATTCTGCCCTGAGATGTCATTTTCTCGCTGAGTAACACCAGCAATAGAGAAAGGCATTATCTATCTATCCATATATGTATTTTTTTCTCCTAGGAGGACCCTGGTTTAATGTTACTATAACAGATACTAAAAAATATGATACTATTAACATTTATTCTGGTGGTACCCATAAATGCCATTAGTCTGACATACAGTGTCAACACTAATCATGACCCAAAATTAACACCAAAATTGACATCAATATTAATTGTACTATCAGTGCGACTAGAATGTTCAAGTGCACACAGGCACTTCCCAAAGCTGCTGCTGCTGTCATGAGGCTGTAACATGAAGCTCAATAGAGAATTGTGAAGGAAAAGCTAGGGGGCAAAACATGATAGGTTTACTTTTGAGGGTGTAATGGGGCACCCATCAGCTCCTGCCAGGCTGTGGGAGCAGAAAAGGAAATCTTTGCCACAGTTGCTTTCTTCTCTCTACACTTTAAGCTCAGCTGTAACAACTTTCTCATATAGACTGAGGCTGGCCAGCGGCTGAGGTGGATATTTTTTGTCATTTCCCATGTTAAAGCCCACATGTTTTAACTCTGCTAATGCCTGAAAGATGACTACTTGCAAGGCTCTAGAGAGAGCACAAAGAATCCTAGATTGTCACAGCTCAAACAGCATTGAATCACAAAAATGAAAAAAAAAAAAACAAGACTCAGAGAGAATAAACTTGAATGTGGGCTTCTTTTTTAGGAACTTACATCAATATGTTACCTTTTGCCCTTTTAAATATAAATATAGCAAATTAAAGCTGTATTTTTAATTAGAAACTATCAAAAGCGATTGCCATAATAAAAATATAACAAAATACAAGAAAATATTTAAAAGGTGTATTTTTAAGCCACAAGGTAATACGATATTTGATTTAATTCATCCTATTTGTGAAAACTATGCTGCAAATAGTCAGGGCCTTTCCATGCTGTATGATCTGCCAGAACACCGTGTACCAGTGCTAATGTGAAACAATCACATGAGCTCAAGACAACTTTGACAACTGAAAACTTATTTTTATATGAAAAATTTCAGCCATATGAAAATATAACCAAAGATTACAATAATAATCTTGTACTAGGGAATAATTTCTCCTTGTGATATTTACATACATGAAACCATAGTACTTTTACATATCTATACTCGGAAATTTAATTTTTTAAATCCACAATAGAATACACATAGGCAGTGGATTTAAGAAATGCAGCACAGTGTTAACTGACACAGAAGTTCACTAAGTAGGCCTACTGTAGTTCTGGAAGCATTGTCTGTTAACCAGGCAAACAGATGTTCATCTCTGGTGCACCATGCCTCATTTTAGGGAGTCATCTGCTGCCTCCAGATGGAGCTGTAGCTTCTTGACATAGGGTACTATACCACACCTCCAAGTCCCCAGGAAAATCTTAAAACTTAGGATATACAAAAACAGCTGGCAAGAATATTCTTCTGAGGCCTATCTCTAGTACTGAAATCTGGACAGAACGAGGAAAAGTCCTGCTCTACTGGACAATAGTAACTTTAGGACTTTCAGTTAATTAAGCTCACTGAACTTTGGTTTGTTAATGGTCAGTCAAAACCAACTAAATAACCAGATGTGAAGCGTCCAATACTGACAAAAAACATTTGGAAGGAATTCTAAGAAAAGCATATGCACCCAAAAGAACAGTATTAGAAATTCATTGGAAGTAATCCCATTTGGACAGACTTATTTTTCAAAATTAGCCTCAAACATTTTCTAATTGAAGGGATAGAAGATCATTTTAGACAAAGGCATAGAACCAAATATGCTCACTTAAGACTAGGGATAAAGAAGAACATAATGTTTGTAAATACCACATAATATATGTTTCTCTGTATTTAGATTTTCTATCTTATAAGGTCCTGAGGCTGTGACTGAACCCACAGCCTTGTCCATGTCAGACAAGCACTTTATCATTGAGCTTCATCTGCTATCTTTGGAAGGAGTCAGTGTTTTCTTCTTCCTCCTCTTAAAGCCCTTCATAGAAAATAAGGCTTTGTACTCAAATACAAATTATGAGTATTATGTACACCTAGAGGTATATGACCCCCATCTGCTGAAGATTTCAAGTTTATCTAAAGATGTTCTCCCTCCAAGTATAGATTGGTGGTTTTGATTTCTCAGTAAGTTCAGAGTTCATGGACCTCTGCTTTTCTTGTATTTTGGTTGTAAGTCTGCCTCTAACAGCTGAGCTATCTCTCTAGCCCTTGTCTTCTACTTCTCTAAGGGCTTTTTCAGAGCTTAAAAAATAATATATAAAAACATAGTGTTAAACTAGAAAAATATTTGGGTCCATCCCATGTTCGAGAGAAACAAGCAATCGTTTTTGTGTTTAAGCCGACAAGCACACACATACTCTCCAGGGACTTTGAGACAATAATGGCTTCCATGAGAATTTGAGTCCATGGTAAGCTAAGCTGTAGCAGATCCTTTTCTCATCACTGTGTCCAAATACCCAGCTAAAGGAAACTTAAAGGGAGTTTATTTTAGCTTGGGTTGAAGAAAGGATAAACTTCATCATGGATGTAATTAGTAACACCATGTCTTAGGCCAAGAAGCAGGGAGCTTCAGTGAAGTCCCTATTCCATGGGAAATGGGTCACATTCAGGGAAGGGACTCCCTTCAGGAAATAAATCTCTCTGGAAACACCTCAGATGTTAGTCTGAGACAGAAGTGTGTCTCCTCCGTGATTACAGTGCCAGTTAGGTTGACAATGAAAACGGAGCATCACAGCAAAGTCCTTTGTTAAGTATGGAGAGTGCCTGGCCTCAGTATACATCTACTGATGAATGTCATCTAAGATTCTAGGCTTATTTTGGCTCCTCAACCTCTTTTTCCTATTACTACATTTTTTTCTTCTCTCTTTCTGCTCCCCCAACTCCTCTCTTTCTTGAGATAGTTTTTCAACAAAGCCCTGGCTGTTCTAGAACTCACTATGTGAAGCAGGTTGGCCTCAAATTCACAAGATCTGCCTGCCTCTGCCTCCAAAATGCTAGGAAACCACCTTCTTCTTCCTCTTCCTCCTCCTCTTCCTCCTCCTCTTCTTCTTTTTTCTTCTTCTTCTTTTATGCTCAAATGAAAACTTTTAAAGCAATATAGCCTCGGAGTGTGAAGTACAGTCACAACAGTAGGATCTTAGTGGTTCGTAGTTGATGGAGTGTTTGTTAAATCATTTTTAAAATATATGTTTCTATATTGTCTAAAGTACTTTATAATTAAACAAACAAAAAAAAAATACAAGAGGGTTGGTCAAGAGGCTTGTAGGTAAAGGCATTTGACACAAAGACGGCTAACCTGAGTTTGAGACCTGAAACCCACATGGTTGAAAGAGAGAATGAATTCCCACAAGTTGGAATCTGATTTCCACATGTGTGCCACAGTACACATAAATGCACATATAATCCCTGTCTCTCTCTCGTACACACATACTAAATAAATAAATAAAAAATAGGATGCTAGCACACTATAAACAATTAACGATACTTAAATACTGATATAAGAAGTAGTTTCAAAGCTGAATTCCTAATATCCACTATCCGTACCATTTCACCCAAGAACATAAAGCAGAAAATGAAATAAACATATCAACTATGAGAGCTGCTAGTCTTTAAATTTTACTTTATATTAATTTATTTCCTATTTGAGCATTCTTTCTTTTTAAAAAGCAATGTGCCACTTTATGAGGTAGGTTCAACACATATTCAACCAGAATTGAAATACCAAAAGGAACATTAGAAAAAAACTTAATATGCCAACAAAAAAGTAA
The DNA here is from genome assembly GCA_021653895.1 of Mastomys natalensis. NCBI lineage: Eukaryota > Metazoa > Chordata > Mammalia > Rodentia > Muridae > Mastomys > Mastomys natalensis. The sequence continues at coordinate 1,046,767 of JAJTUV010000176.1, forward strand.
AAAATAAAGAGGAATGAAGGAAACAAGTGGGTTTGCCTCATCAGGCAGAGGAATTTTAAAAGCTGTCTTTCTATTAAAGGAAGAGGAGGGAAAACCCTGACACCTAGTGTCCATCTGAAACACAAAGCCTCTCAGATTCCCTAGCATGGAGGCTTATGCAGAGGCAGTATACTAAGATGTAGTAAATGTACAATGCACTTTTCTCCCAGAACAGCAACAATAAACCTGAAGGAAAAATTCTTAGGCCATGCTAGGATTGCAGTCTATTATTATCACTCCTCTTTTGGATTGCATAGACTATACCTCATTGCTATAACTACTTCTAAGTACAGTGTTTTCTCATTTCCAGTTTTTCATTACAATAAGAGCAATTCAAAGGAATGCTAAAATCCCATGTTCTAGGGATTTGGTTTCCACCAGCACTAAAGTTACTGCAAGAGTTGCCTCCTGACCACATTTTTATCAGTACAGATTGCTGACTGAGTGCAAGTGACTGTAAAAACCAAATAAACAAACAAATAAAATGCAAGTGGATTTATTTCAGAACAATTAAGAATGTAACAACCAGTTGGTGGGTCATGCCTTTAATACTAGCACTTGTGAGGCAGAGGCAGGCAAATTTCAATGAGTTCCAGGCCAGTGTGGCCTACAAAGCAAATTCCAAGATAGCCAAAGCTATACAGAGAAACTCTGTCTCGAAGAAACAAAACACACACACACACACACACACACACACACACACACACACACACACACACACAAATGTAACCACATGAAAGCCAGGATTTTTCTTTCTCCTAGCAGGCAAAGTTGAGTTGTTCACTGTCAAGTCCATTGCAGCTGCTGGCTTGATCTTAGCCTGAGCTTTTTAATAACTGGGTTTAGTGCAGAAAGCAGCTATGCTGCATTGGGAAGTGTTACTCAAAACGTTCCCACCTGCAATTACAGCTTCCACTGAGTGATCAAAATACATTAGCAAACTGGCAGAAGGATGACACTGACTCCTCCAAGCAGAAGTAGTAATGCAGGCTGGATGAATAGCTGCGTCTCTCTGTGGTTCCACAGCACACATTCATCTAGCTGGGTATTTACATACAGTGCTCATCACTGCAGCACTGGGGCCTCGAGAAAGGAAATCAGTTTAGTCTCTGTTGCAATCACATTTTCCTCAATTTTCATCTTTACTTGAAACTATTAAGAAAATCCAGGCAACTCATCTTTAGGGCTATTTGCAAGTAATGTAGTTCACAGATTTGGTCCACGTCATTCATATTCCCACTCTAAATTCATATTAAATGCAATGCCATTCAAATCTCACAATGAGAAGAAAGTATCCTGTACTTCTAATCAGGAACTAGGTGGTACTTCTTTAGTTACATCTTTCTTGATGGGGGAAGGGACAGCAGGAAAACAGGAAGGAGTAAGCTAACACAGAGCCCGAAAAGCTATTTCTTGTGCTCTAAGCACAGGCACAAGTGTTCAGAACACAGGTCACATCTCTGCTGAAATAGCCAATATCTTCCTCAAGCAGCAAACAGGTTACCTAAAACTAAATGGAACTGAATTGGTCCAAGTTCTGGTCCTATCACCTTTCACCTACTTACCATCCTAGGAAGAAAGAGGGGAAGACAGGCTGGCCAAGAAGGTAACAATGGTCTAGTAAGTGCATGATTTCTGCCTCTGGCTGTAGGGAGAAGCATCTCAATTCACGGAAAAACTATGCAGGAGTCTCTTGTTTTACCTTCAATTCTTATATCCATGTGCTGGCTTTTAAACCCAGAAACTCCAATACTTCAAGGTAATTCACTGTCACCCACAATGATGACCTGGTAGAGCCATCATTCTGGAGAACATTACATTATGATGATTTAATGTCTACGTAGCATCAATGAATTTACATTGAGCCTTGGCTTTCAGAACATTAACAGGTCAATTTTTTATTCCTTCTTAAATAAAACTATTCCTTACGGCTCTGTTCTGATGTCCATTCTCTTTGGCAAAGGACAGATTTGCTCCAACTCCCATCAGAAGGAGCTCTCTTTGTTCTCTCCTATCATTCTTCAGGTAATATGTAGAGTGCTAGGTTCATGACAAACTTGTCTCTTTGGCCAAAGAAAATTAAACTTCAGTAGTGGGAAGTCAATGTTCCCTGATAAAAGTGGGCTCAGCAGAAAGAGATAGATCCTAGTGACACCTCGTCATCTCTTACATACAGCTGTCCCTCAGAGTCAAATGCTAAAACTCCATCCTTAGACTGGTCTCTTGAAGGACACACTCCATTGTGTCCTACTGCTGGTAGCAGAGCTTGATTCTAATACCTTAGCCCCATTCCTGTCGTGCCATGTCCTATAATCTGGCTAAAGTCACTGACCTCACCAGCCACCCTGGGCATCCATCAGTTGTTGACTATTCACAAAAGAATAGCAGCCTCACTCTTCCTGAACTCTCAGGTTCAGAAACAGCAAGCTAACATGCAGGCTCAATCCTAGTCAGTCATCTGAGAAAAAGGAAAAGAGAAAAAAGAAAACATGTAACTAAGAAAGGGAAGATAGAATAATGGAAAAGGTGATACAGAGGAATGGCTATCTTCACAAATGCTGTTAGCATTCTGATTTCAAAGCTACTGGGTGAAGGAAAATTCACGGTCACCACTGTACACTGCCACTCACTGCAGTAGCCGCTCCTTTTATCTTAAGGTTTGTTAGGTCTTAAAGGGGTTAAAAAAAACCTTTAATTTTTTTTTGTTCCTCTGTGTGTGTGTATGTGAGTGTGTGTGTGTGTGTGTGTGTGTGGTCTTTGGGTACAGAGTTCCGTATAATAAGACTATTTGTATTCATACTGGCAGAGTAAACACTACATGTTCATGCCCAGGCAGCTCTGTGCTTGTAATTTCAGCAAGAACAGAGCTCTGTCCCTCTGGGACTTCACTACTCCCCCAGTCTCCATTCGCTCAGACACAGAATGAGAACAGAGAGAAAGCAGAAGAAAGATCATGGCAAGAGGTTTCACACAGCACTGCAGCTAGCATTTCATGTGGCTTAAAAAAAAAATCTCATTTTGTGTTTTAATTACATTAGTTAAAACTGTTTTACTCTCAGCTTCATGTTCACAAGGGCACTTTCTACTCCTCAATAGCTATTCAATGAATCAAAATTGCAAACTAACACAAGGAAGCTTTTCTTTCCTGCTGAGGGACTTTCGAGCAGAAGCCATACAGTAGACAGAAACTCTGAACTCCATGTGTCGATGCATACGCATTTACTCTTGGCAACAGCTGCCACTTCTACCCTGTCTTCTTGCCATTTGTTGAGGCACCAGATTGGAAGATCTCCGACTACTCTAAGCCTCTCCGTCTGGTCCAGTGCTTGTCTCCATCCTAGAACCAAATCACCTGCTCTTGCTGCCTGTACTGTGGTACTGAAAAGCCATAAACCTTATGCACAAAACAAATATTTTAGAAAAGGATACACAAGCTGGGCTTGGTGGCACATGCCTTTAATCATAGCAGAGACAGAGTTCAAGGCCAGTGTATTCTACGAAGTGAGCTCCAGGACAGACAGGGCTACATAGAGAGACCCTATTTCCAAAGAACCAAAAATAAGATACTGAACACAATGGAAAAAATTCACGTAGTATCACCAGTGATCAGCTAGCTTGCTTATAGAAAACACCCAGATAGGGATTATTTTAAGGAGTAAGTTTAGCTAGGAATTAGCTGAATCTGTGATAAAACATTTGTATTTTTAGATGTGTTAATATTTTTATCATCGTTATAGTTGAACCTTAGAAGCATAATCAAAATCTTATGACCCTTACTACACGGAGATGAGGGGACACACAAGAATATACCTTTATGTCATTATTATATGGCACTATATGAGAAAGGTTATCAATCTTAGAAAATGCTTTCTGTTTGTTTTGTTTTAAGACAGGGAGTCACAGAGCCCAGGTTAACTCTGAACTAATTTTCTTGCCTCAGTCTCCAAATGCTGCTGTGTGACACAACATATGGCTAGAAATGTGTTTTTTATTTTTAAAAGTTTTATTATTTTTAATAGCTAATAATTTATTATTATTATTAAAATTTAAATATATTTGATCATATTATTTTTCTCCTCAAGTCATTCCAGAATCTTTCCCTGACCCTCTCTACCAAACTTTAAGTTTTTAATAACTATCAAAATCAGGCAGGTGTGGTGGCATACGTCTCTAATCCCAGCACTCAGAAAGCAGGTGGAGTTTAAAACCAGCCTGGTCTATGTATGAGTTCTAGGCCATCCAGGCAAATGTAGTGAATGTGACCTTGCCTCATAAACAAACAAACAAACAAACAAACAAACAAACAAACAAACAAACAGTCTTTGTGCTTCTTTTCTTTTAAACCGTTGGCTCTGACTGAGGCTTTTAGGAAGAACTTCTTTATCATGCTCACAATATCACCAAATCCAATAACTCAAGTATAAAAAAAAGAGACCCAAAGATCTCAAAATTCCAAACTTTTGTAAAAAGGAGAAAATAATCTATTCTCATGTATCTTCAATTATGAAGCCACAATCTTCGTCCACTTACATTCCTACCTTCACTTCTATTTTAAAACAAATCCAAAACATCAGACCTTGATCTTTAAAGTATGTATGCCCATCAGAAAATACCCCTTTTCAAAATGCACAATTGCAATACCATTATCATATCTAAAAATTCATGGTCATTTCTTGATTTGGTCCATTCTCTCACTGAGGAAATCTACCCCAAATATTGTCCTGACTCTCCCACTTGAGTCTTAGCTCCCACTGTGTAATGACAGCACTCATGGAAGGCTGGTACCAGTGGACATAGACCTGGAAAGGGACAAGGGCTTCTCTACTTGCCTCATTTCCTCCTGGAAGTCTGTTCATATGGACCAGCTGGCCTTGATCATCCAACACCAGTTCAGTATACGTCAGTATGTCGGAAGGCAAAGGGGGTGAAGGAAGAAATGCTTGAGTGGACATGGACTCCCAGAGTTTGATGAGCGACTAATGGAAGAAAGAAGTTTGACTTATCAGTGACAATTAACATTTCAACATGGATAAAAATCACTGTCAGACTCAGTCACTCTGACTCTGCTTTCTTTTCCAAGAGCTCTAGGGAGAGTGTGAGCCTTGGACCAAATGCTCCAACCTTCACTCTCAGCAAACATACACTTGGAACCATTTTTAGAGCATCTTTTAGTAGGTCAAAAGTCAGGTACTTATCCAACAAAGTCAAACTACTGAATGAGTCTGAAAGAGCAGTGGAGCATTAACACATACAAAGCCCTAACACTGTCACAGGGAGAGTAGAATAAAAACTTAAACAGCATCAGCCAGATGTCTTTAATCTCTGCCTCAGCACTCGGGAGGTTGAAGCAGGCTCATCTCTGTGAGTTCTAAGCCAGGCAAGGCTACAGTGAGTCTCAAAAAACAAAACAAAACAAAACAAGCAAAGCAAAGCAAAGCAAAGCAAAACAAAACAAAACAAATAAATAACATCATCTCTTTTTAGAAGTATGTGTACCCGAGCGTTGGAAGGCGGGGATCCTAAGGAAACCTGCCAATTAAAGATTTTTTTAAAAAGCAGGCAGGATATTCTGCTAGTATAAGGAAACCCAGGAAAGCCAGGACCAGGTTTCTACTATAGGTTAAGGAAAGATCCTTTCACTACTTTTCACAGTGATAGGCCCATACATGGAAATTAGTTAAGGTGGGTATGACTATAAATATAGATCAATCACTCTCAAATTTGAGAATATAAGCATACCTCTGCATTTATAAAAGCACTCAGGATTCCCATGTTCTACTTCTTATGTAAATAAAACAACTTGTTTATGAAGCAGGAACTACTTCAGCTCTGTTCTTTCTTGTCTTAAACGTCTGAAGCCCAAATAACTCATAGCTAGCTGTCCTAGCTGTGTGCCTTGTCGATTAAAGGGACATAGCACTGACACTGAGAGTTAAAAGCACATGTAACTGTCAGGTTAATTATGCCATAAAGTGGAGGTGTTGAGTGAAGGCAGGTGTGTTTTGAGATACAATGGTATAAATAAATGGTAACATAAAGATAACTCGTTCTTCTGAATATTACAGGAACCACAGACTACCAAACAAGCCCACAGATAATATTACATTAAGATTCATATGTGGTAACACTGATAGCATTGACTAAAAGACTCAAAAAATTCTACAAAGATATTTAAAGAAAAGAAACCCAGTATCCTATGATGCTTTATTCTTTATTTGTTATTGTTTATTTGTTTGTGAAATATCACCCCCCCACACACGCACACGTTTGATGGGAAAAATCTGCATCATAGGAGAGGGTTCACCATCATAAAGATCAAGGAGTTTATTTTCATATAGGGGAAAGCTTCATAATGTCATACGTTTCTCATGTTAGTTTTAATTCACCTATAATAAATCTGCTACAAAAGAAGTTATACCTTAAACTGTATACTTTGCTATGTCCATTTGTCTATGCTACCTATACTGACTCTCATACTAGCTTAGGCTAAGGAACCATCCTGGAAAACAGGACTATAAAAACCCGAGTTCCATTCCTCTTTTTTACTCTCTCTAATTTGATCACAGATGTAATACACATGTGACTCCTCACACGGATCCTTGTAAGCCACAATACGTGCTATGGGCTTCCTTTCTTCAATTTGAGATTTCTCTTCTCACCATTAATTCATAAACAGCCATCCAACATTTGAGTTAGAAAGTCACTAAAATAATCAATGAAATAGAAATTAGAATATGGTAAAGATATTTCCTGTCTGTGTGAATGCCCTTCTCAAGGCAAAGCTGTACCTAATGAAGATTCAGGGAAAGCTTCTTGTCCTCAGAACTCCCACCCGTCAGACACCTTTACCTGCCGAAACATCTCTGGGATATCATATATATACGTCGTTCCTAAGGACTGTGCCTGAAACCTCTTTGATTGAAGAAGGTCTTTGGTCACATATGGAGTATTGATTAACATTCCATGCAGTGGTCCCTGCTTGTCTCCATATGCCTGAAACATGATCTGTGGGGGAAAAAACAGACAATTAAGAGAGAGACAGAAAATGAAACAGCTGCCTAGAGCATTGTTATTTCACAAATGTTATTTCTTGAAAAATAGTTGTGGATGGGAGAAATGCTAAATAGTAGAGACTTGCTTCATGGCACTGGGTATTTGGTGCTGACCCTTCTCCGCTGGTTAACTGACTCTAAAATAGTGGTATGTGACCAGCTGTATGTACTAAGGTGTGCTTAACAACAATGTCCAGTGTAAACTTCATATTTCAGAGACAGAGTGGGTAGCACTTGCCTAATAAAGTGACTTGAATCTCAGATACTAAAAATGATGTCAGCTAACCAGACAGAACAGCTCTAGTATTTAAGTCACTGTGCACTAGAGATGATTCTTATTCTTGGGCCAGATCAAGGCTCTACCACTTGATCATGCACTAGTCCCCTTCATAAGAAGGTGCTTTGTAAGTATTATTAGTCACACAAAAGCTTCAACTATTTCTACCAGAGGTAAATTTCATCCATTCACCTAGTTAATTCTTGTTGGCTCATAAGACGGAGCCTATGGTAAAATCACTATATTTTACTAAATTACATATTAAACTATATACACTTCTCTCTAGTATACCGTCTATAACTAGTGAATTCCTACAGTTGCTGGATTGTCACAAAATGAAACCACCACGACACTTTTTAATCATTTTTAACTCAAATATTTCTAGAAGAGTACTTCATACTCCATATATTTAGCTAGTTTTATCTGCTCATGAATATTTATAAGAGATGCCATTATTTCAATTCAATTAATATTTATTGAGTGCTCAGAGGTTGTATAACACTAAACTAGGCACTTTATGTATAAGCACATAAAATATAGATTCCCAACACTCTGAATACAAATGAAGATTGGGATGAAAAGGTGTGTGTGTCAGTGTGTGTGTGTGTGTGTGTGTGTGTGTGTGTGTATGTGTGTGTGTATGTGTATTTTTTTTCACATATCTGTTTGGACCTAAAATATAAGCACAAGATTTATAAATTTGATATATATGCATAGAACAGAATTAAGTACTGTCCTAAGCCTGAAGGTTGTCCAGCTAAGTGAATCCTTAGTATCACATCTCAGAGAAATACTAGTGCTCTGATGACTTGTTGGTCAGGTCGTATTCTGGGCACACAAATCACAGGCTGTTTAGAGGCCCCCAAGTCAAACCCCAAGACCTCTTCTATAATACCAAAGAGCAAAGTTACTATGTGGGAGACAGCAACACCAACATCTTGGAAATAAAAAAATTAGTCATACTTTTAATGGATTCCAAGTGTTTTGTGCAAGAGTACGATATGAAAAAAAACTGGATTAGGGACAAAGACTGAATCAGAGTAAGAAAGAGAAATGAAGTGGCAGGCTCAAGCCTGTTAGATAGCTCAGCCAGTAAAGATAGCTCCTACCTAACCTGACAACCTGAGTTCAATGCCTGGGTCTGAAAGACCTGATTCCTGCAAGCTGTTCTTATCTGACCTATACACACCTACACACACATACACACACAGACACACACGAAATTAAAAATTAAAAGCAGCAGGGTTTGGGGGCTGTATTTCCTATTACGAGAGGCACAACCTGTGGGTACAGGATTTGAAACTCAAGTTTGCCAAGCTCTAGGATGAAGTTAAGTTAGAATAAAGCAACCTAGCTATGCAGTAAGGAACAGGACTGAAGAAAGCTGTCTGGGTATATACACTGTTGCTGGAATTTAAAATGGGAACTACTTAGTGGCTTGTCAGTTTCTTATAATGTTAAAAATATAGTTACTATGAACCAGTAATTAGGCTTCTATGTATTTACTCAGGGGAAATGAAAACTTATCTACATGAAGATTTGCAAATAATTGGGCATGGTGGTGCACATTTTTAATCCAGCACTTAGGAGGTAAAGGCAAGAGGATCTCTGTGAGTTCAAAGCAAGCCTGATCTACATAGTGGGTTCTAGGACAGCCAGAGCCACACCGTGAGACTGTATCTCAAACAAAACAAAACAGGTTTGCAAATGAATGCACTTTAAAGATTTATACCCAACAACCCAAAACTGAAAAAAGAACTTCAATAGTTCAATGGATAGAAACACTCTGGTAAATCTATTAAACAGAATACTGCTCCTCAATGAAAAGGAGCATGCTCGTAGTCCATGCAACACAGATGAACCCCAAACATTAAACAGAACAAGTAGGATACAAAATAGTATGAACTGTCTGATTTCATTTACGTGCAACTACAGGACAGGCAAAATTAATCTATAGCAACAGAAAGCAGATCAGTGGCTGCCTGAGTCTATGGCTGGGGCTCTGCCTTCTACTTGTGGGGTGACAAGAAATTCTCAATCATGACTGTGATGACATTCTCACAAGCATATACAATTGTCAGACTTAATCAAATACAACAAACCAGTCCATTTTGGTACATGTTAACCATATGAACGCCTTAACACTGTAAACTCATTAAAGGTGACATTAGACTATTCTCTTTATTTTCCTCACTGAAATCAACTCATTTAAGTAACAGATTAACCCAAACCTCTTCTTCCTACTTCAGACTGCCTGACACTGTTCACTACAGCCTATAGGACAAAGACTACATGAGAAACATGAAACTCAAGACAGTTAACTTTTCTTCTTATCAGCGGGGCAAATACTGTAGTAGGGCAAGAGGCTGGTAGTAATGGATCCTAACTGAAGCCCTGAAAGATCAGCTATCTATGTTAGTTCCATTTTCTCCTATGATGAATATGGTAATTATTTGGTGGAGGGCATGTTTTATAAGTGTGAAAACATTCACAGGCTTTATTTATACCTCCCACTGACGGCTGCAGCTGGGCTTCTCCTAGAGGACCATCTCTGACCTACACAATGGGCATCCTTAAAACCCTGTATGTATTTCCTTTGTAATGGTTCTTATCATATCATGCAAACGTTACTCATCTTGTCTTTTTCCATTGTGATAATACATTTCTTAAGGAGGAACTGCTTTGTATCCATAGTTCCTGACATAATATAAGTATCAGTAAATATTAAATAAGGAAATGAATGGATGATAAACAGGGTCCTGTATTATCTCAGTTTCCTATGATTCACACCAAGAAAAGATAAGCACCAGTAGTCACGGAAGTGGCTGGGGCTGCTCTGTAGTCAGTTTCCACGTCTACCACTGCTTACAACCTGGCTTCCAAGCTGAAGCAAGGCTCGGCTTCCTCTAGGGCTTTTTAAATACGCTGCTCCCCTTCAGGTGGAGGACAGCGTATTTACTCTTGCAGACACCTATTAAATGTTTATTTTGTGCCAGGCACAATACTAAATCTCTGCTGAAGGCACCTGTGTCTTTCATGCGCCAGTGTCACCACCAACCAGCATCAGGGAAATCTAAGAGCTTTCTAATAAAATAAATGGAAAAAAAGAAGAAAGTTGTGAAGAAAAAAAACATATTTATCAAAAACATTAAAATCTCAAGTGGCCCTCTTACTTTACAGAAGAATAGGTCTGCCTTGAAGCCATTGTAGAAGTTAATTAAAAGCATCCCTAGCCATGGAAAGCCTTGACTGAGAATGTCCTTAAGGTTGTCCTGAAAAACATCACATGCAGCAAAACCTATGGAGCTCCTTTTCCTCACTCACCCTGTGCTCCATGCACTGTCCTAACTGCTGGCTTCTTAGAGAATAGAGTTCTTTGGTTATCTAACTGAGAATCACAGAACAAAATGAAAGGTCACTATGAAAACTGTCTAAACTAGGATTTTAAAAAAAGCACTACCTCTATTCCTGGAATTAAATAAAAGCAAAATCCACATAATCTCTTGCCAGAACCAAATCCATAAACCAGTCTAAAACCCTGGTTCAAGCCTACCCTTCTGCAGAAGTACACTTTCCAAGTACCCACTGAAGCCCTAAAATAACATACTACCTCTGAACATTTGCCAATATCATAGAAAAGAGTCCAAATTAAGAAAGAATGCAGTTATCATAGAATCAGGTGATTTATTTTTCATTCTGCATTCCCCAATTTTCCCACCACTCCCGGGAAGTAGGTTACAGTCTGGCACTTTACTCATGTATAAACATAGAGCACTCAGGTCAGTGAAGGAAAGTGAGAATGCCTGACTGGAAATGCAGTGTGCAAGAACGCAGAAGCCACTGCTTGGTCCTGTTCCTGACGTAGGACTACGCTCAAATTTTCCCTTTTTAAAGACAAAGTTGTGCAAAGCTGTAGATAAATTCCAGCAAGTCTCCTTTCCTCATCATCCAATGAAGTATCAACTGTGCTGAGAACAGGAAGAAGAAATCAGACCAGGCCGTCTAGATTACTAAGTAGCACGAGAGCCCCTGGAAACAAGAAACCCTCTGAACTGCACATCGCCTCTGGAGTTGGTCTACCTGCCCTGTTAGCACTCATCAACATCCAACAAACGGTTAGGTTTCATAACATGTTTGTCAAGAGGCACAAAGATGTTTTCACACATAAAGGATAAACAGTGGGGTTTCAAGTGTTGGACCAAATCAAACCTTGGAGAGTCTGCTTGACTACTATACCTGTGCTGTCCTGGAGTCAGTCACTTCCTTGTACAAGCTGATGTCCAAGTAGTAGCCAGACTCGTTTGTCAGGAAGAGGCGGATGGGAATTGCTTTTCCAGTTGTTGTCAGGCGAATGTTGATTTTCAGTTCTGCCTGGAGGACCCGCAATTTCCATAGCCGACTTCCATAGCGCATTACCATGCTCCGCACAGATTCTTCAATCTGACACAGATACAATACCACGTGCAAATCTGAAATGCTTGGTAACTAAAAGTTGTTTTAAGTTTGCACATCTTTGTAAAACACCATTGGAATGAAATGCTAGTTTATGGAGATATGAACCACATTTAGACTTTATAAAGAAAACTCATATCATTTATTCTCCCTGTCCTATTTAGTTTTTATAGTTAATTTGACACAACCTAGAGTCACCTGGGAAGAAGGAAACCTCAACTGAAGAATTGCCTTGGTTAGACAGTCTTGATAGATGTAAGAGGGGCCAGGCTACTGTAGGCAGCACTATCCCTAGGAGGGTAGATCTGAGCTGTACAACCAGAAAGCTGAGTTTGAGCTGCTAGGCAAGCCTACTAGTAAGCAGCCTTCCTCCATGCTGTCTGTTGTAGGTTCATACCTTGAATTCTTGTTCTGAATTTCTTCAATGACGGACTGTGATCTGAAGTGGAAGCTGAAATAAAACCTGTCTTTCCTTACACTGCTTTCGGTTGTAGTTTTCCTTGTTTGTGTTCCATCACAGTAGCAGAAAGAAACTAGGACATCCCCCATTCCTACTCTTGCTTGGAACAAGTTAGAAACAATTTCATGCTGGCTTGGAATTTGAGTGGTTTTCTTTGAATCACAACCTCCAAATCTGTTCAACTCCTTCCCCTTTCCTAATTATATTCATACTGTATATCAATGATCTGCAATATCTAAAATTAAAAGCCAAGGGATTTAAGAGAAAGTCCCAAATAAGAATAAAACCCCTGGTTAAATAGCTATTAAGTAGCATTTCTATGCATGGTAACTATGTTTCATTGCACTTTCCCCGACCTTAAATCAACACAGCAATTACCACCATGAGCTTTTTTCCACAAAATTTTATTAAACTTGATAATGTATGTCTCTTAGTAAATTGCACAAATTAAAGAAAGGCAATTTGTAGGTTGTACCAGAACATTTCTTCTAAACATTAGATCTTTAAAATTTGGACACTGCCAAGTCCAACTGGTATTTATAGAGATGAGATGTTCCCTCGTTTCCTTGAAACTTGGTACTGAGACATTTTGGTACTCCACAGAGTTAGAAGACTTCTTTTAAATGGATATCTTTGGAAGTGACTTTGTAAGTTAATAAGATGGCGTAGTGGGTAGAGACACTTGTCACCAAGTCTGGGAACTTTCATTTGATCCTTGGAACCCACATAGTATAAGAGAACCAAATCTTACAAAGTAGATAAATGCATAAATGGTTTTGTTCCTAACATGCTAAAGCTTTACCTGTTCCCTATGGGGCTACAAGTACCCAGGTCATTCTGAAGTATCATTCTCAGTGCTATCTCAGCTTCTTACAAAGCATTAAAATCACCTTATATGCCCCAATTATGGTTTCCAGTAGTAGGTATCACTCTGCATACATTTTGTTTCTGTACCATAGGATTTTAATTTAGGATAGGTTTCAAGTAGATAGCTTCCCTTTTCCCACACTATGCTTACTAACCATTCTTTTCTCCAGGGGATAAAAGTTAACAATCTGTGTGTATAGGAAACAACATATGTGTGATTAGCAAGGTGGAGTCTGAGTACTCAGAGAAGGGGCAGCAAGGCTGATGTTTAAAAAACAATTCATACAGAAAAGGCCAATCTAAAATATATATAGTGTCCTAACCATGCTGTAAGACTTCTAGCTTCATTGGTGCTGTAGTGAAATTTTGCTGTATCTGATAATGAGAATTGAAACCCAAAGAACAGCTTTTCAAACAGACACAATTATCACATCATTAGCCTGGGGTTTTAAAGAAAAAAGAGAAAACTTTCTTAGGTCTTGGCCATTAAAATTACCTTATATGGAGATTTAATGGAGAGGCAGTTCAGATAGCAGAGGGATTAGGAAGCATGCATAGAGCCCTGGGTTTGATCACCAGTACTGTATAACCCAGCACTTGGGAGGTGGAGGGAAGACTAAAAGCTGAAGATCATTTTCTGCTGCATGGGAATTCAAGGCTAGCTTGAGGGACACATGACAATGCTTTAAGCAGAAGCAAATGTTCATGTCTACAATAGATGTGGAAGAAAGGAGATACTGACAGTCCTATACAAATGCACAACAGAGGAAAAGGCAGAAAGATCAGGAACAGAGCCACTTGCCTGTCCCTGTTTCACCTAGGTAGGATAAAAGCTAAGTTTCAAACCATCTTTGTACTTCCCTTAAATTTAAAAAGTTTAGAATAGAGCCTCACGGATAAAAACAGATACATCATGTAAAATTCCTTACAGCCAAATTCTCTCACTGTGGGGAAATAGGGTAGACAGTTTGGAACAGTGTTGCATCTAAGCAAGGTCACTCATAAGTAGCATTTAATGCATAAAGGTAATAATTTAATCAAAATGTCTAATAATAGCAAATTAATTACTTCAGATGAGAAATTCTAGGGGACCACATAAAACAGGACTACTACCATGGCAAATATAAAACTATCATCAATGGAGGAGTTTTTACTACAGCAAAAAAATAACTAGCAAGTAAGTAGCACACCACCTTCAGTTTTGACAATTATTCTTAATGAGTAGATAGAAAAAATTTTGAGGCTGTCCCATGAAAGAGTCTTAACAAGCAACCTGTGACTTTAAAAAATTAAGAGGTCAACTCACTGACATGTGGGCTGCATATAAATGAGTCATTCGGTGGGGACTGATAGAGAGAACTGTGAGAAATGTACCTTTGATGGGTCCATGATGACCGTGGGCACAAAGTTGAGGAAGATGTGGTTGCAGTCAGTTCGGACATTTGTATTATTAAAAGCAACTTCCAATTCATCCATGGCTTCCAGGAGCAGCCGCTCCCCTTCATTTTGTAGATATTCAAAAGAAGCTTCCTATATAGGAAGAAGATCACCACTGTTAATGTGCTTTAAAACAGTAAAGAGGGGCTGGGAAAACGGTTTAGTTGCTGGGAAAGCACAAGGACTTGAGTTTGGATCTCCAGTGCTCATGAAAAAGCTGAGTGATACCCAGCATCTGTAACCCAGCATCAGGGGAAGGTCAATCAAAGGGAACCTGTAAGTTCCAAGTTCAGTGAGAGATACTGTCTCAAATAAAAAACAAGGTAGAGAGTCAATGGAACTGTGTGTGTCTGACTGTCTCTGTGTGTGTATGCACACACAAACACAAATATCAGTAAAAATAAAATGGGCAGCAACAGATGAAGACATTCTCACATGAACGTCTAGCCTCCACATGTACTTGAATGGGTAGGTGTACAACTTAAGAAACAATATGACAAAATAGTAAAGTAGCTGGTTATACATGGTTTACCTTTCTTTTAGTTGTCAGTCTATTGATGGTAGGAGGTGAGGGCAGAAAAGGGCTAAAATAGAGAGCCAGTCAGCCCTTTCTCCAGCCTCATAGGATGTAGTTGCCTTTAAGAGGTAGAGATGCTTGGCATCTCCAGAGCTAAAACCTCAGTATGATTATGTTTCACATATGCCAGAGCTCCATAGAAAGAAAACCTCTTGGGAATTGAGAGTTAAAGAAAGCTTACAGCAGTGGAATGCAGTAGTTAGTGTGGGAGGAAGCCCATGCATTCAGATGAGTTTACAGTGGGGTTACTATAACTTTCTTCTTATTTGTTACCATTACCCAAGTCTTTGTGCATTTTTTTCCTGCTAAACATACTTTTCTTTCTTCAGGTGAGTGCTTGCATGCTTGTAATATCAAGAAAAATCAAATTAAAGAAAAACGAGCCTTTTATTATTTGGAATATTGGAAAGTGACAAAGGCAAAAGCTTTGATTCAAATATTAAAATCCTGATTTTGAGCTCTGACTGACTCTCTGCCCTTTCCCTCAAGGATAACTTCCTATTAGTGTAATATACCCACCTTCGTGACTAGATCAGAGTGCCTGATGATCGCACGAACAAAGAACCTGTAGTCAGTCACTTCTGTGCCTACTTCCACCTTAGCAGCCCCAAGGTACAGGTGCATCTTGTGATTAGCACAAGGAATGGCAGTAAGGTCAAAATTTCTCATCCGGTTCAGCTCTAACTGGAAAGCCAGAGCAGGCTCCAGGTGTCGATAAATGCGGTCCTCCTCAAACTGAGCATAAGAATCAGAGGGGAAAACAGCTTACATGAGGCAATAATTGCAAAATTACTTTAAGATTGTGTTGCTAAAACAGATTGTTAAGGACTGGACATGGTGACTCATATCTGCAATACCAGCACCCAAGAGCCTGAGGCAGGAGGATTGAACTATGTTTCAAAAAAAACCAAACAAAAACCAAAAAACAAACAGGAAGGAAGGAAGGAAAAAAGGAAAAAAAGGAAGGAAATGAAAGAAGGAAGGAAGGTCTTAAACACCTTTATTTCTCAAACAGATCTAGGTGGATCTCTGAGTTTTAGGTTGGCCTGATCTACATAGTAAGATTCTGTCCCCAAAAAAGAGAACTAAATGAAAACAACAGAAAAATCCAATTCCCTCAGAACTCCTAAAACATTTAATAGTGTTATAATTTTTTAAAAACAACCAACTATACAGGTTGCTTCACACTAATTAATATCTATTTCACATGACAGTGTTGCGGGTTTATCCAAGTAGTATGAAATACTTAAGAGCAAGACTTACATCTTATCATTTACGACAAAGCACAAAGAACATAATAATAAATAACTACCATATAATTTTTAGATGGTACTCAGCTTTAGGGCATCCTAATAGCTACATCATTGTTTATGTAAAAAAAGTTTTATTAGTCCATTTGTATGTGTTTGCTGAATATAAACTGTTTTGCTAGAAAGTCTGTCAACTAAGTCAATGGAAGAGACACCTAAAATATAAGCTGGTAGGAGGGAGAAATCAACATGGTATGAAAATTTACTTTAAAACTAAAAACCAAATGGACACAAAGAAGAGCTGAATATAAATCAACTGTCTATAGGTAACAAAAATAATCTCACTAAATAAAGCAGTCTTTTGTAACACATCAAAACTGTTCCAAAGGAAAAGGATGTTTTAGAAGTTATGGCCTTCTTTGGGTCAACACATTGATTGCTTTCTAAAGCAAACCCTGAAGGAAGCGTGCTTTAAAGAAAGGAGAATGGCAGCAATTAACTGCAGAGCACAAAAAGAGGAGGAGGGAAGGATGTGGGGTTGGGGGAGGATGGGAAAGAGGGAGGAGGAGGAGGAAGGAGGAGAAAAGAAGAGATAAGGAAGAAATGGGCTGAACAGCCTTACCTTATCCCTTGCTCGGAATGTGAAAAATTTGGGGAATTCTCTCTGTGTTAAAGAAAAAGGCAAAGTGTGTTAATTCTTCATGGAATGGCTCTTTGGGGACACAATATACAGTATGGCCTCAGTCAAGTGTCTAGAAGGCAGTTTCCCAGATAGCATGTTCGTATCTGAGCTTACTCCAGGGAAGAAGGGCCCTCTAGGTAATGCTCGCTTTGACCCCACTTGAGTGAGAATCACTACACTAGCAACCTACCTTTAGTACCAATCATCTCCCAAGAAAAAGTTTTTACTTCATTTCTCAAATGAGAAAAAAAGTGTTCCTGTATGTTACTTTTGGCACAATCTGGCAAATAAAATCAATATACCCTTACACTACAAACACTGCAGTGGGACTTACTAGTCTGATTTCCCAAGTTTCTCCTTAACAAAACTTGTCAAATGTAAACTAGCCAAGTAAAATTTGAGCCTGTGGTACCCCCTCACCCCCATTCATTTTGAAGCCAATCATTCCAAGGATTTAAATAATAATGTTCCAAGACAAAGGAAGTAGTCAGTGCTACTTTGGTCACTGCTGCTCCATCTAGGAAAAGAGAGGTTGGGACCAGTGAACTTGAAATCATTAGGTCTTCCTGCACAGCATTACACAAGAAAGTAACCAATTTACTAGAACCCTATTAATTAACAAAGATGAATTCAATTAGCGGAGTTCATTAGTTTCTGAAATTTAACTTATTAACACCAAATACTCCTGTTTCTCGGATGGGAAGCTCTCCTGGCAGTGCTGCAGTGAGTCATTACTATTTCCTCTCTAGGAGGTTCCATTAGGCACCTTCCTCATTATGAGTGTAGTGTAATCAAGTGAGAGTTGGTGCAAGGCGGAGACCAGGAGTAACTAGATGCATTCTTCAGGAGCCATGAAGGAAGCGCAGACTCAAAATCTACTAGTTGGAGGGCACTTTAGTTTTGTGCCCTTTAAGGGCCTGGTCACAACCCCTGCTTTAAAGAAGAGCAAGGCTTAGCTCAAGGGGAAATCAACTCAAGTCTCTCATGACAGCCCATGCCTTTTGACTTTCAAGAGCAGGCTGTTATCGTTTTATTCTTGTTATGATCAAAATTCCTTATTTAGATGTGTTTTTCTTTGGTAGAACAAAAAAAAAAAAAAAGAGGGCAAATTAAGACAGAATAGGAAATGAGGCATACTGTAACACTGTGAGTTTTTAATTCACAGAAAGCTTCTGCAGTTGTTTCTACATATACTCTGCTTCACCCTCACACTTATATACTTAATAAATCATTTATAATTTCCTAGTTGTTTTTTTTGAGACAGGGTCTCATTGTGTAATCCTGGTCTGGAATTCACTGTGAGTTCCAAGATCTCCTCCTCACAACTGAGGAGGCTGTCTTCGCCTCTACCTGCCTCTGCCTCCCAGTGTTGGCAACGCAGGACAGCCTCACCAAGACTGCCGACATTTTCCTAGTATTTTAACTGTAAAATTGAACTTAACAGATTTCTAGGAGTTCATTTACCAACACTAGAAGAATCAAAAGGTCTTTAAAAGCCCTTCAAAAGTGAAAGTGGGTTTTACATATGACTGACATTTTACTAATAGGATTTTGTTCTAAACAATTCTCTGGCACACCTCCTTCTGGCTGCTCCAACGCCATGCAGCAACAGGAGCATAATGTCAACATTAAGTAGGAAGTGCTGTTAGCTGAGCTGCCAGCAGATTCCATACTCTGAGCTTTACAGAGTCTAGTTTTAGTTTAATTCTAGAGAAATCTAGCTTCCAGATTATCACCTAAAAAGTAAAACAAAACAAAAAGACAAGCAAATCATTCCATGGGGTTTCCTTAAAAGCAAAGTAAGTAATGCCATCAGATGATATTTAAAAGCACACATTTTTCTATGTACCTGAACTGAGGCACTTGTATATGTTATTTCTGTACACACCTGTCCCATTTTTATTGAAAAACAAAACAGTAGCAACCCAAAATTTCTAAGAGGCTTTCTTCTCCACTAAATCAATGAATCAAATCTGTAGGCATGAAAATCAGACAGTTTGAATGGAAATATCTTCACTGCATAGGCTACTCTTTTGGCAGATGGCAAGCTATGTACACTAACAAGACAGAGTTAAAGTACCAGTTTAAAACGTGCTTTTACTGGGTGTGGTGGTGCATGCTTTTCATCCCAGGACTAAGGAAGCAGAGGCAGGTAGATCTCTGTGAGCTGTAGGACAGCCAAGGCTACACAAATTTTGTCTCAAAAGAACAAACAAACCGCAAAACAAGAAGAAGCAACCCCTCCCCAACAAACAACAAATGCAACTCCATCACAGACAGCTAAAAAGGCATCTGAGGTGATGTACCGCCCTCCCCAACTTTTGAGTAAACTCTGATACACTGAAATTCAGAACATTTCCACTAGGGGCTGGCAAGAAATGTCTGCATTAGGCAAGCAGGAAGGAGAATCAACTCATTCTGCAGGCTTCCATTAAGGCAACTTTTTGGAACTTGTAAGACAAAATACTACAAAACATCAGGATAAAAATGAAGCGAAAACTCCACTCTGATCCCATGACTTTAGTGACTGACTGTGCCTCACTCATCTTCATGCTGCCAAATTTTCCACTCCCAGCATTCCTGCTTATTCTATCAGTAATGTAATTGCTTTCCAGGCATGCTCTAGTGTTATGGGCAAATATCATAATTGAATGTACACAAAGAAAACCCTCTTAGTGTTTGAAAACCAAAAAAAAAAACAAAAGAATGCAACATTTCTCAGGAAGAAATTATACCCCTGCTGTGTTCTAATCAGCCAACCATCATCAAGACAATCAAAATAATTTGCCTAAATTAGCCAATCAAGACACCCTGCAAATCAGAGAATGTGAAACCCTGAAAGAGAAAGCATCATAGCTGATTATGATACTAATAATCGTGTTAAAAACCTAATGAGATGAAGAAATTGGGAGCTGGCTGGTGCAATTCTCTTCTACCTCAACATGCTGAGAACTAATTATATAGACTGTAATTAAAACAAACCCCTAACCAAACCTGGCTAGTTAGTCCAACAGTAAACAGAACTACCATAAAAATGGAAAAGAGGTAAACACAAACTACTATGAGCCATGATAACTGTTTATGATAGGAAACACCTCCCTCAAGGCCATAATAATCCAAACTACTTTGCCTTACATGGGAGTCACACACATGTAAACAATCATGAAAATCCCACTAACTCTTGGGAGATTTGTGGCAATTTTTAAAAATCCCACAAACTCTTAAAAGGAAAAAAAAAAGGAAACATTTTTTAGACAAAATGCAAAGTATGTGATTTTGAATCCTGTCACAACATTTGGACCTTATGGGGTTTTTCTTTAAAAGAAGATATTTTAAAAATTCATATTTTAATATCCTTGAAAATATCTTTGCTTTAAAACAAAAAGAACTCAAAATTTAAAATGCATAATATATACCAATTAGCTTCTTCTTATATAGCTTTTGGGATTTATAATCTAAAAGACGAATGTATTTTAACTAACCGAGACTTTAGAGAAATTCAAGAAACCAAAGCTGTAAGGCAGTTCAGGATGGTATATGCCTGTATGTCAGCACGTGGGAGGCTGAGGTGACAGAGTGTGACCTTGCCACCCCACCAAAAATAAGAAAAAGAAAGAAAACAATAATAAAAAAACTCAAGCAAACAAAAAACAAGTCAAGAAACCTCATCTTTTTTTTTTTTTTAACTTCAACATATATATTTAAAAGAGCAGACTTGTTTTTCCTACAACTTCCTATTTAAACATTAATTTTAAGCAGTTCTTTGCTTCTCATTAAGGAGAGTTGACTTAATTAGTTGGCTATGAAAACAGATTCCATACCCAGTGCTTTTACTGCTGGTGTAATAGCTGTGTCAGATTAAGAGTCTGTGTATAGACAGAATCAAACAGTCAAGGAAGCAGCAGACATACTAGTGGCCAGTTTTCTGTTTGACAATCATGCCCCCACAATGAGGTACTGAACTGCTTATGGACTCACTGGTATTGGAATAAACACCTTACAGTATACCCACACTCTATGAATCCTTCTTTTATCATTGTTATTGTTTGGTCGGTTGGTTTTATTTTTCAAGACAAGATTTCTCTGTGGAGTTCTGGCTGTCCTGGAACCTGGTTCTATAGACCAGACTGGCTTTGAACTCAGAGGTTCAGCTGCCTCTGTCTCTCTAGTGCTGTGATTAAAGGTGTATACCACTGCCCAGCTATGAGTCTCTCTTTCTTGTCTGGCCCTAATTTGTCTCTTGGTTCTAGGGTAGTCAGAAAGATTCATGACTTTGAAAGAGAAGTTTGTTTCATTCCTCACCAACCAATGTTGTTAACAAAACTTGGTAACCTTTCTCCTCTCCTTGCCGCACCACAGACACACTCGCTGTTCTACTCAGTAATACAGGGATTTCACAGTGTAGAACAGAGGAGGCTGCATACATCACTGTGGATTACCCAGAAGCCAGGGAGATCAAGGGATTCATCTCTAACACTCCTGGAAAGCTTCCTCTTTTTCACACTACACTAACTATAGGCCAAGCACATATCAGACAATATGACAGAGGCTAAGCATTCTTCATGAATGGCAAGCTACCACCAACAGAAAAACTCAGAGAAGCACCAGGACTGTACTCCTGGGCTTGTACAATTCTCGTCAAGGTTCCCTGGCAGTTCAGTAATAAGTTGCCCTTGTCTCCTGCAAACAATCATTTCTAAGGAGCCATACATAAAAATGTCCCATTCTTTACAGCAAATTCAGCCTACAACAAAACTTTAAATGTTTACTTGGCTCTAAAGCAGCCTTTCTACACTCAAAAAAAAAATGAAGGCATTTATAATCTAACTGATTTGCCACTTGATGCTACTATAAATAAAAACTGGACAATAGCAGCTAGAAGACCAGCCTGCTAGCCTCATTAACTAAGAGATTTGAGCTATATACATCCCTATCAACCTAAATTCAGAAATATGAGCACAGCAGGAAGAAAAAAAAAATTAAAGCAGTTAGATAAGACAGATTCAGAAAGACAGTTATTTTTTTGTAACTGTTATTGTGGTTGTTGCTTGTATTTAGTATGCACTTCATATCTATAGTAAAAATAAAAAATATTAATGAAAACAGTAAGTTTTGTTTTTTTGAAAAATTTAGAGAACAGTTTTATTTAACCCTGGAATATTATAGAAAACCAGTCACTAGTCACTGGACTATACGTGTGATGACACCAAATGCACTCTAAGCAAAAAAAGTAAAATTCATGTCAATCTCTTTAATAATATGCTAAAATTCCAATGTTCGTGATAAATGGTTCAGAAGCCTAGCCCAATTCTGAAACACCCAGGGCCTGGCTTCTGGCATATGTACCTTAGTTCCGATAGCATCTACTAGCCACAGTGTTTATTCATGGGCACTCAGAGTCTATCCCCAAGTATCAATTTTATTCTCTAAGCTCCTGATTTTTCTTCCTAAAGCCCCAGGGTTCTCTCTAAGCTCCTCATACTTCTCCACTGACTCCTGTTTCCTATCTGAAGTTATTGATTGATGTGTACCTGCACTCTGCTGGATTTCCTGACATCAATAACACAAGCAAGTTGTGTAGTCCACAACATTTCCTAAAGCATTTCAGAAAAATCTTAGCTGTTTAGCTTGCAGGGTAGGCTCTCTCGCTTCTCTATAGACTAGACAGATCAGCAAGCTGACTGTGTAAGGAAAAACAAAATATCAAATGCCCTGAGTTTAGGAAGCCCTTTCCAGAACACAAAGGATTGATACTCGTCTAGCCCTCCCAAATAACTCTGACATATTCTGTTTAAGTAATCAGTTAAAAGCAGATAAAACCTTTTACAGTTGATCTTTTTACTTACATGAAATCTCTGATCCACCTCACAGTTGACTTGTTTTCTGAAGTCCTTTCAAATAAAAAAACAGGGAGAGGAGAGAAAAGAATAAGTGACCAGTTAATAAAAATTAGTAAATTAGGCAATTAGTAAAAATACTAAAAATAAACTGAGTAACAGATGTTAAGTTCCCAGAATTTCAAATATTATCAAAAGCTTTCTTAAAAATTAAATTTATAGAGGAATAGTTATTTCTCTCTATATATAGAGTCTATAAATAACATATTATTGAAATCCCATTTCCTATCTTTAAGATGTGATGGCAACATAAATACTAGGCAGATATAACTCATGTGTCAATACCTTTTGTGCAACTAGGAATGTAAGTCGCCGGATCCCATGCTCAACCAGAGTAGCTTTCTATAAAAGAACATACAAAACATAAGACAGATGACAAATAACATTTTACCTTATTTAGTCTTTACAAGATTCTGACTGGAATAAGCACCCTTTCTGGAATACAGACTTCATCTCAGAACCTTCAAAATTAGAAATGAACCTGAACACTGCTCCTAGGATTAAGTGTTAAAAAATAGATGTTATATTCATCAGGAGAAAACAAGAGAACTCTGTAAAGAAGCAAGGGCCATATGAAATCTTAGAACTAATTCACCTCAAGGTAAAACATACTGTGATGCTTAGTTTTAATTGTCAGTGTGACAATCTAGAATCATAGGGGGAAAAGTCTCTAGAGGGATTGTCTAGATCATCTTGGTCTGTGGACATGTCAGTACGGGGTAATTTTTAATAATGGTTTATTTTGTTTTTATTTTCTGGTATGGGTATTTCACCTAAGTGTATGTATACCTGTGCATCACATGTATGCAGTGCTCAAGGAGATCAGAAAAGGACATCAGCACTGTTAGAACTGGAGATCCAGATGGTTGTGAGCTGCCCTGTGACAGTTTGAAATCAAACCAAATCCACTGGAAGAGCACAGTGTTCTTAACTTCAGAGGCATCTCTACCGCCCCTGTGTGAGGTGATCTTGATTACATTAACTGAGATGGGAAGACCTGCCTGGTGTGAGTCAGGTTTCTTTAATGATGTGAACTTTGGTAGTTTGAGTACACTCCAGGGCAGGCTCATTCCTAGAAGAGTAATCGGGCAACAGAAATTACATAGAGGAAGAAGAGGAGGGAGAAGAAAGAAGACAAGGAAGAAGAGAAAGAGGAAGAGGAGGAGAACTTAAAGTTGGATGGGAAGTGAGGTGAGGGAGTGAGATGCGCGTGAGTGGGGATGGATGTGATCAGAGTAGATTGGCTAAAGTTCTCAAAGAATTAACAGAAATATGATCTGGGGGGCTGGAGAAATGGCTCACCAGTTAAGAGCACGTATTGTTTGTCTAGAGGACTAGAGTTCATTTCCCAGCACCCTTATTGGGCAGCTTACAACTATCTGTAAATCCAGCTCCAGAAGAATCTGAAAACTCTGGCCTCTGTGAACACCTGAAATTGCATGTATATCTCCACAGACAGACACATATACACAAAATTTAAAATGTATTTTTTAAAATAGTAAATACGTAAAAAGCTGCCAGGCTTGGTGGTATCTGTCTGTAACCCCAGCACTCAGGAGGCTGTGGGAGAAAGATAGATAGAAACAACCTAGACTAAAGCAAGTTGCCATCTTTAAAAGGTGGGCATTCAAAACAATGTTTAACAAGTTTTTAATCTTGAGGATCATTCATAAATCCACTTGGTACAGGCAAGTAAGATGTTAGAAATCAACAGAAAACATTGGTTTCAAGATAGCCTCTTAAGTGAGCCTTGAACTCCCAAACTTAAGCTTTTCTCAATGCTCTACTGTTTATTTACTTCAAAAAGCAAATGAACAGTAAGTTTCATATGTTTTTAAAGGTCATTACAAAAGAGCTACATGGTAATAAGCAGGAAAGCAATCTCACTAACTGAATGACTTGGGAGAAATCATGAATAACACAAAGAAAAGCATAAGTGGACTTTTACCATCCTCACCAAGACTTTAGTTTGATTACATTCCTTACTATATACCTTGAACAATTTATAATCAAGCTCATTTTTTAATCATTAAAATTACATTTATTTGAACTGAGAGACTAGTCAATGGTTAAAAGCACTGGCCTTTTTTCCAAAAGACCTAGGTTCAATTTCCAGCACCCAAGGAGCAGTTCATACCTAGCTATGATTCCAGTCCTAGGGTACTCAACATTCTCTTCTGGCTTCCATAGGCCATAGATATGGCACATAAACATACATGTGAGCAAAACACTCATACATATAAACTAGAATTAAAAATTAAACTTGCTACTTGTGTGTTTGAATCTGTATTAGTGTGGGTCTTGAGGACTGACTGGAGGTCATCGGGCTTAGTGGCAGTGTCTTTACCCACTTAGCTCTCTTGCTGGCCTCCAATTCCTAACATTAAATAATATATAGGATATTGTTTTTTAATTTAAAGTGTTTTTCTCTTATAAAAAAAGCAAGTTTCTAGGCCATTTCCTTCTATTTCTCGATTCCTACTATGATATTATTGAGTATTAACATTGCTATTATTGATAACATAAGCAAAAACTAATAGGGAAAATATATTTTCTATAAATGAACTTCCATAATAAATTCCTAGGTCAAATATAAGTAAATTTTAGTGTAACATTTAAAGATTATTCACAGTCATAATACTCTTCAGTGTAAGTAAACAAATACTGACATTACAAAAACCAGCGTGCTAAAAGAAAGGAGATATGGAGACATTCTCTTAGCGTGCCGAGCATCAGAGACTCTTCAGACACCAACAGAGATTCCACTACAGCCGAGTCCTTCAAAGACAAGCATCAATAGCTATGTTCTGGCAAGGGAAGAAAATAACTTTAATAATGCCATGATTTAAAATCAAAATTGTTATTGCTTTTAAAATTCCACAAGTGGCTGACAATAACAGCAGAGCAACAGGATTCTGATTACATTGTAATAATGCGGGTCTCACAGCAAGTCCACAGCTATTACCCAGCGATTAGGCGTCATCACCTGGAGAAACTCCATTTACACTGACTGCTTCAATCTCCTCCACAAGTCATTTACAAATATATGATCCTAATTTCTATGAGAAAAAAAGGACATGCTGGGACTAGAAGATTATTTGGACAATTTGGATCAACCTACTTGATAGTTTAATATGTGCCTTAAAAAAAAAAACTTTTTCTAAACTGCTACAAGTAGGATTATGAAGTGAGAAACAAAACGAGTTATCTCTCGTTTTTTTTTTTTTCAAAATTGCTTTTCTCTCCTTCTCTTACATCTATTTTTAAAATGTGAAGATGAAAATAGCAACTATTCTAAGATAAACATCTTAACTGAAGCTTTCTCTAGGCTCCTAATGTTAGCATTCTGCTCTACCCTTCTAAATGCCTCAGGCAAGCACACCAGATTTCCCTAGCCTTAGTTTGAGAATGGAGGAAACTCTTTGGATCACTGTATAAAGGTACACAATCCGTAGGTCACAGAAAAACAAAAAGCCTGAATTTGTGAAAATACAATCACATATAGGTAATTCACACTGAAAAGTCTAGACAGTAACTTTCACTGACTTATTCCATGAAGTGGCTGCTGCCATGTACATCAGGACTCCTCACTGAAAGGAATCTGGAAGTATTGCAAATATTTTTAAGTGGGAGGGGAGGAGAGGAAAGAACAAAGAAAGAACCTGTGTAGGGTTTGAGCACATGTAGAGCTCATCACCAAAACAATACACACACACACACACACACACACACACACACACACACAATATATGTATATGTGTGGCAAGAGCTCTGTTATTGGGTAGAGAAGAGGTAGCCGAAGCTAGAAGTGGGGAGGAGGAAGGAAAGAGGAAGGAGAGGTGAGAAGATGTCCTCGTGTCTCTAGTAGTCTAAGGGAGTTATAAATATCAAGGTTAGGTAATTGGGTTAACAATTCTAATTGTGTGGGCATCTTGTGTATTGAGTGTATGTGTGTGTATATATATATATGATCACTATAGATCATTAAATTATCTGAAGGCAAAGCTAGCCATAGTCTTGAGAGTTATAATAAAAGACACAGTAATGATAAACCTTACAGGTAGAAAAGGAAGAAAAGA
Organism: Mastomys natalensis; assembly: GCA_021653895.1. NCBI lineage: Eukaryota > Metazoa > Chordata > Mammalia > Rodentia > Muridae > Mastomys > Mastomys natalensis. The sequence goes on from JAJTUV010000176.1 coordinate 1,073,836, forward strand.
AGGCTATGAAGCAGCCAGCAGAAAGGAGCCAGCACCAGCTTTTACCCAATCAAGGACTCACATTCTGCTGGGTGAACTCTCTGAACATAGCTGCAAGCCTGTCATCCTCAATATCGCCATCAGTCTTGATAGCCACATTCAGAATATGTATTGGTTCGTCCCTGGGGACCTGTAACCCAAGAATACAAACCAAAGAAAACAATGAGGCTAGCTGCTGCAGAAGCTGGAAGAAGTTACCTGGTAGAGCAAAGGCACACACCCACAGGACATTCTGGTTTGCTACTCTTTAGGAATAATCATGCTCAAACTACTGTCCAACTGTCACAGCAGAGGTAAATAAAGCACATAAGACATCAAATGCTGCCGGGCGGTGGTGGCGCACGCCTTTAATCCCAGCACTTGGGAGGCAGAGGCAGGCGGATTTCTGAGTTCGAGGCCAGCCTGGTCTACAGAGTGAGTTCCAGGACAGCCCGGGCTACACAGAGAAACCCTGTCTCGAAAAACCAAAAAAAAAAAAAGACATCAAATGCTGTAGTTTGAGGTGACTTCAAATCTTGACATGAACTTGAAAGTCACAGCCTCTCTACTTTTTCACCAACAAAATGGAAGTGAAACAATCTGCACGAGGGAAAGAAAGCACTGGAACAGCACCCTACTCACTACACTTACAGCTCACCCAATGATGTGTTTACCAAACCACAGGAAAATAATGGAACATTCATTTACTGAGAAATTAAAAATGGGATTTAATAAAAGGACACCTTTAAAAACAAAACATGCAAGTCCACCATTTCCTGAGGACTATGAAAGATGTAAGCTATTGCATGGGAACTCAAGAAACTAAAGTCATCTTTAAAGCAACACTAGGAGACCCAAAGGCAATTAAATGGGTACACATATAATGGGGCACACTCTCCACTAGACTTCAAAATTAATATAGTACTTTATAAATTTAAAATTTATATCCATTTATTTTTAATATTTTGAGGTATACAAAAATCAAGTAATATAACATAAGTATAAAAAGTTGAATTCTTCTCATAATTCCCAAGTCAGAAAAATACAGTATAATGTAAGTCCCACATCTGAGAGTACAAAGTGGTCTTCTAAAGGGAGCATCATACCTTGTCTTCATCATAGAGTGAAGTATGACCAGATTCTGGGAATGTGGGGCTTTGGGGTGGAGAGTCACAGAAGCAGCCCATTATTTCATCAAAGATCCTAAAAAATAAAAAATTTAAAAAAATTTAAAAATCAGAGAAATGTCCACAATAAAAACCCGAGTGGCAGGAAACTAATGCTGCTACTGTAGCTTAGGCTATAAGAATAATCTCCCTATCATGTGCTTAACAGTCAGCAGAATAGAAATACCAGGAGCTAGCGATGACATGCAAAATATCACCAAGTGGCAGAAATTAGGAGGATGGATTGTTTAAACTTTAATAAACCATATATATTTTTTCTTTTAAGAAATGATATAAAGCTTTTTTGCTTTGTTTTGTTTTCATATGTAAGATATGTGCAGCCCTGTCATCATCGTTCTTAAAGCAGCAGAAGGAACCCGGGACTGGAGCAGTGACAGGCCAATGTAATTACCCTCCCCCTAGGGTAATGCATCAGTATACATCAACAGATAGATGCTGAATGCATTTAATCAAAAGATGTATTGTCTCTAGTGGGGCTCACTCTAGTGTTGTGTTTAATTTCTCCTGACATTTCACTCATCACAGAGCAGACAGCTTCTTCTGTTAGCTCCTGAGGAAAAGATGATTTTATTTGTTTCTTTTTTTGTTTTGTTTTGTTTTGTTTTCCCTAGAACCAGGCTTTATACTGGAAAAAAAGCCTGAATAAGGAGTAGAAATCGGAAGACATCTATCTCTCTGGGGGCACACATAATGAAAACTGTATCTCTTTGGCTACCTCATGGCTTTTCAGGAAAATCTTTATTTTTTTCAGAAAAGTTAGACCTCCAAAACTAGAGGTCTGCCAGGCGGTGGTGGCACACGCCTTTAATCCCAGCACTTGGGAGGCAGAGGCAGGCGGATTTCTGAGTTCGAGGCCAGCCTGGTCTACAGAGTGAGTTCCAGGACAGCCAGGGCTACACAGAGAAACCCTGTCTCGAAAAACCAAAAAAAAAAAAAAAAAAAAAAAAAAAAAACTAGAGGTCCATGGCTTCCCTTGTACAGACAGGGAAGACACTCCTATAATGCCTTACCTGACAAAATCTTCAAAGGTCCGGAAAGAGACCATTCCGCCCATCCGCTGACAAGGTGGCGTGAAGGCGTTGTCCAACAGAACATCGCTGACACTAGCTACATGAGTCATGCCATAGTGGTTGAGGTTGGAGGCAAAGGACATTCTAAACAGTAATTCAATCAAGTGCATTAGAAAAGGAGCAAGAACTGGGAGGTTAACAGAGGGGAAAAGGAGTGAGGAGAAAACAGTCACGTGGGTCAGGTTGCAGAGCAGATATGGTTTTTTCACCCACTACAGATAAAGCTGGTAAGATTCATGTTTCATTTGCGTTTCCCAACACTATTGCTTCATCACTTCAAAATTTGATCAACAGAAATCTAAGGACCACCAGGAATTGTGTGGTAGCCTTTAACCCAATGATATACTGGATGAACAAGCAATACATAGGGGTTAAAAACCATCCTGCATCTTCCCCGTCTCCTTTCTTCCTTTAAAAAACAGTAAGCAAGTCAAGTGAGCTGCAATTATTTAATATTTAAGACATTTTCCCACTTAGGAATAGATTAAACATCCTCAGATACAGTTTTACTGATATCAAGAGTAATTCTAATGAAGAAGAATGGTTTAGCAAATAATGATAGCAAGTTATCATTTATGGAACAGAAGTCCTCAAAATGAACTTTACTGAGGTACTTACCTTTTCCTTTGGTTGACTAACAGATATTTATTGAACTCACAGTGCAAAAATTCCTTTTAATATTTAAGCACATTTGAACTACAGCAAAAATATCTCCACCAAAAGCCTTATTAACTTCTAATAAGATACACAGGTAGAGCATTCGTCTCAAAGTATGTGTAAGCATGACAATCAGTTGCTAAATGTAGATGCTTCAAGAGAACTGAATTGATTTGTTCAATCTAACTCCATAATGAATATGAATATTCTTTGATGCATCTCAGCAGAATGTACTCATAAATAATATCATAAGGTATTTCTGAATGACCAATCAGGACAGCATGCTAGGAAGGACCAAGCTAAAGGATGCCTCCAGGATTTGTCTGACACATTACTGGCATATTGACCTGAAGCAAATTCAGAGTGAGATGATGAGGCCTGCTCTTTGGAAAACTACTCAAAACTCTCACTGAAGAATATCACCCGCAATGTTGCAGGGGGAAGAGAGAGCAACGTGAGCTGGAGATCTAAGGCTCACTGCGAGTCGTGTTTCTTCAAGGACGCTTTACAGGTGAGGATACTGCTCACACAGACTAAAGAGACTGACACTCCAAGGTGTTATTCTTTTGGTGATGAGGACAATAGGATAGGAACTTCAGCATTTAACAGTATTGGAAAACAGAAGGCAGAGCGAGAGAGAAAACCATTGATACCATAGATGAACAAACAAATGAAGCACATGTCAAGCAAGTCTTATACATGGTGCTCACTAGAATCAGGGATTCTGAGCTGTGTTAACTCAGAAATGCTATTGTCCTGATTTCTAGGATCAACAAGTATATTTATGCAACGAGCAAGTTTGTGAGGCACCTTTTCCATCTGCCTGTTATTAGACAGGAAAGAGGCAAAGGGTTCCAGATAATATTTGAAGGAATCCCTTCTAAATAAGCTAACAGGCTATGTTTGTGGCAAACATGGGGTTAAATATTTTTGATTTGACAGAACCCCATGGGAAATATATACAAGATTCAGTTTCTCTCTATTTCTATGTTCATGGGCCAGAACAGCTAAGGTTGGCAGATCTGAACCAAGCTTCCCTCTCTGAGGAAAGACTAATTGGGCTACAGAAACTAACTTACTTACTTACTTACTTTCTCTCTCTTTCGTTCTTTCTTTCTTTCCACATTTAAATAGAGCTACAGGGCTATAATTTGTTTTAGTTACTAGTATTTTAAAAGGAGAGAAAAGATGTAAACCTATAAATATTGTCACATGTAGCATCTATAGAGAGTTTGCCACCAACTTGTCACTGCCTTAGAATTTCCTGGATTCTGTTCAATCAGAACTGCTGTCCTCTCAAACTTGCATGTGACCTTGCTTGGCTGAGGAAGCAGGAGAAATGCAAAACACATACTGAAATGCCACTCGCACTGTAGTGGCTTGGGAACTTCTTCACACAGCTCAAAGTAACAAAACTTAATACACTTTTCCAATGTTAATCTTACAGGTATAAAAGAAAATGACTTTTAAATCATGGTAACACTTTAACACTTTCAAAAACCAGTTAACAAACTGATGAAACATGAGATCAGCTATTTCTAGATTTTTACTCCTCTAAAAGGAGAACCAAATTAGAGAAACTAATACTGTGAATGTTTTGCCAGGCTAAGAAATATCTTAAGGGTTTCTCCTCTGAAAACCCCAACTGTAATGAGAACTCAGCAAGATGTTGCCAGCAGTGCTGAACATTAGCCTGTCAACACACTCCCTCTCACACAGAGCTCAATGGGGTCTCTGCCATACGGACACTTTACAAGTACTTTTGGAACAGCTGAAGACATGTTTTCTGAACAGAGTCCAAGAGGAAGCTGAGGATCTCCTAGCACATTAGCTTGTTGACTGTAGTATGGTTTTTTTCCCCATGTTTTACTATTCTAAGTTGTTTTTTCCTGGGGGGAGGGGGAGTGCTTTTAATTGGAAAAGAAACTAAATATACGGTACCTGTTTAGCGTGGGGATGTTCCCTCTGTAATTAAACAACCACAGTTAGTTACTGATAGGTTAGTGAAAGCCATAATAAAAGAACTGTCAGAGTAGATACAGACCAGTCACCAGGAGCTCCAGTTTAGCAGCTCTGGCACCAGCAGACAGAATTAAGTGCTCATTACCCTTCAACCCCCAGGGTACCTCCAAATGAGGCTTCTTCCTGACCTACCTCACCACAGCAGCTGTTGAGGAAAGGGTCCAGATGAATCACCAGAGATTTTTAAAAAAATAACTCTCATTACAAAATAATGATGATGATGATGATGATGATGACGACAATGTGAAGTAGTGGTAAAACATAGACTGGTAAAAAGTCAAGCTTTAGTATATGGAACATTACCTTAACCTGTAACATGAAATATAATCCCTGACAAAATGTCTACAGTATTTCTTGCTCCTACTACAAAGGAACAATCAGAAGTTGGTTCCATAGCTCCTCCTGACTTATTACTGTTTTTCTGGAATATGTAATAGATGTAAGAAAATGAATCCAGTGATGCAGGCACCCTGAACTTCAGCCCCATTTTCCCTCTCTGAAAGGCAGCAGGTATCCTAGGACACAGGAGCTTAAGGGCCCTGAAAATCCAAAGGAATCTAAGTTATACTAATAGTTTGGTATAACTTGCTACAGTTAATATTCTTTAATTTAATGAGTATAAGATAACTATTTTTAATTATTATTAGCTTGAAAACTCTAGGCCTTTCACTAATAAAATGGTACCTAACTTTGACTAGTTTTAGAACTTTCTTATAAAGAAGGTGTCAAACTCATGAAAGATTGAGTCCAGTGGTGGAGGTGTATGTATTCAAGAGGCAGAGGCAGAGGCAGTTTGATCTCTGAGTTTGAAGCCAGCCTGGTCTACAGAGAGAATTCAAGGACAGCCAAGGCTACACAGAGAAATCCTGTCTTGAAAAATCATGAAAAAAAGAAAACAGAAAAAGCAAAAAGTAAAGAAAGATAGATTGAAATAACAAAAAGGAAATAGGCAAGATTTTTGCAATCTCTTTGGTATTTGAAACTATTTCTCAGAATTTTGATGTCAGACATTTCCAAACAGAAAATGAATCAGACAAAACCTCTTACTTTCAATGCTAAAATGGCAAAGGAATATCACCCACAATTTAAGGGTACTGTAAGGGGGTTAATTGGTTGGTATTTTAACCTTCTTACATTCTTTCATCAGCACTGAATCATTATTGGGGTTTTCTGGGACACAGAAGACTTAATAGGCAGGACATGCCAGTAGGTGCTGATGATGTGTGGGAATGAGGATCACGGAAGGAAAACGATTCACTTTCCACGGCAGTGAACAAAGCAGGAGAGACTCAACTGGCCATATAAATAAAAGGTTGTGGCATATCACTGGGCACAAACTGTATACCTCGTGTGATTTGTGACCAGCAACGCTCTTTGCATCAAACCTGTTTTCGAGTGAGCTCATAAGACAACAAGAGCTACTTGGAGTACAAACCCCTGACCCTTTACTGTTTGGATACCTTGAGCTCTTACTTAGAGGAGAATAGGATTTATTTATGAGAGATTCTTAATTATAATGCACTTGGCCTCCAAGAATATAAAAAATATTCAGATTACAGCAGAGCTGACTATAGTGGAACAGAAAACTTAAGATGGTTAAAAGAATACAGAGTATCTTACTCTTGTGTATAAAAGATCCCAAGGAATCTGCAGTCTCTTATCAGGAACCTCAGTTCAGAGAGAAGAAACCTACAGCCAAAGCAATCTCTAGCTCCACTCATCTAGATTTGCAGAGTTTAGAAACCAGCATAATGTCAACTGTTAACCAACTTCTTAATAAAACAGACTCAGTACTCCTATAGCTAGCCTAGCCTCGAAGGGTGTCTTCACAAGATGAGTTTTCAGAAGAACAAGGCCTAAATTAAAAAGCATTCAGCTACCAACCAAAAGCTAGCTCTTCTCCACAGCAATTTTCAAGCTCTCATAGGGAGCCCCCTGCTGCTTAGTCATATAAGTACTCACTATATATACACAAGGGAGGGGGGAGTAAGAAGGAAGGAAGGAAGGGAGGGAGGGAGGGAGGGAGGAAGGAAGGAAGGAAGGAAGGAAGGAAGGAAGGAAGGAAGGAAGCCTTAACATTGTCATTTAAGTTTTAAAAAATGGCTCCAAGTCAATCATATGAGTTTGGCCAATTTATGCTCATTGGCAAACTAAGACTTTGGGGATCATAAAAAGAGATGAACAAGAAGGAAAGATAAACTGTCTCTAAACAAGCCCATGCTTAGCCATATCTTTAAGGTTTATTTACTTTATATAGAAGCTAACAGAACAGTTTAAGAATTTGATCAACAATGGCAACTATACACTATTTTGAGATACTGGAGGTCTATATCCATGACCTATACAAAAAAAATAAGATAAAGGTCAAATATTCCATTTATGAAGCTAAAAATAAAATTTACCACATTCAACTGTATATTCATCATCTTTGATAAGGCTGTATTTTCAAAATATCAAACTTTGATAGAACTACATTTTCAAGTACATAAATGGGTTGTTAACTTCTCAGTTTTGCTGTTTAAAATATTCAACACATTTATGTTTGGTAACTACAGGATTCATTCTCCCTTTAGTAATTTAAATTAGTTCCATTTTATAGATATGACAACTATTCAACAAGATAGATCTTTTCTTTTGTTTTTTTTTGGGGGGGTTTTCGAGACAGGGTTTCTCTGTGTAGTCCTGGCTGTCCTGGAACTCAACTCTGTAGACCAGGCTGGCCTCAAACTCAGAAATCCACCTGCCTCTGCCTCCCAAGTGCTGGGACTAAAGGCGTGCACCACCACTGCCTGGCAAGATAGATCTTTTCTAAAGACACTGTTCTCTATGGTGCCACAAACCAGAACCTGCCCCTTATATTTTCTCATCTCTGTATCTGATGCTAGCATTCCACACAATATAGACTTTAAAGACAAGAGAATCTTTTGACTCCTGAGGTTTCTTGCATTAAGTTAGCACCCCGCCCCTTACCTGCCTACAAAGTGTAAGCCTAATAAACACTTAACTTCTTTGGCAGTTGAAAGTTCTTTGAACCTGTACACCACCCCTTACAGCTGAATTTCATTTTGCCTGATTTTAGATGGCCCTACATACATCTTTTATCATATAAAAATATTCCTGGCTATTTTCTCCTCTAAGTTAAAAGAAAAAGCAAAAAGAACCCTATATGAAAATCACAAGGATGCATGCAAACAATCAGTGGTTGTTACATCAAGCTGTGACTGAGAGCCAGTACAGGGCAAATCTTTTGAAATCAGGCAGCAAAGCAGAAACAGAAGAGGTCAGCTGAGTAACCATACTAGCAGGCAGTAACAACAGTACTGCAGAAGAAAGAGCAATTTAACTGGCTGTGACCAGTGGTGGTCTCTTCATGTGACTATATTTCAGCAAAGAATCCAAATCAAGAGCTGTAAAACATGTCTGAAACATGAATTTCCCTGGTGGCCCCCCAATCTCCTTGACGTTCAGATGCCTGGATTCCACTGCAAAGCTTGAGTTTACAATAAAATGATCATTGCCTCATTCATTTGCAGCCTCTTCTAAGCCCCTTCTTTGCTCTGCTGGAAGATTGTGCTATTCCTAAAAAAGGAATGCCAACAGGGTTACAGTACATTACTGCTGCCTAGCTGTATAATTAGCTACAAGCTCACAGCACAAAACTACAGGGATTTACAGGTGCTCTGGATTCTGCTTTTCCTTCTCCTTGGAATCAGCTATCTTCCCTGACAAGAAGGACCTTGGACAACCCTAATGATATATTGAGAGCTTTAAACTCAACTCTCAATCTTACAAGTCCTGAGTGCCAAAATAACACAGCAGAGACAGGAAGCTGAGCCATGGACACAGGAAAGCACTTTGGTAAGCACTTAAACCTGCTGAGAATCTTCTCTTCTGCCAGATGCTTGCATCTTATCAGCAGACTATGCTGAATGAAGAAAGCAAGCACTGTAGGATTATATCTATTTATAGCTCATTCTAGCCTGCTAACTACAATCAAGTGCTCCCACTGCTAAAACTCCTACAAGTTGGATGACTTTTGAGTATCTCAGTACTATCCAAAAGAAGGTTCTAATCTCTGGATGTCAGAGATTATCAAAGTTCTCAAGAATGGAAGCAGGCTGCTGATTAGTCACATAGAAAGCCTCTCATTTCTAACTTTCTGCAAAAATAAAAGGAAGATCTTGAGAACACTGACCAACAGTGAACACCTAAGGTGCCAAACCACTAAACCCAGCTATGAACAAAATGTGTTATCAGGAGAGAGCACAGCTGACGTCTTCTGGATGTAAGGTCTGAGAAGAGCACAGTACTTGAACCAAAGCGTCTAAACAAATGAGGAAGATTTACAGGAACAAATAGGAAAAAAAGTGAAATACAACTCGACTAAAGTATGAATTTCGGTCTAAGAAATAGGTGAAAACACCAATAGGTCCTCACCCATTATAAAATATGTGTAGAAATATAAAGCGAGTATATATCTCCATTTCCATCATCAACTTTGATACTTATATAAATGATGAATCAATTAAAAGTTTTGCCGGGCGGTGGTGGCGCACGCCTTTAATCCCAGCACTTGGGAGGCAGAGGCAGGCGGATTTCTGAGTTCGAGGCCAGCCTGGTCTACAGAGTGAGTTCCAGGACAGCCCGGGCTACACAGAGAAACCCTGTCTCGAAAAACCAAAAAAAAATAAATAAATAAATAAAAATAAAAATAAATAAATAAAAGTTTTAAAAATTGCCCGTTAACTACTGGGTGTTACATACAAAATTTACTTTGAGTTTTAAATTCTGTACTCCCAGCTTGTCAATAATATAGTCATATGCTGTCAAAGAATTTATAGCATAATGCACTTTAGATAGATTTGTATAAAATAGCTATATTTTAGAATATTAACTCACATAAGAGTAACTGAAGAACATTAAATATGTTCATGGTTAAGAGAAATCCTAACATCAAATCATCTAACAAACTGTCAAAATTACACTAGGTTAATGGTTCATATAACAAGGTTTTGGCATTTTTAGCACTAGTGACTGATACCACAGGATCAGAAGTAGAAGGGGGTGGGGATGGGAGTGGGGTGGCTTGAGGGAAAGAGGTACAAACACACCTCAGGATCTAGACCCTAAGCCTCAAGAATGGCAAACGATAGAAGCTTGAGCTCTAAGATAAATCCACGTCAAGAACTAGCTGAACTCACTCAGGAGCTGGGCTCATGGCTTCTGAAAAGTACAGAATGAGCTCCCTGAAGTAGGCAAGCTGTATCAAGTGTCTCTGTATCAAGAAAATAATTGAAGAATCTTACATACATCTCTCTCAAGGATAACTGCTAAATGGCCACAAGCCACAGTCAAAAATTGACACTTAAAATTATATACAACAACAAATAAAATCTAAATTCTAAAAAGGTTTAGAGGACAAGCAGGAAATATACAAAAATAGACATGTATCACAGGTTTCTAACTATTCTTTAGCCACTGTTCAAGAGAAGGGAATGAGAAAAAACAGGTAACTCCAGACCAGGAAGCGGTTGTTCCTGAGGACCTGAGTTTGATTCCCAGCACCTCATGGTGGCTCACAACCACTATAAAGCTGGTTTCAGAAGATTCAATACCCTCTTCTGGCCTCTTAGGACACCAGGCACAGGCACAGTGCACAGACATACATTGAGGCAAAACACCCACATACATAAAATAAAATAGAATCTTAAGAAAAAAAGCCTATGGAAACTTTGTAAGCCAATTAACCAAGCGTGCTAAAAAGGAGTCTGTTCTTGGTCAGAGCTGCCCTACTCATTGTAAATGTACTTGTGCCTGTGCTCCAAGAATCTAAACAAGTCCTAACAAAACATCAACCTTTAATTAAAAAGATATCTGCATTTTCCTGAACAAATGATGATGAAAACAACAACGACAACACCACTGCTGCTGCCAGGCTACAGCCAGTGATCCGTGTTCTAGCGCATCATCCTACGGGAGTCAAATCAATAGGCAAAAACTGAAGTGAGAATCCTAGCAGGCAACCCAATGGCTTTGTTAGCTATGGCAGCTTACAAAGACATTGCTAAGAAAGTGCTGAACAATATGAACCTAGGATTAGGCAAGAACATGCAAAAGTAACTGGTTATATAAAATGTGTGTTTTCAAGCCGGATACGGTGGTGCACGCCTACAATCCTCTCACTCAGGAAGTGAAGGCAGGTGGATCTAGAGATCAAAGTCATCCTCATTTACACAGTAGCTGCAGACCAGCCTAGGCTGTAGTTAAGAATTTGTCTCAAAATGATACCAGCCCCCAAAACAACATTTTCTTTCCAAAGAATTTGTGTTAACCCCACTTGGGAAAAAAGAAAAGGTTATAATCTGTTTTGCACTGATACATGTATGATTCTCTATATCTATATATCTATACATGTATATTCTCTATTTTGACAGAGTAATTATTGAAACATGTGTAAAATATTATAATGTAAACCTGCATCTGGTATGGATAATCCCTACAACTACTAATAATAGCAACCTAAGAGGTGTTTTTCTTCCTCTCTCCTAGGGAATATACCATAAATGTAACAAAAGGATATTACACTAATAATTTTTATTATATATTTAAAAGATATTTCACATATATTGATTTAAATGACTTATTAAAATTGTTTCTTTTTGTATTTTCTAATGTAGTTAGCAGGAAATTTAAAATTATGTATGTGGTTTGAATTAGATTCTACTACATAGTGCTGAATATCAGAGGAACTTTACAGTCACTGACATGACCCTAATCCAAATAGATCAGAGTTTGGAACGCAGGATACCAATATGTGCATTTTCAAGGTACCCCTTAAATAATTCCAATAATCCTTAGAACGGAATGAAAGAAAAATATTGAAGTTAGAAAATTAGCTAAGCTTTTTTAAAAGGTGACCAGGCTTATTGTAAGTCTTTGGCCATTGTTCAGCTGCCAGAAGAAAGACTCCAAATCCTTGGAGTTTCCCAAGCAGTGGGAGTGTATTTTGTTATTCATGCATCCCATCTGAGCGTATGCTAAAAGGTCACATGACTCCAGATAGAAGCTAGTCACTAGAAACAGCAACTATGTGGTTAGAGGGTTACGGCTTTATGCTAACCTGACCTCTGGGGAGGAGAGATTGAGTACATTCATGTGGCCTATGATTTGCTCAATCGTGCCTATGAAATGAAACCTTGATAAAAACCTGACACAAGCTTGTTGGAGTTTCCTGGCTGGTGAACACATTGATGTGCTGATAATGTGGTGTGCCTTGATTCCACAGAAGAACAAAGAAGCTGCAGCTAAAGCCCTCCCACACTCCCTTCCACATGTGTTATTTGCCTGGTCCTGATCTATATTCTTTATAATACAACTAAAGTAAAGTGCAATGACCACACTATAACCCTAGCACGCAGAAAATTGAGGCAGGGCTGTGAATTGGGGGGTGGGGGGGGCAGCCTGAGTTACATAGTGAGAGCCTGTTTCAACAAACAGAAATTTGATAGAACTGCAAATAAAATTATGAAGCTTTTTATTAAACTGAGAAACTGTAGAGACCACCAGCTCTGTAGTCCACTGGTCAAAAATGTGGGTGGTCTGGGGCTGTTCCATGGAGGGCTGAGCACTTACCTGATAGGTTTTGATCAAACCAGATTTGGGTAGAAATCAAAATTGGATTATAATACAACAATTGGTATCAGAATATGGTTATAATTCCAAATATGTATAAGCAAATATAAAATCTTATCAAATGTTAAATCAAGTAGCAAATCTTTTAACTTTCTGAACAAATTTTTCCTTGAAACTAAATACATCATTCCATGATCAAATGTTATCTGATCATAAACTATAAAAGGCTTTAGAGCTTAAAAAAAATGTACACATTTTATAGATTTTTGTGTGTATGGGGGGGTGTAGGTATGCATACAAAGCTTGCCTATCTCTCCCTCCTCAGCACGGGATTACAAATGCATGCCTTGTACCTGGCTTTAATGTGGCTGCTAGAGATCTAAACTTGGGTCTTCATCTTTGTGTGGTAAGAGCTTTACTGACTAAGCCATTTCCCAGAAATTTTTATGGTTTTCACAAAGATTATTTATCTTTACTTTGCATGTATCTTCACTTGCATAGGTATAGAAATACTACTTCTACTAATAGTGATGACATTTCTGAGGCTTTACTATTACACACATGATCAAGGGAAACGTCAGGATCTATAGATTATACTTCTTTTCAAACCTGGCCTTTATCCATAGGGGTATTTACATTATGGATGTTGGGAGGGACAAGAACATTTTGAAGCCATGTCAGGATAAAACAAGATCTACTATCTTTATGTAAAAAGGTGAATATGGCTTCTAAATGAAACAGTTAAGTGTTTCAATTTCCAGTCAACTTTTTTTTCCTCCAAATTATACAAACAGTCTCAAATTGTAAAAGATGAGGCTAGTGCAATGACTCAGACAATAAAGGCATTTGCCAGCCAAGCACGATGGCCTGACATGATTCAATCCCCAGATCTACATGGTGGAAGGAGAGAGAAGCAACTCCTGCAAGTTCTTTACACACACGGATACAGACACATAAATGTAAAAAGGAAAAAAAAGTAAAGACAGGGTCAGAACAATTCAAAAGACCAGAGGAGCAATGTGGAAGGAAGTCAGGAGGAGCCCTGCAGGCTGACTACAAATTACTGCCACAGGAAAGAGAAAGGAGAAAAGCAGGAAGAAAGGGAGGTTGTCTTGAGAATTACCAAGCATTAAGTATAGCATGTAGTTCTCTACAATTATTCAAGGAATGCAGGAAAAGAAAGAAGACCTGATGTGGAGCCCATATGTGCCACAAGTACTTCACTGCTCGATGAAGGACAACCATTTGTTTCTAGAAAATATGAGATTCTGAAATCCATGGAGGCAAAAATGTACTGAGAGATGCTTGCTAAATCAAGGATATATGCTTTTCTCTGCCAGCCACAAGACATTTTTTGAGGTGGAAAAGTGAAAGGATCATCTAAGACAAAGAAGAGATGTACTTTTCCTGAAGATGCCTCTGTTCATCTGCCGACCTCTGCTGGATCAACAGTGGCATCCAGTGGCCAAAACTCTCAGCACAGACTTCTTTGTCTCGAGAAAGGCTCTGTTGCTTTGAGTCAAGTGGCAATTCAGAACAAAACCATTTCTGGTGTCTATAACTAAGGATCCCCAAAGACACAGTGGTTTGTAACACCAAGTGAAGGACCAAGGCAATAAAGAAGAAATGGAGAGGAGCAGGGTATGATTGGCTGTGGTGTTTTTATTTCCTGTGGTATTACTAAAAACAATAAAAATACAGAATGGGATGAACATATACATGGCTTGGAATTCTTGGAATTTCATTGCTACAGGATATTTTTAATAAGTATATAAATACATTTTTTTTCATTTTAAACCCATGGCAAAACAAATTTACATATGCACATTTTAAAGGACTTGGAGAAAGAAAAATAATGGAACTTGATGGCCAATTAAGTCATTAATTTATATTCAAGAAGTTGACTCTTGAATATGACTTTAAAAAAAAAAATGGCTGATGAAATTACAACTGCTAAATTCAGGTGTCAGTGTTATGGAAGGCAGAGACTGTTCAGGTGGACTAGCTCCAGCCCAGACCAAAGCAGAACTTTCACACAGTGTCGCTGCCTGTTCAACCACTGCCTTATTTGGAGAGGTAGGGAGGGTCTGGCAAGTCAAATGCTCAAGGGAGAAAGAAAAGAAGAAATAAAAAAAAAAGGCAGGAAAGAAAAGAGGGAGGGAGAGAGAGGGACGGTGTTCTTTAATTACATATACAAGCAAGAATGAACAAGATAACCCTGACTGTCTGTCTTAATTAGACCATACTGTATCTCTCCAAATCAAGATATAGGCATCAAGAAACTCCTCCTTCAGGGTTCATTCAAGTCTGCCCATTTGTTTATCTACATTTCTTGCTACAAATATCAAGGAACTGCCAGTCGGTACCCCCTCTTAACTGTACCTTACTAGGCCACTGGTTAGCTCAGGTGCATATACCAGCTCAACTCACCTGTTTTGGATGAGATGTGGGCAGCATGAACTGAAATTCCACGACACAGGTGTTGTCCTTAAGCTGGCGGTGTTGTACACTGTTGAGTTCATAAGCAATATAAGCCCTTCGAACATATACCTGGTTAAAAAGTAATCCTCAATAAATACACTTAGAAAACATAAACGAAGACAATGGCTGGACCAAGGACGTCTTGAAAAGACGCATCTGATATGGAGATGGCAGTTTGCAATGAGAGGGTACAAGACCCTGAACATAATACCTTGCTTTAATTGTTAATTAATGCTAGGGTTTTAATGTTTTACCTATGACTCTAACTATAGTGAAATAAAATGAAAACAAGGCAGCACCTGCTGGATACCCAGGTTCATGGCAAACCTTTCTCATTACCCTAAAAAGTAGAGGTTTTATCTTTAGCAAAAGATACCATACAGAATCATAACTACTAATTTATTGCATAATGATTCCAACAGAAGACAGAATAGTAAGAAAAATAGGAGGTGCTGATTCCAGGCTACTTTGGGGAATAAAGTGGGAAAGCAGAAAATCACCATCAAGTTCAACTTTTTATCTATCTTGTACCCCCCACCAATTTTACTACTCCAAATCAGTATTAAAGCATTTCTATCCTCAACTATACATAAAAGCAGGGAGCCATAATATGACATATAACACCTCAAACTCATTAACTTAATTCAGTACTTAAAGAAATAGCAACAGACTGTATCTCTGCAAAACCTAGCAGCCCACCCCCTCCCCCACGCACTTCATGTTCAGTTTGCCAAGCACATGCAATGCTACATGAGGTTCTGTCAGCATGTGAAGCACAGAAGGAAGCATCTCATTAGACGACATGAAAGCCTGGGAAAACACCAAGATATTTCAAATATCTGATACTTTACATTTTACCCACAGAATACAAATAAAACTTATCTGAGAAAGCTAGCAACAGAGTATGTGAAGTTCTATTACAGAAATCATTGAAAACACATCTCCCTCCTACTTTCAAAATATATCTACTTGACAATGTTAAGAAAGCATTCGGAGTCTGTAATTTTTGTGTTTAATGAAGTGGTGTGCTATGGTGCAAAAGGAACATCTTTGGAGTCAGTCTGACCAAATGCAAACTCCTCTGGTTAATATGAGTTTTGTGGGCAAGTCACCTAACCTCACAGTCTCACTTGTTTGTTTGTTTTTAACTTTATAAAGCAGCTATAGGATTAGATGAAAACATAAAGCACCTAAACCACAGTTCATTAAACACTACATAACTAAAATTTGGCTCTAATAACAAAATGATAAGGTAATATATGTGGATCAACCATACAGCTTTCACTTATGCTACTGTGAATCCTAATTCATTGTAAGATGGAAAAATTCAAGTACCTGGAAGGAAGAGACTACTGAAAAATCTGGCAGCTATTTCCCTGGTATTTGACCCAGAAGCTGGCGATTAATGCAGATAAAACAGCAGATAAAGTACCTGACTGTAAGCATTTAGTGTTCCAGAAGAAAAGAGCAAGAGAAAAGAACTGACAGCAAAACAGACATAAAACTCCAGGAAAACCACGGAAAGGCCATGTGACACACCAGGACGCACCTCCAGAGCTGCCATCCTTACCACCTGGTTGCTGTGGTAAAAAAAGTTTGGGAGGACATCGAAAATAGATGTTTCCGATAGGATGAGTTTCTGGAAGGCAAAAGGATATTGACGTTCTCAGTGAGATCTAAGAATTCTGCTGGAGAATGCCATACATGAGCATAACAGTTCCAGTTCTCCTTCCTTAGCTATTGTGGAGAACATAATGATACCTTGTCCCACAGGGTTGCCTTGAGGATTATATTAGTTAAGGCATGTAAATATGTTAGAATTGTTCATTAATATATACCAATAATATGCCAATATATGTACGTGCTTATTAAGTATCATCATCTCAGACCTCTACTTGTACTTCCTAAGTACTGCCTAATACTCTACTATCAGAATCCCAGACTTGAAAGGTAATGGAAATCCTAGCTATCAACTAAAAACCACATAATTAAAAAGATCCCTCTCATTCGAGACACCATGAGGAAAGCAACAATACCAACCAACCAGAGCCCCTAGGGTCTAAACCACCAGCCTGGGAGCGCTTAGGGAGGGACCCATGGCTCCAGCTACATATGCAAGGGAGCTATATATAAGTGGGAGAAGAGATCCTTGGTCCCATGAAGGCTGGACGTCGTGGGCCGGGGGGGGGGGGGTAGGGGGGGGTTATTCGAGGGTAGGGAGGTGAGGTACAGGGAGGTGAGGTACGGGGAGGGTGGGTGGGGGTACACCAACATGGAGGCAGGAGGAGGGGGGAAGGGATAGTGAGTTCCTGGGAAGAAGGGGGGGAAATGGGGTAAGGAGAGAACATCTGAAATGTAAATAAAATTTCCAATTAAAATAAATAAATAAAATTAAATTTAAAAAAAAAGATCCCTCTCAGCTTCTAGGTTCCCTAGGAAGAGTCCTACTGAAAGCATTAAGCTTCCTTTGGCCAGTCATAACAACAATACTCTGGCTTCCCAGTAGGAAAACACAAAAGCACCTGAGAAAATGATGTTATTTATAAAATAGTTGAAGTCCTTCATTTGTAGCAAAATTACCCAATAATTTTATAAAATTGGCTTTTTATATAGTATAATATTAAGCATTTAAATAAAATTAAAGTGAAATGATATTTAAATAGCTTTGTCTCCAGAAGAGGAACAACCATCTATATATGCATGTGATTCAAGCACCAGAAATCAAAAAATGCTACCAATTAATTCTGGTGTAGAATGCTTTCAAAAGATAGAGACTTCAATAAGACACTTCTATTGAAGAAGGTCAATTTGATGCTAAGCTACGATCCTGCAACATTTTTACAAAATAAATAAATAAACAAATATAACAAATTATTTTTAAAATTCAAGGAATGAAATTTCATGACATAGAAGTCAAAATTAATCAATTAAATCTTTAACTGAACAATGCTTATGGGAATAAAAGGGTTAGGACTATGAAGTGGTAGAAAGGGGCTATTATAATACCTGCAGGTTCTCAATGCAAAACTGGTGTCCATACATGTCAATGGCTGATAGGAAGATAGACTCAACTTGGTTATGGCGAAGCTCATACGATGGCAAATGGGAAGCAATAAGAACCTAGAGTGAAGGCAAAATAAGAGACATAAGTTCCTGAGGGGGTGATTATTCTAGGCTCCTATTAAGCCGCCTGATACAAAAGCAATAAATATAAATCTGTAAGTGCAGGCATCAAAGATAAAACAGAGACCAAGTAAAACAACTTCTAGGTCCTATAGCATAAAGTCAATGCCACCACATACTGTATCTCAGTTGCTTCTCACCATGATTTGCGCTGTGGACAATTTCCCATAGGGGTAGGGGGAAGGGAGAACAAACAGCTTCAATCAAGTTCCATCAGTGCATGTGATTTACCTTTGCAAAGCTGCTAGTCCTGGGGACTGCATGACTAGCTGTTAATTGGGAATCAGGTCTGGCAGGGAGCAGCTGTGGGGAAGGTGGATGCAGTATAGCTAGCCTTTTGCAACTCTGCAGTAGAAAGGGAGGAAAAGCTGCTTTGACAACCCCAGGTACTCAGCACCAAAGAGAAGGCATCAGGAGCTAAGGCTGATGCATGCGAGGGCCAGAACGTAAAAGCAGTGTCACAAACAAACGAAGTCAGTAGGACCTGAATATCCTCAGCAGGTCACTGAGAGGTTCAATAACTTTGAGGAGTTCAGTGACATGGATACAATTGTAGAGAAAGCAGAAGGTCACTGAGCAGCTTCAAATGCTGTGTCCTTGTCAATGTCCAGGCAATGAAAACACAAAGGGAGTGCCAGCTCTCAGCTTCCCTGCAGAAACCTTTTGGAATGGAAATGAGGACTACAGGGTGAGGCTAACTGGACTTCTCTGGGGCTGTTCTGATTGCTAGCGCCTAAGATTCATGTCATTATCTTTTGCTTTCCACACCTGATTGTTTTCTATATACTTATCTTTTCATCTGTTTCTAAGATCCCTTTGGGAAGTAAAAAATACTGAGTTCATTTCCTTCCCTCGGTTTCTTTTCCTCCACCTGACCCTGGTTTATGACTGTAGTGAGAGCTTCGGAGAAGACAAGGAATACCAGTATTTGTTATGTGAGAAATCCAACATTAACCATGTCCTTTGTCTTTAAATAATGCTTTATCACATAAAAACACTGCATGATCTGTGAAGTACACTGTGTCTAGAACTGCCCAAACTAAGAAAAATATCACTCTCTCAAGATAACCAACACCTGTTCTTACCTGACGAGCCCGCAGTGCCACTTTAGCGTTGGTGGTCTTGCTCAGCTGAGTTAGCTCTGTGAGGATATTTAGCAGCTCATCAGTAAGTGTAGGGTCCCGGCCACACAACTGATCCTAAGTGTTAAATGGAAAGGAACACATAAACTTCTATCACAAAGAACATGAGAGAGGGAAAGGAAATACCTCTGCCACTGAGCTGCACCTCAGCATTATTGGCAGCTCTTCCGTCTCCTTCCCCCTTCTCTTGACCATCAGCCATTTCTGGAAGAATTTCTGTACCATACTTACCTTTTCTCATCTCAGGGATACTCTCTTTGTCCCTGTTCAGACATTATCACAGAAGTAAAAGCATGGAACTTGTAAGTGTGCTCGCTGCTCTTGCAGAGGACCCAGTTTTCATGGTTTTCAGCAGCCATGTGGCTCATAACCATCTTTAACTCCAGTTTCTAGGGAATCTGACACCCTCTTTTGGACTCCAAGAATACTAGGCATGCATGTAGACAAAAATACTCATAGACTCATAAAAGCCAAATCTAAACCATGCCATAACAACAACAACAATGAACTTTTGACCTTTGGAATAGACATGCATTTCCCAAACACCTTTTCCAAAATCCCTAATACTTTTCAAGTCACAAGCCAAATACTTTTGGACTATTCAACACCATTATGCTAGGAAGAAGGCATCTCAAGATCATATGAGAAAATTATTTCTAACACAAAATTATTCTCATACCACAAAGCCAAATCAGTGGATTATTTCAATTGTCCACAGTCACAAAACCCGTAATTTATATTAAAGGAAGTAAAAGTACTGTTTTTATTCAGCTGAGTGAATAAAAGCTGACATTGAAGTAAAAATAAGTTCAGGATTCTGTTGAACACATAGCCACACTAAAGGTCTTAACCCACCCATCCTAGGCATAAACAAAAAAGAGAAAACTCTAACTCGGTCTCATCCTTTGTGAACAAGTAATAAGCAGAGACAAGACCATAAAAATACAGAAGCAAAAAACAGATGCTAAGAGCTGGGGTAGAGAGACCAAAATAAGTTTACCCATCCCAACACTTTTCCTTTCCTAACACCCCTATGATGGATAAACACATTCCCATCTGGGGAAGTTACTTCAATCATCAGACCAGCCCACTAAAATATCTCAAAACATAGAAGTGTTCTGGGGAAAATAACAACTCATGAATTTTGCAAATGACTAGACTAAGGTCCAATAGCCACAAAAGCCAATGTACTGAAATAAAGCCAGTTGTCTCTCTGCAAAATTTTTTTGATAGTGAATAAGCCCTTTGAAAGCACTAGAGCCTTAACTTAAGGAAAAACTAAGTTATCCTATTGCTTAACTATAAACCATGTTCTAACTTTAAAAAAAAACCAACCAAACAAAACACATAAAGTCATGTTTCCTTTCATATATAAAGAAAGGGAATAAGAAAGAGGCTAGGGGAAAACAGCATCTGATGGGGGGGGGCAGACAGAGAGAATGTGGAGAATTAGGGAAAAAATAAAAAACGAAGTAATTATTCATTCACAGCTACAGGTTGACAGTCTTCCTGGGCTCTCCATAACACAGCATAAAACCCAGACTTCCTCAGAGGCCAGAATCAAATGTAGTTTGGATGGAACTCTATTTGTATTCGTTTTTCTTAATTTATAAGTTTCCATTCAAATATCTGTAGCTATGAATGGTTTTAAGTTGGAAAGTGGTCAACTGAACCTAGGCCTTACAGGAGCAACGTGTGCTCTTAACTACTGAGTGTCTCCAGCCCTCAAATATTATTTTTTCCATTAAGACTTGGAAAAAAGATAAGCAATAATAAATTACATGTAGAATAAAATATCAACATTCTTTTGGCCATGGTCCAGACATAGTGTTGAGATCCTGAAAGAAGCTATCAGTGTTCTTAAGAACCATTCATGCTAAGTGCCGTGTGCAGCAGGATGCCAGATACATTCTGTCTAAGCTTTCTTTGGGCAACTAGACAGCCCAAGATTATCACTCAGATCTTGTTAATATGATTTGTAATAATGCCATTAGAGGGCAACCACATCAGTAGATGTGCTTCCAAAACAACAAAACAACACACACACAAAAACCCTAAAACCAACAGGAAGAAAAAGTTCTTTTAAATAACCAATCAGTTAACTCTAAATAATCTACAGAAATCTACAGACCAATGTGAAAACTATTGGTCATCCATGGTCAAGTTAGTACAACAGTTATTTCTTGCTTTTATTCTCATCCTAGATGTTTGCTAAGGAATATTTTAGAGTTGCAGAAATATAATAAATATGCTTAAAGTAGCAATCCATAGCCAAAGATATATATATAACTAGTTGACAGAGAGCCCAACAGAGCATTAGAGCATAATGTTAAGCATTAGGGCTCCAAGAAGACAATTCAAAACAAAAGGAATACAGCTTTGGATATAGACGTTTACTACTTATCATTCAGCTGAGTAACAGCTGACAAAGATGCTGTAAGTTTATCAATCGATTGCTAAAAGCACCTTTATTCAGTGTGATTGTTAGCTTAAAGTGTCAACTTGACACAACCTAGAGTCACCTAACAAGGGTGTCTCAACAAGGGGATGTCCACACAGGGCTTGCCTATGGCTTATCTGTGGAGGAACTGTCTTAAGTTAGTTAATGTGGGAAGATAAAGCCTATGGTGGGTGACACCACTTCCTAGGCAGAGTGCTGTGTAAAAGTGGTGAAATCAAGCTGAGCACAGGCAAGCATGAGAGCAATGCATGCGTGCATTTCTCTTTGCTCTTGACTGTGGATGCGATGTGACTAGCAAGTTCCCGCCTTGACTTCTCCACGATAATGGAATTTAGCCTGGACCTGAAAGCTAAAACAAACTCTTCGTATCCTAAGTTGCTTTTTGTTCAGACATTTTATTAGAACAAAAGAAATAAAATTGAACATTTATTAAATGACGTTTCTGAGCTTTTTCTTTATACTTATACACTGGACAGATTACATGCACCCATGATAAAAAAAAAAAAAAAGGAAGGAAAGAATCTGGTCTGCATTTTATATGCTCTGTTTGAATCAAATCACATACAGCAGGACTTGTAAAAACCATGTTCATGTGGACAAAAGCAAAGCAGTGGAGATGTCTACTCAACAAAAATTTGCTTAGCGGTCCCTGGGGCAGGTTACCACTATGCAACATATGTTAACAACTGCAGAAGACCACAGTACCTCTCCACTGGAGCAACTTGATTTTCTTGATTCCTTCCTTTAGATTCAAAGGCCCAGAAGTCATCATCTAGCTCAGCAAAGTACACCATCAACATTCCTACTTATAGGAGGCAGAGATTGGAATGCTGGGCACATAACCATCAATCAAGAGACCAAGGTAAGCAAAGAAAGGTGACCAGAAGAGAATAAAAGCTGGGGGAATTGAAATGCTACCATGTCCCAGTGACATCTGTAAAAGACAGCAATACCTGCAGAGAGGAATCCTAACAACTCAAATGCCTCTTACAGGCCACTCTCATTAATGCAGATGTGGGGGAGGGGAGCAGCTGGCCGCAATCAAAAAGGAAAATATGCCTGGTATTCAGAAATACTAAATTAAAAAGGGGCACCATCTGAACCTTTCCCTTATCTATGTTACTGCTAGCCGGCCCTGACTCAGTGATATCAGTTAATTCTTTAATTCCAAAATCTTCAAGATAAAGTGAAAATAATTAATATTTGAAAATAGTGATATACAAGACTGTAAGTACTATTGTGCTCACTGGGTCTTGTTTTATTTTTTGTTTTTCTTCTTTTAGAGGAAAACAAGAAGTGAAGATACTAAAATAAAGAAACGGGTAAATCCAGCTACCAGTGTGCCTCTACCTCCTCCACACTAGTCATCCAAACCAGACACTGAAAATCCATTTGTTTCTCAGAGCTCAGCCTGCTAGGAAGAAAGTTGGGGCACTATCTATGCAGGTAAGAAATAATCAGGATGACAAGGTGGGGGTAAAAGCAGCAGCAAGTCAGGGTCCCATTGGCTTCTGCCTGTCCTGACTGGCAAAAGCAGCAAGCAAAGCCTCAAACCAGTTCTCTGACAGGGCCCAACGCCTCTGCAGCACCCCCGTGTAATTACACACTTGAGTGACTGGACTCTGAAGAAAATTGAAGGCCTGAGCTCCGAACAGCTGCCATTTTCTCTCTCCATCACACCAGCGTGATTACTTGAGAAATGAACAGCCCCGGCTCAAAGCTACTCCAGAATTCTCAGAGGAAATATGGCTCCGTGTTCCAATAATGAGATTCTTAAGGCAAGCGTTACTTACAATCACTCCGCAAAAGGAGCGAGCCGAGCCCCTATATCTTACAAATTAGAATTTAAGAAACCCAGCGACAGTCCTGGACGATCATTACTCTTCTGCTGCTTCAAGGATTCTGGGTTTTGGTCTATTTTTAGTGCAGAAAACTGTTAAGTTCTTAAAAAGGTAATCATAATAAGATGAAAAATTTGCCATAATTAGCTTCCTATAAAGGCAAATTCCAGCCCCATTTTGGTTCACACTGGCAGGTCCTTCTACTTTCTAATCATTACCCCTTTCTGCCAGAAAGTCTTGACTTCCTCCAAGTGAGAATTAACAATCCTTGCATTAAAATTTGAAAAAGAAAGTAGGATTTCTGAGGGAAAATAAACTATAGCAAGGAGCTATAGATTATACAGCTCTTTGCAGGAAGCTGTCTCATGGGAAAGTTAAAACAGTACTTTGCACCAATATTTCCACCCTCCTCAAAGGCCTGGTTTCCTCACCAGGCAGCCATTCCAGGGTAGCAAAGGAAATGAACTCTCTATAATGACATGTTTCTCAAAGTGGCTACCTATAAAATATTATCTCCAATATAGACAACCATTGAGGCAGAGGGCTGAATGAGTGGTAATGTTGTCAACCAGAGACGTAAGGAAGACCATCTCTCTTCATTTTGGGGGATTATATAAAAATGGCAGTCAGGATTTATATGGAGTTTTTCCCTCGATGAAGAAATTATGGACTTAAGAGTATCAACAAAGGGCTGGGAAAGGGAGCTCAGAGAGTAGCTGTACTTCAGTCCCAAGCAAGACAACTGTGCATCAGCAGGCCTCATGGGACCATGGAGGAGGATCTCTAAGAGCAGTCCTATTGTTCTCCAACCACGAATACTAGCTTAGTCAAGAACTAGGAGTGGAAAACAGGAAATCAACATGAAAACCCTCTACTCTACAAACTCCCACCAGCATTAGATGCAGCTCAGCCCAGCTCACAGGAGCCAGTTGGATTCCTCTTCCCATTTTCTACTAATTTGTATATTAGTCAGATATAAGGACAAAAGAACAGAGTCACTGCAACAAGAACATAGATTTTCATGTAAATCAAAGAAGATGCCAAATACATTTAACTACTTTTGGAGGGAGAGGAAGAGTACTAAATTTCTCCCATTTTATTAAGTTTCTGACACAAAAGCCAGTGCTTGCATTGTTGGATATATGCAAGAGTTAAAATGGAGCAGTACACTGGTAAGAGGACACTGCATCTGAGAGCCACCATCATGTTGACAAGAGAAACAGAAAAGGGCCAGGCATTTCTAAGTACAGCCAAGAGAATTAAGTTCCTGTACACATTCTATGCAAAACAGTCCCTTCCTGTCATACACTGTGTGGATCCAGCAACTGCTAATCCACAGCCCAAGCTCAATTACCATAATTATAAAAGACAGCAGCTTTCCTTCTGAGACACACACACACATTTTGCAGAGTATCAACCAGTTGTACAGGTTCAAGGAACAAACTGGATACTCACAATAAGCATTGTCACCAGGAGATTCTTTTGGTGACCTGAGCGTGGGAGAAGATATAGTTCAATACGGTGTTCATGTCACTTTTGTTCTCTTCCCGAAGGGCGAATACACACTTGTCGTAGTGGCCTACAAGTGGTAAAGAAAACTGGTCCTCACCATGTACATATGAAGCCTCATCCTTACATGCTAACTGGTTGTTTCTTAATGCCTAGACACAGTTGCTAGATGGTGAGAAGAAACACCTTAAGAGTTTTTTTGGAGGGAGTTAGGAAAGCCAAGCATAAACCTGGGTTCAAGGTTGAGCTCTATGCCCAATTCGCTACGCCAGTCACTTGACCTCCCTGGGTCTTGATTTTATTTAAAAACGTAAAAGGGAGCAGGATGTGCTTTTAAAATAAAGGTGGGATGGGTGTGACTCCAATCCCACTGTTTTCTCTTCATGATCTTATTTGTAGTCCTAGAATAATTTCCTTCAAAAAGAAGTTTCTGGGGCTTAAAAATCAATGTCAAGGGCTCAGCAGGTGCAGTGCTCACCACATGACCACCAGTTCCTGAGTATGGCTCCTAGGACCCACACAAGAATGCCCAACATGGTGGTGCATGTTTCTAATCCCAGAGCTGGAGAGATGGACACCCGAGGCTCTCTGGAACTCTCTGGCCAGCCCATTTAATCTGATTGGTGAGTGCCAGGCCAGCGAGAGACCTTGGATCAAAACAACTGAATGGCATTTCTGACCAACAGTTGTCCTCACACCTATACAGATACACACACCCACACACAGTAACATGCATATATGTAGGCCACACACATACAATGCATTCACAAATAAATCTTGAAACCATGAATCCTGACGACCTTTGAGGTCTACTCCAGCTTGAGCATCTGGTTTCAGATCATTGAGAACATTCCACCCTAACTGCTAAGCACCGTTTAAGCTAAGAAATTATACATATCAATATTCATAAGTGTGTCTGCTATATTGGGAATCAATATTTCCACTGTAACTCCAGGAAAAAGCAAGCAAGCCCAGGAATTCCAAATCCAAACCATGCATACATGATGGGAGCATTGCATATACGAAAGGCTGCAGGAAGTACAGTTCTGGTACTAGCTGGCATTCTGTAAAGCACCAGAGGCAGGTTAATGCTGGGCAGGAAAACTGTTCTGTAACAGAGAAAAACCTCCAGCATTCCATGGCACATCTATGGTAGATGTAAGTGAAACATGGGTCTTTACAAAACAGCTTGTCTACAGATTAAATTTCCAAGAAAGGAAAACTAGTGTTTGCATTTTTGTGGTCCAGAATTGTATGAAATCACAAAAATATGAAAGGGTTATCACTCCATTCAGATTCTATGTTAAACTAAAAACTATAACAGTAATGTCTACAATACATCACTGTATTTTCCTAGAATAACATTTGACCAGGGCAACCCTAACTTATCTGCTTTAAATATCAGAAATTAGCATAAATAGTATTTTTCAAAGTGAAATTGGTATGTTTGGAAAAACACTAAAATATACTAGCTAGAAAACAGCCAATCTAATAAAAGATCCTATTTTGATAAAATGGAAAATGTTTAAAAATTGGCTGCCCTTAGGCTAGAGATATAGCTGAATGGTAGAGCAGTCATGTAGCATGTTCAATCTCGAGCACTGCTGGAGAGAAAAAAAAAAAACCTGTTGTCCTGTCCTGTATTTCCTGTCACTGAGACTCAGCTCTACAATGATAAAAGAAATACATCAGGGCAACAGTAATTTATTAAGAGGAGGGGAAATAAAAAGAATATATTTACCTGAAGTGAGGGGACACAGTAACAAAAACAAAAGAATAACAAGTAGTCACTTTAAAAATAACTATTAATAGTGACAGAGAAAAGGAGGGAAGACGGCCCAGTGGTTAAACGTACTGGCTGCTCTTCTAGACGGCCTGGATTTGATTCTCAGCACTCAAATGGCAGGTCACAAACATCTGTTAACTCCAATTCCAGAGGGAGTAGGATGCCCTCTTCCGAACCTCCTCAGGCATGGGGCATGTACACGTGCATACATGCATTCAAACACACATTATTTACTTTATAAAATAAAATAAATCCTTTTTAAAAGTTATTTTATGCGTATGGGTGTTTTGACTGCATGTGTTTGTACACCGTGTTCATGCAATGCCATCAGAGGCCAGAAACGGGCGTCAGATCATGGGAAACTGGAGCTACAAATGACTGTGAGCTGCCATGTGAGCACTGGGAATCAGACCCAGCTCCTCTTGAAGAGAAGCCAGTATGCTTAACCACTGGGTCAACTCTCTATGTTTTATTCTTCTTTTTAAACACTTATTTAGGGGGAAAAATACACACACACACACACACACACACACACACACTCATATACAATAAAATATACACTAAAACTTGAAATGATACCCATATGCCATTTTAATTTTTTTATATTTAAAAAAAAAACTTTTCAAGATCTTCCTGCCTCAGCCTCCCAAGTACTGAGATTAAAAGTATGCATTACCAAACTCTCAGCTTAGAGAGAGAGAGAGAAAAAGAGAGAGAGAGAGAGAGAGAGAGAGAGAGAGAGAGAAAGAGAGAGAAAGAATAAATTTAAAAAGAATATTACTTTAGCTAAGGCAGTGGTGGCATGTGCCTTTAATCCCAGCACTTGGGAGGAAGAGACAGGCAGATTTCTGTAAGTTCAAGAACAGTCTGGTCTATAGAGCCAGTTCCAAGATAGCCAAGGCTACACAGAAAAACCCTATCTTGAAACACCAGGAAAAAAAAATAGAGTATTAATTTAATTTTATTGTATGTACTTATGCACCACATGCATGCAGAAAATCAGCATGGAGAGAAGAGGTATGGGATCCTCTAGAATGAGAGCTGCAGACTGCAGTGAGCTCTGCAGTAAGTGTTCTCCAGTTGTCATCTCCAAATCCCCTCTTCTAAATAGGCATTTCTCAGTATTTGATCCAAAGCTGGCCTTGAATTTGGCAATCTTCCTGCCTCAGTCTCCCAAGTGACCTGCTATATATTCTTCTTCAGAAACAATTACTAAGCTGAATTTATAATAATGATTCTTTTGATTTCCTTACATTTATCACCAATATATCTAATTTATCATTTCCTGGTTTTGAACCTAATTAAAAAACCAGAAGGACTATGTATTGATTCATTTGTTTATACATGTTCCTAGGAATCATCTATTTTCAGTGCTATACAATATTCCACTGTAGGAATATCCTAGAATTCAAAAGCCATACTTGTATATATTTTGAGGTTTCCCTCTGCTTGCTTTCTTTTTTTTCCCTACCATGACCACTAGTGACACAAAACAGGCCTTATATTTTGGAGTAAGATTACTAGGCATTATGAAAGACTCATTAGACATGATGTGCAGTTCTCTGAGGCCATCATGTCATTTGCACTCCCACTCCCAGGGGTAGTATAAGATGATCCTGTGACTGTAAAATCTGTGATTTGGGCTCCTATTTCTGTAATTGGTAATGGGACCAAGCATTTTCTTGAAGTTTATGGATTATTTGTACTTTCTATTCTGTGAAATACCTCTTTCTTTCTTTTCCCCATTTTTCTATTTGATTGCCTTTTACGTACTAGTACCAATCGTGATGTAGGTGTAAATACTATAAATAGCTCCTCTTTGTGGCCCGTGTTCTCAATGTCTTAACAGTACCTAGGATGAACAGATGTTCCTGAACACAGAGAAGTAAGCAGTTGTTTTCCTTATATTATACACTTCCTGTTTGTAGTGCCATAAACTCCACTCTATCCTGAGGTTTTAAGGATATCCTAAAATTTCATACTTTTGCCTTTTTGATAAACATTTTAAGTCTTTACTTCACTTGAAATTGGTTCTCAGCATCTGAAATGAGATACAAATGATGGGTTCATTGTCTTGTTTTCTTACTGATGCTTACCCTTTCCTCATGATCACAATGCCTGCTGTATCATGCAATGAATTGCATGCGTACAGATCTGCTTCTGGGTAACTGGATGTCTTTCGTCTATAACTCTGTCCTTCCATAAATGTCACAGCTGTTTAGTTAATATGGCTTCATAGTAAACCTTGGTATCTCATCTGGCATTTTTTTTTTTTTTTTGCCTTCTATTTCTTTAGAAGTACGTTTTGTTATTATTTGAAACGGGGTCTCACTAGGTAGCCCTATGGCTTGCTGTGTAGAGTCTACTCTGATCTTGAATGAACAACAATCCTCCTGCCTGTATCTTCTAAATGCTATACCTATTTTAGAAATATCTTGGCTATTGCCAGAATTTTGTCTAAATTTTAGAATTAGATTGTTTCAAGAAGATCCCTAAAAGGTACTTAGTGGAATGTCAACAACTGACAATTGAATTCCGGGAGCCCGATACCTTTGTAACAGTGTCTACTCTTTACTGTCGTTCATTCATTAGAATATCCTCCAGAAGACGACTGCACGTTTTTGTTGTATTTGTGTCTTTCTATTTCTTTTTTTTTTTTTTTTTTGGTTTTTTCGAGACAGGGTTTCTCTGTGTAGTCCTGGCTGTCCTGGAACTCACTCTGTAGACCAGGCTGGCCTCGAACTCAGAAATCCGCCTGCCTCTGCCTCCCAAGTGCTGGGATTAAAGGCGTGCGCCACCACCGCCCGGCTGTGTCTTTCTATTTCATGGGTTTTAACTGAGTTTCTTGGGGTTTTTTTGGTTTTTCGAGACAGGGTTTCTCTGTGTAGCCCGGGCTGTCCTGGCACTCACTCTGTAGACCAGGCTGGCCTCGAACTCAGAAATCCGCCTGCCTCTGCCTCCCAAGTGCTGGGATTAAAGGCGTGCGCCACCACTGCCTGGCTAACTGAGGTTGTTTTTAAGTGATATATTTTGCAAAACTGTTTTTCTAAATATATAATATGAGACCCTATCTCAAAAATAAGTAAGCAAATAAGTTTAAAAAAAAAAAAAAAAAAAAAAACCTTTTCTGAAGTGTTGAGGACGGAACCCAGTACATTATGTATGATAGCTGAGTGCTCTAGTCTGGAGGTGTACCTCAGCTGTAAATGAATTTTATATGTTTAATTTTTTTTTTTCTTTTTGAGTCAAAGCCTGCCTCTACCTCTCAAATAAAGGCACTCACCACTAAGCCCTGCATGTTTGACATTTGTACTTAGAAATTTTATTTGGTTTTAAATAATTTAGTAATAAATCTGGGGTTTGTTGAGCCTTCTAAGTAGACACCTGAGCACACTTGAGTCCTCAAGCTCTTTTATTTATTTATTTATTTATTTTTTGAGACACAGGGTCTCCTGTAGCCAAGGCTGACCTTGAATCTCCCAAGTCTTGGGATTTCAGTGGATAGCCATCTTGCTCTAGAATTTCAATCCTTTTCTTAACTTACTGCAATAGCTGAGTGGACACAGTGACACCAGAGCCTTTGTCCTAAAGTGGATGTTTTGAACATTTTGCCACTATGTATGAAATATCACATGAAATGGCTGTGGGTCTGCTTAACATGGGGTAAGGATGTAACTTAGTGATTTTTATTCCGGCACAGGAATAGAAGTGGGGATACATCAACAGGAAAAATATCGTGTAATTCTACACTGAATTTTGTCCAATTTTCCCCCAATATCTTGAGATGATGACCCTGTCCTTTCTTACTCTACTAGTACATGAGAAATTACATCATTGGTTGCCCCTAAATTCATCAATCTGGCTTTTTAAAAAGCCTGTTATTATCTACTTGTGGAATTTAACTGCTCATGAAGGGTAGAGACATCTTTTAAATGATGCAAAAGTGAACAGAAGAAATAATTTTAGGTGCCATTTCAATTTTCTGGTGTTACACTGCCATCTTGTGGCAGGATGCCATAAATGGAAGTCTGTAGCTTAAAAATTGTAACCAAGGTCACTCTTAAAAAGTATCCGTCATTTAGTGAAGCTCTTCAGAGAAAGCCAGGGATAAATTCCACCTAAATGACACACTAAAAAGCAGCAGAGATTTTGAGCTCTTCTCATATGCCTGTGGTTCAAGCCTTGGATTAGCTGCTGAGAGGCAAGCTCTTCAGACAGGGAATTTCAATTCCAGGTTGGTCATGACTCAACTAACTCTCACCACACAAAGTCAAGAAGATGTCACCGGAGAATGCTAATCTCTCCAAGAACAATTATCTCAAGCCTTCCTCAGAAACACATTGAAGTTCCAGTGTCACCCAGCTATGTTTTGTCAGTACTCTTTTCCATGTTGGTGAAGTATGGAAGTTTTAGTTTTTAAGAGAGTTAGTGAGAGAAGGAAAAGCTTGTACAAGGGAAATGTTGGTAACAGCATGAACTGCCTAAGCTCTTACATAGTATTTAATCAGAACTGCACCTGTCCTTAGACAGTCCTCAGGATAAACTTACCATTCTGAAACTGTGTCTCTACTCGCAGGTACTGCCGGAGCAGATCCATCACCACAGCCTTCATGTGGCCGCGGATGCCACTGCGGTACCTGCGAACCATAACAGTGCAACACCATTGAATGAACTCAGAGGCCACATCTACTCTCTAGTTTGTCCCCTGAACTGCTTTCCCTCTGAATACAGGACAGACCTATAGCTTCTACTTTCAGGTTGAAAATTATTAATTTAAATTTTAAACTGAAAAGTAACTTCAGTACAGAAGAAAACTTTTATAAAGGAAAGCCAGAAAAGGAAAGTAAAAATAGCACCCCATCACCACACCACTCCCAACTTCATACCCAGATCTAATGACAGTCTGACTTAGCTCTCTAGCTGAGCACAAGTTATCATCATGCTTGAAATGGCTAAGGGACTTTGAAAAGTTTTAAATATCTTAAAGTTGAAAATTTTCTAGATAGCTTTTTAGTCAAATATCTGGATCCATAAAATATAAAAAAAAATATCATATTGTAGTCTACACTAGAAGAAAAACTAGGATCTTCATCAAAATAGCAAATAAAAGGAAAACAATAGAATTTGGGGGCCATAATAACTGATATAATATTATAAAAACAAGCAGAAATAATGAGTGAGTTCATTCATAGATCTAAGAAGTAACAAGACGTAACAAACTTTCTAAGAGATAAACTACTATCTTCTCTCTGAAAGTCAGACTGAAGTAAATCTTTATGCCCAATTGAAAGCAAAGAAAGCATGAGAATCTGGAGACCCACGTGACTACCTCTGCACCAGCTGGACAATGCTCTGGGTGTTCATAAAGAAGACTTCCCGCTCAGATTTCCGGTTCAGCGTAGCTGCATGACTATCTAGGATGTTGGCAATCTAAAGCAAAAGAAATAAGAAAAATGAAGCTCCTCCTGCCAAAGGGACCCAACACAGATTCCTCTGCATCAGCACCATTACCAGTCTCCTTGGTTACAACATGACAATACCTGTCTCTGACATGTTGTCAATACTAGTAAGTTAGTACAAGTTTAGCACTTGCTAAAGAAGCAAGCAATTGCTAACTTTTTTTACCCTTTCCCAGGTAGACTAAGGACCACATCAGGGAACTAAATTTAGCCAGAGAGTGTGATGGGCAAGAAGCTGTCTAAGGTCAAAACCCACACCTCACTCCTGGTCCCTTACTTGCCCACCTTTACTCACCCATGTAACTATGCATTACAGGTAAAGGGCAAGGATGCTGCTGAGGTGGTCAGGAAGTGTCAGACACACACATTACCAATATCCTGGTTGTCAATCTTACAGAAACATGTCTAATTAGGGACTCTCCCTGAAAGCACAGTGATATGGAAGACATAGTCACAGCACTTTCTTCACATAGTGTGAGATATTTTACAGTTCACATATAGTGGCTCATATCCTGAGGCAGGTTTATGAAGGATTCAATGCTTTTGGTGGTAAAATCACAGACAGTAAGGAGTAGCCAACACAGAGGCCTCCTAGAGCATGAACTCTAGTGGTCGCCAGGGGAAAATGATGACAGTGTTGCCCCATAAATACCTGCTGGCTGGGGAACTGACACAGGACTGATGTGATGTTGCTAGCATACTGAGCCATTTCCTTCTTAATAGACTTCTCCACATTGAGGGGGATCCGGCCAGAGACACTGGTCATGATATCCTGCAGCTCTAGCAGAGGAAGGGAGGGGTCTCTCAGAGTCTTCATCAATCGTTCTACCCAGTCTTTTACCTGCGGAGAAAGAAATAATCAAACGGGATGCAAAGGCAACACAATTCCCCAAATAAATCAGATCCTGAATCTCCTGCACTACAGTGCTGGGGCTTCCTTTAGATTTACTTATTTTACGTGAATGTGTACCACATGAGTGCCTGAGAGTTACAGATGATGTTGAACCACCATGTGCATGCTGGGAATCCATTCTCTTCAGAGGAACAAGTGCTGTGACTCTGAACCATCTCTCCAGCCCCCAGTGCTTACTATCAACCTGCAACCTAAACATCAAATATAGCACCAGTCTGTAGTTCAAAAAGGAATAATCCCAAGCAAATGACAAAATTAAGAAACAAGGTTTTGCTGGAAAGATGGCTCAGCTGTTAATAGCACTGTTTGTCTGTCCAGAAATTCTGAGTTCAAATCCCAGCAACCACATGGTGGCTCACAACACTGGGATCTGATGACCTCTTCTGGCATGAAGGTGTACATGTAGACAGAGCACTCATATACATAAAATTTTTAAAAATTAAGTAAAGAAACAAGGATTTAAAATGTCAAATCCAGTCAGGCATGGTGGTGCATGCCTTTAATCCTAGCCTGGCCGGGGCGGAGGGGGGGGTGGGCAGGGGCGGGGACGGGAGTGGGGGCAGGTCTCTGTGAGTTCCAGTTTGAGGACAGCCTGGTCTACATAGTAACGAGTTTCAGGAAAGCCAGAGCTATATACAAAACACTGTCTCAAAAAACAAACTTCAGGTCCAACAAAGAAAGGTGGGAAGATAACAGGTCAAACAACTATTTCCTCCTAAAAAAATATTCTTCCTGAGTCAATGGTAGTATATGAGCTCAGTGGTATAGGAATCACACAGCATGCTTGCTTAAGGCCCTGGATTCGATCCTCAGCATCAGAGAGAGTGGGAGAATCAATCTTAAAAATAAAAATTCCTCCTGAGACTGTAAACTCCTCTGGAGAATGAACACATTTGTATATCCCCTCCCCAAGGGAGCGGTTATTACCCTGCTGCTGAAGAAAGGGTCTGGAAGGCAGTATCCATTCATCACATTGACTAGGTTATCCAGGACATAGTGGAAAACTCGATGGAGCTTCTCGCCTCTGAGAGCTGTGCTCTGGATCTGTGGTAGACTGCCCGTGTGAAGCTCAGCCTGTGATCACAAGAGACACTGGTCATTATCTTCTACCCTGGGCACAAATACGACTCCAATTCAGTCACGATCAAAACATGAGACATCCTGTCATGACACACATCTATTTGGAGAAAAGTCAGTAGAAGAAACACTATGAGGAAAAGACAGAATCTCAGCTTTATATTGGCTAGTGCAAGCTCCAGTCTTACAATACTATAGGCACAAATATAAGGCATAAAATTGGGAGGAACAAAAAATGATTAAGAAAATGCTGACAAGATGCTAACCATGGTGGTGGCACATACTTGTAATCCCAAAACTCTGGGAGATAAAAGGCAGGAAGAGCAGGAATTCAAGATGGAAACAAAGGAAGAACAGGGCCTGGGAAGATGGCTCAGTGGATAAAAGCACTTGCTGCATAAGCATTAGAATGAGTTCAGACCCCCAGTACCCACAGAAAAAAGATGTGTGTAGCCACACACAGCACTGTGCTTGTTGGGGGAGAGGGGTGAGAAGCAGGACTGCTGGGAATTGCTGGCTGCCAGCCTAGTTCCAGGTTCAATAAGAAAACCTTGTCTCCAGGAAATAGGATAGAACATGATAAAGCAGGACACCTAATGCCCTCCTCTGACACACATACATGCAGACAGCACATACACACACTCTCAAACACATGCAAAATAGGATAGGCAGAGGGGAAGGATGCAAGAGGACAAGGAACTGGCAAACCAAGCATCTCCAAGCTATCATGTTTTCACCCTTGGAGCAGTTTTTAGTGCCTTCCTCCTCACCTGTTGAACTTTACTAGGATTGTCCAGCTGCATTTTGGCTATCACACAGCCAGGGTCAAGTGCTGCTCCAGGTCGCTTGACATAATGGATGCAGCCAGATTCTACAGCTGTTAAAGTCATCACCATCTTCATTACCTGTAATGAAGATGTAAGTTAGATCTCCCTTTATGGACATGAACAGTTTAAAGGTCAGTATTCTCTCCTGTCATCTCAATTGGAAAACAATTTAACACCCCAAATGAGAATATATCAAAATCCTCACTGAAATACGAAGGCAATTGGTAAACTTCTCAAAAGTATATCTAAGGGTTAATAACAGACACTGATTCCTGTATTGCATTTAGGTTTTTGTCTGTTTTCATGGATCATTTAGCCCAAAGCTTTGTAGTTGAGGATGACCCTGAACTCCCGACCCTCCTGCCTACCGCGTACCTAGCACTTTTCTAACTTTCAAATACATTTTGCTGCTGTTTGTTTATTTGTCTGTCTGTGTATATATATACATACATATGGCAATTGGTAAACTTCTTCATTCATACATACTAACATATATATATATATATATATATATATATATATATGTATGTATGTATGTATGTATGTATGTATGAATGAATGAATGAAGTGATAGACCATCTGTCCTCATGACAGCAGCATTTCCCAAACTTTTCCCTCACCTACCACCAGCTCATAAAGTACACCTTCTAAATCTCTCAGAAACATCTTCTCTTGCAGTGTCTTTGTGCTAGGCCCTCCCCATTTCAGGTCTAGAGTACTTTTTAAAAATCTACAAGATGTCCCTTTATGGCTTTTACCTTTGATATGGTCCCCCAAACCGTTACCCTAGAGCCTGAATCTCATCATATCATTTTGTCCACTTAAAACCCTTCAGTGATTGTCCATGGGCTTCTGGACAGTCTTAACCTAGGCTCCTTGAAGACTCCATTTCCTTCCATAGGAAGCAGCTTTACCTGCCCTCACATCAAACTTTAATCCATCCTCAGTCAGTCCTCACCAGGCACACTACTGTGCCTCGGGGTTAGGTTAAACACCGTTTCCTGGGCGTCCTCACCTGATCTGGCTCTGTCTTGTCACGGTAAGACCAGACAAACGTCTCTTCTTGTAGGATGTCCTTCCTTACCTGGCACCCTCTCTCGGTTGGGATCCGGTGGCCCTCTGTCCTTAGACTTCATCCTTTATTACTCAGCTGCTATGCTCCCACTCTATCTAGCATATTTTCTCTGTGTAGCCAACAGTTAGCATAACACCTGTCATTGGTACTATTGCTACTATATTTTTAAAGCTCAAATTTCTTCACTATCAAAGGAAAATGGTGATGTTTTTATTGTTTTTAAAGTCTTAGTGAACAATCCACATGAAATGAACTGATGATCTTTCTTTGTTATTTTCAATCCTAGTCTATTCCCAACAACCTACAGTCCCTCCCATGAGCCAACAGCCTATTCC
The DNA here is from genome assembly GCA_021653895.1 of Mastomys natalensis. Taxonomy (NCBI): domain Eukaryota; kingdom Metazoa; phylum Chordata; class Mammalia; order Rodentia; family Muridae; genus Mastomys; species Mastomys natalensis. The sequence goes on from JAJTUV010000176.1 coordinate 1,110,511, forward strand.
CCACCCTGACCTCAATCTCCGCATAGCACTGGCCAGCAAACACGTGGCCACCATCTTCCACAATATACTGGATTAACTTCCCAGCAGACGGTGAGCGCATTACGGATGGGTCATTTTCCTTCTCAAACACACAGGTCTTATTGCCAATTGTAATTCGGTATCTAGGAGATAAGTAGAGCAGGCAATCCAATAAAGCACTCAAGTTATAAAAAAATGAGAGAAAACGTTTGTCTTAAAAAATAACAAAACAAAAATCACACAGACATATTATAATGCAGACATATAAAAAGGCATTCACTGTATCTTTGTTAATAATTTTTAAATTACATTTTAATTTTATTTAGTTTACATGTGATTATACTATGTGTGGGCATGTGCAGTATGGAGGTCAGAGGACAACTTGCAGAAATGGGTACTGTTCTTCTACTATGTGGGTTCTCAGGGATCAAACTCAGGTGTCAGGCTTGGCAGTTAAGAGTCTTATCTATCTAACTATCTTACTGACTCTTATTTACAATTTTAGTACAAACCTTCAGTCAAAAGTCAGAATCAATAAATTATGATATATTCATACCATGGAATGTACTATAACCATTAAAAATAATAGATATTTATATAAAAATACAAAGATAATGATAACATAATGACTAATATCCCTCCCCTCCCTCCTATTTCTCTCTCTCTCTGAAAGGACCTCACAATATAGTCAAGTCTGGCCTCAGTCCTCTTCAGCCTCCTAAATGCTTAGAGTTACAGACATGAAATAATACCAAGCTCAGCTACCACTAACATTCGTGGAACAATAACTATGTTATAGGCAAAGTTTTAAGCACTTCAAGTGATTAGTTCATTCAATTCTCACAGCAGTATGGCTGGTGTGATATACTATGAGAGAAAGAGAGAGAGAGGAGAGAAGGAGGGAGAGGAGGGTAGGAGAGAGAGTTAGTTATAGGGAGGGAGCTGAGAATGTGCTTCAGTTGGTATAGTACTTGTCCAGCATGTATGAAGCTCTGGGTTCAATCCCCAGCACCATGTAAATCAGGTGTGGTGTTGATATACCCTCAGCACCCAGGTGGTGGAAGAAAGAAGATCAGAAAAAAGTTCAAGGTCACTTCTACAGAGCAAGACCTGAGCTATGAGACTGGGGGTTGGTGGGGTGAGGAGATGGCTCAGTGGATAAGAATACTTGCTGCTCTTGGAAAGGACTGGAGTTACATTCACTTGGTGGCTCACAACTACCCACAATTCCAGTTCCAGGAGATCCAACTCCCTCTTCTGATCTCTGCTGGCTCTTACACACACACAGTGCATGCATATATACTCAGGCACACATTAAATAAATAAATAAATAAATATTGATTTAAAAAAAGGAAAAGCAAAAATAGTATTTAACAGGTATTTATTTGTGGATATATTTAAAGGAAAAATAGTATGCACCTTTATGCACTTCTTATATACATTATATAAATCCTAATAAATATACAAGAAACTATTAACTGTGATCATTTATTTCAAGGGGGAATAATTTTTCATTGTCCACCACATTGGAGTGGTAGAGAAACATGTTTTCTTTCCTTTTTTTTTTTTTTTGTTTTGTTTTGTTTTGTTTTTGTTTTTTCGAGACAGGGTTTCTCTGTGTAGTCCTAGCTGTCCTGGAACTCATTCTGTAGACCAGGCTGGCCTCGAACTCAGAGATCCACCTGCCTCTGCCTCCCAAGTGCTGGGATTAAAGGCGTGCGCCACCACTGCCCAGCCATGTTTTCTTTCCTTAAGAGATAGAATCTCACTGAGTTGTATATGTGCTGGCCTTAAACTCCTAGGCTCAAGTGAGTCCTTCCCTCAACCTCCTACTTCAGCCTGAGGAGCTGAAACTCTAGGCACAGAACATGTTTATAATTACAAACACTTTTGCAATATTAAATTTTAAGTATATTAAACTTTGTTTTTGTTTTTAATTGAAAAATGAGCATGCCAAAAAAAACAAAAAACAAAACAAAAACAAACAAATAAAAACACACCTGGAAAAATCCCAAGAGCTAATGAGAAGTAAGAGGAAGAGTCAATCCAACAGCAAACAACTGGGCCTCATCACTTACCTGTCTACCTCCTCCTTCATGTATGTGGTGTAACTGCTGCCATCATAGGACAAGAGCAGCCCACCATCACTCAGCCGATGCACATCCACTTCCACACATGAGCCATTCATTATCACCACGTAGGAGTTGGGAGACTGCCGAGTCACCTGTAATAAACAAGAGCCAGAAAGCCAATCAATCGGTGATCCCCTCCCAGCACAGCCTCAGATACAGCTGATGTATTTACAGGTACAGGTTAGGACGTCTGTCAGAGAGTAGTAACGCTAGTGCTGCTTGCACCGTCCTGTTGCAAGCAAACAGGGAGTGTCGGCTGCTTTTCTGTTCCGTCTGTTCCTGCTTCATACTTTTGGAAGTATGTCATGGTGAGAAATAGCTGAATAGACTTTCATAGAATCACTAAATACTGATTCCTGAGACTGTCACCAATGGCTGTAATATTCCAATCTATAAACAAAGGTGAACTTTTCTCAGTTTCTCAACCTAAGAAAACTAGTTTTTAAAAAAAGAAGAGAAGACAGAAACTAAGGTGTAGACTTTGGTGGGGAATGCATACCTTAAGTACATATTTGATTCCTTCATAGATAAGTTCAACATCTACTGTGTTCAGAAGTGTGTGAGCAGGAAGGACTTGACCCCTGAAAGAATGACAATATATGACATACTTATTTCTATAAAGTTCTGATAGGTTATACAGAAATCTCAAAGATTATTGATTGTGATATTTCCTGAAATAATAAGAAAATACCTAAGTGATTGATTGATCATATAAATTATGAAAAAAATACTGAAATTTCTTTTCTACATTTAATCACAGTAAGATATACAAAACATACAACTTCCTGTGTGGAATGAGGGAAGCCTGAATGTGTGAAGTTCTGAGTGAGTGTAAAGTGTTGACATGAACACAGACAAGCCAAGGACCCAGAGCCTCAGACTCATGGGAAAATGGCAAAGCCTTCCAAGGGTAAAGCTCAGAGAAACTGAAAAACCTTCTCTCTTGGTCCTAGTTGACAGTGTGTGCAGAACTTCCCCATAGCTTTCTTTCTTCAGACATTTACAGCTTGATGATTGTTCCCAATAGATACCATGCCTACCAAGATTACCTAAGCTTGTATCTCTCCTTCATCCAGCTGCATACCATAAATCCTGCTTCCCTGTTTATCCATGTGTAATAATCCTGCCTCTTTGTTAGGCTGTATGCAATAAAACCCTCCTCTCCATTCAACTGTATATAATAAACACACATTAAGAGTTCAGTCCACCCGACTCCAGATATTACTCTAACCAGGTATCAGTGTTTGTCTTTCTTTATTCCCTCAAGGCTCACTCAGGTCTAAACTGATGGAAGCCATATAAGGACACAGCAACTTAATCTTTTTATATGTATAGTAGTACACAGTCTTAAGTGACATCACTGTTCAACTATTTAGAATGTTTTTACTTAGCAAAGGGTAGCACTCAATTAAACAGTAACTGCATTTACATAAGTGTCTTCCTAGAACCTGGCACGTTCTGTTTCTATGAATTTTACTATTCGTGATACCTCTTGACACTAAAATAATACAGTTTATCTCTCTCTCTTTCTCTCTCTTTTTTTTTTTTTTTTTTTTTTTTGTGACTGAATTATTTCACTTAGTCCAAACCTCAAAGTTCTTCTGTATTTTAGCATGTGTTAGAATATCCTTCCTCTTTAAGGTTTGATACTATCCTGTGATGTGTACACACCCACCACTATTTGTTTATCCTATCCATCATGGATATACGGGCTTTTCCTACTGTGCGGTCACTATGAATAGCACTGCCATGAAAATGTAATCATCTCTCTGAGAGTCAGCTTTCACTTCTTTTGGTATATCCAGAACTACTACACCTGGACCACTATAGCAATGTGATTCTGAATTTTCTGAGGAATTTTAATACTGTCTACCATAGAGGTTACATCATTTTACATCCCCACCAACAGTGCACAGGGATCCCAATTTCTCCATATCCTTGCCAAAACTTGTTATTTTTTGTGGTTCTTGATAGCAGGCATGAATTGTATTTCCCTGATGATCAGTCATGTTAAGCATCTTCTCAAACCCATATAAACTATTATAGTCATTAAAAAGAAAAACACTTTTCACACAGTGATAAGAAACACTAAAATACACTATTAAGTAAAAACAAGCCAAGTAAGGAGCGGTTAAGTAATGGCCGTGGCAGGCTGTATTTATGAACAAATATGCACAAGAACCAAAGAAAAAGACCATGAATCTCAGAGGGTATGGAAGGGGTTGGAGGGAGAGAACATGGGAAGAGCTAGATAGAGGAAAGAGAAGGGGGTAATGATAATATTATAAAGTTTAAATTTTTAAATTAAATCTTAATTTAATTATTAAATTCTAAATCTTAAAAAGATAAGAATAAAATTAGGTTTTAAAAAAAGCAGGAGGGCCTGGCAGTGGTGGTACACGCCTTTAATCCCAGTACTTGGGAGGCAGAGGCAGGTGAATTTCTGAGTTCGAGGCCAGCCTGGTCTACAGAGTGAGTTCCAGGACAGTCAGGGCTTCAGAATATGCCCTCCCCAAATATTAATTTCAAAATACAAGTTTACATGATGAATTAAAAATGGATGTTGGAACTGGAGAGATGACTTAGCGTTTAAGAGTGAGTGCTTGCTGCTCTTCCTGAGGACTAGTGAAGTGTGCAGAACTCACATGGTGCAGTTCACAACTGGCTTTTAACCCAGCACCAGGAGACTCAGCAGCATCTTCTGGCCTCTGTACACATCCATACATATGTGGCATTTATAAATACACATAAGTTTTGTTCTGATTTATTCTTTTTTAAAGAACATTAGGCTAATGGGTTGATACATCTATAATGCCAGCAGCACTCTGGAGGCTGAAGCAAGTGGACTGTGGGTTAGAACTATCCTGGGCTACTTAGGAATTCAATGCCAACCTGATATGTAAGGAGACTGTCTCACAACAACACAACACAACAAACAAACAGAATACTAAAGGATGTGTTAATACATTTTTACATTCATAGGGAATTCATTTAACTAGGTTAGAGATATATGCTGAGAAAAACGAATGGACTGGTGAGGGCCAAGGTGTGCAGGGAGTTCAAAGTCACACCTGGGGATTTAGATTTGAGTCAGAAAGGAAATGCAAGTCGCTGAAGGCTTTAGTGCATGAGAGTAACATAGTGAGATGTTTATCACAAGGCTTGAAACCTCAGTTCAATTTTCAAAAATTTGCTTCTTTTCTTCCTTTAGATATTTTGAAAGGGGATGATATAAGTCTAACAACAGAGAGGGAAATAAAGTGCCCGCGGTTAAAATGCTTAGCCAGGATTAGCCCTCTGGACAATTCCCCTAGGGACTTGGGCAGAGATTAGTCTCTGGAATCAACATACGAAATAGTTCAGCTTCATACATGTCTGACCCTGCAGTTGAAAGACTTTCAAGGTCATCCTGAATACCAGCCTCAGTTATTACTTCCTGAAACGTAGTATAGTTAATTCCAGAGATATTTAGGGTTTGATGGTAGGGAGAAATGTTGGATTTTATCACCATGGTTTGAGGAGCTTCGCTCAGGAAAGTGTGTTTGGTGCTCCTGGATTTCAGTGTTTAAAAGACTAGATTCATCTCGGAGCTAAGAAGATTCCTGCTGTAAAGGAATGAGGGTCTGGGCTCAGATTTCCAGCATCTACGGAAAAGTAGGCACAGCAGCATGTGTATAACCCTAGCACTGTGGTGATGACCATGGAGGAAGCTGGGGTGGTGAAGACAAGCATATCCTAGGAGTTCACTGGCCAGCAAACCTAGCTGAATTATTAAGCTCCAGGTTCAGTGAGAGACTGTGTCTCTAAAAATGAAGTGAGGCAGCCGGGCGGTGGTGGCGCATGCCTTTAATCCCAGCACTTGGGAGGCAGAGGTAGGCGGATTTCTGAGTTTGAGGCCAGCCTGGTCTACAGAGTGAGTTCCAGGACAGCCAGGGCTACACAGAGAAACCCTGTCTCGAAAAACCAAAAAAAAAAACAAAAACAAAAACAAAAACAAAAATGAAGTGAGGCCAGATATAGTGGTTGATGAATGCCTTTAATCCAGAACTCTTGAGGCAGAGGCAGATGGATATCTGGGAGTCAGAGGCCAGTGCCTCACAGTCTATACAATGAGTTCTAATATAGGAAGGTGACATAGCGAGAGACCCTGTCTCAAAAAAAAAAAGAAAGATATCTAATGTCAACCTTTTGGCTTCCAATCATATGTTTACATATGTAGGTCTATATGCACATACCCACATGAACACTAACATAACAAACACATATACACTTACAAAAAAAGAAAAAGTGACCTATTCTACTGTGGCATAAACTATTCCCAGCCATCCCCTTTTTCCTTTGCCACCAGTTCAAGAATAACAACTAGTAATCATAAAGTGCCAGGAAGTTGCAGGAAAAAAAAAAAATGAGCCTTTGAGCTATAGTCCTGTACGCAACTATTGATTGGCTAGCACTAACACAAGAACATAGCTTACCTCTCTAAGGAGTGAAGGAAGTTAGAGATACTATTCCTCAGGCTCACATCTGCTACATGGAGAGCCCCACACACAACTCCCAACATGGTGTCAGGACGCTCTGCCTAAAAAGAAAAGAGGACAGATCAAAAGCATGGTCACATGACACCACAGCCACTCAAATAAAATCAAGATCAGATTTATTATGAAAAAACATCCTTATCAGCCAAGTATGGTGGTATATACCTGTAATCCTAACACTTGGGAGGTGGAAGCAAGGAAAATCAAAGTTCAAAGATCATCCTTGACTACACAGTGAGGTAGAAGTCACTTTTATTTTGTTATTTTATTTGTCGGCATGTATGTAAGTGCATGTGCCTCATGCCCCTGGAGGTCAGAGGGCAGCATCAGGTCCCCAGGAATTATAAGTGACTATGAGTGACTACCATGTAGATACTGAGAACTGGACTCAGTTTCTCAGGAAGAGCAAGCAGTTAGTACTCTTAGAGAACAAGACATCTTTCCAGCTCCCATACAAAGCAATAGGGAAGAACTGAGTGTACATAATGGACAAGTTATTCAAGATAACATAAAGCCAATTGTTGTTCTAGTTCTAACTCTCTCATAATCTTTCTTTCTTTCTTCCTCCTTTCTTCTTTCTTTCTTTCTTTCTTTCTTTCTTTCTTTCTTTCTTTCTTTCTTTCTTCTTTTCTTTCTCTTCCTTCCTTCCTTCCTTCCTTCCTTCCTTCCTTCCTTCCTTCCTTCCTTCCTTTCTTCCTTCCTTTCATTCATTATTGGTAGTGGACAAATACATAAAAATATCTGTAGTAAAATCGACAATGTGAAATAGTACAGTTTTAGAATAGCTATTTTAACTGTACAGTTAGCTCATTGAGATGTATAAACTTTGGGTCTCGTTAACTGTCACATGAAGTAATTTTTAATTGCAAGGTTTTTGATGATAAACATAAATATTTTAAAGAGAAAGAAAAAACAACAAACAAAAAATCTGTACATTTGCCTTTAGAATTTGAAGAGATTTTTAAAAATAAATTTCCTTCTACTCACTGTAAAATTTTCATTGAGCAAATCAAACTAGCTCAAAAACAGACTTTTATGAGAAAAAAAGAGTCTAAAGTACAAAGATTTAGCAAGTGATAATTTATTTAAAAAAACAAAAACAAAATAGAATCCGGTAGTGGTGGTGCACATCTTTGATCCCAGCACTTGGGAAGCAGAGGCAGAAGTTCAAGGCCAGTCTGGTGTGCAGTGTGGGTTCCAGAACAATCAGGGCTACACAGAGCAACTGTATCTTAAAGAGTAAAAACACCCAATGCCAGCCCAATGACCTGAGTTTGATTCCCAGGACCCACAGAGTAGAGATAGAGAGAACTGACCGCTGGAAGTGGTCCTTTGACATCCACATGCACCACGGCATGTGCTTCTTAAGACAATAAAAAAACAAAATATAATAAAAATGCCTTTTAAAAAAGAAAGAAAACATAGTGTTATATAGTCAAAATGTTGACCTTTAGACTTAGACGAATAAAGTAATTTAACCAAATTTATAAAAGAAAGTGGAGCCAGCAGGATAGCTCAGAAGGGTAACGGCACTTGACCGCAGTCTAAGTTCAATCCCTGAACTCTATATTGTAGGGAAACTGACTCCCACAAATTGTTCTCTGACACCCACATGTGCTTGCCCCTCTCTACAAAGACTGTGTAGTACAGGCACAAGAGCTCCTTTTGGCTTGTCAATGATAGATGGATGAGAACTCTAGCAAAACAAACTACATCCCAGGCCTGGAACCAGAACTTATAAAGTGCTAAAACCAATCTGAATCCTAGATTTTTTCCAGGTAATAAGGAGCCATTTACATTAGAATCAAATCTCATCTGATGACAAGACCTGATGTGACAGAATCCTATAAAAGCCAGTCCCAAAAGCCATGTAAGCAAGAGGAGAAGCACACACCTGCACTTTCTCTGCGATCAGTCTGTCTAGCCAGCCAGTGTCGATTCTGTTCAGCTGAAAGCTTTCTGTCTCCAACAGTTTGATGAGGTATTCCACTGTAGTTCGAAAGTCACCCCGAATAGACAGCTCCTTCAGTGCCACCACCATATTTCTAGGGGAAGAATAGAAAATATTGTTACAGCAACAAATATTTTGGTGTTTCTCAATCATTTGAAAGAATTGTTTCATTCTTTTTGAGTCGTAGCAGAAGTACAGATAGGTCCAAGGACAGATGAGGGTACAGGCGTAAGTCTGCTCATTTCACATACTCCAGATAGGAGAGCTTCCAAGAAGTCAGGAAACAAAAGTTTTGATTGATATTACCATAAGAGAACTGACAAACTACAAACAATTTGCCATAAAGAGTACAGACAGACCCACTTTTTGATTTTCTTCTATTAATTTATTGCTGACTAGCTAGAACCAGGGTGGCATTTATTTTCTATACCCTAATATCTTATTTTATCAGTTTATATATAAGTTCTATGAAAAAAAAAACTTAAAAGGTGTAACTTAGTAAATTTTTCCCTAAACTGCCCTGCAAAAAAAGCAGCAGACTGGAGTTGGCAGACACAGCTGCATGCATCTGTAATGCCCTTTTATAAACCCAATGTAATTATACTTGCTCACTTCATAATATAGAAATTGCTTGTCTTTCTTCCTCTGGATTATAGTACCATGAGGACACAGACTCTATTTGGTCTTTACTGTACTGTCAGGCCCAGCATGATGGTATCTGTGAGTGTGGTAAATTTATGATCAACTAGAGAGAAGGAAGAACAAAGCAAACAGACCAAAAAGAGAATAGGTGCTGTGTTCAGGAAAGAGTGCAGGTAAAACAGGCCTCACAAACAGGGAGAGGCAAATCTGCCCATAGAAAGGGAATATGAATATATGAACTATATGCTTATAGTTCAGGGGATAGTAGTACCAACATAGATGTGTTGCTGTTTTTATGGTATTTATATTATGAGAAACAGTGTTGGATGTGTAGGCTAAGACTATTACAAATTAGATGCCACAAAGAAAGCTCTGAGCTGAAAGAAGAGTTTCTGGCACAGTATCAGGAAGAAAATATATTACAGAGACTATTTTAATATGCTAAAAGGTGACCTAGTTTGTTTTCTTCTATAGAGAAATATACAGAGCAGACCAAAAGAAAGTAGTGAGAATTCTGACCAAGGCTTTGGACCTATCCTGTAGAATAAATACAATGGTCTGCTTAATCAAGACTGAAACAAAAATGCCAATAGAGGCCAGCTTGGAAACATAAATGAGACGAAAAGTAAAGGGGGACTGTCTAAAATACTCAATTCATGTCCCAGGTAAATGAAGCAGCCACATGAAACTTCCACAAGCTGGCTTAACAGGTTAAGGCACCTGCTGCCAAGCCTAATTACCAAAGTTCAATTCCCAGAATCCACAAGGTGGAAAAACTGACTCCTGCAGGCTGTAAACATACACATCACCACCACCACGACCACCACATCAAATTATTAAAGCAATATAATGCACTGAGAGGCAACTTTACACATTTTTTTCTGATAGCACTACTATAATTTTGAAATTTTTCACATACAGTCTTGAACAAGTGTAAAGAAGTACAAAATACAAAACAATCAGACTTCATCACTTTTAGAAACATTTTCACGGTCCTAAGAACTGGACTAGAGTAATGGCCCAGCAGTTGAGAGCACTAGCCGATCTTGCAAAGGACCAGGGTTGAGTTGGCAGAACCTACATGGCAGCTCACAACAATTTACAACTCCAGTTCTAGTGGATCTGACCCTCTCTTCTGACCTCTGTAGACACCACTGTGCATGTGGCTCACATACATATGTGCAGGGAAAACATTCATACACCTAAAATTAAAAAAGAAAAATCTAATGGCAATAATAACAACAAAATCTCTTAACAATATTAACAAACACTAATGGAATACCCATTCTGTGTACAGTTCAAAGGCGGAGGGGATATACTATTAAATCAGTGGCATAGGCAACACACCAGTAAAGCTTTAAACAAACAGAAAGAGAAGTTTGGAAGTAGCTCAGTAGCAAAGTACTCATAAAGTCCTGTGTTCAGTCTCTAGCACCACAAAGAAAAGCAGAAAGGAAGGAAGGGAGGCAAGAGAGAGAAGAGGAAATGGGGAGGGAAAGAGGGGTTGGGAAAGCAAGGAAGGAAGGCAGAGACAGATTAACTAATTTTTAACCTAGGACAGATATTTTAAAACACTAATCAAAATTACCTCCTAAAGTCCAATTTTTATGCAAGCAAAACTGCTGATAATTTTATATTTATAATTAACAGAATATTAATATTTAACATGCCATTTATAATTATGTAAACTGTTACATTTCATGCTTTAGAATAATTACGCTCTTTTCATAAATCCAGTAAGATTTTATTATTTTAAATGTCAGGACACCATGGTGATGGTGGTCAATAACACTGTGTATCTGAAAATGTTAGCACAGCATACTTTAAAAGATTATCTCGCCGGGGGGTGGTGGGGGTGGTGGTAGCGGCGGGGCGGTGCACGCCTTTAATCCCAGCACTTAAGCAGAGGGAGGCAGAGGCAGGTGGATTTCTGAGTTCAAGGCCAGCCTGGTCTACAGAGTGAGTTCCAGGACAGCCAGGGCTGTACAGAGAAACCCTGTCTCGAAAAACCAAGAAAAAAAAAAAAAGATTATCTCCAGAAATAAAAAAATGGTAAGACTATGAGGTGATTAAAATGCCAAAAACTTTGATTCCACAAGGCATGAGTATATCAAAGCAGCATGTGGTATACCATTAAATACAGCAATACACACATATATATGTACGTGTACATACATACATACCTTTATACATACACATATAAATTTTACCTGTCAAATTAAAAAATTTAATGAGTGTGAGTTGTTCACAGCTATATAGTGAGGCCCTGGGTGAACTCACAGGACCTAAGAAGTGCTTTATATTATCTATAACTTATCTGATACCAAATTCATGGTCAAGAATCTACCTCTCCCCAGTGATATTACCATTACTGTAAAAACAAAAACAAATCCAACATTAAAGCAAATAACTTCACTTTCAAAAAACAATACAAAACAAAACCAAAAAGCAAAAACCTTACAAAGACTCAGAAACAAACAAAAAAATGTGCCAAGTAGTACAGAACAGAACACAGCATAAATCCAGGTACAAACTAAGACACATTTCTTCAAACGAATTCTCCACAAGCAGTTCCATAGCAGATCAAGAATGGTCAATACCTTCACTGAGGATTAGCCCAATTTTATTAAACAAGATGCAATGAAATGCCATTATACTTACGAAATTGCTTCTTCTCTGTTTTCTCCCAGGAAAAGCAGTGACCAAACTGAGAATCAGCAAATTCATGAAGGCCCCCCGCAGCGGCAACACTGAAATAACCCCAAACATTCTTATTGCTACGAAAATTAAGTTCCTGAACTGTTCCAGAGCTGGGCTTAAATCCCTGTTAGAGGATGAAGAACAAAAGAGACTACATTTAGTGGCAGGGAGAAGAACACTGATACTTGATGTTCAGGCTCTGGGTTCATATTAAGCACAGTTGACCCAAAACCATACAATCCAAAGTCCAGAGCTATAGTCCACAAGGCCCAGAGCCACAACTCAGGATGCTCACTGAGTGGCCTAAGTGAAATTAAATGGCCAATGCAGCAACCATCATGCATCTGCTCTACAAATCTCTATACATTTCCCTCTCAAAACCTAGTCCTAGACGTCAAAAACATGTCCTCAGACATCTGTCTTAACATTGAACCTTTTAAATGAAGGGTTACCTCATCTGGGTTTTCACTGGTGATCCGAGCGGCAATCACATGGCCCCTTGGGCAAGGAACATGAGCAGAATTTTCAAAATCAATGGGAGCATCACCCCAAGGAGATACCCCATACATCATACGAATATCCTTGATCCTAAATAGAGGGATCCCCATGGCGATCTGAAAGGTAATAAAACATATGTCATGCCGGGCGGTGGTGGCGCACGCCTTTAATCCCAGCACTTGGGAGGCAGAGGCAGGCGGATTTCTGAGTTCGAGGCCAGCCTGGTCTACAGAGTGAGTTCCAGGACAGCCAGAGCTATACAGAGAAACCCTGTCTCGAAAAAAAAAGAAAAAAAAAAAAAAAAACATATGTCATTTTTTACAGTCCCTTTCATTACCAGGAGAAGTTATCAAAATACCTAAAAGTCTTTGCATATTTTGAAATTACTACTAAAGCATTCTCCTTTTGTAATCTGCATTCTACAACTATCTAAGTTACATAAAATAGAACACAATGCTAAGGGTTATTTGCTAGGATCATTCCCCTTTCCTAAAATGTCCCCAAATTCCTAATGCACCAGACATTTTCCTCTACTGTCATATCTCCATGGGGCGGGGATGAGAATAAAATTATCTGAAAAAATCAAAAAGTTCAGATAGGTAAAAACCCTTAACAACATTATAGTAGTCTCTCATCCTGCAAGCCACTGGAAAGAGTAAATAAACCTTTAGACCTTTACTTGGGAGCCTGCTCCTACAAAGGGAGGACAAGAAAACTAACCAAGGAGGGATATAATCACCAGGCATAAAAACACCATAATGAAACCTTGTTTGTTCTGAGACAGGGTCTTGCTACATAGTCCTAGGTGGCCTAGAACTTGCTATGCAGACTAGGCTGACCTTAAACTCACAAAGATCTGTCTCTGTCTCTTGAGTGCTGGAATTAAAGGTATGTGCCAGTACCCCTGGAAAAGCCTGTTATTTTATAAAATTAATATGCCCTAATAAGAGCCAGTGAGATAGTTCAACAAAGTCACTTACTGCCAAAGCAAATGACCTGAATTTAATCTCCAGAATCCATGGTGAAAGGAGAGAATCAACTTCCAAAAGTTGTCCTCTACCTTCCAAACACATGCTGTGGCATGCACACCGATACATATAAATAAATGTTAAAAAAAAATGTAAAGAAACCCACAAAACTCTTTTTAGTGGGAATCTGCAAGATATTCTTATTATAAGCCAAATCTAGGTCCTATAAGATTATCAGCTAGGTATTTTGCCATATATTCACAGTCCAAGCTACTTAGATGCCTGAGATAAGAGGACTGCTTGAGATTAACTGATTAATTTCAGTACTAAATTTAGCATCAATATGGTCCCTCTAGAGAGCAGGGACTGGAACCACCAGGTTGTCTAAGAAGGATGGACTAGCCCAGATTGGAAATAAACCAGATAAAATAATATCAAATCTTATCATTTGTTTCTACTAGTTATCATACTATTTGTTTCCCAGGCTGGAAGAAGATGACAGAATTAATAGCCACCACTTTATACATTATTTTTAATATGTATGCCACTACAGTCTAACCGATCCGGAGTTGTTTCAATAAACAGACTAGAATTGGAAATGGGGGCTAATACCAAAGTTATGGAGCTTTAATTAAATAATTAAAGCAAATTGTTTTTTAAATTTTTTATTTTTTTAATTAATTAATTTATTTATTCATTTGGTTTTTTGAGACAGGGTTTCTCTGTGCAGCCCTGGCTGTCCTGGAACTCATTCTGTAGTCCAGGCTGGCCTCAAACTCAGAAATCCATCTGCTTCTGCCTCCCAAGTGCTGGGATTAAAGGTGTGTGTCACCACTGCCCAGCCTAAATTTTTTATTAATTAAAAAAGTATGTGTATAAATGTTTTGCCTACATGTCTGTACACCATATGCAATGACTTAAGAAGCCAGAAGAGGGCATCAGATCCCCTGAAACAGGAATTACAAACTATTGGGCACCAAGTAGGTATTGGGAATCAATCTGTGATCTCTGGAAGAGCAGCCAATACTCTTAACCAAAGAGCCATCTCTCCAGCCCTAAAGCAGACTGATTTTAAAGTTTTTTCTCAAAACAGTTTATTGACTGTGTTTATATGGAAGATACAGTACTATTGTTTAGTTGGAATAACATCAGAAAACTAACCCATACCACATAATCCACATTTATGAGAAATAAAGATAGGTAAGGCTCTTGCTTATATGTACTTTTCTTGAAATTCCCTAAGCTGTAACTTGAGTCCACGTCAGGGTGACTCACCTGGAGCTGTGCTGCAGGAAGATTGACATCAGCCACCATCTCTGTACAAGGATGTTCAACCTGTAGCCGAGGGTTCAGTTCCAAAAAGTAGAAGCTTCCATCCTGGCTGTACAAGTATTCCACAGTCCCAGCACTCACATAACCAACCATTTTGGCAAGTTTCACGGCACACTTAAAGGAAGATAAGAGACTGTGAATCTACCACTTGTCCAGCCATTGTGTCACTGTAACTACATACAGCTAGATGTCAACTACCCGGTGCCTGGATAAACCACCCAAAATTCTGACCTACATTCAAGAAAATCATACCCACTCTGATTACTATATAATGCCCTGAGATAACAAACTCAGTGACAAAGTGGGAGAAAAGAGTATTTTCACATCAGATCACAAGGAGTCTCCATTAGATCAAAAGGCACAGAGGCAAAACAAAGATGGTAGCAAATGCCTCATTGACTCCTAGTTTCCAGGATTCCCAATATGTTCATGTTCTTAGAAACATTGCTACTAGCCAGAGATTGGGTTTTCTAATCTCTCACGTAGCTAGTGACTAATCTCTTGTAGGGACCAAATCTTCACCAACAGGATTTGAGCACTGGTGAGATGTATAACATATAAATTGGATTTCGACCATGTAGGTGAAAAACATGTAGTTAAGAATGGCAAATCAAAATAGGGTCACTGTATTTTTTTGGATCTTTATATTTTATATAGCAATTTAACGTGTTTCCTGACCAGAATGGTCATTGCAACTGCAGATGGAATGATTCTATTTAGCATTAAGGTAGAGGTTAACAAGGAAACATACTGCAGATGGGAAAGCTGGGAGGTGAGCTCCTTGTTACAGAAGGACACATTTAAGAGATTATTTCCTGCAAAAGAAAATGCTTGCTCCATATTAACTAAAAAAATGATAAGGACTATGGCTGTAGTTTAATGGATAGAGTGCTTGCTTAGTATACCCAAGTCTCTGGGTTTGATCCCTAGCACCACATAAACCGTAGTGACACATACTTTGAGAGCAGTGAAGGAGAGGCAGGAGGAGGATCAGAAGTTCAAAACTATCCTCAGCTACACACAGATTTTGAGCCCAGCATAAGATACATAAAACTTTTCATCTAAAAGAAATTACTATATCTGATTATTCCAACTTGAAGTTGAGTATAAATAAACAGCTCAGAAGCTAAATAATTGAGAGGATTACATTTCTGAACAGCCCACAAGCCTGGCCTTCAAAATATGTGACTAAAGTCTGAAGTAATATTGGTAATTCCCTCACCAGTGGGAATTAGTCTATGAAACTTCCTCCAAAGGAGGCAGTCTGAAAACCCATATTACAGAAACTGAATAGGGAAGAACTTCACCCAGAATCAATTCAGGTGTCTTATAGGACAATGGCAAAGGAGCTAACTTCCTATGAGCACCCAGGTCTAACTGAGAAAGTACTCGCCTATGTAACAGGGAGAGCACAATTCCTGCATAGAAAGCTGTTAGCTTCTGTGGGCCAATGATTGCTGTGTATCCTGCACTTTTCCAAATACGAATTCTCCTGCTTTCATTCTACCATTGCATAACAGGTATACAACTAAGAAGAAACAGAAAAACTCTTTTAGATCACTGGCCCATGAACAAAAAGCAAAGTACCTCACCTACAGATCTTCAGGAACCTAGAGACCCTTTATCTGAGATGTGTATCTTGCAGCACTAGGTGACTGTGGTGACTTCAGTCTGTTTTTCTTAGAGAAAAGCCACCTGTGTTCTCAGCCTGAGCTAGCAAATGAGAAATGGATAGCAAGAGCAGACGGAGGCACAGGTTACTCCAGGCCCTCCAACATTTTTCTTCATCTTTTAAGGGAAGAATTTCTCAAATTTCAGCTGGCACATGGTCATCCAGCGAGGGACTCTAATTCCTAACAATTCTTGTTCTGAGTTATGATGAAACTGTGTGCAGAGGAATGTGAGAAGTGTCTTGTGTGACTTATGTATCATGTAATTATTTGCTTGCCCTCTAAATACCCCTCCACCCTGGCTAAAATGGAACATAATCTTGCAGTATGCTTCATTATCAAAATTCTGATACCACACAAGATCAAAGGTTAGCAAACCTTTTTGGTGACTGATCAAATAGTAATCATTTTCAACTTTGTGGACTATAGTCTCTGTCATTGCTACTCAGCTATTTCACTGTTGCAATAAAACAATCAAATATAAAATATAAGTTATACAGCATAGTTGTGTTCCACTAAAATTTTATTTATAAAATAAATAGCAAGCTGGATTTGGCCTATAGGTTATAGTTTGCTAAACCTGACTTAGGAAAGGGAAGAACAATAAACCAAGGTCTCTCTCTGGTACAAGCCTATATCTGAACTAGAATGAAAGTGATCATTAGAAAGTTACATCTCATTTAAACCACTGTATCTGACGAATTCCTATTATAGCAGGTGAGGAGTGAATATTTCTAAGACAGAATATAGTTTATTTAGAACTCAGAATGATGAAAATTGAATCATTAATGACATGGAAAGTAAGCCATTGTGATGGTCTGTATAAGCTTGGCCCAGGGAGTGGCACTACTGGGAGGTGTGGCCTTGTTGGAGTAGATGTGTCACTGTGGGCATGGACTTAAGCCCCTCATCCTAGCTGCCTGGAAGTCAGTATTCTGCTAGCAGACTTCAGATGAAGATGTAAAACTCTCAGCTCCTCCTACACCATGCCTGCCTGGATACTGCCATGTTCCCGCCTTGATGATAATGGACTGAACCTCTGAACCAGTAAGGCAGCCTCAATTGAATGTTGTCCTTTATAAAACTTGCCCTGGTCATGGTGTCTGTTCACAGCAGTAAAACCCTAACTAAGATAGCCATTCTTCCAGAAAAAAACAAAAGCATGTTCACTTCACTAAGTAAAAACTATTGCCAAGGCATAATTCATGACAAAGAAATTCTTTATACAAAAGTATGAAACACCTAAGCTCACAGATACCTAGACGGCACTGTAAGCAGATAATAAATTTTAATAAATAAAGATAACTTCTTTTTAGACAAGGCCTCAGTATGTAACACAGGCTAGCCTAGATAGAACTCTCCATCTTCCAACTTCGGCCTCCCAAAGCTGGAATCCTAAGTGAGTCACCATACCTGGTAGAATATTTGATGTTAATCCAACAAACTACAAGCCACCTGCTCTTCATAAACTTTGTCAAAATCTTAACGTTTCTCTTATTTATCTTACTCAAAATAGCATGTTAATTTTCTATCCATCCATCCATCCACCCATCCACCCACCCATCCATCCATCTGTTAGTTTTGTTGAAACAGGGTTTCAGTTTCTCTGTGTAGCCTTGAACATTCTGGAACTTTCTCTGTAGACCAGGCTGGCCTCAAACTCAGAGAGATCCACCTGCCCCTGTCTTCCAAGTGGTGGGATTAAAGATGTGTGTCACCACCTCATGGCTCTTTTTTTTTTTTTTAAACTATTAACTATATTTAGACTTTGGTAACTTTCCTGACAATTTTCCTAGAAGAACAACAATGTAAGATGTTTCTACAGGAAAAGAAAAAAATCTTATCCATTATCTAGAATCATTGCTTGCATTTCTTCCATTCCCATAATAGTATTTGAGTTGAGTGTATCTGTGTAGAAAAACAACAATGAAAGCATTTAATAGACACACCTGTTCCATGTGTTCAAATACTGCTGGTGTAGCAATAGCAGCAGGAGCTTCTTCAATGATCTTCTGATGCCTGCGCTGTACAGAGCAGTCACGACCAAACAAAGAAATAGCATTGCCATACTGATCTGCCAGTATCTGGACCTCCAGATGTCGAGATTGTTTTGCTAGTCTCATTACAAATATAGGTGATCCAGGGACTTCAGCTTGAACCTGTGTTAGAAAAGGAAACAAGATTCTTAAGTAGTAAGGATTTTTTTTTTATATTAAAATGTTGCTTTGATTTCAATAAGCAGATGCCTAAAAGTGTCAGGAATTACATTAACAGTGGAAATACAGAACAGAAGTATAGTCCATGCCTTTGTCTATCTTTAATGTGCTGCATTCTTAGTTATATCACCCGTATTAATTAATGAAAATGAAAACATAAAACACCCAGTATGTTAAAAGGGCAAACAAAATACTTACACATAAACACACACATAAAGAAATCCCACAATAGGGCAAAAATACTGCCATCTACTCGAGATAATCACACATAGACTTTGTTCCTAACTAGTTGCTTTCCTAATTTACATTACATCATGTATGATGGTGCTGAAGTGAAAAGTCTTCCATCTTGAGTTCTAAGAAACACTGTTAGTGGGCACAATAACCTTAAATTACCAATTAACTTTTGTTAGTATTTCAAAGATATCTCAATGTTTTCTGGTTTCTAGAATGTCTACTGGGATTTCAACTATTGCTCATCTTTCTTCCTTCTTCTTCTCCTCCTCCTTCTCCTCTTCCTCCTTTTCTTCTTCTTCTTCCTCCTCCTCCTCCTTTTTCCCACTCCAGAATCTCACTGTATAGCCCTGGCTGGCCTAGAACTCACTGAAATCCATCTGCTTCTGTGTTCCCAGTGCAGAACTGAAGTGTAACACCATGCCTGTTAACTGTTAATCTTCTTAGCCTTTTGCAAGAAATCATTTTGCTCCAATAGCTCTCAGATTGTAAGCAAGGGTCTGTCTTTTTGTTTTCTTTTTCGTGTGTGTGTGTGTGTGTGTGTGTGTGTGTGTGTGTGATATGTTGGGGGAGGCAGGCAGCAGATTTATTAATAGCTTAGATGTGGTTTTCCTTGTATTCACCATGCTTTAGACTCAACAGGTTTTTTTATTTGTGCTTGGCAGCTTTCATTAGTTTGAAAAAATTCTTGGACATTGTCTCTTCAGATGTAGCCTTCTGCTCCATTATTTCTTCGACTATTGTTGTTTCATTCTCTTTCTCATCTGTGAGCCTTAAAGTGCACGATGCTAGAGACCATCACTGTACCCCATGTCTGTATACTCTAGCTTTTGCTACATATGCTACTTCAAAACTCTGAGGCCTGCTGAAAATGTAAACCTTTCACTTGCTCCTGATGCCCAACTGCACAGTTCTCCTGCTTCTTGCAATCATGGGAATGTCACCTGGTGGCTCAGGTGCTCTCTTTCCCAAGTCTGGTGAGTAGTGATGACTGTTGTCTGGTAAGTATAGACAGCCTCAATAGAATGTGCTCATTTCTGTTGATGGTCTCTCATTCTCCAATGGGCTTTTCAGTATGGTACACAGCACAGACCAAGCTTCTTCAATACAATGTTCTTAGAGGGTGAGGGCAAAAGCTGCATGTCATCTTGAAGTCTAGGCTCCAATATATGTATGTCACTTTGGCCAACTAACAGTGGTCTAAGTAAACCACAAAAATGGCGATAATTCAAAAAGTGAGGAAAGATATGCCACCTCTTCATAGAAAGGAAGGCAAAGTCACATTGCAAAGGGTGTACATACGGGAATGGGAGGAGTTATTGTGGCCATGTCTGCAAACAATGTACTATGGTCCACCCTGTGGCCACAATAATTGACATACCTCCCACATGCAAGTTAGACTCACCCCCTCCCAAGACCCCCAAAGTCTCATCCAATCAGGTCATCAAGCTTGACCTTCACTGCCTTCATGACTCATGTCCAGAAACAAGAGTCCCCTTCGGTTCAGCTCCTCAGTCACATGCTCTTCATCCAAAGACCTGAGAACTAAAAAGACAAGTTACCTGCCCCAAACCCCAGCACTTAACAATGAGATCGGGAGGAAGAACGGTGAGGGAGATTCTTGTTCAAATGGAAAGAATTGGAGATACTCAGTGGTTGCTGGTTTCACAGCAGTCTTGAAATCCAAATAAGGTCTATGTTGTTGGTTTCCCTCACTCAAAGAGCAGAAATTTATTTATTTTTAAATTTTTTTTAGGAATTTTATGTGTATGGATGTTTTGCTTGCACTTATGTCTATGCACCACATGTGTGCCTGATGTTTGAGAAGGGCAAATAGGGGAATCAGATCTGCTGAGACTGGCTGTGAGCTACCACGTGAGTGCTGGGAATCAAAGCCAGGCCCTCTGGAAAAGCAGTCAGTGCTCTTAACAGCTGAGCCATTCTCCAGCCCCTTTTGCTTTCAATGTCTCAAGTAGCCAGAGTGGGTTCAAAGTCAACATGTAACTGAGGATGACAAAGAAATCCTGAACCTCCTTTGCTTCCTTGAGTGCTGAGACTATAGGCATATACAACCATGTACAATTTGTGCGATGCTGGGAATTAAACCTGGGCCCTCATGCATGCTAAAACAAGCATGTTACCAACTGAGGTACACTCCTAACCCCTCATCTTTTATAGTTACATTCAGTATTAATAGATTTTGTTTTGAGATCTTCTTAATCAGATTTATGACTTCATGAATTATATTACCTTAAGTTTTTAAAATTATTATTATTTAATTATATGTATGTCTGTGTAATGGTATGTGCACGACAGTCCAAGTGCTCCTAGAGGCCAGACGAAGGCATCAGATGTCCCTGAGCTAGAATTACTGGCAGTTATGACTCACTAAATAGTGCTGGGAACTGAACTCTGGTACTCTACAAGAGCAGTACATGTTGTAAACAGCCAAGACATCTCTCCAGCTCTGAATTACATTATCTGTATCTCAGATAATAGTTTTTGCCAGTTGTTCCACTATTACAGAATGTGGACAACCTTGTTTTCAGATTCCATTAATAATATTCTACTACTTTCTAGTCCCCTTAACAGTGTGCTCACCATCCCTACAATGTTATTGATACCCTTCTCAGCATAGTTAGCCCATAAACTAATTATTCTAAAGGTGGTGTCACCTGTTTCATGATGGTAGCATCATACCTTTTGCTATCACTTCCTGTGTCAGTCATGCTTTGGCAGTAGTTTCCCTTTATTGCATTTGTTTGTCTGGCAGTACTAGGGATTGAATCCAGGGCCTAATATATGCTGGGCAAGCATTCTATTCCTGACCTACATATCTAGCTAGTGAACTCAAAATCAATAAGGAAAAAAAATCCCTAGTGAATTGGGATAGTATTTTGAGCTAGACTTAGCTGGCAAGCCTGTCACTTGTGCACTGTTGTTACCTAGCAGTTCAACTAGGGTCTGATTGTCTAAAACACCTCACTGACATAGTCACATATGGTGCTGACAGTCACCTAGGATTCAGGATCCAGAGGATCCAGAAGCCTTGGCTGAAAGGACTCTTCTCTGCTTCATGGTTTCCCTCTCTCTAGAAGGGTAGAACGGATTCTGCATGTGGCAGTTGAGGGCTCATTCCAATTAGGCAAGGTATATAAACTACACAACCACTTGAAATGTAAGCTTCAGAATTTCTGCTTCTTTTTGTTGGTCAAAATAAATTGAAAGGGAGTTGGAACCCAAAGGGTAAAAAAGAGGATTTCTCTTCTTGATGATAAGAGATACGATCATATGCTATACAGTAACAGGTATACATAGACAGATGCTTTCATAGTCATCTTTGAAACTAATTTATTGTTCTTTTCTGGATTTTTTTTTTTTTTTTGGTCTTTTTAAAAGTCTCTTTTTATGCTTGAGTCTAAATTTTCTTCTATTTTCCAAAGATTGATTCTTCCTTCAATTTCATCTAACATGCTATTTAATTCTTATCCTGATGCCTTAATTTCAGTTACTATATTTTCAGTTCTAGAATGTTTCTTTTTTTTTTTTTTTTTTTTTTTTTAATGATTTCTAATTCTCTGCCAAAATTCTCAGCATTGGCTTTAATTTTCTTAAATGTACTTGTTACCCGAAGGTCCTTGTCTGATAGCTCTATTATCTAATTCCTCTTTGGATCTGTTCTGCTAACTTTTATTCCTGGTGTTGAGTCATGGAGTTTATATACTTATTTACTTTTAATTGTGTTTTATATACCACATGAAAAATTAGTAGTAATAATCTGAAATTCTATATATAATATTCCTCTGGAGAGGATGGGCATTTGCTTTATGCATGCAGATGGTTAGAAGCATTGGCAATTATAAACATAATACCTAAATTAAGTCTAGTGCTTTGAATCTGAGCTTCAGTTCTTCCTGTAAGGATTGGTCTACTTCTGGTTCATTCTTCCTCCTGTGATACAGTCCTTTAGGATCCCAATATAAAATATAAGAGCCCTTGGAGCCTCCAAAACTATTTGTTCAACCATTGCTAAAGTCTAAATTTCATCTTCTTAGTCTTATAAGATAAATGAAAATTCTAACCATTTTGTAGGGTTTTTTTTTTTTTCTTCCTTCTTCTTGAGAAAGAGGCTGTTTTTTTGTGTTTGGTTGTTTTTGAGGCAGGTTCTTACTATGTAGACAAGACTACCCTTGAAGTTAGGGCTTCTGACTTCCTGAGTGCTGGTGTGAGGTTAACACCAGCTGGTTGTTTATCTTGAACTGGAAGATATCTTTGTGGGAAAAAGAAAAAGTCTTCAATTCCCAGGCTCACCTTTGAATTTCTTTCTCCTCTTGTAATTCTTGGTTTTGGTTTTGTTAGTTGTTGGTTTTGTGAGATGGGTTCCTCTGTGTAGCTTTGGCTGTTCTGGAACTCGTTCTGTAGGCTTGGCCTTGAATTCACAGAGATCTACTTGCCTCTGCCTCCTGAGTGCTGAGATTAAAGGCATGTGCCACCACCACCCACTCTTTTATAATCCTTTACTGTCTTGAAAAGCTTCCCACCTCTTAAAACAGACTAAAGATTAAAGGGGGGGGCGGGGAAAATATCTATATATAAATAAATAAAACCCAGTTTTCCTTTTCTGTTCACTACAATATTTAACTAAGTCATTCTTCACCTTAACTTCTGATCCTCTTACTCTCTGGTACCACCTTGAAGCTTAATCTCATCTGATTCTCCTGCCTGCATCTCGTGTGTGTGTGTGTGTGTGTGTGTGTGTGTGTGTGTGCGCGCGCATGTGTGTGCGCGCGCGCGCGCGCGCCATCCATCAAGCAAGACTAAGGCAGAGAAACCATAGGATAAGTCTCTGGGACACCCAAACAGAGGCACACATACCATTAGGTTCCTATGTAAGGGTGGGATGGCCACACAGCATAGACGAGGGTATTGGCTGCTGGTCCAAGAGGATAGAAGACATGGTAGAACTCAAGGGACTCCAGTCAACTTTGAATGACATAGGTAAAGCCTATCAGAGAGCTTGGCATCTGGCCAACATCTGGGCAAACTGGTGAGGATCATCCCCCATACCACACCCTTACCTACAATGTCAAAACATGGATTGTAAAAACTGTCTCTTCTTGCCATGAGATGCTGTGAGCAGCACATATCAGGCAGAGAAGAGCTGTCTTCTACATAAGAAAAACTAGTGCTTGAAGTACATAAGAGAATAGAATTACATTAAATTAGATATTTCATTAATTCCCTCCATTCCTGTGAATAATCAGGTAAAGGCTATGGACAAAGCTTAGATTATATACACATAAAAATAAAAACCTGACATTTTCTATATATCTAAGGTACAGGATAAATTAAATCACTCATCTCTGATATACACGGCAGCTCAACAAGCAAAATCAACTTGTACTCTACCTGTCTGAAGAGGTTAGGGAAGTCATCTGCATTGTTAACTTTTCTGATTCCCTTCCCTCCTCCTCCCTCTGAGGCCTTGATCATCACGGGATATCCAACTTCCTCAGCTGCCTTCAGGAAAAAAAAGAAGAAGAAAAACAGTTATATTAGTAGAGAAAAGAATTGGTATTTTCTCCACTTAAGAATACAGTCACTAAAGAGCTAGGCATAATGGCACATGCCTTTAATCCCAGCACTCAACAGGCAGAGGCAGGTATATCTCTGTGAGTTCAATGCTAGTCTGATCTACATAGAGAGCTCTACGACAGCTATGGCTATAAAAAGAGAACAAAACAGACAGGGAAGGAGAGAGGGAGAAAGGGAGGGAGAGAAGAAAGAAAGAAAAGAAGAAAGAGGAAAGGAGGGAGGGAAAGAAAAGAAAAAAAGAAGGGAAAAAAGTCACTAGCCAGGCACAGCAGCACCTACCTTTGATACCAGCACTTGAAAGGCAGAAGCAGACAGATCTCTGTGACTTTGAGGCCAGCCTGGTCTACATAGTGAGTTCTAGGACAGCCAGGATTATGTAGACAGATCCTGTCTCAAAAATAAATAAACCCTGCAGCCCTACGCACTAGGTAGCTCACAAGTGCCTGAAACTCCAGCTCCAGAAGATTTGATACCCTCCTCTGGCCTCCCAGGGTACCTGCGTACATACACATGTTGCAAAAATTGTCTCCATACATCTTTGAGACCCTTAGCTATGGCAGATCTTGGTTCTACTTGATTTGGATACTATCTTTTCTTCATAGTTTCATATGCTAAGCTAGCTCACTCTCAAGCTAAAATTAGTTTTCTGACTAATTTTGATAATATTTTGAGATTTTGCTACTTTTTCTTTAATAAAAGAGTAAAATCAGAAAGAAAATTCTGGTTACTTCAAAGTTCTGACTTACCAACACTTATGTATGTGTGGTTTGAAGCTATGCCAGAATGGACAGCTTATATGAAGTCTTTTAAAAAGGTTATTGGGCTGTCAGAATGGCTAGGCAATGTAGTTATCAGAGAAATAAGGCAGCTTTTGTATATAATGTCATGGGGAAAAAAATGAAGTCATATTAAAGTAAATTGAGATTTAATAAAAATTTTAAATAACTAAAATCATCCTTCTGTGAAAATATTCCAGGCTTTCAAGATTTTGTAACACTGTAGGGAAAGCTTTTAAGTATGATCAGAAAAGCCGTTTTTTGAGAAAGACCTTCAGCTCTCTATCCCACGCTGGCCTTTAACTATGTAGCTTCGGCTGGCCTTGAGTACCCAGTGATCCTTCTGTCCCAGTTTTTCAAGTACTAAGATTAAAAGCATGTTATCACCACAGTTAACAAAAAAAAAAAAAAAAAAAAAAAAATTTAACATTTTAACTTATATCAGTAGATTGCCCACTTATAGTCCCTTCTCTTCGATTCTTGCCTGTACTCACATAAATGAATTTAATAGGAAGATAAGTTTTATCAACTGGAATCAGGCAATGATCAGAGCAATAGAGTGGTATGGACACAGACAGCACTAGCTACTTCCCAGCTCACTGTCCTATGGAGTGTACATAATCCATTTCCTTCAAAAGAAGGTTTAGGGGTCGGGGGTCAGAGCTTGGAGAGACAGTTCAGCCGTTAGGAGCACTGGCTACTCTCCTAGAGGACTGAGAATTTGATTCCCAGCACCTAGATGATGGCTCAGAGCCATCTATAACTCCAGTTACAGGGGGGTCCAATGCCCTCCCCTGCTTTCATGTGCAATGCACACACCTCATGTGCAGATATACATG
This sequence comes from Mastomys natalensis, assembly GCA_021653895.1. Lineage (NCBI taxonomy): Eukaryota > Metazoa > Chordata > Mammalia > Rodentia > Muridae > Mastomys > Mastomys natalensis. The sequence continues at coordinate 1,136,617 of JAJTUV010000176.1, forward strand.
CAGACAATATACTCATACAAAAAATTTTAAAAAGAAAAAGCAAAGGATAACTAGCCAAAATCAATAAGGCAGACCTTTTAAAAAATGTATGAGCAGGGAAATGTGACACAAGCAAATTTCTACAGAGATTGATAATAATTAGAGTAATAATACTGTCAGCCTCTTTCCTTCACTCCTTCTCAAGGGAAAAGTTATTTGACTGGACAATTTGGAAGTAGAAATGGGGCATGCTTGCTCAACCTCTTCTGAAAACAGCCCACAACACAGAACACATGCTCTTTGAGCTCTCTCTATGGAGGGAAGTCTGGTTATTCAGCACTGCCAGTTACCAGATGCGAGGGAGGAGCCTTGTTAGCTAACCCTCCATTTACCCTATAAACTTCATTGTTGCTGTACACATAAGCCATTTTTTGCAAATACCTCTATAACATTAAAGCTGACATTCTGACATCTATCTGCCTAGCTTCTCAAGAGGATTTACAAGGGGAAACGGATGGTGTTGAGCATCTCTCACATACTAATAGCTGGAGGAGGGGTTGGGGATTTAGCTCAGTGGTAGAGCACTTGCCTACCAAGCACAAGGGCCTGGGTTCAGTCCTCAGCTCTGAAGAAAAAAAAAAAAAAAAAGAAGACAAAATAGTTGGTGGGAAGGAAGAATCAGTACCTCCTTAAACCCAATTAACCACCCAAGAACTGCTGTGCAGATCACCAGTCGTCTTCAAAAATAAAGTTTAAAATCATTTCCTTGCTCCATACTTAAGAAATATTTATCCTGGCCTTACAACTCTCCTGACAGCATGTCACGAATCTGACTTGGAATCCCTATATTTGTAGCTAGAACTGGCCACCCTGGAGTCAATAGCTTACCTTCAGCCCATCATCCACATCCTTCACATAGCCTTTCTCATACAAATCCTGTGGAACATTTAAGATACGTTTCGAAAAATCATTTTCTTGCCAATCCACTCGAAGACCTACAATAGACAATAACGATTTGAGATCATCTATGAGAGCTCGTGCCAATTTTCTGCCCACTTTCAGAGTCTACACCAGATTCGTACTTGATACGTAGTGGAGATTGGTCTTCAACTTGCAATCCTCTGCTTCCTGATTGCATGGATTATAAACATGTTCCACACACTTGTCTATGTGATACCTTCTGTTAAAAACCTATTGTATTAGCCGGGCGGTGGTGGCGCACGCCTTTAATCCCAGCACTTGGGAGGCAGAGGCAGGTGGATTTCTGAGTTCGAGGCCAGCCTGGTCTACAGAGTGAGTTCCAGGATAGCCAGGGCTACACAGAGAAACCCTGTCTCGAAAAAAACAAAACAAAACAAACAAACAAACAAACAAACAAAAAAAAAACCTATTGTATTAGGGGCTAGAGAGATGGCTCAGAAATTAAGAGCACCATCTGCTCTTCCAGAGGTCCTGAGTTCAATTCCCAGTAACCACATGGTGGCTTACATCCATCTATAATAGGATCTGATGCCCTCTTCTGGCCTGCAGGTGTACATGCTGATAGAGCACTAATATACATTAAATAAATAAATAAATAAATCTTTTTTTAAAAGAGCTATTTTATTTATCATTATTGAAGGTAGATGGGGAGCAAGGCATAGAAGGATACAGTAAAACCTTGATCAGTTCTTGGAGATGATAGTATTCAGCTATAGAATAGGCTAGAATTTGAGGTGCTTACACTAGAAAGAGGCAGGAGAGCAAGCAAGGACCTTACACAAATGCAAGGATTGGGGGTGGGGTGGAAGTAGAGGGAAAAGGGAAAGGAAAAGAGAGAAAAGCATGGCAGATTTCACACAGCAACACACAGGCAAAATACCTTCAATGTTTTCAGGCCTGCTCTGGGGCCAGAGGTCTGAGAAATAATTCAAACTTTATGAGCCTTTGGAAATGGAAATGGTGGTTTTATTGGTCTCAGCAGAGCCATGATGCTATGCTCCCTGAATGCCTCTGCATTCAGCTCCAAGGGGAACACTACAGTCTCTCCATTCAAACAAGGACAAATTCAACCTTTTAAACCATTTGACCCAGCAGGTCTGGAGAGGATATGGCAATCCTCTCCCTGGAGAGTCAGAAGAACAAGGTTTCAAATCTTTTCAGCCTCAAGACAATGGTCATTCCTAGTTTTAAAAGGTTTTAGTGTGTCTGTTCTTTGTGTGTGAGTGCAAAAAAGGTGAAGTCCATATTACTATTATTATTACTTGCTTACCAAAAAAAAAAAAAAAATCACATGATACTCCAAAGAATTGGCAAGAATAAATCATTTCTCAATTTTTCTTTTCATCCTTCTGTTTGGGAGGAAGGTGACCACTCACCTCATCTTTTGCATCCATACAAAACCCTGGCAGACATGCACACATCTAAGGAAGTAGGATCAAGGTTCTTGCTGGTGATCCACACTACTCCCCAGGCACCGCTGAAGTCTTATACTTCACCTAACAAGTCTGCCTCTGAGGATGCTTCTAGCCTACCCCAACCCCTACCAAAATATGCTTCCTTGGAGGCTCTCCAAATCAAGTTACTGTATCATCCCACATCTCAGTTTAGTATCTGTACCTAACACTCAATTTATAGTCCTAAAATATGATAAAAATCACAAGAGTATTATGCTAAGAGATTTTCTCCTTCCTTCCTTCCTCTTTTCCTTCCTTCCTTCCTTCCTGCCTGCCTGCCTTCCTTCCTTTCTTCCTTCCTTCCTTCCTTTCTGTTTGTTTTTTTGAGACAGGGTTTCTCTGTGTAGTCCTGGCTGTCCTGGAACTCACTCTGTAGACCAGGATGACCTTGAACTCACAGAGACCCACCTGCTGACCTGCTTGTGAACTGCCTAGTGTGGGTACAGGGAACTGAACTTGGATCCTTTGGAGGAATAGCAAACTATTAACCACTGAGCCATCTTTCCAACTTTTGATGACTATATTATTTTACTGTTAAAAATATCTATCTATCTATCTATCTATCTATCTATCTATCTATCTATCTATCTATCTATCTATCTATCTATCTTTGAGGCAGGATCTCTCTATATAACCCTGGCTGTCCTGGAACTCACTATTGTAGACCAGGCTGGCCTTAAACTCAGGATCTGCCTGTTCCTGCCTCTTAAATGCCGGGCTCAAAGGTGTGCACCACCACCTCCAGCCCATCCCACCCCGACCCCCCCATCTGACATTCTATTTCTTACCAAGTATCTCAATTCAGTCTAAAACAACTTAAGCCCAGGCCACATATTCTACTTAGCCTCTCATACCTTAAAATATAAAGGGGGAGGTTAAAGAGATGGCTCAGTGGATAAAGTCCTTGCTATGGAAGTAGGCTCAGAGTTCAGATCTTCAGAACCCAAAAGCCAGGAAGGTACAGTGGCTGCCTATAATCACAGCACTCAGGAGGCAGAGACAGGCAAGGTAGGGGTAGGCTGTCTAGCTACAACAGCTGAATCAGAAAATACTAGGTTAAGCAAGAGAGAGATCCTCACTAAATAGAGAAGAGAGAAGGAAGGCCTTTTACATTTTGGCCTCCACATATGCTCGTGTCTGTGTGTGTGTGTGTGTGTGATGTCTGTATGTGTGAACATATACACACATAAAAATTAAACAACAAACAAACAAAAAAAAAAAAAACAAATAATGTCTTACCACTGCCACTCCAGGGAAGAGTTGGAATACCTGCCGTTTGAGCCACAATAGAAGATGCAATCTTATCCCCCAAAGCCCACATGGCCTGGCTTGGAGGGCCTAAACAAAACAAGACAAGAAACAAACTTTAACAGCAGCATCTCTGCCTCCTATATTTGGTACTTATATTGGCCTTGTAATTATTTTTTATTTCTTTTGTCCCACTTATGACATATGGTAACCACTACGTTTGGACACATCTTTACATTGTTTCTAGAATCAAATGTTGTACACAGGGAAAGCCTAATATATAGAAATTCTATCTTTAAATTTCTGAAAAATACAATTTTTGTAAACTCTGCTCCACATTAACCAAGTAACAAAGTCATTTCTCCAAAGCTAAATTCTAAAGTAAAGCTGGTAAAATTTTAGGGTTTACATCTGAAATATACCTTCCTTAGTCTTAGGAAACCTAACAAAGAAATTTTTTTCCCGTTTAATAATCCTTACAAAGCATCATCAGCATTGTGGAGGGGCCCTGACACAGAAACAACTGGAACCATGTAACCTCCATTTTTCCTTTTGCCATGAAAAAAGGAGAAAAGCTGAAAAGGACAGAATATATAATTTAATATATACAAATATTATAGATAAATATAAATGCAAATAAATGCAAAGGGACTGATTCATATATAAGGGTACACTGCTAGAGTATCCTAGGAGTTAGTTACTTTTACTATCAAAGACAGGTCCTTCTTCTACATGTTATCTTTTTTTTTTTTTTTTGGTTTTTTGAGACAGGGTTTCTCTGTATAGCCCTGGCTGTCCTGGAACTCACTTTATAGACCAGGCTGGCCTCAAACTCAGAGATCCACCTGCCTCTGCCTCCCAGGTGCTGGGATTGAAGGCGTGCGCCGCCGCCGCCACCACCACCTGGCTCTACATGTTATCTTTTGTTTTGTTTTGTTTTGTTTTTGTTTTTTTGAGACAGGGTTTCTCTGTGTAGCCCGGGCTGTCCTGGAACTCACTCTGTAGACCAGGCTGGCCTCGAACTCAGAAATTCGCCTGCCTCTGCCTCCCAAGTGCTGGGATTAAAGGCGTGAGCCACCACCGCCGGGCTCTACATGTTATTTTAATGTTAATGGCAAAGTTTTTTAAAAAGTCAGTATTTCAAAAACCAGTCTTTTTCATATCTCAGACTAAAGGACTCAGTAACAGAAAACATCATAAAGATAAAATTAAAAAGAAAAAACAAACAAACAAACAAACAGAAACAACTAAAGAAATGAAGGGATGCCAGGCATTGGTGGTACATGACTTAGGAGGCAGAGGCAAACAAATCTCTGAGTTTAAGGCTAGCCTGGTCTAAAGTTCCAGGAAAGCCAGGGTTATACTGAGAAATTCTGTCTTAAGAAACCAAATTATGAACATAGTGGAGCATATGATCCTGTGGTATGGTGGGGCATCTTTTAGGTATATGCCAAAGAGTGGTATAGCTGGGTCTTTAGGTAGAGGCTCAACAAGCAGCTGACTGAGACAGAGGCAGATACACCCAACCAATGGACTGAAGTTAGGGACCCCTGTGGTTGAATTAGGGAAAGGCTGGAAGAAGCTGAGGAGGAGGGTGACCTCATAGAAAGACCAGCAATCAACTAACCCAGACCCCTGAGATCACTCAGACACTGAGCCACCAACCAGGCAGCATACATTAGCTGATCTGAGGCCCCTGACACATATACAACAGAGGACTGCCTGATCTGGCCTCAGAGAAGGCACATCTAACCCTGGAGAGACTTAAGGCCCCAGAGAGTGGGGAAGCCTGGTGGAGGTGGGGGAACATCCTCTTGGAGACAGGGGGTCGGAGGAATGGGATGAGGAACTGTGGGAGGGCAGACTGAGAGGGAGGTAACAACTAGACTGTAAAAAAATTGAAGTAATAAAAAAAAACCCTATATTAATTAAGGAGTTTTTAAAAAGTAAAGGTTATTCTAAGAGTTGCTTACTGTTTTAAAAACAAAAGAAAGTAAGACTATAGAGTAGAGTATGGACAAACTGACACAAGAACAGCAGGAACAGTAGCTCATAACTTACCCATGAAAGCAATGCCATTTTTTAAGAGCAGCTCCGGGAGCTTTGGGTTCTCGGAGGCATGACCCCAGCCAGCCCATACTGCCTACAACAGAGTAACAATGTGGATCATCCTTAAAAGTGATGCCAAGAAGCTACAAACTGCCTTACTACATCCAGGCTGGCCCTCCTAGATGCGGTACAACAGTTCTGCAGCAGCCCAGTGGTTAATTCATCTGCTGTGCCTGACTGCTGGCAAATGGTCAATAACAATAACCAGATGATTGCAGGAAAAGCCCTCAAGAGGGCAAGACCAAGCAGAATCAGAAAGAAGCACAAGTCTTGCTCTTTAGGAAATATAATTCACAGCCCTTCAGGCTAGGCTCTCTAGAGCTTTCTAAAGAAACCCTGACCATCTTCACAGTCTGGCCACCCTACTTCCTGTCTAGTGGTGAAAAGGTCACAAGAATCTAGCAGTAGTTCTCAATCTGTGGGTCTCAACCTCTTTGGAGGTGGAGCAACACTTTCACAGAGGTTACATGAGACCATCAGAAAACACAGAGACTTATATTACAGTTTATAACAGTAGCAAAATTATAGTTATGAAGTAGCAACAAAGCAATTTTTGGTTGGGTCAGCACAACATGAAGAACTGTAGTAAAGGATGAAGCATTAGGAAGGATGAGAACCACTTCATTAGAGGGTTTTTTCCCCTTATTGGGCTTTAAGGTATTTACTCTAAACTTCACAACACAATGTGAAAGGAAGAAATAATTTTCTAAAACATCACCATATTATAGCTAAGATATTCTGTAGGAAATAGTCTTGTACTTACTAGAGATGTTTTTTTTATTTTATTTATTTTTTATTGGATTAGAGATGGCTTTGTACTTATTAGAGAATAAAAAGAAGATTCTCTGAAAAATCTTTCTCAACATTCTATTTCTATTGTGTTTATTTTTAGCTATGCCTTCCTTTCCATGTCTTCTTTCCTTGTCTATTTTAATTATTTCATATAAAGGCATTTACAAATTTTCCAGGGCTGGAGAGATGGCTCAGTGGTTAAGAGCACTAGGTGCTCTTACAGAGGACCTGACTTCAATTCCCAGCACCCACATGACAGCTCACAACTGTCAGTATCTTCAGTTCCTGAGGATCCAACACCCTCACATACACATATATGCAGGCAAAACATCAATGCATATAAAATAAAAATGAAATCATTAAAAAAATTTTTTAATTCCAAAAACAGACTTTACATTAATTTTTCTGGACACAAGTCTACCCTTCTGATAAAGTGTGAAATACGTGGATTTGTTTCTCAGACTCTTACTTGTACAGGTATCCTTTTGGCAATATCAAGAATCAATTCCACATTTGCATAATTGTTGTTGTTTGGTCCTCCAGGCACTGGAACGTAGTGGTCTGCCATCTTAATGTATTCTAAAAACACAAACAAATTAATGAAATCATACAGTTCTTTCAAAGCATTATCATAGAGCAAAACTATGGTAAAAACAGAGACTATTCTCAATAACCACAGAATAAATGACATAATTTAAAAATAAAAGTAGTAGGATAATTTCTGTATCTTTTGTTGGATGTTCTGATTTAAACCACATATTGAGGAATCACCTAAAGCAGTTTTCAAACATTTCACTTTAAAGTTAGTTTTTGCTTCTTCTCTATAGGAGCGAACATGGTAATTCCAAAAGAATTAGACTACACATTCAGGAGGTAATAAACACTATTTTTACAAAGTCAAGTTCAGGGAGATATAGTGACACAGAGCTGCAACTCCAGCATTCAGCAAGTGGAGGAAAGAAAATGCCAACTTTATAACCAACCCTGGCCACAGAGTATGATCGTGCCTCAAATGTGTAAAACAATAAAAATCACCCACTGTCTGTCTTGTAGACAACAAGCTCTTGCTCTAGCATCTGTGTAGCCTTATAGAACAACAAACTATAGTCAATTTAACAATACATTGTGGCACACACACGTGCACACACACATACACTGAACTGCTGACACTTCTATCTGTACTATTATCTTCTTCAGTTTTGACACTATCTGCCACTGTTTCAAAGTACATCTCTCTGGTTACCACTGACACAGAATCTCTTTTCATATGGTTAGTACAGCTTTTATTTCTTTCTCTTTTTTCTTTTCTCTTTCTCTTTTGATTTTTCAAGACAGAGTTTCTCTGAGCAGCTCTGGCTGTTCTAGAGTACATAGCTCTATAGACCAGGCTGGCCTCAACTCCTGCCTCCTAATTGCTAGGATTAAAGGAGTAGACCACCACCACCCAGATACTTTTCCCTTTTAAATGTACTTTATTTTATGATTGGTTTTTAGGATGGAAATTTCCTATGCTAACCAGGCTGGCCTTGAGTTCTAGGATCAAGCAAGCTTCTTGCTTCAGCCTTGAGTGCCTGGAACCACAGCCTATACCACCACATTTTCCTTATGTTGTCTTTTACAGGCTACTTATTCATAATCGATATTCATTTTGTATGAAATTATGTTTTCCCCTTATATTATAGGCAGAAATTGCTGCCAGTGTTCTCCCATATTATTGTCTGTCTTAAACACATTCCCATCTTTGCTGAAAAAAATTTAAAAATTTTTTTGAGATTTTTCTGCATCTGCTATAAGTGTATGGGGTGCTTTCCTGTATTTATATCTATGCACCATGTGTGTACAGTGCACTCAGAGGCCGAGAGTGCTGGACCTCCTGGAACTGGAGTTACAGACAGGCTTTAGCTGCCATGTGGGTTCTGGGAATCATCCAGTTATCTGAAAGAGCTGAGCCATCTCTGTAGCCTCCTCAAATAGCCTCTTTTTTTTTTTTTTAAGTCAAATCTATATACCTTTTCCACTGTGGCTTAATCTTTTCTGGTATCCCTAGTGTCGCTTATATCACACACAACACACACACACACACACGCACACGCACACACACACGCACACACACACACACACACACACACACACACACACACACAGAGACTTCAAAAATATTATTGATGCCAACTAACAAGATTTCAAAGTTCTATACAAATCAACTTTCAATTATTCTTATTAAGGACAATGAAGAAGAAGAGAGACGTGGCTCAACTGGCAGAGTGTTGGCCTAACATGCATGAAGATCTTGGGTTAGGCTCTAAGCAGCACATAAATTAGGCATGGTAGTGCATGTCTATAATCCCAGCACTGAAGAGTAGAGAAACAACAGTTCTGAATCCCCCTCAGCCGCACTACAAGTGTGAGGAGCCTGGATCCATGAGTCTCTAGTGTGAGGAGCCTGGATCCATGATTCTCTGTCTCCAAGAAAACAGTGAGGAAAGAGAAGAGCTGGTGGACAAAGGCACTCTTGAACTTGAGTGACCACGACAGACAATGAAGGAACCACATGTATAATAAATAAAATGTATTGAGTTTAAATTTAAAAGAGAGAGAAGCCTTAGGAGGCAGAAAAAAAAATCTCACATTTAAATCTTATAACCTATATTTCTTCATTAATTTCTATGCCCTGTAACTACAATCAGTAGCACTAGAATATATTCTCCAATAATTAAGGAAGCACTCCTCAAACTGCCCAGCATGCCTTATTCACTGGCCCACAAACACAGACTCAACCAATGACTAACACAAACACTTGGGGAAGGAAGGGAACAAGACTTTTTTCTGTATTATTTCTCCCTAAGCAGCACAACAAGTCGCACAACAGACTTTATACTGTATTAAGTACTAGAGATTTAAATACATTTAGATGCAGGAGAGTTGGGTGTGGCAGCTCACCCTATACTCTCAGCATTTCGGGGTTAGGCAGAAGGAATGCAAAGAGGCCTGCACCCTGTCTCCAGACAAACAGATACTATACTATTTTGCATAATGACTTGAGTATCTGCAGGTTCTGACATCAGTAGAGGGACACAATGCAGACTTGCACAGTCACTGATGATGACTGTACTCAAATTCATCCTATTAATTCATGAATCATCCACCTTTCCAGCTTTTCTAGAAATCACAAGATACCATTATGAAATGGGTAACTGGTAACATGGCTTGGTGGATAAGTACACTTGCCTTGAAGCATGACAACCTAAGTTTCATCCCTAGAACCTACATGGTTCCCACAGAATACACACATACACTTTAAAATTATAAAAATATTAACATCCTGTCAATTTTGCCTGTTCCACTACAGTTTTAGAGGATGAAACCCACTCTTCATGTTAATAACCAATTCTATATAAATTTCCTTTTTACAATTTTTAAATTTTTAAAAATGTTTTAAACTGAAAAATAATTATGCTGTTATATAAATTTACAAAAGTCACAGAACTGTATACTTTTGAAAGATGACTATTATGTTAAATAAATTATACTGAACAAAACTACTAGACAACTTGAGTTAAATGTAAAGTCACCCGTATTTGTATCATGGGTATGAGAAGCCTCGCCTCTCTACCATTCTATTTCTACCTGACTTGCTTCTTTCTAAAAGGGCACCAGCACAGGGATGAGATGCTCCTTCACAGTAACGATGCATCACAGGAAGCAGGCAGCCATTTAGGATGCCCATATAACAAGGAGTCAAAAGTAATCTTGGTCCAACCACCAGCCTTCCTAATACTTATTCTAGGACATCACTAAATTTTTTTTCCCTCAGAATAAATACCAAGTCAGAAGATACATGTAATTCTGTCCATCTGTGCTCCTGATGCCTGCCTCCTCCATCTCCTCAAGGCCACTAATGTACTTTAGATCTCTCCTAGATTTAAATCCCTTAGGCTCCTTCCCCTCAGACAGTACACATTCCTGAAGTTGTTTCATTCTGACAAGAGTGATAAATATGGTGTTCCCCTGTAGTCACAGGAGGCTGGGGCAGCAGAATCACTTGAGCTCAGGAGTGCAAAGCCAACCCTGAAAAATCACAAAATTGTCTCACTTTTAAAAAATAGTTTAAAAACAAATCCTCCCTTGAGGTCTCTAAAGAGACTGCCTTTCTTTTTCTCCTTCCATAAGATTCCTAAAAACTAGTCCATATTGGCTCCATATCACCTCCCCTACTCCTTAATACCCTATATTACTCTTCAGACTCACTTACGGTATCCCACTGAAATAATTCTCCAAAGTTACCAATTGCCCAATGACTTCTTCATTGCTCCATGGGCTTCTAGTCTTTCTGGCCTTGTTTACTTGTTTGACTGTTGACACATCTGGCCTTTCCAGCTCTCTTCTGTCTCATGGCACTAAGACTCAAAGTCAGGGCCTCACCAATGCAAGGCAAGCCTCACTCTGCCACTCAGCTACTCACCCTCAGCCCTGAACTTGTCTTTTCCATTTTTCTTTTATCTCTTTACTCATTTCTCAGCTTTGTCTATGGACTTAGCTCCCTGAGTCTATCTCTCACACTCTTCCATGCAATGTCACACTTAGCCCTCTTTATTTCTAGCTGTTCTTTGGAAGGCAGTACTAATATATCTGCAATAATTTATACATCTTAAACTTCATCTATATTTTATAACTGTTCTTCCTCAAACAGCTCTTCCTAGTTACTCACAGAATCATCCATCTAATTTGTTGGTTTCTCTATTCTTTTTCTTTAAAAAATAACAACAAAACAAAAACCTGGGGGCTGGCTAGCTTACTGGTTAAGAATGCATATTGCAGCCATATGGTGGTTCACAACCATCTAACTCCAGTTCCAGGGGATCAGATTCCCTCTTTGGGCCTCTGCTGCATATACATGATGCACGTAAACTCACACAAGCAGAAATATGCACATACACAAAACAAACAGAACTTTTAAATAGAATTTTTATCATATATATATGCACATATACATACACACATATTTACACAGAATATATGGTATTTAATATGAGCATAACTGAGAAGGGAGAAGGAGTGAAAGTAGAGTCATATACAGAAACTAGATACTGGGCTAGAGAGATGGCTTAAAGGTTAGAGAGCACTGGTTGCTCTTCCAGAGGATGTAGGTTCAGTTTCTAGTACCTGCATAGCAAGCAGCTCACTTCCAAGAAATCCAACACTCTTTCCTAAGCATACAAGTAGTATATAGACATACATGCAGTACATAATACACCCATACACATAAGGTGGCCTTGAGATGGTAATTGCTGATACTGGATAATAGGTAGATGAGAAAGGTTCATTAACACTATTTTTATAAGCTTCATCTATTTTAAAATATACAACTTAAATGTCATACACACACACACACACACACACACACACACAACACACGCATACATATAAAACCATGAAGTGTGAGGATGAGAAACAAGGCTCTCCTGGGAAATGCTACATTATAGCTTGCATTTTAACAATATATAATTTCCACATACAATTTCCAGAAGAGTGCTTACATCGCACCATCATTTGCTGTTTTTAATTCCTGGTATACCCTTTGTTTTCCTGTAACTCTCACAACTCTTACCTATTCTTGGCCAGGTATGAGTTCTTTATGAAAGTGCCTTCTTAACCATCTTCTTAAGCATTAGATATCTCATTTCTGGGTTCTCACAGAACCCTCTGACATGTTGCTATCATAGCATTTATCTCATTAGATTGAAACATTTGTTCCCTAGAGCAAGATCACATCTTATTCCTATGGGTCTTCATGATTGTGAAATGATTAAATAAATGACTAATAGGTATACCAGGTACAAATGGACTAGCGAAAAGGAAACCCAATAAAGTGGTTTATATTTAGTATAAGATCTTATCTTTATGAACTTCTATTTATAGGTACACAAATGGAAGTGCAGAGAGATATTAAAGGATACATCTAAATGATTTCAGATACCAACATTTGCTTTTTAGCAATTTGTGACATCTCTGTTTCAAAATAAGATGACATAATAACTTTTACTTCTTAGGAATTGTCTTGATATCATTGTCAACATGTATACAGCATTCACAAACCAAAATAGGCACTGAAATGATATCTTTTTTTATATCTGTGTGCTTTCTGCCTTTAGATAGTGATTAAAGGTGTGTAAAAAGGATAGGAGAGCTGCTTCAGAGGTTAAGAGCACTTGGGTTTTGTTTTGTTTTTGTTTTTGTTTTGCAGAAGACCCAGGTTCTGTTGCTAGCACACACAAAAAGCTAACAACTATCTGTAACGTTTCCAGAAGATCTGATGCTCTCTTCCAGTCTTCATGGGCCCTGCACACACATAGTACAGACATATATGCAGGCAAAATACCCACATACATAAAATATAAACAAATAAAATGGGGTGAGAGTAGGATGGAATGGTATATGCCTTTAATACCAGAAGTTCGAAGGCAGAGACAGGTAAACCCCTATGAGTTTCAGACCAGCCTGGTCTGCATAGTGAGTTCCAGACCTGCCAAAGCTACATGAGACTATATCTAAAAAAAAAAAAAAGTAGAGAAAACCCATTTGGGTCCCAAGATATCTCTTGCTTAGTGGTAGGAGAAGAAATGGGAATCTTTATTCTACAATATTCTCCAATTCCATAAATCGTAAGGGAAAAACCATTTACTTCCAAACACTTTCCATTAAAAACAATAAAGTATTTGACCCTAACAAATACTTAACACTGGAAAAGTCATTCACCTCACAGCTCAAATACTTGTGCTAAATTTCTACCTCCTGACCTCAGAACACAGGGACCTGTGTAATTAGCTACAGTATAATCACTTTTGTGTATTTATTATCGATACATTTTATTGTTTATTTGGTTTTATTACTGATGTGTTTTTAAAAGAAAAATCTTTGCATAGGATTTCACTGGCAGTCCTGGGCTTGGGCCCTAGGGTAACATTCTCCTACTTACAGACAGCTCTACTCAATGTTTTATACCTAACGTGACATAAAGCCAGGATCTCACCTGCATTGGCTTTAAGGTCTTCAGGTGTAACCATGACAACAAATCGGATTGCACGTTCATTTCGAAACATTTCATAAGACCACCGACGGATAGATCGCATGCATTTCACTGCTGCAATACCATTGTTGGCGATAAGAACCTGGGAGGTAGGGATATGAAATGGGAAATGGAAGAAAAGGTAGCCAAGAAAGGCAAAGATAGAAAAACAAGGATACATTTTTACATATCTCTCTTTGTTCAAGCAAGAACTGTTGCTAGTCCGAGTTGCTGAGAAACAACTTCTACAACAAGATCAAGCAATTTTATTATGTGCTAGCTAGAACTAATTCCTTCCAAATCTCATTTCCTAAAAAAATTAAATCATAAACTCACATTGTTTGTAAATTATTCAATCATAACTATTACTAAGAAACATAATGTATATCCAATAAAAAATAGGGGAAGGTTACACTGTGTGGTGTTAAATACAATTCTCTATTGTAATAAGAGATCTTGGCATCAATTGCTGTTTTCCAAAATGCTGAACTCAGAGTGGTTTAGAGTGAAAGAAACTGCTCCTCAGCTTCATGGTCATGAGAAAAATCTAAAAATCAAATAATCCTAAAAATGTTCTGTAAATGAGCCTTGCACTTCCTTATGCATATCTTGCAATCATACCCCTGAATATCTCACAGGCTAATAGGTACATAATCTACCTTTATTGACAAAATATAAAACACTGATGAAGCAATATTTTTAGGAGTGGGAATACTGATCCTTATAGTTTAATCTATTTCAACCAAGATATCCCCCAGTTGTGACAAGTTTTAGATAACAATGACATAGAACTGCTTTTGGGGAGTGGGGAGTGACAGGGGGAAATAATAACACAGAGTTTCATTACATAAGCCACAAACCCTTGATCTCCCTATGTCTACCTCCCAAATGCTACAAACTACCTGACATCTATGTGGCATATTTTTTCTAAACATCTCAAATACCTGGCAGGAGCCAGTAAACCCTAAGTCTGTCAGCCTTCTCCTCTGAAACTCGCTCTGCTTCTTTAAATCCAGGGCTATTACATTTATCTTCTTCCCACTGGCACTATACAATATAAGGTAACCAATTATTCCTTAAACCCTCCCTGCCAGGTTAAAGCAGTTCTGCCGTAAAACCACAAGATCTAGTGGTGGTGATAGTGGCACAAGCTTTAATCCCAGCAGATTAAAATGGGAGGCAGAGGTAGGTGGATCTCTTGAGTTCGAGGCTAGCCCAGTCTATAGAGTGAGTTCAAGGACGGCCAGGGATACACAGAGAAAACTTCTCTGTCTCTCTGTCTCTCTCTGTCTTTCTGTCTCTGTCTCTTTGTCTCTCTCTCTCTCTCTCTCTCTCTCTCTCTCTCTCTCTCTCTCTGTCATACACACACACACACACACAAAACACAAACAAAAACCCACAAGATCTTTCAAAAAGAACATTAGAAGCAGAGTTTCAATTCCTTATCAACTAAGACCAAATTACCACCATTAACATATATGTATATTACGTATGTGTGTGTAAATATATCAGCAAGCTGTGGTTTTACATATTAGTAGCATGCTAGGGAGACAGAAAGGACAGCCCTGCATGAAAAGGCAAAGTCCCTAAAAACCTAATATCATTTTAAACAAACAGAAGCAATAGATCTAAGCATAAAATCTCACATACTTTAAGCAGAATAGTTTAAGTTTAACTTACCTTCTCAATCACTTTATTTCCCCCAAAACGAGTAACAAATTCTGCCGGAGAAGCCACAGTGAAATCTCGTTGTGAGTCTATTTTCTTTCTGTCTCGCCCTTGTTTTACTAGGTGTAAGCCAGACATGCTGGATCTATACAGAGAAGCCAAAAGAAACTTTACATAGAATTTCTTCACAACACCGTATCTTCTGAAAACCCTCCTTTAACAACCATATTATAAGAACACTGCCCCAGGACCCTTGTTTTACTAGGTGTAAGCCAGACATGCTGGATCTATACAGAGAAGCCAAAAGAAACTTTACATAGAATTTCTTCACAACACCGTATCTTCTGAAAACCCTCCTTTAACAACCATATTATAAGAACACTGCCCCAGGACCCTTGGAGTCTACATGCTGCTACATCTTCACAGGAAAGGAAACAATCCTTAGAGGACATGATGGGTCAGGCCTGTCATCCCAGCACTGTGAGGCTTTGGCAGGACTGCCTAGAGTTTCCAGGCCAATATAGGCTAAAGAGTGAAATTCTTGTCTCAAGAATATGAAAACAAGGGGCTGCAGAAGTGACTAAGTGGTTAGGAATACTTGCTGCTCCAAAACAGAACTTGAATTTAGCTCCCAGTACCTGCCGGCATGGTAGCTAATCCAGTTCCAGGGGTTTGAATGCCTCTACTTACCTCAGTATACACCAGGCACACATGTGATGCACAGATATACACTCATTCAAAACACTCATACACATAAAGTAAATAAACCTAAGAAGGAGATGGAGATGCTAGAGATTTAGTTCAATTGTAAACAGAACACTTGTCTAGCAAACACAAGGCCCTGGGTTCAATCACTAACACAGGGTGAAGGATACTCTATTAAAAAAAGAAAAATGGAACTGCAGAAATGGCTCAGTGGTTAAGAGCACTGGATGTTCTTCCAGAGGCCCCAGGCTGGATTCCCAAGTGTCAGCTCAGAACCGTCCATAATGCTAGTCCTGGGGGAGCCAACATCATCTTCTGATGATGTTCTTCTCTGAGGGCACAAAACACATATGTAGTGTGTAGACACATGCAGTCAGAATACCCCCATATACATTTTTAAATCTTTTTTTAAAAGGAAAAGAAGAAAATCTGATGAACATGCAACTAAGCAGAGTTGTTATGTAGGGAGAGGATGGCGGGAGAAGGTTGAACAGATGAGGCCACATAGCTAGACATAGCTTACAGAAGGCCTAGGGCCTATCTTTGTTTCATGTGGGCAGGTTTTTAAACTCCTTTAGACTTTTTTGATTTTTTTTTTTCTTGAAACAAGGTTTCTTGGTGCCCTAACTGTACTAGAACTTGCTCTGTAGATCAGGCTGGCCTGGAACTCATGAAGATCCACCTGCCTCTGCCTCCCAAGTGCTGAGATTAAAGGAATGCACCACTGTGCCCAACTCCAGATTACTTTTAACCCAGCAAGCAAGATGGCTCAGTGAGTATAGGTGCTTGCCCCGCAAGCCTGAGTTTAATCTATGGGACTCACATAAGACAGAAGTTCCTCTGACCTACACTGTGCATTGTGACATGCACATCCAAACACACACCACACACAATAACAAATAAATTTTAAACTAAATTATTTTTAAGATAAATAGTGGGTAACATGTAGCTTAGCACATCACAAAGGAGGAATTATAATTATATGAGCAAATAATTCTTGCCAGGCACAGTAGTATATGCCTTTAATCCCAGAATTCATATATCTGAAGTAAGAGAGAAACAGGCACTAACATTCTAACATCCTGTAATCTAAAGAAAGAAAGAGTAAGGAATAGCAGGACTTGGAGAAGAAAAAGAAAAACTTCATGAAAATAAAAGAATGAGAGGTCAGCTGTAGGAATTACAGTCTTTAATCCCAGCACTCAAGAGACAGAAGCAGAAAGATCTCTGTGAGTTCAGGGCCAGTCTGGTCTACAAAGCAAGTTGCAGGCCAGTCAGAGCTTCACAGTAAGACATTGTCTCAAAATAAAATAATAAAATAAATAAAATAAAAGGATTAAGAGCCTCATTCTTTGGTTGCCTTGTTTCAAATTTTACAGTAGTATTTTCCATTTTTGGTTCTAATTTTAACTGTGAAGCTATTTCTTTCTTGGAATTGCATCTTTGGAGAAATGGTACCAAAATCTTATGATATTGGTTTTTCTAAAATCTATATAGTTTTACAGATTTGAAAAAAGGAAAATAATCATTCTTCTCTCAGTATATCTATAAAGTCAATGGGTAATATCTTTCCTTACCTTTTTCAATGACTTAAGGTAGCTCTTTGTTCATTTCTTTGTTTGAAACAAGACCTTACTCTGTAGTTCAGGTTAGCCTGGAGTGCACTATGTATGTACCCCTCACGCCTCCGGCTTCAACCTTCCTATTGCTGGTTTTACAGATATGCACCACAAGGCCTGGCTAAGGCGGCACTTCCGAACTCCCCACCCTACTGCAAGACAGGGTTTTTCTGTGCAGCTCTCACTGTCCTGGAACTCCCTCTGTAGACCAGGCCAGCCTCAAACTCAGAGATCATCTGCCTGTGCCTCCAAGGTGCTGGGATTAAAGGCGTGCGCCACCACCACCCAGCTTAAGGTGGCTCTTTTTAGTTTACAGAACTATTATCCACAGGAGGATAGCAACAAGGGACATTCAGAGAA
Source organism: Mastomys natalensis (assembly GCA_021653895.1). Classification (NCBI taxonomy): domain Eukaryota; kingdom Metazoa; phylum Chordata; class Mammalia; order Rodentia; family Muridae; genus Mastomys; species Mastomys natalensis. The sequence continues at coordinate 1,154,598 of JAJTUV010000176.1, forward strand.
TAACTAGTGGCTACTTTACCATAATGATACAGCCACAACCACAGTTCTCAGTGTATGCTAAGATGCCAAAGCACTGTCTGAGATGACATTTCAAACTAGCCAATTATTTAAAAAAATAAATAAAAGCCTGCAATGAGACCTTAGTGCTGACCTCTTCCAGTATATACAATAAAGTATTAAAAAACAAAACAACTGCTAACTTCAGGAGCACATATACTAAAATTGGAATGATACAGAGAAGATTAGCATGGCCCTTTCACAAGGATAATACGCAAATTCGTGAAGCGTTCCATATTTTTATAACATTTGAAATGTAAATAAATAAAATATCCAATAAAAAATAAATAAAATAAAACAAAACACAAAAGCAAAACATAAGAAAAAACTTCACCCTTTTCTATTAATAATATGCTTAGCTACCATGCACTTGGATTGGAACTTTAAAGAGGGTAAAGAAAATGAGTCCTCCAAATGGAATGACTTGCCCAAGTTTTCAAAGGAAGTTTAAAGTACAAAGAAGAACTCTGTTTCTTAGTCCTCTTTTCAGTATTTCTCCAACTATACCATGAAACATCTATGATAACATTAACAAGATCTGGAAACAAAGCCACACATGCTGTTCTCTGAAAATCAACCTTCTCTTATCTGTCTGTAATTGTACTGGCTATGCATTCATCTCTTTCAGGTTCTAAATCTATGACACCAGTGCATCATACTGATCAATAACATGGTAAATTTCACAAGCATCAGCCTAAAAGGAAACACAACACAAAACTACACAGTAACACCACATAAATGACACTCTGAAACTAGGTTAACTGTATAGTGAGCTCAGGAGTGTGCTGGTGGGGAGTGCCTCAAAGGCATGAGAGGACAATGTAGATGTTCTGGATGTTGATCTTGACTGAGGTGATCATTACACAAGTATGTACATGTATCAAGACTACAAGTACTATAATTTTTAAAGGGTAAACTTTACTATAGGTAAATTGTATCTCAAAAATCCTAACTTCAAAAACAAAACAAGATGATAATAATAATTAAAAAAACACCCTCAGGCTAGTGAGATGGCTCAATGATTAAAAGCACTTTGCTGCGCTTCCAGAGTACCTAGGCTCTGTTCCCAGCACCCACACAGTGGATCACAACTGTCTATGACTCCAGTTCCAGGGGATCCAATGCCCTCTTCTGGCCTCCATGGACATCTGCATGCAAAAGTATACATACATACAAGTACATACACATGCATATAAAATAAAAATAAATAAGAAATGTTAATATCTTCCCAATAGCTAAGTAGGTGATTTTAAAGAAAGAAACAATGAATGTGAAGTCCCTAACTGCATAGACCATGTAAACTGATATGACTCTGCTTTGTGACTACAATTTAAATTTAACAAGTACAACTTTGAGAGTCAAATAGAGGCAGGGCACGGCTGAAAGCAGAACTGACTAGGGAGCTATATGAGAACAGCAAGAAATGGTCTTCCATTTTTTCCTATGGTTCAATAATTATCTCTTCTCCAGCCAAGCAATTAAATGTTACTGGAGTTTTCACTCTGAAGTGGTAGAACCACAGAGGCCCAAGACAGGGTAAGCAACGAACAAAGAGCACAAGAGAAACAGTAGTGCACTCAGGCATGGAGAACAGCAAAAGTAAGGTACCAGGTGAAAACAAGCAGATGGAGCGTGAACAGAAAGCAGCTCTCCCTCACTTAACTTTCCAGGAAGCAATCAGAGAATAAGAATCTAGGCAAAACACAAACAAAAAAAAGCAAGCAACAGAGTGACATAGAAGAATCCCCAAGATGAAAGAACTAAAGGATAAATTGCTCCAAGAATGGTGGCTACTTCAGAATTTAAAAGGGAGCAGATTAGCTGTTGTGTTTGTGTATAGTGTTAAAAACTATGAAAGCTATTGTTCTGGCTCTTGCGCACCAGACAGAATGAGTGAGCTACAAGTTGGGTACTCACACTAAAGCCCTAAGAAAATAGAAGCTAAGCTCTTTATCTGACCTTCTGGAGAAATCAGGATTACAGACATGATAGGCAACCTCCTATTATGACAATTATCATTAACATATGAGATATTCCCTTTGCCTTAGTCCATACACATGTATAAAGAGACCCTGAAATAAACTGAATTAAAATATAGATACTTTACAAGAATTTAGAGCATATGCCATTATGCGCACTGGATCATGTTTTGTTAAAGCACTAAGCCCATCATACACTCCCAAAGACCCTGCCATCCAACACTCCAGTGGTTAGATTTCAATATATGAATTGGGAACAAAGCAAAAATTCAGGGGAAATGAATGTATATACTAATACACATATATTTTATTATGTAAGTGTATGTTTTTACATATATAAATACAAAGTATTTTTATATGTATTTGATATATTATACATACAAAATTAAAACTTTTTGATATATACATATAGGGGTTATATATAAACTCAATTACTTTTACTTCTTTGATTCTTGGTTTTGTTTAGTTTTCCTTCAAAAGTATGAAAGAAAACAAATGACTGTTCCAATGACAATTTTGAAAACTTGGTGATTCTAAATTTATTGTTTTTTCATAATTATGGCTAATTTTCAGGCAATTTTGTTCAAAATAGAAACTGGATCACAAAACAAGGTACTAAACAAAAAAGATAATGGAGGGACCTTTAATGACTGCTATCAAGTAAATCATTTAGGTCTTTTTTAACATATATTTTAAAAATAAGTGTGTGTGTGCATGCATGTGTTTGTGCGAGTGTGTATGGGTATATATGTGTGCATGCATGTCTCTGTGTGTGTGTGTACGTGTATATTGGTTTGTGTGTGTAGATGATGTGTTGTGACTATATGTGCCATCATGCATATGCAGAGGTCAGAGGACAACTTTAGAGCTGGTTCTCTTCTTCAACCCTTCCTTATGTGGGATCAAATTCAGGTTGCCAAGCTTTCTCATTGAGTCATCTGCACAGACAGACCACTCACCGAGTCTTTTATGTCAATCTGCTCATAGAAGACACAGGCCTGTAAGATGCCTGAAGCATAAAGCTCTCTACATATCCTCTTCAGTTTAGAAAAACCTGAGAGTTTGGCATTCTTAACAACTGCAGTCTGGCTACATGGCAAGAAAACTTGATCAGTTCCCTTTCCTGGCCTAGAAACATACCCTAAAATAGTTTTCAGCAAAACTATTTTCAACAAAGATGCTACACATTGCAAAGAGCTTTCCTCCTTTACAATAGCTGAAGACACTTAATTTTTGAAATGCCTGTTTAATCCAGTGAGTAACTAGGCACTGACTGAGCTCCCTTCATGGACTAGTAGTACTACAAGGACCAACCAGGACCAGTGCTTCTTAACAGGGTTATACTAACACATCATTTCACGTATCTCTTATTCAAATTCTGCATGAAAAATACGGGCTTAGATATTCAGGAATAAATATGTCAGTTTCTATCATTTGTTACAGAACAAAGTCAGAGGCTGCAAAGGGTTCAGTAGTAAGAGCCTTTGATGCTCTTGCAGAGAACCTGGGTTCAGTTCCCAGCACCTACAACCATCTGTAACTCCAGTTCCAGGAAATCTGATACAGTCTTCTGACCTCCACAGGCATGAGGCATGCACATGATGCACATCCTTACACACAGGAAAAACATTCATATACATAGAAAAAATAAATCTTTAACAATGTAAAAACAAAACCCAAAAGCCTTTATTTTCTTACTGATTAAAGAAAAATTATCTAATCAATTTCCCTATAAATTCAAGCTAGTGCTAATAGTAGTTTTAAGGATATATGCCACCCAACTAAATCACCTAAAACTTACTTTTGAAGTATGTAATATCTCCTTTTTAATCTATAGAACCCTCTGTATCAAAATGGCAAATGATGGGAGGCTTTTCTTCAGATTTTTGCCTTGTAAACATAAACTACCCCAACCACCCTACAGGTGCTTCAGACCTAGGACAGAAAGAGGTAGGTATACTGCCCTGTCTGCTTAGTTGGCTGCTTCAGTCACAGTAGATGGCCTCAAACCATACAAGTGTTTTGTCTACTTTGTCCTCCGTGTTTTCCCATCCCACCTCTCCTCTCTCTTGCATTTTCTCCTTACTCTTGGGTCGTACACAAATGAGTTAGTTTCCACTCAGGAGTGGTAGGGGACGGGCTGGGGGGACCTAACCTCCTGTATAGCTAGAAACAGCAGCTCTGCTTTAGCTACCGCAGATGTTTCACCAACAGCCACTTTGTTCAGAACATCACCAGAGAAAGGCTCCAGTGCCCTTCCTGGCTGCCAGGAACACCTGACAGGGAGGGCCCTGGTAAAAGAAAGCAACACTTAACACAACAACAAAGACAAGAAAATAATGGGATCACGAAACACAGAAGGAGGAGGACAGCACAACCAAAGTAGGTAATTTCTGAGATCCAATCAAAACAAATAATACTAATCAGTACTCTCCAAGAAAGAAAAAGGCAAGCAAGAAGGGGAGGGGGGACAAGCAGGAAGGAACTATGCCCTAAGGAACTTTGAAAAAGTGAAAAGGACTTCAGGTCTTCAGTGAAAAAATTTCAGGTCTAAGCAGTAAAAACTCTAAGACTATTCACCAAAACCCAATCATAAAGATGGAGGTGGTTCAAAGGAGACAGAAAGGAATGGATAACCCTTTAAAAGGAAAGGGAACCTAGACATTATTTTGGACAAATAGGCCCAACTCATTTTAAGCAGGGAAAGAAAATCCAGGCTCAAAGGACTAGTGGGATGCATATTAGCACTTAAAAATTAAATTTGCCATAGAAATATAAATAATCAACGGTGGAATGTTACACGGCAGTTAGTTATTTCTCTGATGACACTGATTAAGCAGATACTCCTAAGACGGCACCATTGTAGTGAGAGGAAAGGTAATCTATAGAACAGCCTCCTAAGACAAATTCTCAGGATAGCTGTATCTCACTGGAGTCAACCTGCCTTGATTTTTATGCCATAAGAAAAAAAATTTCCCCCCCAAAATGCTGGATGGTAACAGCCTAATAACCTTCCAGAAAAGTCCTCCAGATCAGAAATATACACACGACAGAGAAGATATGTGAAGATGAGATTAAGACAACACATCTTAATCTCTTTTTGGTTTTGGTTTTTGAAACAGGATCTCTCTATGTAGCTCTGGCTGTCCTGGAGCTCACTATGTGGACCTGCTGGCCTGGCCTGGAACTCATAGATCCCCTGTCCCTGCCTCACCAGTGCTGGATTAAAGGTGTGCACAACCATGCCCAACTTTCTTTTTTGTTTTATTGGATATTTTATTTACATTTCAGATATTATCCCCTAACTCCATTCCCTGCCCCCACCCAGGAACTCCCTATCCCATCCCCCCTCCTCCTGCTTCTATGAAGATGTGTCCCCACCTACCCACCATTCCCACCTCCCCACCCTCAAATCCTGCCCCCCCATTGGGCGTCCAGCCTTCATGGAACCAAAGATCTCCTTTCCCACCTATGCCCAACAGGGCCATCCTCCCCTACATATACAGCTGGAGCCATGGTCCCTCCCTATGTGCTCCCAGGCTGGTGGTTTAGACCCTGGGAGCTCTGGTATTGTTGCTCTCCTCATGGGGCCACAAACCCTTTCAGCTCCTTCAGTCTTCACTCTAACTCCTCCATTGGGAACTCCTTGATCAGTTCAATGGTTAGCTGTGAGCATCTGCCTCTGAATATGTCAAGCTCTGGCAGACCTCTAAGGAGACAGCTATATCAGGCTCCTGTCAGCATGCACTTCCTGACATCCACATCAGCATCTACCTTTGGTGACTGCACATGGGATGGATACCCAGGTGGAATGGTCTCCAGACGGCCCTGCCTTCAGTTTCTGTCCCACACTTTGTCTCCATATTTGCTCCCTTGAGTATTTTGTTACTCCTTCTAAGAAGGACCGAAACATCCACACTTGGTCTTCCTTCTTTGTGAGCTTCATGTGGTCTGTGAGTTGAATCTTGGGTATTTCAAGCTTCTGGGCTAATATCCAATTATCAGTGAGTGAATACCATGTGTGTTCTTTTGTGATTGGGTTACCTCACGCAGGATGATATTTTCTAGTTCCATCCATTTACCTAAGAATTTCTCAAATTCATTGTTTTTAATAGCTGAGTAATACTCCATTGTATAAATGCACCACATTTTCTGTATTCTTTCCTCTGTTGAAGGACATCTGGGTTCTTTCCAGCTTCTGGCTATTATAAATAAGGCTGCTATGAACATAGTGGAGCATGTGTCCTTGTTATAGTTAGAGCATCTTCTGGGTATATGCCCAGGAGTGGTAAGCTGGGTCTTCAGGTAATCCTATGTCCAATTTTCTGAGGAACTGCCAGACTGATTTCCAGAGTGGTTGTACCATCTTGCAATCCCACCAACAATGAAGGAGTGTTCCTCTTTCTCCACATCCTTGCCAGCATCTATCATCACCTGAGTTTTTGATCTTAGCCATTCTTACTGGTGTAAGGTGGAATCTCAGGTTGTTTTGATTTCATGCCTAACTTTCTTAACCTAATATACTAAGGTGCCCGTGGTTGAAAAGCCTCCAGGGCCACCTAGCATGACCACTGGCCATAATAAAAAACTACAAGTCCCAGGTTGTTCTCTATGCCATTGTGTCATCCCTTCTCTACCAGTGAAGATGGCCAAGTATATCATTCCACTAGAGAATAAACAGACACAGAGGAGCCCTTCTATCATTGAACATCTTCATATAAAAATGTCTCAGAAAGAGCATGGCGACACATGCCTTTAACCCCAACAGTCAGGAAACAGAGACAGCCGTATGAGGCTAGCCTGACCTAACAAGTTCTCAGCCAACCATGGACACAACAAAGCAACACTCTATCTAGGAAAAAAAAAAAAAAAAAAAAAGAATGAACTAAAAGAGCCCATGTGTTAAAGGGCTGGTCTCCACTGGAATGTTCAAAGGAGAGCCACTTAAGGTAGGGAGTGACTGTATCATCAAGCTCTGCCTCACCAGTGAGTTTATCCACTGACTGATGGCATTATTTCCAGGAGGAGGGAATGTGGAGGGGAGCTACTGGACACACATCCTTGAAAGCTGGATCTGTCCAAGGTTCCACCCCTTCCTTTGTCTCTCTCTGCTTCAGAGCTCTGAGCTGAGCAGCTCTGATCCATCAGCCCTCTCTGCCATGATATCCTTTGCCTGGAGACTAAATAATAGAACCAACCTACAATAACCTGAAACCTCTGACGCTGTGAGTCACAAGAAACTTTTTTTTTCTCTATTTTTTGGGGAAAGGGGGAGTAAGGCACCCCAGACAAGGTTTCTCTCTGTGTAGCCCTGGCTGTCCTGGACCTGGACCTCACTCTGCAGATCAGGCTAGTCTCAAACTCACAGATCCGCCTGCCTCTGCATCTGTGTTGGGATTAAAGGCATGCGCCACCACCACCAGGAAATTGTTTCTTCCCTTAAGCTGCTCTTCTCAACTATCTTGTCACAGCAATAAAAGGCCAACATATGAGGTAGGAATGTGTGTGTTTTGTGTATGTTTTGTATTGTGTGTGTTTGTTTAGCTTTAAAAGATACTGCCAAATGTTTTTCTAAAAATGGTTTTTATCAATTATATTCCCAACAGGGGTGTGAAAATTTCCTATGCTCGACATTTTTCTTGGCATTTAATGCTGGTATTTTAGTTTTAGCCTTTGTGGTTGGTATAAGAGTTTAACACAGTTGGGTATAGTTTGTAAACATCTTTTAACCCAGCACTCAGGAGACAGAGGCAGATAGTTCTGAGTTTAAAGCTAGCCTGGTCTACAGAGGGAGTTCTATGACAGCTAGGGCCACACAGAGACCCTTCCTCAAAAACAAAACAAATTAAAAATCAGATGTACCCATGACATGCCTATAACTGCAGTGCTGGGGATAGAGGCATTGGAGACACTGGGTCTTGCTGGTTGTCAGGTTCAGGAAGAGACCTGTCTCAAAGTAATAAGGCAGAGTGACATAACAGGTTATTTGTTATCTCTCTCTCTAGATTCAAGACATACACAGATGGATGGAAGAGTATGCCCATACACACCCATGTGCATACATCATACACAACACTATACACTCATGTACACAATACACACACACAAATTACAATGAAAAATTGTACTACTAATAAAATATATTATTTGATATTGTATCAAAACTTGAAGGATTTTAGAGGATCTAATGGCTAGACAGAAAAATGGAAAGACAATATAATAAAAACAAATATAGAAAAAAATGTTAGTGGTAGAATCTAGGAACTAACATGTTAAGTGTTCTCCGAAGAATCTTCTCATTTTGCTGAGTACCTTAACCTAATAAAATTTACTAAATATGGCAATTTTAGACAAGTGTACTAAAGCTAGGTAAAATTAGGTGTCATAAGGGAAACAGTGAAGATACACAGGAATGCTATCTTTGAAACTTTTCTGTAAGTATAAAATTGTTTAAAAGTGAAAAGACTTTAAAATTAAGCCTTAAAATATTTTAATACACAAGAAACTGTTACATTAAAAAACTGAGCTGTGCTTTTTACTAGGACATCATTTTTAATAAAATTTACTGTTAGGTGGTAAAAAGTTAAAGAAAATATTAAATAGTGATTATTACTGGAGGAAACTATTTTAGATTTTAGTTCCTTTCTATACTTGTCAAAGTTCTAAATTTTCTACAATGAACATACTATTTTTAATAATTTAAAGCAGTAAATGCATATATCACTTGTGTATTGTGCAATGGAAAGAAGTTAGGAAATAAACATGAAATATAAGAGAAATATAAGATCGTGGAACAGAGCTTTACTTGTTACAATTGCATAGCTTTATTAGAACAAACTCCTGAAACCGAAATACATACTAGTCACAGACAGCTCCTGTTTTCAGAATGAAAAAGAAGGGAGGGTAAGCGACAGAGAAAGCAGACTACTGCCCCCAGCAAGGGCACCACACCACAGATCTCATAATGACCTTCTCTGTCTACTCACTACTACAGCACCATGGTAACTGGGAACCTTAGAATATTAAGGAAAGAGCGCTGAAAGAAAATCTGGAAAGCTACTGGGGGAAGGAAGAAAACTCATGCAAGCCAAATGAAGAATGCTAAGAGAAACATAAAGCACCTTCACAGGCCTAACTATAAGCAAAGGGAGATACTGCTATCTACAGTCAGTTCCCTGTGTTAAAGCTTGACACAAATGAGGAAAAGGCATGCGGTTTTAATAATGCTTATTCTCAGTGTAAGAACTCTAAACTGATGGTAAGTGTTTTCTGAAACACAAGCCTTTCAACACTAAATATCCAACTTTTATGTAAAAGACTTACAAAAGTTCCCTGGTCAAAACATTTTATCAAGCCAGGCACAGTGGCTCAAGCCTGCAAACCTAGCATGTATTCAAAGGCAGCCTGGGCTACAATGTAACTTCAATAGCTTGAGCTTCATAATAAGACCCTGTTTCAAAACCAAAACAAGAAAATTGTCTCAAATAAGGGTTCCTTGATAAAAATCATTCCAGCACTTAGGAGCTCAGGCAGGAGACTTTTTTTTTTTAAATTCAAGGCCAACATGGGATACATAATAATTTATTAAAAGTATAAAACATTTAATGTCTCAATTAAATGTATAAACAAACATTTGAACCAGATTATATTGGGTGTGGCACATTTTATATTCCTGAAAGCTATTATTTAAATTATACCTATCACCAGGCTTTAATGAAGTCATTAAACACAAGGAGTTTAAGGTGATAGTAAATAAAAAGGGAATTTTTTATTTCTTTCTATGCCAAACAAAAATAGTTTAGCTATAACTTTAAAAAGTTCTTTTGGGGCTAGAAAGATGGCTCAGTGATTAAGAGCACTGACTGTTCTTCTAGAGGACCTGAGTTTCAATTCCCAGCAACCACATGTGGCTCACAACTATCTATAACAGGACCCGATAACCACTTCTTGCACGTCTGAAGACACCTACAGTGTACTGATATAAGTAAACTAAATAAATCTTTTTTAAAAAATAGTACTATTCTTCATAGAGTTTAACAAAATCATCATCTTCATCATGACTATGAAACTGACTACATTATTAGTGTTAAGGAAATACCAAGATGGTGTCGCCACTGCTCAGCTACAGAACATAAAACAGTGTCTCCCTTTCTTTTTCCTTGTACCAAATAATCACTACAACCATACACATATTTCCATGAATTATTAACTTCTTCTCAAACAGTCCCTGAACTATCCAAAAAGTAGAGTACAGAAGTGGGGAGGTAATATCATTAAAAATTTAAACAGGGCCAGATGTGGTGTATAAAGTCCTTAACCTGACCATTCAGTATTTTATTTTTAAGGTGTTGAATACAAACTGAGATGGAGTTTCAAATATAAACATGGAGGAAGTTTTTTAAAACTCTCAGTACCCTAGGAGGTTAAAGACCAAAATGTGGGGAATACCTTGCGGATAATTGGACTTTACTCAGAAATTCTGTATACTAGCCGAAAAACTTTTAATAGTCTTGTTTGACTGATAGCATGGGCTGACATCATGTAGTTCGTTTTAAGTACAGAACATCAGAGAGTGGCATCAGAGGGGCTGGAGAGTGGCTCAGTGGTTAAGTGAACTTCCAGAGCCTGAGTTAATTCCCAGCAACCACATGGTGACTAACAACCATCTGTAATGGGATCCTATGCCCTCTTCTAGGTGTCTGAAGACAGCTACAGTGTACTCACATACATAAATAAATAAATAAATCTTTTTTAAAAATGTGGCAGAGAAACTACCAAACTAAAAAAAATAAGACAACTCTATTAGATGCCAGCAAATGGCATACTAGTTACCAAAATTAAAATTATACATTTAATCTTTTAAAAAGTCTTTCTTCTTAATTAGTTAATTCTATGTAATTAATTAATGGCTTTCAGAGATATATCAACCTAACTATAGCTGATAATCCAGGTTGATCTTACCAACAATAAAAAGTCTAAACAGTTTTTCAATGAAACTTGCCTAGTCTCATCAAGTTCTATTTCTTAAGCTCTTGTTTTCAAATACTTGGATGATACAGCTTTTGGCGACTCTAGAAAAGCAGGATGCATGTCTTTTCCCATCCTAAAAAGTCTATTTTCTATTCCAGCTCATCCATCAGACCTGTAAAATCTTTACTTAGCACCTGAAATGAAGCTCACTGCTATTATTCCACTTTGTTTCAGAGGCCTCTAGTTAACACTCCTGAAGAATGGGCCTGTCTCCTTAACCTCTATCAAGGTAAAAGATCAGCTATCATTCTACAAGTTGCTAGAAAACTCAACCAGTTTCTACTTAGTATTCTAAGAGGGAAAGCAGTGCCTGAATCATTATCTTCATTTTTCTGAGAGGAAATGAGTTCAAAGAAAATTATGGATTGCAATGATCACATACAATTTAATTAGCTATAGATACCACTGAAGTCTTCCTATCAAAGAAAAAATTAAATCACTCCCCAAAACACTTCCATATCCACAGATAAAGTGGATCGAGAAGAAACCTTGTTCTATTTGGAACACTAGCTAAGAAGTCAGTGGAAACTGGCCTCTGCCCAGGCTGCTGATCACACTCCTGCCCACGAGCAACCAACATGAGAGCTGTGGCAACAATGAGGCATCCAAGACATTCTCAGGCCATCATGCCATGGCCACACAGCCTCTGCCTGATAGCCATGGGCCTTGGGAATGGCTTGGCACCTACACACTGCCTCAGAATATCACCAGCTGAATTTCCTGTAATAGCATTTATTGCATCATTGCCAAACTCAATGTCCTAATTCAACATGAACACTATGTTTCACACAAAATTAAGTTAGACAAATTTCTCAAAGAGTAGTGTGTCTTCGAAGATTTAGCATGAAGCTAGTCTTTCTCAATAGAGGACTATGGCATTTGAGACTTATCCTTGGTTGTATGGGATGATATAGACATTACAAAATAGTGATGGTAGTGGTGTTGAGACAGGGTCTCGCTATATAGCCTTGTATGTCTAGAACTCACTATGTAGATCAGGCTCGCCTCAAACTCACAGAGCGCTGCCTGCCTGCTGGCTGCCTGCCTGCCTGGCTGCCTGCCTCTGCTCCTAGGTGCTGGGATTAAAGGCATGAGTATCACCACATCCAGACCTACTACAAAACTTTTAGTATCTCTGTCCTCCAAATATGATTGGTCTCAGCAGTTCACAACTCCTACATACTTCCAAATGATTTTGAAGGGAAAGATATCACCAGTATTCACCAAAGGGTCAACCTAAATTAGTCATAAAAACAGCAAAACATGTTTATATAAAGTCTTAATTTCTAGACCCTGGTGATAACACTTCTTTTTGACCCCAGGTTAGATATAATACTTTGTTCATTCACTCTAGAAAGCCAACCTTACCAGAAACACTTACAAAAGTTTGGAAGAAGGAAGGAAGGGGAAGGGAAGGGGAAGGGGAAGGGGGAAGGGAAGGGGAAGGGGAAGGGGAAGGGGGAAGAAGGGGAAGGGGAAGAAGGGGAAGGGGGAAGGGGAAGAAGGGGAAGGGGAAGAAGGGGAAGGGGAAGAAGGGGGAAGGGGAAGGGGGAAGGGGAAGGGGAAAAGGGGAAGAGGGAAGGGGAAGGGGAAGGGAAGGGGAAGGAGGGGAAGGGGAAGGGAAAGGGAAGGGGAAGGGGAAGAAGAAGAAGGGGAAGAAGAAAAGGGGAAGAAGAAGAAGGGAAGAGAGAGGGGAAAGAAGAAAGGGGAAGGGGAAAGAAGGGGAAGGGGAAGAAGGGGAAAGGGGAAGAAGGGGAAGGGGAAGAAAGGGGAAGGGGAAGAAGGGGAAGGGGAAAGGGGAAGGAAGAAGGGAAGGGGAAGAAGGGGAAGGGGAAGAAGGGGAAGGGGAAGAAGGGGAAGAGGGGAAGGGGAATGGGAAGAAGGGGGAGGAAAAGGGGAGGAAGGGGAAGAAGGGGAGGGGAAGGGGAGGGGAAGAAGGAAGGGGGAAGGGAGGGAAGAGGGGGGGGAAGAAGGGGAAGGGGAGGAAGGTGAAGGGAAGGGGAAGGGGAAGGGAAGAGAAGGGGAAAAGGGGGAAAAAGGAAGAAGGAGGGAAGAAGAAGAAGGGAAAGAAGGGGAGGGGAAAAGGGGAAGAAGGGAAGGGGAAAGGGGAAGGGGAAAAAGGGGAGGGGAAAGAAGGGAAGGGAAGGGAAAGAAGGGGAAGGGGAAGGGAGGAAGGAGGAAGGGGAAGGGAAAGGGAAGGGAAGGGGAAAGGGGAAAGGGTGAAGGGGAAGGGGAAGGGGAAAGGGGAAGGGGAAGGGGAAGGGGAAGGGAGGGAAGGAAGGGTTGTTTTTTAAAGGTCACAATCAGAATAAAACAATTACAAAAATCAACTCGGACATTTGAGTTTGAAATTTTCAACCTTAACCAAGTTACTTTCCCTCAACAGACCTCAGTTTTCTTATTACAAAAACAAAGCATTTGGCTCATCAAGCAAATGAGTCTGAAACACAGTGACGGACACTAAAACCAGGACAAAACCCAAGTTTTAAGGGAAGCCTAAGGAAAAGAGATCCTGTATTGAAATCTAAATAGAGAATTAAAACTTTAGGTAAGGTATCTGCTTCATTGTGAGTCCCAGGAATCATGAAATAAATAAAACATAACTAAATTGCTTTACTCTTCTGACCTCTACATAGCTTAAATGGGAGTGATTATTAATATATATTAACGGTCTCATTTTACAGAAGCTACAATTCCGAGCCCCACCAACAACAACAAAGAATTACCAGAATGGAATTTGGTATAGAATCAACATCTTCAGTATATAAAAAGAAGTCTAATTATTTTATGAGCCATTAATAACAGACTATCAAGATAATAATAGTAGCAGCACCTACCCTAATTTGTGTTTATCTAGGTTAGAACTACAATATTTACCCTCAATGTACATTAGAATCACATAGGATAACATTTTGTTTATTTGTTTTACTGTATATTCTGTGTCTCTGTGTGTTCAAATTTCTAGGAATGAGGATAATTTCCTAAAGTTTACTCATAAATATTTGATTCAAATCTTTAAACCTAAGAATTGAAAAGCAAATGACTAGTTTATCTAATCAGCCATCAATCAAAGGGTGTAGTGGCTTAAACCAGTACCCCAGCAGTCCAGGAACTCTAGTACTCCCAAGCCAGGGCAGCAAGATTAGGAGTTTAATGTCAGCCTGGGCTGGGCTACATAGTGAGTTTGAGGCCAGCCTGAGTTACATGAGGCCCTGTCCCAGAACAAAACAAAAACAGTACTTTAACATGTGTGAGGTAGCACACACCTCTAATTACCAGCACTAAGAAGTGGAGTCGGGAGGATCAAGAATTCAGGAGTTTGGAACTACATCAGATCCAGTTTCAAAAACAAACTGTCCATAGGCACTGTGTAGCAAAAGCAGGAAGGTCTCAACAAGCTCCAGGTCAGCCTGTTCTATATAGGAAGTTTTAGTCCAACCAGGGTAATAGAATCCTGACTCAAAACACAAACAAAAAAACCCACATGGGCTAAGAATGAAGGACAGCAGTCAAGTGTTCATCTAGCATGTGTAAGGCCCTGAGTTCAATTACTAGCACTGATGGGTGGTGGGGAAGATTACAAATTTGGCCATGTCTGCAAAATTCCTATCAATCAATGAGAGTTACAACATCATTAATCAAAGTACTACACAGAAGCTGAAACTCTTCAACCTAACTCTCCTTCACTAGGTCATATTGAAGGGTCTAGTATGTATAAAGGATGGAAAAACTGAGGAGAACATGTAGGAGCCTGAAAAGTGCATCATTTCCCAGTCATAGAAGATGGGCCAGGTGAATGGAGGTGAAATTAATATAACATAAGCAGTGAAAATAAAAAGACAGATTAAGCACATTAACCATGAAACAACTCTTCTCACCTCATGTGAAAGGCCAAACCATCCTGTAAGCCAGAGATCCCCAAATCAGAAAGTGTATCTGAGCTGACAGAGGCTGGTGATAGGGAGCCCTCCTTCTCCTCTAGGTCCAGCTTCACCAGGTTACTGATCTCATCTTCTGAGTTGTCTTCAGACACAGACCCAATTTATGAATCGGGAGTGCTGGTTCAGCTCCAGAGTTTTGGCCAACGGAGATGGTTCATCCATTATTCTTTCAAAATAAGCTCTCAGAGCTATGGGGAAAATGAAGAGAAAAGTAGGTCATAAGCAATAACCTATAGGGAGGA
The DNA here is from genome assembly GCA_021653895.1 of Mastomys natalensis. Taxonomy (NCBI): domain Eukaryota; kingdom Metazoa; phylum Chordata; class Mammalia; order Rodentia; family Muridae; genus Mastomys; species Mastomys natalensis. The sequence goes on from JAJTUV010000176.1 coordinate 1,169,847, forward strand.
CATGCAAGAAAGTAAAGCATAGACCACAAGTGGCTCGGAAATAAGTCTGAGAACTGGCTTCCTTGGCTATTCTTTTTGATTTTTTGTTTTTTTAAAAGCAGGGTTTGTCTGTGTAGCCTTGGCTGTCCAGGCTCACTCTGCAGACCAGGCTGGCCTTGAACTCACAGAGACCTTTGTCTCCCGAGTGCTGGGATTAAAGGCTGGCTTCCACAGCTATACTGTTCCAGTATGTGGAGAGGTTGTGGTAACTACACTTACAAACTAAAAGTTTTAGAAGTATTTCCCACAATCTGTAAGCATTACCCATCTCTTCACTAATCCAGTGATGCTAACGGGATAACCACATCAACGGGAACACTGTACTGGAAGCAAAAGCTGCTGTGAGACTGATTCATCTGTAGCACCATGGTAATGAATGCTAGGAGTTTAGCAAGAGTGGTAATTGCTTAAAACTGGGTGAATAAACTACATAATGATTACCTGTTGGTTTTTTTTTTTTTTTTTTCAATTGATTATTTTAAAAAATCTACCCCAAGGGCTGGAGAGATGGCTCGGTGGTTAAGAGCATTGACTGCTCTTCCAGAGGTCCTGAATTCAATTCCCAGCAACCACATGGTGGCTCACGACCATCTGTAATGGGATCTGATGCCCTCTTCTGGTGAATCTGAAGACAGCGACAGTGTACTCATATACATAAATAAATCTTTAAAAAACAAAACAAAAAAACCCACAAAACCACAAAAACTTAAGACCTATCATTAAAAAAAAAAATCTACCTCCAAATGTCTATTTTTGTTGTTCAATTCTGTACACAGAATTAGTAGAGGGAGTGAATCTGCCACCAAATTTTAAATCTGTACTCAAAGTGGTTGATATGTCATCTCAAACTCTATTTTTCTAGATACAGGACCTTACTAGACAAGATGAGCTATCGTCAGTAGCTAATGAACAAGCTTAGCCAAAAATAGTTACCAATTCAAAGCCCCATAACAACGATGACAACAACAAGCCCACCTAACTAAGTTAAAAGTATTGTTTTCCTTCAAAATACTTACTTTAAAAAACTTTAAATCACAGTATGGTAGCACATGCCTTTGATTCCAGCACTCAAGAGGCAGAGGCAGGTAGATCTCTGAGAGTTCCAGGATAGCCAGGGCTGTAAATCTGTATGTCAACTCAGTACTATGACATGTAAGTAGAAAATGAATATTTAAAGTGAAGAAGTATAGGGAAAGGGACTGGGAAGAGCCATGCAAGTGTTAATGGGAAAATAACAAAACAAAAACATATTTAAAGGCACTTGCCTAACACACAGGAGGCCCTGCTTCAATCCCTAGCAATGGAAAAAAGCTGTCTATTTACTATCCATTTGTACTGCAATACTACATTTCTTTTTTTTAAGTCTCCAAATTGTATGGAGTTCAGTCTAAAAAGCAATCAAATCATTAGAAGAAAAGGGGGAGTTAAAGAGTAACAGGAAAGGAAAAGGGACATTCCAACACACTGACCACTTTAAAAAATAGTAAAAAAAAAAAAAAATACACCAACTGAAAAGAATACAAAATAGACGGGTGGTGGAGGCACACTCCTTTAATCCCAGCACTTGGGAGGCAGAGGCAGGCAGATTTCTGAGTTCGAGGCCAGCCTGGTCTACAGAGTGAGTTCCAGGACAGCCAGGGCTATACAGAGAAACCCTGTCTCAAAAAAAAAAAAAAAAAAAAAAGAAAAGAAAAAAAAAATAAAGGCTGGCCAAGTATTTGGGAGAGGCAGGGAAGAGACAGCGTCTCACAGCCAGGCTAACCCCAAACTTCTATAGCAGGGGATGACTTGTCTGTACCTCCCAACAGCTGGGATGACAGGAGTACACCTCCACACCTGGCTCCCAGCTGCTGCCTTCACAAGGGAACTAAGGCACACACGTGTACATTCTAATTTATAATCTGACTAAAATCCAATGGTCACAAAAATAAAATAAAATTCATGAGAAAGTAATGATTCTTGGAGATCATGAAAGTAAAATACAGTCCCTGGGCCAATGATTAAAAGGCTCAGCACAGCCAGCTTCACGCTGTCCTCTCTTGGGGGCCGGTACCCAGGCAGCCTTTTCTAAGGGCTGAACAGACTGGAAGCAGTGTGTCTAACAGCTGACCCCTGCCCAGCGGCAAGTACCTGTGCAGAATACTGCTCCTCAGTGCAGGCATGCACACCACCAGAAAGGGAGGTCATGCCTGGAAAATCACTGAGTAGCCATTCAGACACTCTAGAAGCTACCACAACCTGTCCCATTTCCATTGATTCCAGTCCTAAATTAGAGCGAAGGGAGTGGGTCAGCACCACTGTCACTGTCAGCCTCCCTGTGCGCTTGGGTCACTTACCCTACGTCTGCCAATATTCTTTGCGGAAGACAACAGAAACCCAGAGTTTAACATTTTAGCACATGAAAACTTTTATTACATTGTAAACATGAAATAGTATTATTTGAAACTGACCTCTTATAATTCTTATTGTCTCAGCAGATATCCGCCTCCAAAAGAACTAAACAAAGAGAAAAACGGAGATTTGAAGGTTGCTTTTTCTGTTTATTTGGTTTTCTTTTTTTTTTAATTCCATTTTTTTTCTCAATTCCAGTTCTACTCAGTGTAGTACAAAAATAGTAAAATTCAAAATATTATGTTTTCTGGTAAATATTACCCAACTTTGAGCATAAAATTCAGTAGTTTATTACTTAATGATATAAAACAAAACATTTCATATTCAAAAACTTCATTATTTCTAAACATACTAAACAGTGATTCAACTTTATTTCATAAAATAGCTTTTCTGAAAAAAAAAAAACATACTCGAAATAAATGCATTACAACACTTATTACTTCTAACATTTCATTTTAAAAAAGGCAATAGAGAGAAAATAATTTCATTTTCTAGAACTCAGGCTGAGTATGTTTACAAGTGGGTATAAGCATTACAAAGACTAGAAACCAGAGAGAGGGCAATATTCTCATTATTCTAAGTCCTTAAACTCTAAAGGTCCAAAAAAGTATACTCCTCAAATCCTAGGTTTGCTTCTAAGCTAACAACTTAAAATTATCCAGGGAAGAAAGTCTCCATTTTGATTATGTAAAAGAAACACCCAGAAGCTTTGAAAAACTACTCCTGTGCATTGGGACCTCTGGCCTATGCCTGCAATCTTAGCATTTGAGAGGTAGCAGAAGAAGATCAGGAGTTCCAGGAGTTCAAAGTTACCCTTGGCAACACAGAAAGAACTAGGCCCAGCCTGGACTATATGAAACCTGTCTCAAAAAAAAAAACTGGGAGGTGATGCAACACACATTTAATCCTAGCACTCAGGAAGCAAAAGGCAGGTGGCCAGCCTGATCTACAAAGCAAGGTCAAAAATAGCCAGGGCTACACATTAAAAAAAATAATAATAAAATAAAATAAATCTGTCTTGAAAACAAGACAAAACGGAATAAAAAAAATCTTCTAAAATATTCATGTGTAAAATCCACTCCACATCTACTAAATCAGATCTGCAGTTGGAGGGGACACAGGTATCTAAATTACTTTTATTTTTATGTGTATGAGTGTTTTGCCTACATGTTTGTCTGGTACCCATGGAGGCCAGAAGAGGGCATCAGATTCCCTAGAACTGGAGTCACAGGAGACTATGAGCCACCATGTGGGTGCTAGAAATAGAACCAGGGGCCCTTGAAAGAGCAGCCAGTGCTATTAACTCCTGAGCCATCTCTCCAGCCCCAGATTTTAAAAATTGGTTCTTTTGAGAGTTTCATACAGCATGCTTTAATAATATTGACCCTACCCCAGATATCTTAATTTAAATTCAGTTGACAATACTAGTGTCTGGAAGTGTGAGGTAGAGGAAGGCCAATTATTGACCAGCCTGGGCCACATGAGACCTTTTCTACAACATAAAAGGATGACTTATACAAAGTCTGAGTTAAGTCCCAGAATCCACATAGCAAGTTGTCCTCTGACCTCCATAGGCATGCTATGGCTTGTACGCACACAAATGCCAATAAAATAACTAATGTTTTTTTTAAAAGAAAAAGAAATTAGGATTTAGATGTTGCTGGGAAGTTAGTTAGATGGCTCAGTAAATATACTTGCCGCCAAACCTGAAGACTTGAGTTCCACATGGTAAAAGGACTCCTGAAAAGCTGACTTCGACATATTTACGTTCAATCTCTCTCTCTCTCTCTCTCTTTCTCTGTGCGTGTGCGTGTATGTGACAGAGACAGACAAAACACATACACACACACACACACAGAGCTGGCGGCCCCAGCACAGATATTAATACACTAAATAGATAAATAAATGTATAGAAAAATAAGGAATTTAGTTTTCGGTTAAATGTCTATAGACAGCCAGATATTTTCTGGGAAAGTAGAAAAAGTACAAAGTAACTAGGTAAACCCACAAAGCCAAAAATCACAACAAAATCTCCAAAACATTTCACCTATGCACACGTAAGAACTAAGTAAAGAAAGAACTGTCTTCTGTCTCAGAAGCTTCAGATCATTCCATTTCCCCCAAATCTTGTGAGGCCAGCTACCAGCCTGATAAAAGACTAAAAGTCTAGTTCTCCAAAAAGGGTCAGTTTCTAGACTGGAGAATACTAACAAGAGGAAAAAGTACTCTTACCATATTAAAGCTGGGTACACTAAGTAAACATATTAAGACCTCACAAGATCTTTTGCAGAATCTTAACAGCTGAAGCACTGGGGTGGGGTAGGGTGGAGGTGTTAGGTAATGCAGGGACCTCATGCTAGCAACACTGAGGTACCTACATTTCCCACCGCATCGTCCTTCAATGCAGCTAACAGTCAGTAAGGCCCACTCAAATTGTCACAAGCTCTCATCACCTCTTCCATTCACCTTCTAAAATATAAGCAGGCAATAAAGTATTACCAGATGTCTGAGAAAGTATCCAAATGAAAGAATCAAGAACAAATAACTACTTGTAAAATCAAAAAACACATAACCAAAGATTATGAAAAACAAAATATAACTATGGGAATAAATAAAAAGATAGAAGGGCTCAATTCCATTTCTGTGGTTACTCCCTCCAGTCACAAAATCCTAGTCAATCCATGAGAAAATACTAGACCAAGTTGAACTGAAGGAGAGTCTATAATATAAATGCTGACCAGGCTTCAAACTTGAACGTCCCTGGGAAAGGCTAAAAACCTTCACAAAGAAAGTACATAAGCTGCCGGGCAGTGGTGGCGCACGCCTTTAATCCCAACACTTGGGAGGCAGAGGCAGGCGAATTTCTGAGTTCGAGGCCAGCCTGGTCTACAAAGTGAGTTCCAGGACACCCCAGGCTACACAGAAAAACCCTGTCTCGAAAAAAAACAAAAAAAAAAAGAAAGTACATAACCACCAAACGCAGTGCAGTATTGTGATTTAGCTACCCAACAGGAAAACCCTATGTGGGTAGGAGGGATAAAATCTGAAAAATGTCTGCAGCAAACAATATTCAATGATGAGAGTTTCTACTGCTTCTTTTGTGTGTGTGTTGGGACTAACAACCCAGGGCCCCAGAGGCTGGGCAAATGTCCTGTCAGTAAGTACACCCAATCTCCAATGTTAACTTCTTAGGTTTGATAAAGATACAGTCTGACCATGTATGATGTCTATACTGAGTGAAGCTTAGTCAAGAGTGTGCAGAGCTCTCTCAAGAATATTCACACTCAACTTTTAAGTCTAAAATTACAACCTAAAAAGTCAAAACCTAAAGAACTATCCTAAGAAATCTAAGAGAAAATATTACATATGCAAAACACAAATGTTATACTTTTTAAAGAAATATTCAAAAATAACAAATATATAGGGTGTGTTGGCACAGGCCTGTGATCTCAGGAGGCTCACATCAAGTTCAGGGCTAGCCTTGACTACACAAAAAGACTGTCTCAGAAAAACAAATACAAATGGAAAAAAAAACTAGAAATAACTCCTTTTATTTTTTTAATTACAATATGTCATTGTTTCCCAGGCTGATTTCAATTTTGTGGGCTCAAGTAAGTAATCTCATATTTAAGTTTACATTAAAAAATGACTATTATTTATTACAGTTTATTCATTAATCTATCTGTGCCCACATACAAGTGTGTGTTTAAGTTAAAAGACAACCTGAGGGAGTCTGTTCCTCCTTCCACCACTTGGGTCCTGGGGTTGAAACTCAAGCTCAGCAAGTGCCCTTACCCACTACTGAGCCATCTCACTCGCCCAGAAATAATTCTTCAAACTTAAAAACAGAAAATAAATAAGTAATAAGTAAAACTTTTAAATTAAAGTAAAAACATGTCTGTAGATCACACCACTCCCTGACAAAATATATGAATATTTTTAAAACTTAAAAATATAATCACAGCAATAAAAAAGCTATAAAAAGACAAAAGAAATAACTATGGAAATATAATCATGAATCAGAAAAAGTTAAGGAGATAAACAATAAGAAACAAAGTTAAAGACCCTACTAAAAAGTCCCAGTTATGAAAAGCAGGTCCCAAAAGAACATAATCAAGGGTAAAGAAAATCAGTAATAATGATACAATTAAATTAAAAACTTCCTAGTATGAGAGGGCATGACTTTTAGATTAAGAAGGGCCACTAATGAGCTATATGTGTAGCTACTTGGTGGAGCCCCTGCCTGGGGATGGATGGGTGTGTGTGTGTGTGTGTGTGTGTGTGTGTGTGTGTGTATATATATATATATATATATATATATATATATATAATGAGAGACAGTGTGTGTGTGTCCATACAGTACCTATCACAAAAAGAACCCAAGAGAACATTCAATATACTTCCAGAGAGGAAAAAGAAGTGTCTTCATACAAATCATCATGAATCAGAATGCTGGTGAGCCAGCTGTGGCAGGCTTTTAATCTTAGCTACTCATGAAGCCGAGGCAAGACAATACAAAATGTAAGGCCTTCCCTGAACCATAGTGAGTTCAAAGCCTGAGTACAGTTAGACACTATCTCACTTTAAAAAAAAAAAAAAAAAAAAAAGCCCAGACTTGATGTACACCTTTAATCCCAGCACTCAGGAGGCAGAGACAGGCATGGATTCCTCTGAGTTTGAAGCTAACTTGGTCTACATATTAAGTTTCAGGATAACCCCCTGTCTCCAAAAAAAAAAAACAGAAAAAAAGAAAAAGATATTACTGAGATGAGAAAAGACTTTTTAGTGGAAACATAAATCACATAATTTTACATTCATGTTAAATGAAGGGGGGCATAATAAGTGATTGAACCAGAAAATGTCCTAATTATTAGAAGAAATAAGCAGAAGTATGTATGGGTTCTTCAGTTTAGTTTGAAATTACTTATAAAAAATAATACATACACAACAGAGAAAAGCAAAACAGACGTGACAAAATGTTAAAAATTATGAGTCTAGGTCAAGGGGACATTGATATTTATTGCATTATTCTCTGTAAGCTGAAAATTTTTAAATAAAAAGTTAAAAAATATTTTCCTCCCATGTATTCTTTCTCAAGATGCCACTAAAGAATATTCCCCATGCAAGTGAGGGAAAATAAACCAAGTATGTGGAAGATGTGGGACATGAATTCTCGAGCATTAGAAGAGACAGTAAAGAGAATCCCTAGGGTGATGGTGAAGAGGGAGCCCAGGATGACCATTAAGTGCCAGATGCAAGAGGCAAGCAATTTAGGCTGGAGTCAGCCAGGAGTCTGAGCAAGATTTTATAGATTAAAATTAATGGACTATCTGGCTCATATCAGTATCCTGAGAGAGTGAGAAAAGTTAATGTGAAGAGTTAATACATAGTAAACTCACAGAAAGCTAACAACAGAAAAAAAAGATCATTATTATCTCCAAAGTAATAATTGTACAGGATACAACTACATCTTGTTCAGCATTTACACATTCACAATATAAAATTTCTGATAAAAATAAGACTATAATCTATTGTAAAATATCAATAAGCAATGCTTACTATTTGTGAGAAATCAAGATGCAACCAGGCAAGCATACTGCTCACACAAAAAAGTATAGCACAAGTATATCTGCCAAGAGAAACTAAAGTAGTATTCTAATCAACTTTGTGAACCACGTAACTTTTTAAGCTATATGCAAAAGGGGTTAGAAATGTGGCCAATCGCTGGTCTAGGATGTGTGAAACCCTGGATTCAATATAACAGAGGGAGGGAGAAGGGGACTTGCCAGGTAAAGAGTGGCCCCTACTATAATTCCAGGACTTGGTGACCCCAGACCCCAAGGATAATAAATATAAATTTCTGTAAATTAAGAAATTTATAACATTTAGACACCTTTAATCACATCACTTGGAAGCCAGAGGCAAGTGAATCTCCTGAGTTCTGGGCCAGCCAAGGTTATATAAAGAGACTTTATCTCAAGCAAACAGAAAAAAATTATAATTTCTTAAATGTAAGTTATCTAACCAGGCATGGAGGTACAAACCTGTCACCTTGGTATTTGGGAGGAAGAGGCAGAAAGAGCAGACTTCACAGTCAGCTTTGGCTATACTAGCCACAATGTGAGTTGGAGGCCATCAGTAAACTGGATAAAACTGAAACAAGCAACGGACTCGGGTGAAGGATCAGGAGCCTCTAATCCCACACAAGAAGCAGGAGATTGTTGAACTCAAGGTCAGCCTGAGCGAGTAAGATGTCTCAAAGGACAAATAGTAAAATATCTCATAACTATTAGGCATAGACTTTTAATTCTATCTCATACACAAAATCCTATCTCAAACAACAATAACAACAAATAAACAAAGACACACAGACAGTCATCTTGTGGATGAAGATGGGAAAAATTATTCTCTTTAGAGTCACACATCCCCAATATTGCATAATACTGCATAAATACAAGACTTTGATGAGTTGTTATAGGGTTAAAAAACTAGGAGACATGAACTAAGTATTTATTTCAAATAATATACTCTGAAACCCTAAGGCATTTCCATTTTTGACTTTAAAAAGCTCTGAAATATTTCATAGTACAGCATCTAGAGAGCTGTACTAACAATCTGGGTATCCCCATTATCTCAAAGTCTCAAGGACTGGAAGACTTTCTTAAGAAAATATTGCTAGTGCACACCTTTGAGCCCAACACTTGGGAGGCAGAGGCCAGCCTGATCTACAGAATGAGTTCCAAGATAGCCAAGCCTCCATAGAGAAACTCTGTCTCAAAAAACAAACAAAAAAATATTGCTTGGCTAGGTATTGTGTTTAAGGCCAGCCTGTGCAACATAATATATAAGATCCTATCTCAAACAACAATAACAACAAAATAAACAAAGACATGCAGACAGATAGATAGACAGCTAGGTGGGGGAAGAGAGACAGATCACTGGTTAAGAGTGCTAGTTCCAGCTGGGCGTTGGTGGCGCATGCCTTTAATCCCAGCACTTGGGAGGCAGAGGCAGGCCGATTTCTGAGTTCGAGGCCAGCCTGGTCTACAGAGTGAGTTCCAGGACAGGCGGGACTACACAGAGAAACCCAGTCTCGAAAAACCAAAAAAAAAAAAAAAAAAAAAAAAAAAGAGTGCTTGTTCCACAATCATAGGGACCAGAATTGAAATCCCAACACCCATGTAACAAGCTGAGAGTCTCTGAAAACATCTACAACCACAGCCACAAGGATTATTGGACAAGGATGACCTCTTGCCTAGATAAGCCCCAGGCTTGCTTCCAGACTAGGCTGCCTGGGCCTCAGGCTCAGGGATAGACCCTCCTAAGGCATAAGCAAAGAAGGATAGTAGACACCAGACTTGCTCTTCTGGCCTCCACACATGCATAGATAAATAAATAATTTTAAAATACATTGATTTATTTGTTGTTCCCAAGACTTCTAGATCTGTTGAGGCACTATATTAGCATTGGAGGACTAGAGCAAGAAAAATATTTACAGTTTAAGGCAACATTCCTAATTCTTTTGGAGTTAAACCTCTCCCTAAAATTACACAGAAGTTGTAAGGTGCAGATAAGAACTGCCTACTGAGAATATAACTCATGAGGCTCTAAATTCTATTCTAGCACCAAAAACCAAAAATAAAATCTCCTTAAATTTAGTTGACCTATGAAACATTAGATTAGATGATAAAATACATACAAACTGCTAGTTTTAAATGAAAAGAACCAATGAAAAATATCCCTGCCAAGCAGTGGTGGCACACAGCTTTAGTCCCAGCTCTGGGAAGACAGAGGCAGGAGGAGTTTGAGACCAGACTGATCTACAGAGTTCCAAGACAGCCAGGGCTACACAGGAAACTCTGTATGGAAGGGGAAAAATCATATTAAGTGGAAAACTGGACCAGAAACTTCCTAAGATACTTTGGCAGGGGGGAGGTTTAAGACAGAGTTTCTTTGTATAGCCTTGGCTGCCCTGGAACTTGGTAGACCAGGCTGGCGTCAAACTCAAGAGATCCACCAGCCACTGCCTCCTGAGAGTTGGGATTGAAGATGTGCACCATAAACTATTGACTTATGTGAAATGGAATCAAAGAAATTAAACAGCTTGTCTGCCAGACTCAGGAATAGCAATACATACTAAAGAAAAAATGCAAACAACCCAAGTATCCATCATCATGAACTAATCTGATATTACCTCTAATAAAATTAAAAACGAATTAATCAAGCTTCTACCAGCCTTACTATCCTCAGATATGTGTATATGCAGGCACACATACATGTAAGCAATGACTAAATCTGAATGGCTAAAGACTGAGTGAAAAGCTTCACTTTTGAGTTTATTTCTATCATAAAAGAGATTGGCCATAATTCATAAATGAGATCTTAAGAAAAAAAACTTCAAAATCTATGTCTATTTTTCAAACTTAACAAGTTCATTCAAAAATTTCAAATGTCATGTTATCATGTCAAAGAAAATTATCTATACAGGCTGACTCTAAGAGATGACCTCCTTCATAATTTATATATACGGTCATGTGATTTCAACCCCCAGTGTTATAAAATAGTAACTATTTTTGTAGTTCTTCAGGTAAGGAAGGGTCAGAACAGAATGTTGAAAGGATGGAATGAACTTAAGTCTCAATTAACAACATTGGAAAGTGGCATCAATTGAGGACATCACCCTTTCTGGTTTTGTTTTCTACTTTTTTTTTTTTTTAGGATTCTTCTTATGCAGCCCTTGGCTCATCTGGAACCCGCTGTGTAGACCACACTGGTCTCAAACTCATGGAAGTCCTCCTGTTTCTGCTCCTGAGTTGTGAGATTACAGGCAAGGGCTATACAACACCCAACAAAATCCCTTATTGTGAAACTTTTGACCTGTCTCTTTTAATCATCCTAAAACCAGATGGTGTAATGGCAACTTGAATAAGTAACAAATTGGTAAGAGAACTCAATCATTAGAATATACTTACTGAAGACTAACTAGCTCAATTTGTAAGAGCTTATGCCAGGTTAGATGCATTCTTCCAAGTAAGTGCAGCATTCCTGTAACACTACTATCAAGTGTTCTGTCTCTATCATGTCAAATGAACCATTGCATTCAAGGAAAGCTGAAAATTATTACAGACAGACAGACATAAACTACTTAAATAGAAATCTGTTTAAAAGGTGGATGGATTAATGAGGACTACTTTCAAATGGTAGTCCCCTCAGCAGTGATTAAGATTTACTTTTCAGCCTATAAGACTTCAGTGTTTATTCACAAATCTACTGGTTTAAATGTATGGAAATATGCTTGATGTGTGGCTTCTACAGTTATTAATCTTTAAGAACATGCTAGCCGAGTGGTGGTGGCGCACGCCTTTAATCCCAGCGCTTGGGAGGCAGAGGCAGGTGGATTTCTGAGTTCGAGGCCAGCCTGATCTACATAGTGAGTTCCAGGACAGCCAGGGCTACACAGAGAAACCCTGTCTTGAAAAACCAAAACCAAAAAAAAAAAAAAAAGAACATGCTAAGGGTGGTGAGATGGTTCAATAGTAAACGGACTTCAGGCTCAAGCATGGAAACTTGAATTTAATCTACAGGGGAATGAGAGAACTAACTCCCTAGAATTGTCTTTTAACCTTACCCTGCTCCCTCCTGTGCCCACACATATGTTTTTTAAAAGTTAGAGAATGCCAGGTGGTGACAGCACACGTCTTTAGTCCCAGCACTCAGGAGACAGAGGCAGGCAGATCTCTGAATTTGGGGCCAGCCTGGTCTACAGAGAGAGTTCTAGGATAGCTAGAGCTACACAGAGAAACCCTGTCACAAAACAAAACAAAAAGTTAGAGAATGATAAAATAACTTTTTTTCTGAATTGTTTCAAAGAGTAGCCTAGCCTTTCTCAAGTAAAAACATTAAATTTAAGTGTATTACTGCACAATTTTAATTGTTGGTTCCTCATCCAATAATTAAGGTATTAGCTACCTTAAAACTGAAAACAAAACAAAAAACAGGGCTATCTAAATTTTTTTGGACATTCCAAAATGACATCATCTACAAATATCTTGGGTCCTATTCAAGGACCTGGGACTCATGTGACCTGGAGGCTGTAGGTGATCATGCCTATTTTAAAGAAAGGTACAGTGGGGCCGAGAATGCTACACTGGTGATGTGCCTTCTTAGCATCCACAAAGCCCTGGTTCAGTCCCCAGCACTGCATAAAATAGATTTGAAGACCAAGGAGACAGCTCAGCACATAAAAACACATGGCAGGAACCCACATGGTAGGAGAGAACCAACTCTCATAAGTTGTCTTCTGACCTCATGTGAGCTTGCACAAGACACACACACACACACCTGTAATCCCAGAAGGTAGCTCAGCTGGTAAAGGGGACTGTTATTGAGCTGATGCTCTCCGTTCAATCCCCAAGGCTCACATGATATAAGAGTAAACAGATATCAGACTGTCTTCTGACCTCCACATGGCAGGCATGCTTACATTCCCCACAAAAAATAAATAGAAAAAGACCCATTCCCAAAGGTTGTCCTCAGACCTTCACACATGCACCTGAGCACCTGCATGACCACACACACACACACACACACACACACACACAAACACACAACCAAATAAATGTAAAACAAAAAAAGGAAAAGGGTAAAGGAAAAGCTGGGTGTGGTAGGGCACCCTTTAATCCCAGCACTTGGAAGGCAGAGGCAGGCAAATCTGAGTTCAAGTACAGCCAGGGCTATACACTATGAGGAATAACCATATGGGGGTTGGGGGGAGAACACAGAGCAGAGTATGTCAGCACAAGCCTACAATCCTTGTACTTGAGACACTGAGACAGGAGAATTCCAAGTTCAAAGCTACATATTTGAAGACCCCCAATTAAAAACAAAACACTGGCTTCAGACCAGTTAAACCAGTCTGTGTGACAGGTAAAAATTTCCTACTTATTAGCTGAAAAGTGCTCTACACCTGAACTTGTTCACAGCACTTTAGAGTTCTCCAAGACTAGCTTTCACAATGACAATGCTTTGATATTACCTAGTCATGGTCTGATGTATAAATTCAGTATTTCCCAACTTTCCCTTCCATTTTGAAAATGACTTAATCTTTTCTTTGATGTATTTCTATTCTCTGGTAAATCGCAAGCAAAACCTCTACAACACTAATAAGCACAGGCAGTTTTAGAAATTAGTATTTTACTGTTGACATCGTTCAAACCCACAGGCTTTGCTAATTATCATTGGGGTCACATCAATACTTCTGCTAAGGTTTAAATAGTATTTAGAAATAAACTGAAGCCAAAGAAGTGGGAAGAAACTTGCTATTTTGCAGCAAGTAAGCACCTACTACCTACACGGCTAAGAAAAAAAAATCCTACTCTGCTAGACAACAACGCTTTTCCAACAAGTGTTTGTCAAATGAACACAAAAAATTCCCAAGATAGATGTCAAGGGCATCCCCATTCACAGAGCAGCAACAGACAAATGAGGGTTTTCCTATCCACTAAGAGAGAGGAAACTAAACTATGTAACCAAGGAAAGCATACTTCCCAGCCTGAACTGTATAATTAGAGGGAAAAATGAAACAGAAAAGTCAAGAGAGAACAACTTCTGAGAGTGAAGGCCAGGTTATTAGATTTATTCTGCACATTGGGAAGTTTCTGAAACACTGTTATGTAGACACGGAATCAGGAAATACTAGAGCCTTTTGATTTGTCTTAAATCTCCTAACAAAATCATCTAAAATTATTTCCTCTGATACTCCTTTATGCCTCTATAAAAATCCACAAGGCCTACATGAAGCCCCTGATTTTTAAAGCTTATTGGAAATGTCTACTTGCTGGATACCCAAATCAAAACTATATACATACCGGCCCAGATGTGGGCAGAATTTCCACTCACGTTTTCCTCTGAAATCTTTAGCTTCCTATCACCTTCCTACGTCTTATCCCTAATAGCTGCCCTAAATTAGCAAGCCAAACGCCAAAGGGAGACTTAAGAACTGGTGAGCACGCTTTTACTACTTAGGATCCCTCATAGAAACCCACAAATCCTGCGAGCAGGAACTGGCAAAGGGACAGCCCGCCTGGCCCGGGCTCTCCCCGCGATACAAAGGCACAGTGAGTGCCACAGCAGCCCGCGCCTCTGCGCCGCACACCTCTCTCCACAAGAGAGGAACAAGACTTTCCGTGCAACCAGACCCAACCCTCAACACCCTCCTCCCACGTGGTCTTCTCCCTCTCGGAGCCCAGGACAGACGCAAAGAATCAGACCCGCAAGTAGGCAGCAAGCACGGGGCAGGCACACTGGTTCCTCCCTAAGGGCCCTGGGCGGTACTCCTCCCAGGTTCCGGGGTCTCGGCCCGCAAGCCGCCAGACCCCAGAGCCCTCCACGCGAAGCTCGAGCGAGGGGACTTGGAGGCCGCGGAGCTGAGGAGAGGACTCGGCTGCCCGGCCCGGGGTCTGCATGGGATGGAGCCCCACCGCGTGCCGGCGGAGGCTGGGAGGCCGCCCCCTGCCGGCTGCCCCTTCGCGGCCCGGGCCGCTCCGGATTGCGCTGCGGCCCTCGCCTCACCTCAGGCTGGCGGCACCCAAGGACCGACGGTCGCTGAGCCCCTGTGCCGAGTTGTGCTGGGCGGGAGGCGACGCCGGCGGCTCGGCGATGGCTGACAGAAGCCCGGCAGGCCTGCCCCACACCGGGGCCGAGGAGGGCGGGGCTTCGGCGGCCTGCCCCGCCCCCGGCCCGCCCCCGCCCGGCCGCCCACCTCAGCCGCCCAGCCCCATTAGGTCCGCGCGCGTCCGGGGTTACTCCAGGCCGTTCACCTCCGACCCCACTCCGGGCAGCCGCGCGGTCCGGGCGCCTGGGGGAGGGGACGAGGCGCGGGCTCCGGCCGGCGTCAGCCAATGGGCGCGCGGCGCGGGGCGGGGCGACGTGAGGCGATGCCGATGGTCCGAGCGCCTCTCTGCCATTCGGGGCCGAGCGGTGCGAGGGCGGGCGGGTCTGGGACGTGGTGGGTGCCCCTTCTGCCTGGGCGGGTTTGGAGTCAGCCCAACGGCTCCACCTCCCGGCGGAGAGCGGAGTAGAAGCCATGGTTCTGCTCGAAACTCTCCGCAAGGTCCTGCAGGCGAGTAGCGCGGGAAGGAAACCCAGGAGAGCCAAGAGGTGCAGTCGGTGATGTACTGGCCCTGAATGAACCGTAGCTTTGCTAGTCCTGACACTCTAATGAGGTCCGTGTCATGCCTGTCCACTGCCTTCAGATTAATGCAGGCTAGCCAATGCAACTAATGCATCACCAGCCCCTTTGCTTAGCTCCCCAGCCTACCTCAAAAGGAGCTGCTGATGCTGGATCATGGAGTATTTCTGAAGAGAAGTGTTAGTAAAAATGTTTGGTAGGTAAGGCAGGGTACAAAGAACAAGCGGTCTCATGCCTGCCCTCAACAGTAAGTGCCAGGGAGTCCTGACTTCTTAGATTGCTTTACATCCTTTACTGAGGTTGCTCCAAGCCTTTTGAGGTGAATGAAGCCAATAAATGTCTCTAATTGTATCACTTCACAACAAGACTTTAATGGCAGTGTGTATTGAAGATTAATGCTGATTGGAAGACTTCACAACACAATCCAACCTTTGGGCATAAGTGCCGTGACACTGAGAGGAAATCCATTCGACAAGAATGGGCTGAGTTCTAATCTATTGCAAGAATTCAGAGGAGCACCCAGAGTTCTTTTCCCAATCCCCACAAGCCTATGATGAAGGCCAGGAAAGGTACAGAAGAGGACACTGTGGCCAGAAGAGTAGTTCCGTGCCAGAGGGCAAAAAGTGAAAAGGGTGGAAAGCCACACCCCAGGAAACAAATTCTTGGAAGGAAGCTAAGACAGGAAGATATTAAGATTGGTCAACAGGAACAATGGCATCCCTTATTACCATTAGGTAGCAGCTTCTCCAGAAATTTACCCACTCACTTTTGAAGTAATAAGGATTAGAAACAAATTGGGGAATTCACAGATTTTATAAAACAGTGACCTATATTTTAATAGTAACTGTGTCATTGGGATAAATGTCAGCTGAACAAAGGAAATTCGAAGCTTAAAAAAATAGATAATTGAGCAAGACTTTCTGGTTTAACAAGACATTCGACTTACTGACTAAGAATAATCTGGGAAGCTTTGCCTCTCCACAGTTGTGTTCTCTGAAGCTGGCATGAAGAAGTGACCAAGTAAGAAGAATTTAAAATCTTGAAGTCATCCCTTATTCTTTTACCTTTTAAATGCTAAAGTCTCTTTCTCTGGGATTCTTTTTTTTTTTTTTTTTTTTTTTTTTTTTTTTGGTTTTTCGAGACAGGGTTTCTCCGTGTAGTCCTGGCTGTCCTGGAACTTACTCTGTAGACCAGGCTGGCCTCGAACTCAGAAATCGGCCTGCCTCTGCCTCTCAAGTGCTAGGGTTAAAGGTGTGCACCACCACCGCCCGGCCCTTCTTTCTCTGGGATTCTTAATGATGTTGCTGTTTGTCAGCTTTAGGAATGTCACAATAATGAGCTTACCCTCAAGTGTAATATTCAAATAGTCCCGCTCTCGGGAGGGCCAGTGAGTAGGCTCGGCAGGTGAAGTAGTTTGCCACCAAGCCTGAGGACCTAAGTGCTATCGCAGCCCACATGGGAGGAGAAAACTGAACAGAGTTCACATGTATGCTGGGGTATGAAAATGTCTACACACATACACACACAAAAAACTGTCAAAAAACTTAAAACAAACTACTCAAGGTAAGGCCTAATGAAAGAGCTCTAAGAGTACACTTACACGGCAGAGGCAGGAAAATCGGACCTTCAAGTTTGTACCTAGCCTGGCCTCAGGAGACTGAAGAAAGACACAAAACAACAAAAAGCTAGAGGAAGCAAAACCAAGAATGAGTTAGGATAGCCCAAGACCACTCCCAAAGAATCTGCTATCAAATGCTAAGACACCTGAGCAGAGAGCCGGCAAGGGGTTGTGTCTGTAAGACAGTAACTCCTGGAACTGGAACCACTCCTAAGTTGTACTGTTTGGGACAGGCCAAGACCTGCCCATCCTACTGTCGGCATTGTAGAGCTAGTCTCCATGAGTCCTTGCCACACAAGCTGTGCATCTGTAAGACATGGAAGAAGAAAGCCAAAGGGTGGAGAAAACATACTATACAAGACTAACAGGTAGAAGAGAAGAAGGATGAGTATATATTCTAGAAACTGGAACTAGAGGTCTTTTCTGGGATGAATTATACCCCAAAACCCAATGCTGAAGTCCTACAAGATATGAAGGGAATGTAGGGTGGAGATAGAGTCTTTAAAGATATTGTTAAATTAAAACATCATTTAGGGTAGACCCTAGTAAAATATGACTGGTAAAATTAAACAGATGGATATTAAAATACAGATAAACAGAGAAGATCCTGAGAAGACAGTGATTGATAAGCCTAGAAGAAAATTTTCCGAAGGAAATTAACACTGTTGACATTTTTATTATGGACTTCTAGCCTCCAAAAAAAAAATGTGAAGAATTCTATACTGTTTCTGTAGTGTGGTATTTTGTTGTAACAGCCCTAAAAGAATACAAGGCCTTCAGGGTTTTTTTTAAAGTCTGGTCCCTACATAAGAGAGATGGAGAGATGACTCAGCAGCACTGACCATTCTTCCAAAAGACCTGTGTTCAAGTCCCAGTACACACGTGGGTGGCTCACACAGTCTAATTCTAGTTCCAGAGGACAGCAGGTCCTCTAGACACTGAACATATCCAGTTCTGACATGCTCTTCTGGCCTTTTCAGGTACCAGGCACACATGTGGCACATAACAAATATGCAAGAAAAACACTCATACACATAAAAAATATTTTTAAAAAAAGATTATGTAAAGAGGAAGCCAGCTTTTCCTGTAAGTGGTCTGAGGTGACCTATAAAAATGGTTCACTACTCTCTTGACCCAGAAAACCCTACAAAAGCATGTAAATCAAGAGGTTCAAATCATTGTGTTCACTTTAAGAAGGTGAAACTGTCCAGGCCACCTTTTCAAAAAAGCCACCGAATACTTGAAACATGTGACTTTAAAGAAGCAATGTGTGCCCTTCTAGCTGTATAATGGTAAGGTCAGTAGGTCATCCAGACCAAACAGTGGGACAGGACAAAGAGTGTAGCTCAAAAAGAATGCTGAATTTTTGCTGCACGTCCTTAAAAATGCAGAGATTGTGAACTTAAGAATTTAGATATAGGTCGTCTAGACGCTGAACATACCCAGGTGAGCCAAGCATCTACAAATTTACAGAGCTCACGTGCAGATTACCCCACACGTGACTCCCCTGCCATACTGAAGGGGAACAAATTATTCCCCAGAAGAAACTGAAGAAACAAAACTTATGACGCAGGAATAAATTTAGCATAAATAAGTGAAAGTTTATTTTAAGAAAAGGAAACTGAGCACAGTGTGTGCCTGTAGTCTAAGCACTCTGGAGGCTGAAGCAGGAGGATCAAGCATCAAGACAATCCTTGCCTATATAGTGACTTTGAGGCTAGCTAGACTACATGAAGCAAAACTAGACTCCCAAACAAAACTATTAAAAGTGAAGTTGTGTAAATGATGTCAGGAATTGATCCTAAGCATCCCAGCTACCTTCACGTGGTACTCATTCCCTGTGTGAGACTTTTCTCAGAAAAGTCTGTAAGGTCCTGTCTTTACAATGATTACAATCTGTTTGGGAAGACAAAAAGAGCACTTTTTGGTTTGTTCTTGACCCAGGGTTTCTCTGTGTAGAGCTGGCTGTCCTGGAACTTGTTTTGTAGACCAGGATGGCCTCAAACTCAGAGATCCACCTGCTGAGTGCTGAGGTTAAAGGCGTGCACCACCACTGCCCAGCTAAAACTAGCACTCTTTTTTTTGTTTGTTTGTTTGTGTTTTTTTTGTTTGTTTGTTTTTCAAGACAGAGTTTCTCTAAAACTAGCACTCTTAAACAGTAACTATATCTCACTCCTTAGATGATAGCCATGTAAATTTGTAAAGGGCATAGGTGAGAGAGGATAGATTCTCAAAAGCAGATAAACCCATATATATCTAAATAGTATATTAGTATTTTCCATATAGTTCCATTTGGCAGTCATTTCTGCTTAAGATTAGAGCAGTATTTCTCAAGGTGTGTTCCACTGGCCGCTGGCCGCCTGTACTAGGAACACTGGAGTGCTTGTTTAAAGTGTAGATTCCTGATGCAGCAAGATGGCTCAACCTGTGAAAGTTCTTGGCACTAATCATGATGACCTGAGTTTGATCCCCAGGTCCCACATGTTGGAAAATAGAATTAGAACAGCCTCCCACAAGTAATCTCTCCACATCAGCACCATGTCATGTTTATATCCACATGGGTGTGTACACACATGAACACATACACAGACACACACAAGTGTATATATGTATGCATAACTTTTTAAAAAGAAAAATGCAAAGTCTTTTAAAAAGGAAACCTGGTAATTGTTCACAGTGAAGTTTGACAACACAAGTTTAGTATTTGGCATTATTGTTCCTCTGTCTGCTGTTAGAGTGTCATGTTGAACAGCAGTCTCCAACACCTGCATTTGTAAGATGACAATCTTCATGTCAGGCTTGGGTTGAATTAAAGAAGAAAAGAGTGCGTAGTCTTGGAGCTGGTGGAGCTCAGCTGTAAAGCAGTAAAGCATCTGCCTAGCATGCATGAGGCCCTGGGTTTAATGCCAGGACCACAAAAGGGAGGGAAAGGAAAGAAAGTGCCTCCTTAATGGAAATGCAGCCTCATAGGTAAAATTCCCAGATGTCAGCTGAGTATGGTCACAAAAACTGGTAATCCCAGCACTCCGGAGGCAGTAACAGGATCACAAGTTTGAAGGCAAGCTAATCTGCATAAAGGGTTTGAGGTCAGCCAGGGCTACATAGTGAGACTCTAAATAAAATAAGATAAAACAAAATCACAGGACCATTTTGGAATGACCCCCAATATTCACAGTCTGACCTGGTTTCTAGCATTTGCCATAACTGTTTTTTTTTTGTTGTTGTTGTTATTTTTTCAAGATAGGGTTTCTCTGTGTAGCCCTGGCTGTCCTGGAACTCACTCTGTAGACCAGGCTGGCCTCGAACTCAGAAATCCACCAAATCCACCTGCCTCTGCCTCCCAAGTGCTGGGATTAAAGGCATGCGCCACCACTGCCTGACTTGCCATAACTGTTTCTTATACTTTTCCTCTGCTGTCAGATATATCATTCCTCATTTTCTTTGTTTTTTTGTTAATCTTTTAGTCCTTGAAAATCTTGGGGCTGGAGAGATGGTTCAATGGTTAAGAGCACTAGTTGACTAGCTGCTATTCCTGAGGATCCAGATTCAATTCCCAGCACCTACATAGCCTCTCACAACTGTCTATAATTCCAGTTCCAGGGCTTCTGAGACCCCCTGCCCCAGACATACACGCAGGCGAAACACAAATGAACATAAAATAAAAATGAATTTTAAAAAAGAAAGAAAATCTCACTTTCTCTTGGATGCTAACTCTTCCCCAGCCTCCATTTATCTCTTTCCTATGCATCCTAGCAGAAGCATCCTACCAGCACAAAGTATACTATGTTAATTCTGCTGTAATTTTGTATGCATGCTGAAGACAGCATCCTACAGTTTAATATAAGGTCAGGCATAGATACTAGTTACTGCTTCAATGATTGAAATAAAGATTAGCACTAAGTGGGAGTGGCATAGGACTTTAATGCCAGCACTTAGGAAGCAGAGGCAGGCAGATTACTGAGTTTGAGGATGCCTAGTCTACAGATTAAGTTCCAGGACAGCCAGGGCCACACAGAGAGACCCTGTCTCAAACAACAACAACAAAACAAAAACAGCAAACAAAACAAAAAGGGGAAGACAGACAGACAGACAGAAAGAAAGAAAGAAAGAAAGAAAGAAAGAAAGAAAGAAAGAAAGAAAGGAAGGAAGGAAGGAAAGGAAAGAAAGAAGGAAGGAAAGAAGGAAGGAAGGAAAGAAAAGAAAGGAAGGAAGGAAGGAAGGAAGGAAGGAAGGAAGGAAGGAAGGAAGGAAGGAAGGAAGGAAGGAAGAGAAAGAAAAAAGATATAAAGAAAGATAGACAGATAATTTAACACCTTACCTGAGAGGCCACTGCACTCTTGATCTCTGCCTATCAGTCTTCACTTTGCCTTTGGGAGGCAAAGCCTCCAGTAAGCTACTTAGCAGCTCTGTTGATAATCAGAATTCAAGAAAGCCAGTCCCTTGCCAAAACTGTGACCCCAGTTTAAGATAAAAGGCACAGAGGTCTTATCTGAACACCAGTCCCTTTGCCCTGGTCAAGCACTCAGGTTTGTCCAGAGTTAAGAGTCTTTCAGAACCTCACACCATAAGGTCAGAAAATCTCCTCAGGGTGGCCTCTTTATAAGACCGGTCCTGGTGTCGAAAGGCAAGATTCCATTGCATAATGAAGGACAGTGTTTATACTGGAGACTGCCCACGGTGTTTTCACATGGACACCAGGGGTTCCACAGGCTACTTGGGTTTTCACAGGACATTTCAGCTCTCTCTCCTTCCTCCCAAACACGTGCAGGCCCTAGTTGTATTTTAGGCAGTTCCACATTAGTTTTTCCCTGCATGAGACCTGTACCCATGGTGTGGTATGAGTGTGCATGTACTCGTGCATGTATGTGTTTGTCTGTGGCATAATGTGCACACATATACATGCATATACACCCATACTTCAAAATTAAACACCTGGAGAAATGTTAAAGACCTTTTACTTAAAGGCAGGAAAATAGGTTGATTTATTTCATTGTTGCTTAGTCCTGGGATTCTGACCTTGTGTTACTCTGCTTTACAACCTACACACCTCATTCTCCTACACCCATGAAAGGCTTCCTGGCTAATTATTTCCCTCCCCTGTCATTATCTCCTGTTTAGATCTTTCCAGTATCTCTATTACATCTATATCAGACTTGGCATTTTCCTGCCGCATGTTTAGGCATTTGTCTTCCTCAAATACCCTCAACACTCCATTGCTGCTGTTGCATATGAAGCACAGTAAATCATAAAAGTAACATAATATTTGCAGTATTTACTATCAAGAAACACTGATCCATTACTCAACTTCTTTTTATCCTTTTCATTCCTTTCAGCCTTTACTTTTTGTTTTTGGGTTTGTTTGTTTTTTTTTTTTTGAGACCCGCAGCCTGAGATAGCCCAAATTCTTTATTCTTCTACTTCTACCTCCAGAGGGAATACAGGCATGTGCTAACCATGCCTGTCTTCCTTTATTAGATCTTTACCAGATTTCAGTGCCCCTGTCTTTAAAGAGAAAACTACTTCTGATAAATAGCCTAGATAAACAGTAGAAAGCTAGCACACAAACCCTGTGTATCCACGGACTTCCTGAGCCAATGCAACTGATTAGCTTAATGAAAACAAAGGATAATGACAATCAAAAGTAATACAAGGAAATGTAGCTTAAATCAATGAGTGAGGTGACCATAATCTCTTAAATAGCGGGTCAGTACAAACTGAGAAGAACTGATTCTTAGGAATCTAAGCCAAGATAGGGGAAGCTTTTTTTGTGGTATAGATTATCTAAAAACAAAACACAAAAACAAAAAACCCTTGAGCTCTTTAATCAGAGAGACCATGCCTAAAATCCTGAGCAGTCACTAGTTTTGTCACTAATTAGACTGTGAACAAGTGACTCCTTTTCTGTGTCTCTGCTTCCTTGACTATACATGGGTGGTATTTGGATGAAATAGAGTCAAAATGTAAAGCCCTAGTCCAGAGCTTGGAACACAGGAAGGAAGCAGAAAAAAGTACTTGCTCTTTTCTCTTCAAGCCCCCTTCACCCATTTTCTATGAGCACTTAGAACACCTTGACCTATGGATGCCCTAGGGAGTTCTATGTTACTAAATTCTATTGTACTAATTCAGCATAGCAGAGCATGTGGAAAAACCAAGCAGCATTATGAATCCCTTACCCATGTTTGGAGAGAAGGAGCAAATGTCCATGATCTAAGGTTTGGGGACCGACCAAAGGGATCCTCAGGTTCATTTCATGTCCTACTAAAACAGTTCTTTGACCCCCTCTGCCCAGAATATGAGACAGGGAGCTGAGGAGATGGCTCAATAGTTTAGAGTACTTGTTACTCTTGCAGAGGACACAGTTTGATTCCTAATACCCAATGGTGGTTCACCACTATCCATGACTTTAGTTCCAGGGCCTCTGATGCTCTCTTTTGACCTCCAAGGGTATCAAGCATACATGTAGTGAATATCTATACATGCAGGCAAAACACTTGCACATAAAATGAATAAATCTAATTTAAAAATTTAAAAAGAATATAGAGCAAGTACAAGTAGAATTATTAATGAAAACAACTTCTTAGAGAAATAATCTACTATAAATAGTCAAGCTGAACATAACTTACATACCCTCTAGCCAGCTTCAGCCTTTGTATTTATACCTGGGAAACTTTCAAATATGCTCCCGGAATATTACAGCAATAAAGTATTTAAATTGTGCTATATTCATACACTGGAATATTATAAAGCAGTAAGTACAAACAAAACTTGCTACATGAAACATTATGAATCAATTTTAAAATTAGTCCTGAGCCAAAAAAAAAAAAAAGATATACAGAGCCTGTTGTGGTTGGTGGTCCTTGCCTTTAACCCCAGCACTCGGGAAGTAGAAGCAAGTGGATCTCTCTGTGAGTTCAAGGCCAGCCTGGTCTAAATAATGAGTTCCAGGATAGGAAGAGCTGTGTAGAGAGACCCCTGACTAAAAACAACAACAAAACAAAATTTTTTTAAAAACTTTAAATTAATAAACAAAAAAAGAATATTTAGGTTTCTAATTTAAAAGATAGGCAAGGCCAGGAGTGGTGATAGGACCTTAATTCCAGGGTGCAGAGGCAAGCAGACCTCTGTGTGTCTGGTCTGGAAGTCTGCTCTGTATGCTGAATTGCAAGACAGTTGGGAATACATAGTGAGACTCACTCTAAATAAATAAATAAATAAGTAAGAGGGAAAATCTGAATGAGTGATAACCAAGTATTTTGATTCGTAAGTATGATGGCTGCCAGGATGAAGTGAAGCCATTGCTTTTATTCCAACCTAAAATTTTTAATCAGAAATTATTTTTAAACAGGCAGAATTCATCTGTGGTGATAAGAATCAGGTAATAGTTATTCCTAAACTGGGCATGGTAGCTTATGTCTACAACCCCCCAGGAGACTGAGGTAAAACCAGGAGACGAGGTAAGACTATCATAAGTTTTAGTTTGACTCTGTCACAAAAAACCAAATTAAGTCATTAAAAAGACTGGTGAGAAGGCTCAGCAGGTTAAGGTACTTACTGCCAAGTTGGCAACCTCACTTCAATTCCCAGAATCCACATGGTAGAAGGACTGAAGCAGTGAAGGTGCAAAGACGTTAAAGAACTTGCTTGAAATAATTCAAGTAATTACTGGACCTCAAAAAAAAAAAAAAAAAAAAAAAGCTAGAATCTTGAAAGGCCTCCTGGCTTCTGGTTCCTCTTCCAGGCCCATTCTGACTGTTTATTCCTTCTTTCCCACTCTCTTCCAGAGGTCACAACTGAACACATAATCTCTACCACTAGATATTTGGGCTTCATTATAGTTTTGTGTCTCTGTTCCACATTCAATTTGACTTCAGGGAATCCATGAGTAGATTGAGTCCCTAGTAACATACCACACACACACACACACACACACACACACACACACACACCACACCAGAAGAAAGAAAAGAAGACTGGTCCAAGAATTTATAAAAGAAAATTGCAGTAAAAATTACAATTTGATTTAAATAAATAAATAAATTTTTTTAAAAAAAGGAAAAAAAAGAAAATTGCAATTTCATCTTTGATGCATGAGATCGCTTTTGGGAAAAAATGAGATTTTCCATCACCTATGACACAGAAGTAAGACTTTAGACCCATTCCTTCCTTTTCTGCAAGGTGGCAGCATTGTCACATGGCAGCTACAGAAAACTTTACACAGCAGAGACTGTGTCAACACCATAGGGAGTAGAGAATTGTGTGATCAGGGTAAAGGAACAATCAACAAAGATCATGAAACCCCTGGGAAAGCCATGGAGCCCTTTAATATGTTCTCCTGCCTTGAGAGAACCAAGCAACTGTGGCAGAGGAAGACAGCAGGCCCAGAGAAGATTTGCTGCCGGGCTGAATGCCTAGCACTTCCTTTATTCTTTCCCTATTTTAGCCAACAAGTTGTCCTTCAGAGATCTGCTATCCATTAATGTTTCCCCACCAAGACTTTGATGCTTAGTTTGGCCAGATTTCAAACTGTATTGATGAGTCAGGACACAGGGTGCTATTTAAAGTGTGATCCGATTACAGTATCACAAAGCCCCTTATGGAAAGTCCTTTGAACCAGCCCTTTATGAGATTATCAATCGTATAAATCAAGTGTTTCAGCCTCCAGAACTTTCTCATGCGTAGCTAAGTCCATGTTGTCTTCGATGGAGCATATTTACAGTTGATAGGAATGCTGTGGAGACTCTGGACACTGACAAATGTCTAACTAGATCTTTTCTTCTTTATGATCTCACCTAGCTATACCATCAAGAAGTCTTTAGAGTCAGGTATAGCAGTATATACTTGTAATCTCCAATCTTATGAGGCAGAAGCAAGAAGATCAGGGGTCAAGGCCAGCCTGGAATACAGAATGAATTCCAAGAAAGTCTGGACTATATGGGAAGATCTCTTTTTTAAAAAGAGTCTTTAGAGCATAATACTAATTATATACTCTTTGCTAAGAGATAAAATTTGAGGGAAAAATTTAATAGCAGCTACTGCCAACTGCAGACAGTATCCCTTGTGCACCAAATCTAGCTTTCTCATAACCTCTTGATCCAGTAGTCATAAGGAAGTTGTTTTATCTATACTCATTCCATTTATTCATAAGTGTGGGAATATACACTATTCCATAGGTATGCCTATGCTCATGTGAACTCATGGTAGTAACTGTAAATGAATCTGAGACATCTTTTGGTTGAGCCTCAGTTTATACAAGGGAAAAACTGAGATCCTAAGTAGCTAAGTCATTTCCCCATGGTAACAAAGACTTGAACCAGAACTCAGTTGTACTGATTCTTAGAGTCCGGTGTTCTCCTTGGTGTAAGGCACTGACTCATTCTGTCCTGGTATCTTTCTCTCTCCTACAATTTGTACCTGTTATTAGGCATCTCTTTATTTCTTAATGATGGTGTATATACCTCTGTGCCTCCATCAGAGAGCTTACCTATGAGTACGTGTCTATCTGCAAGTATGTATAAAGCATATCTTTAGTGTTGATGCCCTTTCTGCTAGAGAAATCTCTAGATAATGACAGTTCTCGTTGTTGGCATCATCAGCGAAGTCAGGGCAGGCCTCCAAAGTCAATCATTAATAAGCAGGTTTGGTTCTTTCTCCAATCAGCTGTATTCCTGGGTCTTCAGGAAACAAGGCAAAATAGTCAGGGTAGAACCAGATAGTGAGAGTGAAACTTGGTTCCAGGACGGTAAAAGCAACGAGAGACAAGGCTGTAAGGGGCTGTGACAGGGTAATAGTGGGCTGTAGACAGTAAGAGCTCATGAGCTTAGGTTGGCATGGATACCATCTTAGTCTTCAGCCTAATGATTGCATCCTATAATTCCAACAAGAACGGTAAGTACATGTCTACCCTGATAAGCTGGGACATCCAAAAGGAAGCCTAGAAAGCATTTGGAGTCTCTTCCATCAGATAGAGACATAGCCAATACCCAATAAGTTGTACTTTGCCAAAGTTACCCCATACCTCCTGTCAGTAAGCCCAGGGAGATATCTATGTGTTTCATGAGATGTCATGAGGGAATGTAGTGTCCTCTTATTTCCTTGCTTACATGGATTACCATAAAGCACGGTCAGACAGCTTCATTGTGAGATGATACCACAGTTTTGTAATTAGCCTCATCTAGAACTCTCAAATCCATGACCCCTCATAAGATGTCACCTTCATGTTTAAGGTGGCAGACTCAAATAGTTTATATGGAGACATTAATGGAGGAGTGCTAGAGGAATGGTGATATGGGGGGGGGGATAGAATGGGACTGTTGGCTACTCTGGTAATTGTTGACTGACTTGAGGATTTCTGTTTGTTTTGTACTGAGGCTTGAAAGACAACATTAGGATGCTAAGCAAGTGCCCCCAGTCCTGGTAGTAAATGCTTATTTAAAATATGATTTTTTTCCAGAGTTTCCTAAACATGTCTTATCTAAAATTAGCTAGCTGGAGGTTAATGCAAAATAATATAAGGTGTAGCAATGGCACACTTATGCAAATTAAGAAAATAAACACCTGGAATTCCAGCACCTGAAAGATAGCTGCAGGAGGATTTAATTAGAACAGAGCCAGCCTGGGCTACAAAGTAAAATAGTCTTTTTTATTTTATTTTATTTTATTTTATTTTATTTTATTTTATTTTTTATTTTTTAGCAGCTAAAGCTAAATGTAGTATAGAATACTTTTTTAAATAATTTTTTATTAGATTTATTTATTTTATGTGTAAATGTTTGGCCTGCATGTAGGTCTGTATACCACATATATACCTGGTGCCATTGGAGGGTGGGGAAGAGCACCAGATCCCCTGGAAATGGAGTTAAGAATAGTGGTAAGCCGCCATGTGGGAGCTGGGAACCGAACTCTAGTCCTCTGCAAGAGCAGCCAGTGCCCTTAACCACTGAGCCATTCCTCTAGAGGATGCTTTTAATCTCAGCACTTGGAAGACAGAGGCAGGTAGCTCTCTGAATTTAAGACCAACCTAGTCCACATAGCTAGTTCCAGGACAGCCAGAGCTACAATAGTGAGACCCTATCTCAAAAAAAGAAAATTAACACAAAAACAAAACAAACAAATAAAACAGAGAAAGAAAATTCCCACACCTTCTGAGTCATATACCACAAAAGCATAAACAACTATGGTCTGTAGCTCTATGGAAATCTAGAGAGCTACATCTAAGGAAGCACATAATAGACCTTCAAGGTTCTCTCCTTGTAACACAGCAGGTAGAAGCCAGGCAATGGTAGTACACACCTTCAGCCCCAGCATCTGGGAGACAGAAGGGCAGATCTGAGTTCAAGGCTAGCCTTGTCTATAGCACTTTTCAGGATGGCCAGAAGTATACAAAGAAACTCTGTCTTGAAAAGCAGATAAAATAAACTTTTAAAAGCAAATGGATGGGTTATTCTCTCAATAACTTAGTAATCACATCTCTTTCATTTTTCTTTCTCTCAGAAAGAATACTCAATTTTATTTATAATGGGGCAATTCCTACTTATTGCATTTGGCCATGTGTTTCAAAGTCTCTTTCAGGAAGTACTTGGTCTCCCCAGTTCTAAGTTTTATAGGCAGAAACTCTTTTCTCTCTGCTCCTGTCTCAGAATTCTAAAGAGAAAGGACCAGTAAATCCTGACCCATTTTTCCTTCCTAGACCTCAGAAAGAGCAGCTGCCAAGTGGAACAGCTGCCCAGCTTCTTCCCAGAGGATGTGAGGAGCAACAAGGATTTTGTAATAAGAGGTAGGGAATGGAGATCTTTCTGGAAAACCACTTTGTCATCCCAGGAGTTTCTTTTTAACCTTTAAAAGATGCCTTATCTCTGTACTTCTTAGTCCAGATCTCAAATATGCTTTTTAAAAAAGATTTATTTTATGTAAATGAGTGCTTTATCTGTATGTACACCTGCATGCCAGAAGAGGGCATCAGATCCTAGGATAGATGGTTGTGAGCCACCATGTGGTTGCTGGGAATTGAACTCAAGACCTCTGGAAGAGCAGTCAGTGCTCCTAACCTATGAGCCATCTTTCCAGCCCCCTCAAATATGCTATTTTAAAGATACATATCTCCTAAGGAGGATGTCTAGAAATGATTTTCTATATTAACCTGACACCTAACGAATGCCTATATAAATCAGATAGAGATGAAGAGACAGAAGGAAATGCACTCAGCCCTCTCTGCATTTCTCTGTGCTGAACTCACTGTAGCTACTTATCTCCATGGGACTCCTTGCAGGAAGAAAAGCAGGACCTGCACAGTTAGTACCATAAACACAGATGGAGGAGAGGGTAGACCAAAGGAGGTCAAAGTGCAGCTGTGGGGTTTAACAGGAGTCAGGAATAAAAGTGGGTTATCTGAGCACTGTGCAGATTAAGAACCAGCTTTGTTTTTCTATTTAGTTCCTCCGGAAATTCACACAGATATCAAAGGAACCCCATTCATCCGAAATCAGACCATAGCTACCCTGAAGTGCCTTGGCTCTGGGAAGAGAGTGACAGTCCACCTTGTATACTCAGAGAGAAGGCCAAAGGTCAAGAACGTTCTGAAGAACCCACCAATCATTACTGCTCTTCCTAGAAACAGCACTGCTTCCCCAAGCTGTCACCTCAGGCCCACATCCCAGTTTCAGAATGGATCCCTTCTAACAGGTAAAGTGAGATCAGAGAGCCGATAGAAGTAGGTTGGCACTAACATTCAGCTGACATCCTTGGTGGGCAGTGTCTACTTTAGTAGCAGCCAAAGCCGCAACGAAACGTCCTGTTCTCCCCTTGGAAAAAAATTGGTGTCCTCTCTGAGAACCAGTTTTCTAATTCCTTTAACAAAAATTTGAAATTATACTTTTATGTTTATATATTTATTGTGTGTGTGTGTGGGTGGGTGCATGTGTGTGTGTGGGCACAGCCATGTATGGAGGTTAGAGGAGAGCTGAGGAC
Organism: Mastomys natalensis; assembly: GCA_021653895.1. NCBI lineage: Eukaryota > Metazoa > Chordata > Mammalia > Rodentia > Muridae > Mastomys > Mastomys natalensis. Next base: position 1,200,047 of record JAJTUV010000176.1, read on the forward strand.
AACTTTAGGAGTCAGACCAAACTTAGGTCTTTAGGCTTGGTGACAGAAGTGCCTTTATCCATTGATCCAACTTACTGGCTCCAGGCCTCATATTTCTAATTTCTAAGACCCCTTTCAGCCCTAGTCTCTTGTGATATTCATAAGGTCTATCTTTTTATATAAAAGTTCTTACTATATATCCCTGGCTGGCCAAAAACTGCTAATATAGACCAGGCTAGCCTCAAATTTACAGCTGTGATATTCATAAGATCTAATTTTTTTGATACAGGTTCTTACTATGTATCACTTGCTAGCCTAGAACTGCTAATGTAGACCAGGCTAGCCTCAAATTTACAACAATCTATTTGCTTCTGCCTCCTGAATTCTAGTATTAAAAGTGAATGCCACCATGCTTCTTTTAATAATAGTTTGTGGGCCAGGTAAGGGGTATATGCCTTGAATTCTAGCACTCAGGAGACAAAGGCAGGCAGATCTCTGTGAGTCTGGGGCCAGCCTGGTCTAATAGTGAGCTCCAGGGCAGCTAGAGCTCTCAACAACAACAACAAAAAAATTAAAAAACAAACAATATTTTGTAAATTTTGATTATTTTTAGTACATACAGTGAAATTTACAAACAGAACATATTTATAGTGAAAAGTAACCCTTCCTCCTACTCCTGTCTCTCAGCACTCCAGTCCTCTCCCTTGGGATAAAAGGAACTACTATTACCTACTGTATTTTCTTCCAAAGACAGCATATATAGGTGTGTATAAATTTTCTCCCCCCAACATCCCTCTTTGGAGATAAAGTCTCCTATAGCCCAGGATGTCCTCTAACTTGCTATGTATACCAAGGCTAGCCTTGACCTCCAGAAACTCCTCCCTCTACCTCTGAAATGCTGGAATGGCAGGCATGAGACACCACTGCAGCTCCTCTGCATGTATGAAAAGCACAGGCACAGCCATATCGTATACGTGTTCTGTACCTTGCTTTTCCCACATGACATGGGTTTGTCTGTGTTCATATCCACTAATGTGACTCATGTGTAGTTGGGTTGTAGATACTGAGTCCAAGGCCTTGAACATGCTAAGCACAAGTTCTGTTTCTGAGTGTATCATGTCAGCAGCCCTACCTCATTCTTCTGAATGGTGTTCTACGATACTGCACTTTATTCCCCTAGTTCACCACTGATAGAAATTTTGGTTCTTTCTATTTTCTTGCTAATATCAAGAACATGAATTCCAAGAAGCAGAGCAGCAGTGTGAATGGCTCATTCAGCCCCACAGCAGTGGCTCCACTTCACACTCCGACTTACACCTCGGGAAACCGAGTGCTCCCAACACAGAGATTCTCAATCTCAACTTCTGCCGTCCTCCTCTTCCTTTTTGTATTCTTTCTGTCAAGTAGTTTCTGACCAATAGGTTAGTATAGAAAGTTCTCCCCAGACTCTGCTGCTGTACTGCTGGGAAAATGACACTCAACACTTAGAGAACCCCAGGGGCCGGGGGTAGAAAGATCACAAGCAGAATGATGGAGAAATAAGCTTTCAAAACCTAGACTAGAGAATGAGAAATAAGTGGGCAGCCATTTTTCTCAGGGTATGGCCCAAGAGCCATAAATTGTTTATCCTTGCATGACTTGAGCGTTTCATTCCCTTTATTATCCTTAAAAAAAAAAAACAAAAAAAAAAAAACACTAAAAGCCAGGCATGGTGGAGCACACCTGTAATCCCATTATATAACATATCAAGTTTGAAGCCAGCTTTGGCTATATGAAATTCTGTTTAAAACAAACCAATTAACTAGTTAATTAAACTCTACTACTGATAATGACAGATTCGAGGGCTCTTAAAACTCAAAACTCAGTGTCAATTCATTTGGACCTTTATTTCCTCTTACCCTGACACCCTGCTTGACCTGATCACAGTACTGGCCTTAAGTCATTTTCCAGAGTGCAGTTCTCTGAGTGGTACTGTATCATTCTATGTACTGTGGGACCCGGGGTAATTAAGGACATTAGCTGTTAGAAACTCAGAACCAGGAAAACTGGGGTTTACGAGGGAGGAAAGTTGCCAAAGACCAACCTACCCTATTGGAGACATTTGCCTTGAGGTGACCTCCAGACTCTGAGCTCCTTCCAGGAGGAAGAGTCTTCCTCCTTCTCCCGGAGGCTCACTCAAGGCAGAGGTTCTGAGATCCAGAACCTGAGCCAGTGCTGTATAGTATTTGAGGTGTGTAAACAGACCACATGGATGTATGGAGGTTAGTTTGGTCCTGATCACCATTCACCACTCACCTCTATGAAACCATGATGACAAATACCAAACAACCATCTTATAAATGAACTTTTAAAACAAACTTTCTCTCCAAGTCTGAAGATGCCTATTCTGAATTTAAATCACATTAAATCACCAAGACATGATAGATCTCAAATAGGTTAGAAGTAAAAACTAGGTAAATAAATGGTCAGACTTAGAAGGATACAGGAGAGATGCACTCTGAAATCGCCATACTGGATGACACCAGTCTACAGAGGAAGGTGTCTAAAGTACATTCAGATGACATAAATGAAAATATCCTCAAAGTAAAGTAAGAATTTGGAATCGTAAGGATGAAAACTTTCAACAACACAGATGGTCAATGTAAGACATGGACCAAACATAAAATGCAGAAAAGGAACATAAGATAGGGGCTGAGGCTGTAGCCCAGTTGACAGAGCAAATGCTTCTAAGCTAAGCTGGTTTTGGTCAGTGTCTTCTCACAGCAACATAAAAGGAACTAAGCCAAGCATTTACGATATAGTTTATATTTCCTGTTCCTACTGCTCAGATTTTATATTTAGAAGCTTTCCAGTTACCCATCAGGTTTCAGATTTCATAGAAATCTATCTGGGTTTCCTTTGGCAGGGCAGGGTGTAGTGTTCCAAGACAGGGTTTCTCTGTGTAGCCCTGGCTGTCCTGGAACTTACTCTGTAGACCAGACTGGTCTTGAACTCAGAGATCTGCCTGCCTCTCTACCTCTCAAGTGCTGGGAGACCTGTTTTTAAAAGGACACAGAAAGATCAAACACCCTATCTGATTTTGTTTTGCCTTTTAACAGACATGTACCCCAACTTACTATGAGACTGAGCATAAGCCTGAACCCCCGTTTCCCCAGCCTCTACCTCCTGATTGCTGAGATCACAAGTGTGCACCACCACACACTCCTGCTTCATCCATTTGATAAATAGTTCTACTTTGTTGAAATGGTCTCACTGTGTAGCCTTGGCTGGCCTGGAACTCACTTTGTAGACCAAGCTGGCCTCAAATTCAAAGACTCACTTGTCTCTGCCTCCAAGTGCTGAGTGTGCAAATATTTTCTTCTTGTGTGACTTTTTCATTTTTGGTGGAGACAAGGTTGTTCTCTGTGTAGCCCTGGCTGTCCTGGAACTCACTCTATAGATCAGAATAGCCTCAAACTCAGAGATCCACCAGCCTCTGCCTCCCAAGTGGTGGGACTAAAGGTATGCACCACCACTCCCCAGTGGAAATAAACTGTATTATCTCAAACGTGTTCTGCCTTGATGATCAGTTACCTCACAGATAAGATCTGAAAGAGATGAACTACCAATGTGGACAACATTAACCCAGTAATAATACTACGCTGATGGATGAGGCCAATTTGATAGAGTGCTGTTATCCCTCTGGCTGCCAGGCAGACTTCTTTTGTCTAGACAATCTCTAGGCTTCCCCACATCTTTCAGACCCAGTTCACCAGTCTGCAAACCGTTTTCCTATTTGCTTTCTCATCTTTGTTTCTGATCTTCACAACACTCCTGAGAAATAGATACAGCTCTTTTTCTTTTTTTTTCTTTTACTACAGCCATATTACAAACAGGGAAACCTAAACTCAGAAATCATGTAAGTTGTCCAAAGTGAGTCTTGTTTATCTTCAAACATACATGTTGCTACCTAACTGCAGTAGGGCCATGGTGGCACATGCCTTTGATCCCAGCACTTGGGAGGCAGAGGCAGAGAGATCTTTGAGTTCAAGTCCAGCCTGCTCTAAAGAGCAAGTTCCAGGATAGCCAAGGCTACAAAAAGAAACATGTCTTGAAGGTGGCTGGGTGGGGAGCTAAAGGCAAGCAAGCAATGATAAGAAACCATGTAAAATGGAAAAAGGGCCCACCAGATGGCTTGGAGGTAAAGGTGCTTGCTGCCCAATGATGCAAATCAGACAACCTGAGTTCCAATCCTAGCACTTGCATAAAGGTAGAAGGAGAGAACCCCCTTCACAAAGCTGTTTTCTGATCTCCACATAGACACCTCAGTATGTACCACCTCCAGTAAATAGTACATTTAAAATGAAATAGAAGATTAGGTTTGGTCGCACACCTATAACCTCAGTAGTTGGGAACCCGAGGTAACAGTTTCACTTTCTCACTTCATTCTTGAGGCCAGTCTGGGTTTGTAGAGAGTTCAATGCTCATATGAAGTCCATTGTCACAGCCTGTCTTAAATAAAAAGGAGTGAGGGTTTGGAGAGTAATAATCACCTGAACTGGATTCGGGTCAGAATTTGGTTAGGTCTACTCTGTAAGCAGGTCAAGTTAGTTGCAGACCACAGCCAGACTGCATCTGCCCTTCCTCACTTCTATCCCTAGTTTGAATCCCATCACCTCTCATCTGCAGTCTCCAAAATCTGCTGCCACCACCAGGCCATGCTGCCTCTACCCTCATCCCACGACGGTCCATTTCTAACACAGCAGTCCAGTGAGTGGTCAATTGAAATGAAACTTAGCTGGACATGGTGGCTCACACCTGTAATCCTAGCACCTAACAGGCAGGAGGACTGACTGTGAGTTGGAGGCCTGGCTAGGTTACAGAGAGAAACCTGTATCAAAAATTAAAAAAAAAAAAGTAATAATTCCTACCACACACACGAAAAGGTCACTCTTTAGATCAAAACCTTGCAACAGAACTTCATGTCCAAAGCCCTTAAGTTGGCACACAAGCCTGCAGCCCTGTACCTTTTCCACCCCACCTCCTCTCTTGTTCCCCTGAGCTACTGCTGGCTGTTCCTCTGCTTCCCTACAACTATCACAGGTCACACACTCCCACTGTCCCCTCCCTCTACCTAAACTACTTCCCTCAAGTCTTGGATCAGTTCTAACCTCAGAGAGGCTTGGCCTACACAGCAGGTTGCCCAACTACTGTCTATGAATTCTACTCAGACTACTTTATCTTGTGGGGCTTGGAGTTTTGTTGTTATTGGTTTTGGTTTTTAAAGATTTATTTTCACTTTCTGTGTGTCTGCCTGCGTGTGTGTGTGTGTGTGTGTGTGCGTGCGTGTGTGTGTGTGTGTGTGTGTGTGTGTGTATCACATGTGTATGGATGTCAGAGGAGACTGGAAGAAGGTTGGAACTGAAGTTATAGACAGTTATGAGTGGCCTGATGTGGTGCTGGGAACCAAACACAGGTCCTCTGCATTAGCAGAAAGCACTCTTAACCACCAAGCCATCTCTCCCATCCCTAAATTTGACTTTTAAGACAGAGTCTCACACTATGTAGCTCAGATTGGATATCATTGGGTAGCCCAGGGTGGCCTTGAACTACTGGTAATCCTCCTGCCTCAGCCTTGTCAGTGCTGGGATTACAGGTCTGAGTTACCACAACTAGTTTTTCATTCTAGTTTTTTTGTTTGTATGTATGTATGTTTGTTTGTATTTTGTTTTGTTTTGGTGTTTTTAGGAGACAGTCTCTCTATGTGGCCCTAGTTGTCCTGGAACTCACTATGTAAACCAGGCTGACTTCTCCTTCCTGAGTGCTGGGATCAAAAGTGTGTGCCACTATGCCCAGCCCTAGTTTTAATTTTTTTAAGTAGCACTAATAAATAATAACTTTTTTGTTTTGTTTTGAAGATTACTTTATTTACACGAGTACACTGTAATTGTTTTCACACACACCAGAAAAGGGCAGCAGATCTAATTACAGATGGCTCTAAACCACCATGTGGTTGCTGGGAATTAAACTCAGGACCTCTGGAGGAGAGGTCAATGCTCTTAACCGCTGAGCCATCTCTCCAGCCCTTGTTTTTTGTTTTTTTGTTTTTTTGTTTTGAGAAGAGTCATGCTATTGATCTGTAACTGACTTGATACTCACTATGTGGTCCAAGCTGGCCTTAAACTCAAGGTTATCTCCCTGCCTCAGCCTCCTCAGAGCTGGACCATAGGCATATCCACTATACCCATCCATAAAATCTACGATAGTCACTGTTGTCTTTGCTTCTGCCCTGACCCCTGACCTTTTTCTTCTCTTGTTATTATGAATCCAAGTGATATAAAATATTGAGGCAGTGCCTGGCACATAATAAGACACTGTTTTCTTTTAATATTAAATGAGTGAAACTGAGAAGAACACGAAGTTGGGTGCCTTTCCATCTTCTAGCTCCTCTTGCTTTCCTCACTGCCTTCTCAAAGTGGTTGATGGGGCTCCACTATACAGACCTGCAGAAGTCATTCAGGCAAATGCATTTCACGTTCCTACCTGGACTTTGGCACCAACTCTATTCATGAATGAGACTCTCAGAAGCCTTACACCCTCCAACTTTATTATTATTATGACTGCAAGAATGATAGGCAAGCAAGATATAGTTCATTCCTTCCTTCTGATCCTAGGCAAAGGCCTCCAGGGGATTTAATACATATTAATCCATATCTCTTTTTAGTATCTCTAACCTCATTTATTCTTGGCATTATTCTGTGCCTACACTTAAAACCTATGAACATAGAGGTCAACGGGGCCACAGTTACAGATGCCATTTGAAGTGAGTAGAGCTAGGGTTTTATCAGGTAAACCCAATGCAAGATGATGCTGGCCTGCAGCTGTCCATCCAGTGCTTCTTTTTGTTTTATAGCTTTTTTACCAGGGATCTCACAGTGCACGGTCTACCCATTGAAGGACAGATCTGCTTCATCAGAGACGGTGCCCATCACTACCTCCTCTACAACGCCTAGAAGTAAAGGAGAAGAAACCACAAGCACTGGGGCATTTCCCATCCCTTTAACACAAGGTACACATTAAGTAGGGGTAAAGCAAGAACGGGAAGAAAAGGAGGCATTTTAGCTCCAATACTACTCTAGGTCTCCTGGGAATTTCCTGGAGGTTGAAAAGTTATTCAGATTTAAAAAAAAAAAAAAAAATGATTTGTCAGAAGGCGATGGTGGTGGTGGTGGTGGTGGTAGTGGTGGTGGTGGTGGTGGTGGTGGTGCACGCCTTTAATCCCAGCACTCAGGAGGCAGAGGCAGGTGGATCTCTATGAGTTCAAGGCCAGCCTGGTTTACAGAGTGAGTTGCAGGACAGCCAGAGCTACACAGAGAAACCCCTGTCTCGAAACAAAAACTCTTTGGTGTTTTGAGGGCTGGACAGATGGAACAGAGGTTAAGAGCATTGGTTGTTCTTCCAGAGGTCCTGAATTTAATTCCCAGCAGCCACATGGTGACTCATAACCATCTATAATGGGATCCAATGTCCTCTTCTGGCATGCAGATATACATACAGATAGAGCACTCATATATGTAAAATAAATAAATAAATATTTTTAAAAAATTGTTCCATGTTATAATAGGGAAAAGACAGCTCCCCATAGAAATTCTCAGACACATCTATAGTTTTGTACAATCAATAATTCTTTACCTTGGGGATGAAGAGACAGCTCTGTGATTAATAACCATTTTGTAGATCACAACCATCTTTTAGACAGATGCCTTGTAGAGGACCCTGCTTTGAATCCTTGCACCCGCCCCAGGTAACTCACAACCATGTGCAATTCTAGTTCCAAAGGGTCTGATGCCCCCCAGCACCTGAGGGCACCTTCATGCATACGGTACACATAGTCACACAGGCACACACATATATACAAAAATAAAAATAGTAAATCCCTTTTTAAAATTATCATTCACGAAAATGAACTCACCTGCAGTCAGATTTGAAGGCAGAGTAAATCCAACTGGTACATGATACCTGCCACTTGCAGTATAAATGTATATTTCAATATTAAGCAATTATTAACAGAGTTGATGCCAACTAGCCACATTTTCATCTTTATCTTTTTTTAAAATTAGCCCTTCCTAAATTTGCCAAGACTCAAATTCTGTAAGATTCAAGTTTAGGCTATATCCCTAGTTCATACCAATAGAAAAGTAAATATGAGATTAGTAATAACAGAATGGATGTGAGCCTCCTACCCTGGATCCGGCTTATGATTCAAAAGCAATAACAACTCACCTTTGTTCTCCTATATCCTCCTAAAGCCAAGACAGGTAAGGTGATGATTGATTTTGTTTCTTTTTTGGACAGCATCACACTATGTAGCTCTGGCTACGCTGGCACTCATTAAATAAACCAGGCTGGCCTTGGACTTCACAGACTTGCCTGCCTCTGCCTCCTGAGTGCTAGGATGAAAGGCATGCATCACCAGAACTGAAATAAAGCCGATATCTGTGTTTTTATTTATTTTTCTTTTCTCAGTGCTAAAGATGGAAGGACATGTGATTTTTAAAATAATTTTTAATGTACATTGGTATCTTGCCTACATGTGTGTCTGTGTGAGGGTGCCAGATCCCCTGGAACTGGGGTTACAGATGGCTGTCTTGTGGGCCCTGAACCAAACTCAGGTCCTTTTGAAAAGAAGCCCGTGCTCCTGACCACTGAGTCATCTCTCCAGCCCCGGGATTTTTTTAAAAAAAAAAAAATATTGGGGGGGTGGGAAAAAAAAATATTGTTTATTTAATGTATATGAGTACACTGTAGCTGTCTTCAGACACACCCAAAGAGGGCATCAGATCGCATTACAGATGGTTGTGAGCCACTATGTGGCTGCTGGGAATTGAACTCTGGACCTCTGGAAGAGCAGTCAGTGCTCTTAACCGAGGAGCCATCTCTTCAGCCTGACTTTTTTTTTTTAAGTGTTGAAATCTTCAAGAGGACTGACTAGGATGATGGGTTAAGCACTCCTTGTGCACCCCAAGCTTTTTCTTCACAAGAGAAGTGCAAGAATCAGCCATGCATGACTATAGAGAATCCCAAATCCTAGGAAAGGTGGCTCATTCGTAAAAGAGGCTAGAGAAGAGCCTACAGTGCCACCCACCTGATTCTAAGCCCCAAACAGAAATTCAGTCTCTGTCTCTGAGTAAGGTTGTCTCTAATCTGTGAGCAAGGAGTTCATGTCAAGGTGAGCCCTGCTCATGTTCTCTCTCCTTTCTGCCCTTCCCTCTTTCCTTTCAGACATAGACATGTCCTTAAAGAGGAGGCAGAAATGGAGTGTTGTAGTCAAAGCTCTGATTGCTGCTACTCTGCTGCTCAGTGGGGCTGCTATTATAGTGTTTGTCATCTTTGAAGTCCCATGCCCGGTAAGTTTGCCAATGTGTACTGATGCACAGGGTCCCAGGCTTCATCAATGAAGATTGCCTTCAGTTGGAAAGGCAGCATAGTATAAGGAAGGCAGACACCAGCTGAGGGGCTTGTGGAAAGTGGCTTTGACTTCTCCATTCCACAGCTGCCTTATCTGTAAAATAGGGCTCCTGGTGTTTGCCTTGCCTACGGCTGTGGAAGATAACTGGGATCCATCCCATATGAGAAGCACTGGGCACATACAAAGAGTGCTACCCTCTTCACCCCCACAGGGTTTCTCTGTGTGGCCCTGGGCTATCCTGGAACTCACTCTGTAGACCAGGCTGAGCTAAGGCCACCCCACCCCCGGTTTGAGGGTGCTCTCTTTTCTCTTTCTCTCTCTCTCTTTCTCTCTTTCTTTTTCTCTTCTTTCCCTTCTTACCTCCCTCTCTCCCTCCTTCCCCCCTCAATATTTATTTTGTTTTATGTGCATTGGTGCTTTACCTGCATGTGTATCTGTGTAAAGGTGTCAGAACTCTTGGAGATGGAGTTTCAGACAGATGTGAACTGCCATGCGTTTGCTGGGAACTGAACTCAGGATCTCTGGAAGAACAGCCAGTGCTCTTAACTGCTGAACAATCTCTCCAACGCAAAGGATTCTCTCTCTCTCTCTCTCTCTCTCTCTCTCTCTCTCTCTCTCTCTCTCTCTCCCTCTCTCTCTTTTGGTTTTTCGAGACAGGGTTTCTCTGTGTAGCCCTGGCTGTCCTGGAACTCACTCTGTAGACCAGGCTGGCCTCGAACTCACAAATCTGCCTGCCTCTGCCTCCCAAGTGCTGGGATTAAAGGCGTGCACCACCACTGCCAGACCTAAGGAGCCCTCTTAATGTGAGCTTCTCTCCACTTTCTAGTGTCTTCCTTAGAGATGAGGATTTTTCTAGAATCCTAGACCTCGGGAGGTAGAGAGCAGACCAGGAATTCCAGGCCAGCCTTGCCCATATTGCAAATTTGATGTCAGCCAGATTACCTGAGAGAGAGAAGGGTGGAGGGGGAGAGGAGTAAGAAAATAAAGTACTATTTTATTGACATGAGATTTGAAAGATAATCAAATGTGTACCAGCCACTGAAATAATAACCAGTCATGCACTCTTCAGAGTCAATGCCTTGACATGAGATTTGAAAGATAATCAAATGTGTACCACCCACTGAAATAATAACCAGTCATGCTCTCTTCAGAGTCAATGCCTACGAGCCAGACAGCTGTGCCAATGCCAATGGTTATGGAGAAGAGAAAGGAAGGAAGAAGACCAGCAACCTGAGACAACTGAGTCCCAGTTGGACTCTCAGTCTGAGAAGGGAAGTATTCTCTGTATAGTTTATGCCATTTGTTTAGACAAAACAGTGTTAACCTATAAGTACTGGGATGTAGGGTAATGTTTCAGTTATAAAGCAAATGTGATGAATTATTCTGTGACAAAATACTGGCCAGATGTGGTGGCATACACTCCTTTAACCCCAACACTCAGGAGGCAGAGGTAGGGGCAGGGGCAGGGGCAGGGGCAGGGGCAGGGGCAGGGGCAGGGGCAGGGGCAGGGGCAGGAGAGGCAGGGGCAGAAGAGGCAGGGGCAGAGGAGGCAGAGGCAGAGGAGGCAGGAGCAGGGGCAGGGGCAGAGGCAGGCAGATCTCTATGAGTTTAGCCCAGCCTGGTATACACAGTGAATTCTAGGATAGCCAAAAGAAAAAAAAAGTTATTTGGCTGGGTATGGAAGTATATACCTATAATCCTAGTACTTTGGAGGTAGATGGAGTAGAATCAATAGTTCAAGGCCAACTTCAGCTTCATCTTTACAGGGAGTTTGAGGCTATCCTGGGGCACAGGAGATACCATTTAAACAGAAACAAATGAAGAAGAAGAAAGAGAATGAAAAGGGAAAGGCAAAGAAGGAGAAGGAGGAGGAAGAAGAGGAATAGGAAGAGGAGGAGAAGAGAAGAGGAGGAGGAGGAGAGACAGAGACTGCAAGTTGTGGAAAAGGGAGGAAAGGGGAAATTGGAGAGAGAGAAAATGCATATTTCCGGGACTCATAGACTGAATCAGAATGTCTAGTGTCTAGAATGGGTCCAGGAATCTTTATTATTCTTACTATTATTCAGATGGGTTCTCACTATGTTGCCCAGGCTAGCCTTAATTTTTTTTATTTCACATCATCCACCTGCCTCAGCTTTCCAAGAAGCATGAAGTAGGCTTAAGCTATGGAGCTCATCTTATTCTTAAATTTTTAACAAGCTCCCTAAACAGGCTGAAGAGATGGATCAGAAGTTAAGAGCAGTTCTTAGCCCCCACACAGGGTGGCCCACGACTACCTTCTAACTCCAGGTCCGTGGGTTACAGTGCCCTCTTCCTGCTTCCTTGGGTACAAATATGATGCACATACAAACAAGCAGCCAACTACACATAAAAATAAAATTTAAAAACAAGTTCTGGGGCCAGGCAGTGGTGGCGCAGGCCTTTAATCCTAGCACTTGGGAAGCAGAAGCAGGTGGATTTTGAGTTCGAGGCCAGCCTGGTCTACAGAGTGAGTTCGAGGACAGCCCGGGCTACACAGAGAAACCCTGTCTTGATAAAACCAAACCAAAACAAAACAAAACAACAACAACAACAACAAAAAAAACAAGTTCTGTAAGCAGAGGCAGATTTATGGCGAAACTAATATTTCAGGTCCCATGGGCCCTGAACAAAGTTTACATCCAATGTAAGTTTTATGTTTCTTTTTTGGTTTGTTTTGGGTTTTTTGTTTGTTTGTTTTTTCAAGACAGGTTTTCTCTGTGTAGCCCTGGCTGTCCTGGAACTCATTCTGTAGAGCAGGCTGCCCTCGAACTCAGAGATCATCCTGCCTCTGCCTTCTGAGTGCTGACATTAAAGGCATGAGCCACCATCACCCAGTTAAGTTTTACAGTTCTTTAGGAAGGTTTCCTCCAATTGTAAGATCTTTAGCATTAAAACACACGTGTTCAAACTGGGTAACTCTCAGACACAGCGAAGTTTAGGATCTGCTGCACTTCAACTCAGTTTAGGGACTTGGCAAAACCACTTTCGTTTTCCTTGTCCTTAGGCTTCCTGACAAGATTATAAATAGTGCCTTTTGGTGTCTAACCTGACACTACAGGGTGATTCACCAAGCTGCTTTTAATGCAGACTCCCAGGCCAGGTGTAGACTCAGCTTTGGAATAGTAGAAAGTGATAAAAGGCCTGGTTCCCTAAGACATCCAGACTCCCACCAATGTAAAAAGACAAGGCTTCCACTGGACCTAGCACAAAGCCGCAGATTAGACATCACAGTAAGACTGTCTCAAAATAAACAAAACCAGTCATCAAACAAAGCCACTCTCCCCATGTACTAAACTAAACAAATTGTCCATTTATGTAGAATTATACCACTGAGAATTGGTTTTAAAGATGTTGTAGTAAAGGGGTTTGATTCCCAGCACCACACACACACTCACGCACACACACACACACACGCACACACGCACACACACACACACACACACACACACACACACACGCACACACGCACACATGCGCGCGCACATGCGCGCGCGCACACACAACTGCATAGTCCAGCATAGTACAGGTGCTGCTATTCTTTTCAAGCTGTACCAACTGCATAGAATAGCGACAAGCACAGCATAGCACAACACCCTACATCCTACAAACCCCATACCCTAGCCTAGCAACAGACTTTTTCTTATCTCGGTACTCAAACACGTGAACTCATTGGCCCTCTTGGGGCTACATTAGTATTTTCTAATCTGATGAGTATGATGTTTTGCCAGAATGTACGTATGTACACCATGTTCACACCTGGTACCTGTGGAGGCCAGAAGAGGTTTAAGATCAGGACTTCACCCACTCCCCACAGGTGTGGTAGCACACACTCATATTCCCAGCACTTGGGAGATGGAGGCAGGAGGATTAAGAGTTGGAGGCATTCTCCACTACATAGTGAGGTAGCTTGATATATAAGAGATCCTGTCTCAAAGATAAATATTCAGTAAGACCCCAGATCTCTGTCTAAATCCCTCTCTCTTTAAAAACATAATAAGATCCTTGGGGTTTGATTCAAGGAATGAAGTAGAATTCCTGTGTATTTAGGATCCAAAGTAGCTGGACATGCAGGGCCTTTTCCATTCGAGAAAACATGGTCAGGAAGGAGCGATGATGGGCACCCAGCTGGTGATTTATAGGTTCTTGGCTTACAAGCATGGTGTTCATGTGGTCTCAGAACAACCGTTGGCAGCAAAGAAGCAAACTCAGGTGTACTTGATTTGTGTGGGGTTTTCTCCTCAGCCATCCCTTACTGATTTAGGTAATTCACATCTTTATTTGTGTGTCCCTTCCACCTCCAGGTTGGACACAATGTTCCTAATCTTCATACTCAAAGCAAACGACAGGCATCACTGTAATCCACCAGACATACTTCTGAGCTCTGCTTCACCTGATTCTGAACACAAGCGCCATCTTCTACACTACCGTCTCCTCATTGCAAATCAATACAGGATGACACTTGAAGCTCTCATACTCATATCTTCACAGGGACGTTATAATCAAACGGTATAGCAGGACAGTAAAGGAAGAGCCTGGGTTGAGCAGAGTCACCTTCATGCCACTGCAACTGGCACAGCCATATGCCTCCATGACTCACTTTGCACACTCATAAACGGGTCACCTTTCTATCCCAGCAAATGAAGATAAAGCCCTTGCCTCCAAGTGTTATGAATGGACCTTGCTGCTTTCTCGGATGAAAGACAAACACAGCATCCCAAGGCCTGGAGCTGACAGTGAGGCACACACCCCAGCTCCACTTAGCCTCCCAGCTTCCTTCATGCTCACTGGCTGTCATGTGCCTTCCACCGGGCACATCCTCTCCCAGGGCTTAAGACTCATGATTTAGCCTCTGTCGCTACACACAGTTATCAACAACCTGGTAAAGGGAATCCAGTTTTAGGCATCCCAAGGCCCTTCTTAATAAGTCATTCCTAAAGTGTTTCAGACCAGCAGAAATATAGCTTCAAATGAAATCTTAAGGTTCAGAATTCCTAAAGTAGATCTGAATTATGCTTTTATCCTTTTTGTGTGTTTGTGTGCATGCTGTGATTTGGACCAAAGTTCTTACACTGAAAGTACCCTACAACTGAGCTACATACTAAACTCTTTAGTAAAAGTAACTTTTATTTTGAGACAGGGTGTCACTGGGTTCCAAGGACCTGGAACTCTCTGGGTGCCTTAAACTTTCAGCTCTCTTGCTTGAGCCTCCAAGAGGATCTGGCAATACACATATGCACCAGAAGACCTGGCTATGCCTTATTTAATTTTTTAATTTTTTGAGACAAGATTTTATGATGAAGCTCAGGCTGGCCTCCAACTTGCTATGTAGCTGAGAATCACCATGGACTCCTGACCTTCCCACCTCCTGGCTAGACATTATTTTACCAATGAACTGCATAAATCCTTTGATAAGGACTCTAGAACAAAATGATTGTGATGACGAGCCCTATCACAGAGGTATAGCTAGGAACAGAGTCTGGCCTGCTAGGCAGTAGGGGCACATGCCTTTAATTCAAGCATCAGGAGGCAGAGGCAGGCAGATCTCTGAGTTCATGGCCAGCCTGGTCTACAGAGTGAGTTCCAAGACATCCAGGGCTACACAGAGAAACCCTGTCTCAAAAAACAAACAAACAAAAAAGTAGAGTTCAGTGGAAAACAGAATCAGGGACTGAAGCAACTGAAGCAGTGCCTGAAGCAACTGAAGCAGTGCACAGGGTTGTCCTGCTTCTTTCTCTATGATTGTGGAACCATTCCAGGTGCCATGTATATGTTTTCTCTCTCTCTCTCTCTCTCTCTCTCTCTCTCTCTCTCTCTCTCTCTCTCTCTCTCTCTCTCTCCCTCTCTCTCTCTCCCTCCCTCCCTCCCCTCCCCCCTCTCAGGATGACCTTCAGCTCATGAGCCTCCTGTCTCCCACTTCCCATGCACTTGGATTACAGGCATGATACCATGCCATGTCACCAGGCCTGGCAAGTGATTCTGCTTTCTTAGTTCTCTAGAAGAACCCATACACAAAGTCTACCCTTCCTCCTTCCACTTTAAGTACTGTTCCCAACAGGATTCTTGAAAGTGAACTAATTAAGCAGGGGACAAGCTGAGCCAGGAGGAAAGGACAGATACAGGGCCATAGTGAGCCAAAGCTTCCGGAAGAGCAGAAGAAGCTCTCAAATTCCACAGAACACACTTTTAGTGCACAGCAGACAGGGACACAAAACCTTGTGTGGCCTTAGATATATGAGTGGATCACTTGCACCCTACTAGTGACTCAAAACATCACCTCACGTTTATTCCGATACCTGTTACTTTGCTTGACCCCATATTTGAGAAGAAAAAAAAAAGACTGCTCTTTCCAAGTCTCGGAGGGGAGATTATTAAAAGCCTCTACTTGATTCCAGGATTAATGCCAGCATTCATCCCGTCCTCAACAACAGAATGTTCTGTAACCGGAACACAAGATTTCCTAGAAGATGAGAGCCATGTGGGTCTGTGCTCTTCTGTGAGAGCGAAACCTGGGTGACACCTGTACTGACTCGCTACATGGAAACTGACATGGTCCAAAGTGTGCATTCTGTTTGGTGACAGTTGTCTTGGCAAAAGCAAGAATCTTTCGAGCATTTCCCCACTCTCTATTCAGCTAACGGCTTTGAATTCCTCCCCCAGTGGAGGGAGGATTTGGAAACTAGGAGCTGAGGAGAGCAGAGGAGAAGGGGGCACTCCTGTATGGACTTTGCAATGTGGACGTCAGTCTGCAGATTGTCCCAGTGTCACACACAAATGGTCCGGTCATCATTGTAGACACACTCTTATAAAACACTCAATGCAACTACCAGTGAGTCCTCTGCAAAGCGCCAAATTCCTGTTGCAAATGATTTCTCATAATTATCATATTTTGTTTTTCTGATTATTAAAGTGCATTCTCACTATTAGAATTTACACAAAATAATGAAGAATGTAAAGGAATAGAAGAATAAAAGTTACATTTAATCTTTCCTCCCACAGGTAACTAACACTGACACTTCTTTTATGGGCATTACAAATATGTGTGCATATGATGAGAAACATATATTGTGTAACATAACACTCTCCATACCACTTCTAACCTGATGTCCTTTTTCCCACTAATACATTAGCACCGTATTTCCAACTGGCACACTACTTACCTTGTGTATATTTTCAGTTTCAAAGGGAGCTAGAAGCCTTATCTTTCTGAAGGGTTGGCATGAGCCTGAGACCCTTCGCTTTGTTTTGCATTGCTAGATAAGATCTTGTGCAGTCCAGCTAGCTGTGACTTCACAATGTGGTTGAGAGTGATCTTGAACTTCTGATTTCTCTCTCTCTCTCTCTAGCTCCTAAAACTGGGGTGGCAAGACTGTACCACCACACCTGGCTAATATCCCAATACAGTACCTTTTTCCCCTCGCTGTAGCCCAGGCTGCTCTGAACTTAATATGTAAGACTGACTATCATTATCCTCCTGCCTCATCTTCCCAAGTGCTAAGACTACAGCACTGTTCACTTGCTCAGCTTCTCAATACTTTTTGGTAGGTCCAAAGATTAAGGCAGATACTCGCTTAGTGCAAACAAGACAAGTTAAAAAAAAAAACAAAAACAAAAACAACACCTCTACTTTGAACTTCTGGAGCTATTGTCTAATGGCATTGAGTCAATAGCTGTATGTGTGGGCTGTTAGAAGGCCTGCTTCAAAGCCAGGTACTACGGTTCAGGAATGATTCTAGCACGAGACAGCCAAGGCAAGAAGACTGCCATGAATTTCTCCCACCCAACATGGACTACATCGTGAGTTCTCTGCCAACCTGGGCTACACAGTGAGACCCTGTCTCAAAAGACAATTCCTTTCAGAGAGAGTAATGGAACACAAATAACCAGAAAACAGAAGGGGGGGAACTATTTTAGAGAAAACAGAAATTGGGGAGGGAGTGGTAAGACTCAAGTATGAGATATACATAAGAAAACATCACAATGAAACTCATTTTCTGTATGCTAAACAAAATAGAAAATAAAGGGGCTACAAGAAAGATTTTTTCTTAAAAAGTGTTATTTTGTTAAATATAAATATAAAATATAAAAATATAAAGGACTAGAGAGACTGTACCTCTTCCAGAGGAACTGAGTTTGGTTCTTAGCACCCAACCAGGCAGCTCACAGTCACCTGTAACTCTCGTTCCAAGGGACCTGATGCCCTCTTCTGGCTTCCACAGGTATGTACATGCATGTAGAATTTATTTGCACAATCTCATAGTCACATACATATAAATTAAAATAACAAAAATAAATCTAAAGGGGCTGGAGAGATGGCTCAGCAGTTAAGAGCACTGACTGCTCTTCCAGAGGTCCTGAGTTCAATTCCCAGCAACCATATGGTGGCTCACAACCATTGTGATGGGATCCAATGCCTTCTAGTGTTGTGTCTGAAGACAGCTATAGTGTACTCATATACATAAAATAAATAAATAAACCTTTAAAAAATAAATCTAAAATATTGTCAACACAAAATATGCAGCAAATATATAGCCATTTCTTCATTTTTGGATTTATTTATTATATATCCATGTTTTGTCTTCATGTATGAATATGTACAATGTATGTCTAGTGCTTGTGGTTGTGCGCTGACATGAGGGGCTGGGAACTGAACCTGGGTCCTCTACAAGAGCAACAAGTGCTCTCCAGCACTGAGTCACCTCTCCAGTCTCCATTTCCTAAGTTTTAAAAAAAGATTTATTTATTTTTATGTATGAGTACACTACATCTGTTTTCTGACACACCAGAAGAGGCCATTGGATCCCATTACAGATGGTTGTGAGCCACCATGTGGTTGCTGGGAATTGAACTCAGGACCTCTGGAAGAGCAGTTAGTGCTCTTAACTGCTGAGTCATCTCACCAGCTCCCTCTTTCTTAATTCCCCCCACCCCCGGGGATTGACAGGCACGGGCTGGGATTTGAACTCCGGAGAGACGGCCACCTCGGACTCCAGAGCACAGCAACTGCTGCGGTGTGCCACCACTGGCCGGCTTCTTTCTTAATTTTTAAGCTATAACTGTAACTGAATCAAAACTGACCAAGCTGGTTGTGGTGACACATGCGTGTAATCCCCCTTCTCAGGTAACTTGCCATGAGTTTGAAGCTAACCTGGGCTAAATAATGAGCACAAGACTAGCCTGTGCTACATAGAGCTTTTGTCTTAACAAATAAACAAAAAGTCAAACTGATGTAGGATTCTGGACATCTGGAATTGCTGAGCAAGCATTAACATTCTTCCTTTCCTGCACCCCAAAGTTATGCAGGGGTGGGCTTAGGGGCAACAGCAGCCCTCACCACTCACTACCCCCACTTCTCATTTTGGATGCTTTTTAAATGCTATCCAATAGTTTCTAACCTAAAGTGTTTCCCCAGCGTTTAGATTGAACTATTTTCCCAGAACAGTTCCTTAGGACAAGGAGCCAATAAACCCTTTCCTTATTGACATAGTTGCCTAGGACAGGTTAAGAGTCTATGTTCTCCCTCCCTCCCACTCTCAGAATTCCATTTCCAAGTAAATACAATAGCCTTCAGACTGTCTTGAGAACTATTTCTCTATCAAGTGTACTTCCTGGTTCTTGTCCTTGAAAATCTGTAGTGTCCCTATGAATTTGTGTAACTTTATATATTGCTTTGTACTAACAAAGCATCGTGTTTGTTGTAAACACTCAAATTATGTGTTGATGTCCCATCACTGAATGGACAGTTAAGGGTGGCATAGCTAAGTCCCCCCACCCCCCCAGTAAAGGAGATGGCTCCCAGGGCCTTGCATGTACCGTACAAGTGCTCCACATCTCCAGCCCTTTTCTGTTTTTAGTTTTCGAGACACAGCCTAACTTGCCTAGGCTGGCTTTGAACTTGTAATCTTCCTGAGTACCTGAGATTATAAAACTGTGGCGCCAAGCCTGACTCCTTTTGTATGAAAGAATCAGGTAGTCTTCATTTTCACATAAAGGTTGGTATTGGATTTTTTTAATTTAAGATTCTTTTTTTTAATGTGTATGTGCACATGTGGAAACAATGCCACAGAGAACAGAGACATCTGATGCTCCTGGAGTTGGAGTTACAGAACTGCCCAACATAGATGCTGGGAACCAAACTCAAGTCCTCTGCAAAGTAGTACCCCTTAACCGCTGAGCCCTCTCCAGCCCCAAGGTGCTATTTGGTTTTTAGGAAAGGTAAATGAAAAAGAGCCCACCCTGTGATTGTTGGTGAAGCTTGAATTCATCTCCCTCTGTTTAGTATATTACTATGTCTACCACTGCCACTATGATACTACCATTACTATTACTATGGCTACAACTGCTGCTGCTACTACTACTACCACTATTACTACTGCTGCTACTAGTACTATTACTACTGCTACAACTACTACTACAACCGATACTACTACTATTACTACTACTGATATTACTATTACTACTGCTCCTGCTACTACTTTGAAGCTTTGAGAAAGGGTCTCTCTATGTAGCTATAGCTAGCCTGGAACTATCATTAGACCAGACTGTCTTTGAGTTCATAGAGATCCACCTGCCTGTCTCTCAAGTGCTGGGATTACATACATGTGCCACCACACCCAACAAATTCATCTCTCAATTCATATTCATTTGTTCTTATTTTTAATGTGTGTGCATACATGCATGTGTGTGCCTATGTGTGGAGATGGATCTTGGATGTCATCCTTAGGAATACTATCCACCTCTTTTGAAACATGAAATTCTCATCAGCCTGGAGCTTACTAATGTGCCAGGCAGGCTGGGCTGCGGGGTTCCAGGGATCCTCCAGTCTCTACCTCCCCAGTACTGAGAAGAGAAGCTTACACTATCACACCCATTTTTTTTTTTTTTTACATGAGCACTGGGGATCAAACTCAGATTCTCATGCTTGCAATGTGCTGTACAGACTGAGATCCCTCCATCAAGATCTTGCTGATAGTTTTAAGACACAGTCTAATACAATTGAGGATGATCTTGAACTCCCAGCTTCTTGCCTCTGAGTGCTGAGATTATAGGTGTGCCCAACCAGTTTACATCATGCTAAAGACTGAAGCAGAGCCTCTTGCTCACTCTACCAACTAAGCTTCAATCCTAGCTCTGGTTTAGTTTTTGCATTTGTTTGTCTGTCTGTCTGTTTTTAGGACAGTCTCCCTAGCCCAGACTAGCTGAATTCATATATGCAACCCAGCCTGGCCTAGAAGTCATAATTTGTATTCCTGCCTCAGCCTCCCAAGTGCTGAGATTAAAGGTAAGAGTTAATAAACTAATTTTACAGTCTTCTCTCGGATTTCTATATCTTTTGTTACTTCTCTTCTCTCTCTCCTTCCAATATGTATTTTGTAAAGATTTATTTGCACCACTTTTTATTTAGGTGTGTATGTTTGTGTGTGTGTGTGTGTGTCACACCTAGAAAAGCCAGGAATGGGTGGTTGTCAGAATCTGAACTCTGGTCTTCTAAAAGAGCAGCAAGTGCTCTTAACTACTGAGCCATCATATCTCTAAGCCATCTTCATTCATCTATATACGACAATATGTTTGTTTGTAACAGGGTCTCATTCTGTTACATGCTAGCACCAAATTAAGTAGTCCAGGCCAGTCTTGAATTATGCTTCCGTTTCCCAAGTGTTGGGATTTCTAACTTTTTCTTTTCCTTATCCAAAATTTTGACCTGAATTTTAGGAAATGCAGCTTCATTTGTACACTGGAATTTTAAGCCAAATAAACCTGACCTCCCCACAACTTTCCTTCATTTGTTGCCACTTAGCAACACGCGCTCTTTGGGCTGTAAATGAGGAACTTTCAAATGGACTCCTGTGAATTTGTGCCACCCAGTGGCTAAAGTAGTAACTGCATCCTGAAAAGCACAGGGTGGTCATGAGTAAATGCAACACAGGGAAGTCGCAACAAAGGTGAGGTCTATATTACCACCCAGTGGGAAAATACTTCCTAACAGTCAAAGATTGCTCTACTTTAAGTCTCATTTTCTAAATGACGTAAAGTAGAATGGGCAAGGATATATTCCGAGGTTTAGAACCCTGGTCTCTACAGGATTACATGGTGCCCTGAAGACTTTTCAAGGATCTTACTCAAGTCACTCCTCCTCCCTAATGTGCTAGAAATGAAGACTAAACATTGCGGGGCACAGGGTCCTTGTTAACCTCTAGAAGAATCAAACTCTCTGCTGAGAAGACACTGAAACAGAAGAGCCATGAGCCAGGCATATGGGGATTATCAGTAGTCTCTTGTAGGATGAATATGCTTGAACATGTCTATGTCTAAGGCTATGTCAGGAAGGATTCATGGGTTTTTAGGATTTATAGATTCAATCTTGCTAGACTGAAAAAGACTCTCCAGGACAAGTGTGGTATGCACCCCTTTAATCCAGCACTTGGGAGGCAGAGGCAGGTGGATCTCTGTGAGTTCCAGGATAACTAGGGCTACATTGTGCCCAAGAACACGAGTCCCCGTCTTCTCTGGGCCTTACATGGTAGAAAGAATAAACTTTTATTATTTTAAGTTACTCTCTTTTTTTTTTTAAGGTTTTTTTTTTTTTTTTTGGTTTTTCGAGACAGGGTTTCTCTGTGTAGCCCGGGCTGTCCTGGAACTAGCCCGGGCTGTCCTGGAACTCACTCTGTAGACCAAGCTGGCCTCGAACTCAGAAATCCGCCTGCCTCTGCCTCCCAAGTGCTGGGATTAAAGGCGTGCGCCACCACCCGCCCGGCTTTTTTAAGGTTTTTTGAGACAGGGTTTCTCTGTGTAGCCCTGGTTGTCCTGGAACTTGCTCTGTAGATCAGCCTGGCCATGAACTCAGAGATCTGCCTGCCTCTGCCTCGCAAGAGCTGGGACTAAAGGCGTGCACCACCACTTCATGGTTATAAGTTACTCTCTAAACTCCAAAAGCACGTGGCAGGCTCCTCACCCCTGCACAAATAAAATTTTTAAATATATTTTTTTTTAGAATTTTGATTTATTTTATGTATGTGAGTACTCTGTAGTTGTCTTTGGACACACCAGAAGACAGCATTGAATCCCATTACAGATAGTTTTGAGCCACCATATCGTTGCTGGGACTTGAACTCAGGACCTCTGGAAGAGCAATTGTGCTTTTAAACCGCTAAGCCATCTCTCTAGCCCTTTAAATATATATATGTATGTATATACATACATATATATAATTTTCTTTATGTATATATGTGTTTGCCTCCATAGGTTTGTGTGCACCATGTATACACAGGAGCCCCTGAAGACCAGAAGAGGGCATCACAACCCTGGAACTGGAGTTAAAGAAGATTGTGAGCACCATATGGGTGCTGGGAGCTGAACCTAGGTCCTCTGCAAAAGCAGTAAGCATTCCTGACCGCTCTCTAGCTCCTGTGTGTTTGTCTTATGTGCAGTAAACACTGACCACTCTCTAGCTCCTGTGTCATGGTCTTATGTGCAGTAAACACTCCTAACCACTCTCTAGCTTCTGTGTCACTGTCTCATGTACATTTTATTTCTTTTGCTTTTGCCTTTTGAGACAAAGTCTTAATTAGCCCATGCTAGCCTCCAAATAACTCTAGTCAAGGATGGTCTAGAAGTCCTGGTCCTCTGGCCTCCACTTCCAGAGTAGAAGTTTAGGTACATCCTCAGCTGCATATGCATTAGAGACCAGTATGGGCTACATGAGACTTTGTCTCAAATTTTTGAAAAAAAAAAAACAACTGTCAGGATTTGAGGTTTTAATAGTCTCATCTGGTTTCAAGCACTCGTTTTCACTTTGCCTTCTATGGCTGGATTTAAAATGCTCTTAATGCTTAGACTAAAAAAGTTCTATAAAACAAAACATATTTCAGAAACCTCCCAATTTGTTTTTTTACTTATTTTTAAGATAAGGTCTTACTATGTAGCCCTGGCTATCCAGGGTGATCTTGAACTCAAACTGATCCACTTGCCTCTGTCTCCCAAGTGCTCAGATTAAAGTTATGTGCTTTTATTCTGTTTATTTATTATGTTATCTATTTATTTATTTACTTTGAGACAGGGTCTCTCTATGTAGTTAGTCCTGGCTGTGCTGGGACTCTCTGTAGACCAGGCTGGCCTGGAACTCAGAGAACCACCTGCTCTGCCTCCCAAGTACTGGGATTAAAGGCTACTGCTCCTGATGTGCTCTTATGTTTAGTTAACGTATAATAACTTCACATACTTTGGGGGAGTTACTGTGGTATTTCAATACATGAATATAATATATAGTGATGCAATAAGGGTAATTACCATTTTCATCACCTTACAGTTTACTAAACTGTTAACTGCAGCCACAAATGCTACAGAAAACTAGAACTTCTTCCCAACAATGTTTCCATACTCCAAATCCATGCTTTTCCTATCCTTCCTTCTCCCTACCCTTCCAAGCTTCTGTGGCCTCACTTCCATTCCCCATCTCTGTGGGGTATTTTTGCTTCCACTCCTTATCAGAAGGACTGAGAAGGACTCTACTTTATCAACATGCATGGCAAAGAAAGGTGGTTGGGTTGTCAGCATAGCCCATCCCTATTCTCTTTTCTTTGTTTTGTTTGGGCAATTTTTGTGTGTGTGTGTTGATGTTGTTTCTTTTGAGAGAGGGTCCCATGTAGTCCAAGCTAGCCTCAAACTCATTATGTAGCTAGGCCTGGCCTTGAACTCCTCACCTTCTACTTTCACCTCCTAAGTGCTAGAATTGCAGTTGTGTACCACCACATTTGGCTCTATTTAATTTTTTTTGTAAAATTACATCTATTTATTTATTTAATCACATGTGTATTCAGATACCCATGTGTGTGCCACAGTATACAAGTGGAAGTCAGAGAATAAACTGGAGGATTCAGTATTCTTCCACCATGTGGGTCCCAGGAATCAGAGTCAGGTCATTGGGCTTGACTGTAAGCACATTTACCCACCGAGCAATCTGGCTAGCCCTATTTAATTCTTTATGTCAGAACATGAGGAAAAACAAGACAAAACAAAGCCAAGTTACCAACTTCTAGCATCTGTAATGGTCCTACTGTGAAATGAAACCAGCTAATTCTCCTATTCTGCTAGATTCTGCTATTCTAAATTTCTATGAAGACACCTCCATGTTAAACTCAAAATGCAGCAACATCTATGCCTCAGGGATATGCCCATTGAAAAAGGAAAGAAGTACAAGTTGTTATAATTCAAGCTATTTGGTAAGCACAGGCATGATGATCACTTGGACCCAGAGTTCCAGGCCACCAGGGAACAACACGGTGAGATCCTGTCTCAAAACAATAAAAGCATCAACCACACCAGGGTACAAGATAAAGCACCTCTCCCCAGACTGTTTGTCTGAGCACAGTGAAGATGAACTTTGGCAAAACACTCTGTACCATGCCAGAGCAATGGCATAGTTAGAGAAGTCTCTCCGAAGCCTCTCCCTGCCGCACTATTGCCTCTGTCCCCCAGGAGCTCTCTCCCTCTCTACAGAGGAAAGCACCTGGCTTTTATCTATTCTTCAGGAAATCCTTTTACTCCAATAGGTTGCTTCTTCCTGGTGGGTTAATTTTAAGCTTTTAGGTCTGTAGATACTAATTACTAACATTTGATGTATACTATATAAGAATAAAGGGCTTTGCCCACTCTGAGGTAAGGTAGGGGAAATGAGCACGTTGATGTGAACTGCAACAGCCCCTGCATCTGTTGCCCGATACCTTCTCCACTCATCTTTTTTGCAAAATTCTTGACATTACAAACACATTGAGCTTCCAAAGTGCAATTCAGACAGCACTGCCTTTCAGCAGAAGACTACTCAGTGACTGTCTTTCACATTCCAGCTCAACAGTTACCTCTAACATAACCAGTCAGGTGTGATGGCAGACACTTGTCATTCCAGCACTTGAAAGTTTGAGGCCAGTCTAGACAATGTGAAAAGGTCTAAGAAAAAAAAAAGCCCTACACCTCATAATAAGTTTTCTTATTATTCATGCTTGTTATAGCTGTCTTGCTGGAATTAGTGATGTGTACTACCACCACCCCTTCCTTCCTTCCTTCTTTTCTTCCTTCCTTCCTTCCTTCCTTCCTTCCTTCCTTCCTTCCTTCCTTCCTTCCTTTCTTTCTTCCTTTTGAGACAGTCTCTCTATGTAGTCCTAGCTGTCCTGGAGCTCATTTTGTAGACCAGGCTGGCCTTGAACTCACAAAGATCCACCTGCCTCTGCCTCTTAGCGCTGAGATTAAAGGTATGGGCCCCCATGCCAGGCTAATTGTTTTTTCCTTTGGTGGTGGAGCAGTATGAGACAGGGTCACTCTATATAGCCCTGGATGTCCTGGAACTCATTATGTAGACCAGGTTAGCCTCAACTCACAGATACGTCTACCTCTGCCTTCCATGTGATAGGACAGCCAAGGCTACACAGAGAACACGAGCCCCCAAAATTTCTCTATGGATACATTCTAAATATACTCTGGATTTCTTAGAGCCATTCTATGTCCTAAACTAATTTCTACCATCTCTGTTTGTTGTACAAAGCAGTGGTCAGCATGTGGCCAAGAAGCTTGACTCTCCAACTGTGCTGGTGGCTTACGTTCTTCATGTATCAGCTTCTGCTTCACTGGCATGGAGGTGATTCCACCCCCCTGAAGGGGTTTCCTAGGCCTAAAATGAAATCACACACACACACACACACACACACACACACGCAGAACAACACCATATACAGCCTTAAACAAAAGCTATCTTGGTATTTTACGATGTCATTTTGAAGAGTGTGCTTGTGAATACAAGATTAAATAGTAGAGTTGCAGAGAAAATTGTTGACGTGATTATAGATTCTAGAAAATTAATAAAATGAGCAGAGACACAGTGAAAAATGTGTTGGCTGTGTGAAAATACCCAATTACAGTCATTTATATGAGCAGGTTAACATTTGAGGCCTAATTATCATGCAGCACCATAGCAATTACACATATCATTAAATATGCGTTGGGTTAACCTTTTTTCTGAGCTCCTTCCATTTGATTACAGTAGTAAAGTACTCGCTGAGCTCAAAGAACAGTCTTTAGCTAGTTAATCCTGATACACACGTCTGCTCACTACTCACCTCCATGAAATGGAACATACCCCAAATTCATCTCCACTTGAGCCCACGATACTCTTCCTAGTGCAATATATTTGTCCCATGACCTGTGAGACGACTCTCTGCTTCATATTGAGCAGTGATAAACCCTTGCTCTCAAAATCTATTGGTTTCTAGAAAATAGGAGACACGGATTCAAATAACAGAAATATCCTAGTGTTTGGTGCTACACAACAGAACCTATAACAACTTATTTTTTTAATATTTTTATTATGTGTATGAACGTGTGCACACATATGACTGCAGTGCCCACAGTGGCCAGAAGAGGGCAGTAGGATCCTCCTGGAACTGGACAGATGGTTGTATATGGGTAGATGCTAGGAACCAACCCCAGGTACTCTGGAAGAATAGGCAGAGTTCTTAACCACTGAGTTCTCTGTCCAGCCCCAGACTACTGATCTTATGCAGTGCTGTGATAGAATTAAGAGCTTTGTGTACACTAGGCAAGGGCTGTACTGACTTTCATCCTTACTCTAAGACTGAATTAGGAATTATCTATCACTTTATAGGAAAAGTTACAGGAAGGTAATAACTGAGATTCTTTTTCTGGTTGGGTTTTTTTGTTTGTTTGTTTTTTGAGACAGATTCTCACCCTATTGCCTAGGCTTACTTAGAATTAGAAGCAATCCTCCTGCTTCAGCTTCTAGAAGCTAGGATTACCATGGTCAGCCATCATGTCCAGCTTTAACTTGGCTATTTTTTTTTAACACTTTTAAAATTTTTCCATGCATTTATTATCATGTACATGTGTGTATGTGCAGGTATGTGTGTACACATGCCATGTAATGCACGTGGAAGTCAGAGGACAGCTCGAAGGAACTGGTACCCCTTCTACTCAGTGAATGCCAAAGCAGCAAGTGCTTTTATCTACAGAACCATCTTGCTGGCCTGGCTTAGTTTTAGTTTTCACTTTAAAGTTGTTGTGTATGTGGGCAGCACACGTCATAGCACATGTGGAGGTCACAAGGCAACTTTTAGGAGCTGATTCCCTTCTTCCACTTGCCCATGTCACTTGGAGATCAAGTTTAGAAATCAGTCTTGCATGGCAAGTACCTTTACCATGGGGTTATCTTACCAGATCTTCTGAACTTGGACAAATTCTTAGTAGTGGTAATAGGCAGAGAGATAGGATTCAAATTCAGGAAAGAATCAAAGTCTGTTCTTTCAAAATTATATCTAAAAAGCCAGACATGGTGGCACACTCCTTTAATCTCAGAACTTGGGCGGCAAAGGCAGAAAGATCTCTGTGAGGTCCAGGCTAGCCTGGCAACAAAGCTAGTTCTAGGACACCTTAAAAAAACAAAATGAAAAAATTAATTATATTAAACCAAGCTAACTTCCTTATAGATATTTCAAACATCCACTGTGCATTCATTCACTGCTTGCTAAGAGTAAAGATTGTCATCAAATGATGACATATTTTGGGAGCCTGTTTTGACAGTCAGCAGGTGGAGGCCCTATGTATCAGGCTGAAAGGTATGCAGCCAAGCTGCCAAGTAGACATATTTAGCTTTTCTGAATTTCAGATCCTAGAATACTGCCACTTGACCCAACTTTTTAGATTCTATGCAAAGGAAACCTGGTTGAGTCATGAAGCAGCTATCCTGTACTTTGTTGTAGTTGATTGTGGTTTTTTAAAGGTTCATTTATTTATTTTATGTATGAGTGCTCTGTCTGCATGTACACCTGAATGCCAGAGTGAGCATCAGATCCCATTACAGATAGTTGTGAGCCACCATGTGGTTGCTGGGAATTGAACTCAGGACCTCTGGAAGAACAGTCAGTGCTCTTAACTGCTGAGCCATCTCTCTAGCCCCTATTCTGTCCTTTGTGAGGAGGAGAAAGAAGTCAGTCGGGTGAAGAAAAGGTAAATGTTTAGGGTAATAACGGCCTGGGTATGTCAAAGCTTTATTTTATTTATTTTTTTTTTTTTTTGAGACAGGGTTTCTCAGTGTAGCCCTGGCCATCCTGGAACTCACTCTGTAGACCAGGCTGGCCTCGAACTCAGAAATCCGCCTGTCTCTGCCTCCCAAGTGCTGGGATTAAAGGCGTGTGCCACCACCGCCCGGCATCAAAGCTTTATTTAATCACCATGACATTATGGAAATTTCAATAAATGAGACTGTTACTAGATGCATCTTAATAAATTTAGGTTTTTATTTTACTTCTTGTAAATAGCATTTCAAAACAGCTTTACTGGCGGTGTATTATATTTTTATTCTCTTACTTATATATGTGGTTTCACATAGCCCAGATTGGCCTCAAACTTGCTATAGCTGAGGAAAACCTCAAACTCATCCTGCCTCTACCTTTTAGGTGCTGTGAAGACAGGTGTGTGTGGTACCATACCCAGTTGTATGCAGTGCTGGGGATGGAACCAGGGTTTGCTTATACTAGATAAGCACTCTACCAACTGAGCTATAGCTCTGTCCCTAATGGTTTTTGTTTTCTGTGTTTTTTTTTTTTTTTTTTTTTTTTTTTTTTTTTTTAGATAGTGTCTCATGTAGCTCAGGCTACCCTCAGTTCACAATCCTGCTGCCTTTATGTCCCAAGTACTAAAACTACAGGTATGTGCCACTATGCCACACAATGCTCCCACCTCTGTGTCCCAAGTACTGAGAATACAGGTACATGCTGCCATGTCTGATTACAGACCTTCTTTTATTTCTGGTCATGTACCTTAATGACATGGGCAAGCAAACTTGTCTTCCCTTACTGTAAAGTGAGATACAGCAAGTCCCTTTATCAGCATCTGTCCCTTCTTCACCCTTTTCATCTTTAGAGCTCATCTTCCTGATGTATAAACCTACCAGGCAAGCTATGGTGTAGGGACAGAGATATTAAAGGGCGCTTCAGCTCTTCTCTGATGGCTGCAGTAGGGGCAGACCAAGTCACATAAGATGCGTAGAAGCATTCTGTGAAGAAAGGGTTTAATTCCCTAACTCTTATCCTTTCTCAGTTTACGTTCTTTATTGACTTAGAGGCCAAACATGGGAGCATTTGGTCAGTTACGAGAGGCATCTCATTGAAAACAACGCACCTCAATCCTGTTCCAGTCTTTGGGTGACAGCATGGACACTTGCTCTAGTTCTCTAACTCTTCATACTGAGGTGGCCACAGAGAGGACAACGGGGAGGGAGAGAGAGGAAAGCAATGCTCTGAACATGCAAGGCAGTGGCAGGCGCAGCAGGCTCCTGTCAGGGCTTCTGTGAAAGACACCCTGGTGTAGAAGTAGTTGAGGCTCGGATTGTCTTAGTTGAGGCTCGGACCCTTCGTGAGTCAGGCTGCTCTTCCCTCTGTGGACTGGATCACATTCCTGACTAAGTGAAGAGCCCCACCCCCACCCCCGTAATGAGCTAGGTGATCTGATGCAGGACCTGAATCCTCTGCCTATTTTTACTGATGGGGTATATCTCAGTGCTGGACTTGGAGACTTGCTATTTTTTAAAAAAAAAAAACTTATTCATTTTTATTTTATTGGTGTTTGACCTGCCTGTATGTCTGTATGAGGAATAGAGTTACAAACAGATAAGAGCTGCCAGGTGGCTTCTGGGAATTGAATCTCTGTCCACAGGAAGTGCAACCAATACTCTTAACTGCTAAGCCATTTTTCCAGCCCTGAGACTTGCTTTTAAAAAATAAACTTGCATGCCCACAGACATGTCAGCCAGGTGGGAAATATGGAAAATTGTATGAAAGCAAGTTTATGGAGTCTTTCAACATTTAGGGTATAGAAAGTAAGAGAGGCAAACAGGAGGGCTCATGGCTAGGAGCTCAGGCTGGGGCAGCAAGACTACCGAACTGAGGCTAGCCTAAGCTACACAGTGAGTTCCAGACTGTATAACAAAACTCAGTCTCACTAGAAGAAAGGAAAACTACATAGACATAACTGATTTATTTTTACCGGAAGGAGGCTCAGAACATACACTTTTGACTCTTAACAACATCTCTATAGATGAGAAGGAACTGAGGAAATATTTTGTTCCAAACCAACGTGGTCAAGTTACAGAGCCTGACATCAGGAAACAATTTTCCTTGTTAGGCTCCTAGTTCAAAAGTTTCCTTGTTAGACTCTTCACTCAAGCTTTAAAAACAGTGGTCAGGCATTAGGGAAATGGCTCAGCAGAAGACCCGGGTTCAACTTCCAGCACCCATATGGCAGCTCACAACTGTCTATATCTCAACTTCCGAGACATTCAGCATCCTCACACAAACAAACATGCAGATAAAATACTAATACATATGAAATAATTTTTTTTTTTAAAAAGGCCAGGCATGGTAGTACACACCTTTAATCCCAGCACTTGGGCGGCAGAGGCAGGCAGATCTCTGTGAGTTCAAGGTTAGGCTGGTTTACGAAGTGAGTTCTAAGACAGCCAGGAGTGTTACACAGAGAAACCCTGTCTTAAAAATACCAAACCTGCCAGGAGGTGGTGGTACATGCCTTTAATCCCAGCACTTGGGAGGCAGAGGCAGGCAGATTTCTGAGTTCGAGGCCAGCCTAGTCTACAGAGTGAGTTCCAGGACAGCCAGGGCTACACAGAGAAACCCTGTCTCAAAAAAAACAAAACAAAAAAAATACCAAACCAAACCAAAGGGGTCAGTAAGTATATACAATTATTCTGTGTCTTTCATTTCCAGATTTCACTATAGAGATAGATGGTGAGTACAGAAGCAAGGCACATATTTGTTCTGAAGTTAACTATAGGGTATGTTGAACACTCAGAGTTTTGAAGGGTCAGAAGAAGGGTTCTGGAGAAGTGATGCCAGAGTGAAGAAAAGCCTTCACTTTGCAAGGAAGCCAGGAGGTAAGAGTGCATATAAGATTGGGAGGTCTTTTCACGTGGCTGGGGAAGAGACGCTGAGGAGACAGACGGAGAAGTCAGTCATGGGTTACATGTAGTTCAGGGACAGAGTTCTTGCCTTGTATTTGATCCAAAGAAACAAAACACAATCCGACCAACAGCCACCAAAAGTAAAGTAAAAACAAGATAGATCTTGAAGGGCCTTCCTTCTACAAGGTATGATGTATATATAGATTTATTGTACAAAGAGAGACACAGCTTAGTCAATCAAGGCAATGTTAATACTTAGGTAACAATGACAGAAATAAACCAGGAACTGCCTGGTTAATTCAGGAGTTATGGTTATTCTTCTTGTAAGTCATGTTCAGCCAATAAATGTATTTAGTACATGTCATTTCTTTCTAATAACTGATTTATTTTTATTTTTGTGCATTGATGTTTTACCTGCACATATGTCTGTGTGACAGTATCAGATCTTGGAGTTACAGACACTTATGAGCTGCCATATGGGTGCTGGGAATTAAACCTAGGTCCTCTGGAAGAGCAGTCAGTGTTCTTAACCACTGAGCCATCACTCCAGCCCCAGAGTACATGCCTTTTTTATTTTTATTTTTATTTTTATTTTATTTTGAATTTTTAGCCAGTTGGTGGTGGCAGCACATACCTTTAATTCCAGTACTTGGGAGGCAGAAGCAGGCAGACCTCTGTAAGTTTGGGGCTAGCTCTGTGAGTTCGAGGCCAGCCTGGTCTATATAGTAAGTTCTAGGACTGCCAGGACGGTTACACAGAGAGATCCTCTATAAAAAACAAAAACACAATTTAAGACTTATTTTATGTATATAAGTGCTTTGCCCACGTGTATGTGTATCACTTGCATGCCTGATGCACGGAGGTCAGAAGACACTGGAGCCTTCAAAACTGAAGTTACAGGTAGTTGTGAGCTACCATTTGGCAAATGTAGGTCCTCTGTAAGAACAGCCAGTGCTCTTAACCTGAGCCATGTCTCACACATACCCTCCCCCACCAGTAACTTTATCTATGCCTTTTGCCTTTTTCATTTGTGGTTTTTGAGACAAGAACTCCCTATGTAAGCCTTGACTGGCCTGGAAGCTGTGATACAGACCAAACTGGCCTCAGCTTGCAGCAATCCTCTTGCCACTGACTCCTGAGTGCCAGGATTCAAGGTGTGTTCCACTCTATGTGGCCATACCTTTGTCTTTATTCATTTCACCAGTATCTGCTGGTCCTACCTTTATGGGTGCTGAGGTTACAAAGAGAAAGGGCGGTCTGTTCTCAGGCTGGGGAAAACACAAAGAAACAATTATACTTGTTACACAATTTGAGCCCTGAGCTCTCCACTGAGCAGCAGAACCCTATTGTGATTTCCAGTCAGTACGCAAAACACAGATCCCAAACAAAACTTGGCTTCTAAGTCTGTCTCCCGTGGACTCTCCCCTTCTCTTCTGACAGTCCTGCCATGCCACTAATACTACTGCTTAGGGAAGAAATGGAGGAAAGCCCTGATTCTAACAGTGTCATCCTTCCTTTCACTGAAAGTGTGTGTTTGTGTGTGTGTGTGTGTGTGTGTGTGCATATATGTATATATTTGACCATATGTGCCTCTACACATGGAGGCCAGAGGTTGATGTTGGGTGTCTTCCTCAACTGCTCTCCACCTTGTTTTTTGAGGCACAGTTTCTCCTGGACCTCGTCATTTTGGCTAGGCTGGCTGGCCAATGGGCTCCAGGGCTGTGCCTGTCTCACCTCTCTCCGGCGCTGGGATTGTTACTGAGTGGAACATTGGTGCTAGTGATCTGAACTCAGGTCCACATGTACTTCATTGACGGAGGCATCTCCCGGCCCCTTCATTCTGTTTTTTGAGACAGTTATCTCTCAAGGAACCTGAAGCTCACTGATCTAGCTAGACTGGCTGACCAGCATGTCCCAGGGATCCTCTGGTCTCCTTGCCAGTGCTGGGGCCACTGGCATGCACCACCTTGACTGAGGTTCAAACTCAAACACTTCACAGACCGAGCCATCCAGCAGACCCTGAAAGTTTTAGTTCTTACTGTGTTAATTTTTAAGTTAACAGAATGAATTTCATTACTTGTGTCATTTTCACACCTATGTCATCATACTTTGTTGGATCCCCTTGGATACAATTTAATTAATTTAATTTTCATTCCTCTTGGACATTTTATCCATTTTTTGAGTCAGGGTCTTATGCACCAGACTAGACTGGAATTTTCTGTGTTGCCCGGGCTGGCCTCCTGTGTGTTGGGATTACAGGCAAAAGCCACTATACTTTTCTTAAATACATTGATGTGTACCCTTCATGGAATTCTGTCACATCCCAGTGAAATCCAAAATCCATCCAAAGTTTACCAAGGGATGTATGTGATCTGGGTCCTGGCTGTTTTCCATCAAATCTCTGTACTCGGCTCTGCCCCAGCCACTCTGACCTCCTTGCTCCTTCTCCACGCCAACCTAAGCCATGCACCAGGGCCACTGTACTTGCTGTTTCTCATCTATGGTTCTCTCTAGAAATCCACGAAGCTTCTGTTTCTCATTAAGTAATTGGATTTCCTTTTGTCTGTTTTGTCTGCTAAGAGGCCTTTCTTCCCTATCTAAAGGAAAAATCTCTCTATCACTGTTATCTCTGGATCCTGTTTTATTTCCCATAAAACCATATTATGAAGCAATTTTAATATTTATCATTTATATATTAATATGCAACACACTTATCTTTTATTCTTTATATATAATACACGAACCTTATGTGCAAGAGAATGCACTTTGCTCACTATAAAATTCTCAGCACCTAGAGAGGTGGCTGCTCGTTGTATTTTTGTCAAATGAGTGGATTTGGAGATTCAGTAAACGTGAAGTACCCTATAACACTGTGTATTTAACGTGGCGGGGGTGACTTTCACATGTGGATTTTTAATGTTTCTTTTCTATTGGTTGTTTTTTTTGTTTGTTTTTTGAGACAGATCTCTCACTTTGCAGCCCAGACTTATCTCAAACTCAGGGCAATTGTCCTGCACTCTCCCAAGTGTTGAGACCACAGATGTAAGTCACTAACTACATCCAGCTGCAATTTTTTTTTATTTTAACAATGGACTTATGTTACCTGTGTACCAAAAAAAACTAATCAAGATACCACACAGGCAGATATCGTATAAATGAATTCCAACAGAAACTGGACAAATCTATGAAACATATTTTTAAATAGATACACAGCATAATCGTTAAGATCAGTCATGGCTGGAATCTCTTCCCCAACATTTGGTAGCACTATGTGATCCTAAGTTATATATTTCAATGCCTAAATTTCCTCAGCTGGACCGTGAGGACAGTAACAGTGCTCCCTCAGAAAGTTGTTTTAGGCGAGCCCTTATGTGTGTAACCCACTTCATACAATGCCTGGCATGCAGTAAGGAAGGATTCCATAAATGGAAGCTCTTATAAGAATCTATACCAGTAGTAATAAGAGATGATGGGACATACCTAGCCCTCAAGAGTGACATCAGAGTGGACCACCACATCATCATTGCGCTTCCATGTGGGCCTCTGAAGCCCAGAGAGGGGATGTGTCTTTCCAGAGAAGGCAATTTCGACGTCCCAGAAGCATCAGAATGAAAAGGACCCTCTTCACCCCTCAAGTCATTCAGTCTGGGTAATCCATGAGTGGCACAGCACGGCCCGGGCACGCCATCCTCCAGCCCAGTGCCTGGGCAGCCTCAGTTTCCTTGCTTGCAACAGAACTGGAATGGGATTGTTAAGAAAAAATCCAGACTGAACCAGCCGAGGCCGCCTTAGCGCATGCCACCGGGACGCCAGTGGCGACGGGGAAAGTGACAGCAGGTCAGACTTCAGGGCCCACCGACTCGCAGCCTTGTACCATGCTCCCCATCCCGGGGCGGCGCCACTGGGACCCGCCCGCCGTCAGACTGGAGGAGGCGGGACAGCCTCGGCGTGCTAGCGGCTGAGTGACACGGGGCCGCGCACGTGATTCGGGGCCGCGCACGCAGGCCGTGGCGCGCACGCAGAGTTTGCACAGCGCGCGCAGCGGCGGGCTCTTCGGCGCCGAGGTGCGGGACGTGGCGAGGTGAGGCGTGGGGCTGAGCGGCGGGAGCGAAGGCACGCGGGGTCACGAGGTGCGGGCTTGCGCTGCGGGGCCACGCGGCGGGGGAAGTTGACGCGGCCCGGCGAGTCCCGAGCCCCTCCCCCGTGCGACTGGCGGTGCGGCAGCTCCGTATTCCCGGCTGGGCGGTGGAGCGCGGCCCCGGCCCACCTGACCCGCCGAGCCCCCACGTGGGTCTCCGCGAGCCAGTGTTGAGCACCGTTTTGGAGCCGAGGCCCGGATATACAGTGACTTGCCCAAGACCATGCAGCTGTAAGGATGCCGTCTGCACAACTGCCAAGCCCGCGATTCCCCTGTACTCATGGGATCCTGCCCCTCGGTCACTTCCTTGCTCCCTCTAGTAATTAATTTAAATGTAGCCCATCTCTCAAGGATGTTAGTGTCACTGCGTGGTCTTTTAAGGAGGGAGAGGAAGATTTTGATTTTTGCAGCATTGTGCTTTGCAACGTGAAGTGTTTTGTCAGAACGTATTGTAGCGTCTTTGATAGTGTAAGGGTCTATTTGATAGGGCCCTGCTGTTCACCAGCCTGTAAAAGCACTGTGCAAATACCCCAATCTTTAGCGCTTCTTTTTCTTGGGAAAAAAAACTGTTTGTGTCAGGAGATTGTTAGGATTCCAAGATAGAGTCCACGAACAGTGATTCCTTCAGTACCTGGCATATGGATGTTGGCTATTGTTTTATTCCTGGGTATATAATATGCCTTTGTTAAATTCATTTTTAAAATTTATTTGTTTTTTTAGGCAGCCTCATGTATCTTGGGCCAACCTTGAACTTAATGTAGCCAAGAATTTCCATGAACTCCTGATCCTCCTGCCTGTACCTCTGGAGTACTGAGTTTACTTGCTTATTGGATGTTGGAGTTTGAATATAAAGCATCCTTCATGCTAAAACACCTGACAGCTAGCTACTGAGCCCACAACATTCTTCTTCAAAGACCCACTTTTCTTGGAACTATATAGAAAAAACTCACCCCTACCCAAAGTAGCCAAAAAACTGGTCCTCAGCCTTATTATCAAAGCATTGCATATACTTTGTAGATCAGTTCCCAAGCTAAAACTGTCCAAGTGGAAAAACTATTTCAGGAGAAATGAAGGTAAACTAGCCTTTTAGAAAACTAACATTTATTTGTCCCAATTGATGTGTGCTTTGTTTCTGTTTGGGTGGTTGTTTTTTTTCTCCAAGACAGGGTTTCTCTGTGTAGCCCTGCCTGTCCTGGAACTCACTCTGTACTTTAGGCTGCCTCTGGTTCCTGAGTGCTGGGATCAAAGGTGTGTGCCACCACTGCCCAGCTTGTTTTGGGTTTGGGATTTGTTTTTTTGTTTGTTTGGTTTTTTTTTTTTTTTTTTTTTTTTTTTGGTTTTTCGAAACAGGGTTTCTCTGTGTAGTCCTGGCTGTCCTGGAACTCACTCTGTAGACCAGGCTGGCCTCGAACTCAGAAATCCGCCTGCCTCTGCCTCCCAAGTGCTGGGATTAAAGGCGCCACCAACGCCCGGCGGGTTTGGGATTTGAAGCAGTCCAAGATAGCCAAGGACAACGTTGAAGCCCTCCTATTTCTATCTCCTGTTTGAAGGAGTAAGTTATTGATCAATATATGTTGGGTAGGATCTCACTATGTAGTAGTCCTGGCTGGGTCAGAACTCTCCATGTAGACCAGGCTGGTCATGAACTCACAGACCTATTTTCTTCTGCTTCCTGGGTGCTAGGATTAAAGGTGCATACCACTACACCATCAAGCTCCAGATTTTGTAAGGAGGATGTACTTTAAATTCTGTGAATGAGGAGGTCTGAGTGTCATGGTTGACAACCACGCTGTTGCCCTGTCAGTTTACTAAAATAAACCTTGGGATGGTTTTCTGATCTGTGTGGGTCTTCTCTTTGTTCATAGGGGATTGTGAGATCGTTAATCTCTGGCAACTTCTGAAGTCTTAAAGGAGCTCTATATCAAAGAAGATCAAACCGCAGTCTCTGTCAGCTAGAGGATGGACCGTTTGGGTTCCTTTAGCAGTAAGTACAGTGAGACAAGTCTCAGGTGACAATGAATAGCCGACTAAAGTAGAGGATGATCAGGGAAGCAACACCATTGAAGTTGAATGATAATGCCTGAAGGAATTATGAATAGCACATAAAAGTAAAATCAGGCCATACCAGTCTGTTGTTTGCCTACTGAATGTGACACAGCTTCGTCACTTTAGAATAAAGCCAAGCTGAGTGGACTAGCCATCATAGATTGCTCTGTTAAATAAACATGTTTATTTTGAGCCCAGGGTCTCATGTAGATTGGCTAGCCTGGAACTGGTTTTGTAGCTAAGGATGACCTTGAACTACTTACTCAAGTGCTGGAATTTCAGACTTGTACCATCATTGGATTTCAAAGAAATAGAAAATTGGCCAGTGCACACACAGACACATACACACATGTTGCACAGTCACAAAGTAGATGTTCATTAGTAAGAACCAGAAGTGTGTTTTTAGGATTTGTTTCCTGTTGTTTCATCAAAGGCACTCTGCATTTTCCCTACATATATTCAGAAAGTTACAATCTTTGACACATCCAGTTAGTTGTACATTTTCATTTCACTAATGTTCCAAGTGTAAACTGAAAGTACTCCCACCTCTGTCCTTTCAGGACAGGGTTTCTCTGTGTTACTGAGTTGGCTTTCCTGGAACTCTCTGTAGATCAGGCTAGCCTCTGCTTGGTAATGTGTCTGCCTCTGCCTTGAGTCTGGGATTAAAGGCTGGTGCCACTCCCTCCCTGCTATTCCCACCCTTTAAAACAATTGTTAGGGCCTGTTATGATGGCACATGCCTTTAATCTCAGCACTAAGGAGGCAGAGGCTAGGTGAGCTTTGTGAGTTCAAGACCAGCTTGATCCACATAATGAGTTCCAGATTTTCAGAATGTCTTCCTAAGGGGGTAGTTCAGGTTACATAATTGATGAAGTAAACTGTTAAAAAGGATAGAAAAGGGTCAGCAAGA
Organism: Mastomys natalensis; assembly: GCA_021653895.1. Classification (NCBI taxonomy): domain Eukaryota; kingdom Metazoa; phylum Chordata; class Mammalia; order Rodentia; family Muridae; genus Mastomys; species Mastomys natalensis. The sequence continues at coordinate 1,238,562 of JAJTUV010000176.1, forward strand.
TGGCTCAAGCCTAAGGACCTGAGTTCAATTCCTGTAACCCACTTGCTGGAAGAAGAAAACTGACTCCCCAAAGTTGTCTTCTGACTTCCATATGCTGCTGCTGCACACACACAAATATAAATATAAAAAATTAAATGTAATAAAAAAAAGTTAGGGAGGGTCTATAGTGATGATATGGAACCACTTAAGCCTAGGAGTTCAGGGCCAGTTTTGACAACTTAAAGCCTGTCTCTTAAAAATAAAATAAGAGTTGAGGGGATTGGTAAAGATTGGCATCTGAGGTTAGAGAGATGCTTGTTGCTTGTATTCTGTTCTTGTAGGCAAGCAGGCATGTGGCCTGTAACTCCAGCTCCAGGGGATCTGACACTCTCTTCTGGCCTCTGTTAGCACCTGTACTCAAATGCATGTGTCACACATACAGACATACAAATAGACATAATTTTTTTTAAAAAAAACTAGCATCTAGCACTTAATATTTTATTTATTTTATTTTTTTATCAGAAGTGGTAGATGGTCAATGCCTGTTATCCCTTCCTTCACTTTGGAGGTAGAAGCAGGCAGATGAGAAATTGAAGGTCATAGTTGGAGACTAGCCTGGGCTACATGAGACCCTGTCTCAAAAACAGCAAAAGGAGTAAGCTTCAGGCAGGACATTTCTTTACCCTGTCAGTTTTCTCCATGTCTTTATTGCAAAGCAAGTGGCTGTTAGAGCAAAGAGTGGTGCCTCGGAGAGAGCATGAGAGCTAAACAAAGTAAGTCCCTTCATCTCCCTTCCAAGGCCTTTGTCCCATATTCCCATGGGCAATCACAGAACAATAGTTGCTCTAACTTCAGAGAGGCAGGATTTGGGGCAACCTAGAACAAAGGTATCTGTGGTCTTAGGGCTTTGGAGAATTTATATGTGCCCTTTGCCTTCATAGTTCAGAACAAGACAGACTTGCATGCAGCGGTTTGCCTTTTCCTTGTTATCTCAAACCTAGACACAAAGCTTAAATCCCAAATTGGAATTCTTCCAACTTGTTAAGAAAAAAAATTCAAACTTGCAGAGAAGTTGAAAGACCAGGGCAGTGACTGCCTGTGTGCTGCTGCCTAAGTAGAACAGTTGTTGACTTTCTGTCTGGTTTGCTTTGTATATGTGTGCTGTATAGGGAATGTGCCCAGTTTTCTTTTCCTTGTGACAAAGTGAGCTCTGTAAAACTTTAAAACTTTGGTTTATAAGTTTCTCATTCCTGCAGGGGCCATCTCTCCCTAGCCTTTGAAGCAATAACTTCTCTGGAGGAAGGAGCATGCTGCCATGTCATAGAGTGGTTCTTGTTTGTGTGTGTGCAATAAACTCATTTTGATTCCACGTGTTTGTCAGCGCAGTCGCTCTTCAGCCATTCATGGAGTTTTAAACTTAGGTTTGTTTTCTGTATGTTCCAGATGATCCATCTGATAAGCCACCTTGCAGAGGCTGCTCCTCCTACCTCATGGAACCTTACATTAAATGTGCTGAATGTGGGCCTCCTCCTTTCTTCCTGTGTTTGCAGGTAACTCCCTGAGGAGAGGGTGTCTCTCCTGTCTGTTTTGTGGATACAGAAACAGAGTAACTCAGCAGCATAGGACCACCCTGCATGAACTCTCTTCCTATAGGTAGTCTTCCCTGCAGACTTTACCGGGAAGGTCAGGAACGGATGGGTGAGACAGATAGGACTATTCGACAGAACTTCTCATCTTAATGCTTATCACTTTCCCAAGTAAATTTAAAGATTTCTATACAGGAATGAGAGCTAGCAGGTTGACCTCGCTGTTCAACTTGTTCGAGTTGTCTTTGTATACATGACAAGGGGGGAAAAGTGTTTTGTGGGCTCTATTAGGAGTGATACTGGTTAGATGTGCCAGGTACTACTTTAAGTACCTCACTTAAATCAGCCCTAAATCATCGCTATAGTGCTGGGAAATGAGTAAGTAAATATCTCCATTTTACAGATGAAACTCAGCCAAAGAAAGCCTAAATAATTTGCTTGTTAGGATTATCGGGTCTTACCCAGTTTAAGACACTTGGTTATAAGAAGCATGGCAGAGATGGCTCACTGAGTAAAGTGTTTGCTGTGCAAGCATGAGGACCTGAGTTCGAATCCCCAGCATCTGTGTAAAACCTGGGCATGGTAGCATTGCCTGTAGCCTCATGCTGCGGAGGCGTGGAGGAGGTAGGGGGACCTTTGGGGTTTATTAGCCAGCCAGACTAGCTGAATGACAGACTCTAGGTTCAGTGAGAGACCCTGTCTCAAAAAATAAAGTGGAGAGTGAGAGGAAAACTCCAAGTTGTGGCCTTTGTAAGGTGTGCATAGGTGAGTGCACCTACAAACACACGTTGCACACACACAACATCCAGTTCTAGACATGTTAAAATGTAAAAAAGTGATCCCCTTTGAGTTATAAGAGTATATATTAGAATCCCAGCACTCAAGTAGAGGCAGAGACGGGCAGATCTCTGAGTTCGAGGCCAGCCTGCTCTATAGAGTGCCAGGACAGCCAAGGGTACACAGAAATACTCTGTCTTTAAAAAAAAAAAAAAGAGTTTTAAAAAGATTATACACTGGGCATGGGTGCATTTTGGGAGAATGGATAGGAGGAAGGAAGATGAAGCCAGCCTGGACTACATAGCAAAATTCTTTTCAGTATACCAAAAACAAGAGAAACCTCCCCTCCACAAAACCATGGCTTTAAGACTACGGTATATATCCATCAGGTTGGTAGTGGCAGTAAAGGCCAGTAATTTCAGAACTTGGAAAGTGGAGATAGGAAGAGAAGGACTTCAAGACCTGACTGGACTACTTGAAGTACTTGAGTTCTTGCCTCAAATAAGACAAAAAGCAAAACTACAGCGTCTTCAAACCATCTTCTGTCTTATTTTTTTATTGTAGTTTATTAATTTTGGTGGTTTTTTTTTCTTGCCTCGAGTTTATTTGTAAAAGCAGCATAGGACACTGGTCATCTGCTAATAGTGTGTAGGCAGGTGTGTCTCGGCAGTCCATTTGTCTTTACACTGGCAGGAGCCTTTTCTATGGGGCCTTGATAGGGACCTAGGCACCTTTGGGAGCCTGAGCTAGAGCTGCAGCCTGGGCCTTGGTTCAAACCTTGGGCTTTGGTTGGCAGAGCCTATGCCCCTTGGCCATGTAGCTTCTAATCTGCTTCCCAAGCTTGGGGTGAGCAATGAAAGCCAGATGGCAGAGTTTGCAGCTGGGGCCCTTTGGCTTCTTGGGCTTGATGGCCTGAGGCTTCACAAAGGCCTTGATGGCCTCTGCGTATGCACTCACTGCCTTTGCATTGTTGGCCTGCATCTTCTTCAGGCCTTTCTTGTCCTTCTTGACAAAGCGCATGTTCCTCAGAGCTTAGGGTCAACCCCCTTAAGAAATTCGTATATTTGTGACCGGGATGCCATTTCTGTGCCATGTGGGTATGGTTCTTGGACTAGGCCATGTCTGCACAGTAACCAGTGGCTCCCGCGGCACCTAGGACCAGAAGAGAACTACTTTTGGTGTTTTAAGATAGGGTCTCTCATAGCCCTACCTGTCCTGGAACTTACTGTGTATGTAGCCCAGTCTAGCCTCAAACTTGCAAAGATCCTCCTGCCTCTGCCTCCCAAGTGCTGGGATTAAAGGCGTGCGCCACCACCGCCTGGCCTGGCTTTTATTTTTAAGATTTATTTATTTGAAGTATATGAGTTCAATGTAGCACTGGATCCCATTACAGATGGTTGTAAGCTACCATGTAGTTGTTGGGAATTGAACTCACGACCTCTGGGAGAGCAGTCAGTGCTGTTAACTGCTGAGCCCCCTTATTTTGATTTTTAAAGGCATGGTCTCTTGTAGCCTAGCACACCTAGAACTGGCTATGTAGTTGAGTGAGGATGACCTTGAACTTGATTCTTCTAGCTCCACCTCCCGAGTACTGGGGTTGAATCTGGTGCTGTGCGTGCTTAGCAAGTGCTCTACCAACTGAGCCTCGTCTCCAGCCCTAAGAAAGTACTTTTTAAAATGGCTTTTAGTAATTTAACTTTTTTTTCTTCACAGTGTTTCACTCGAGGATTTGAGTACAAGAAACATCAGAGTGATCATACTTACGAAATAATGGTAATGATGACATTGATGGAAACTTTCATTCCTTTTCTAAGTATTTAGACTGAAACTAAGTTTCCTTCTCCATGTATCTCTGTCCTTTTTCTCTTCTGAATTTGATAATTATTTAGTAGTCTTTTTAGTTCTTTGTAAACTGTTAAAATATTTAAATATAAAAATGGCTGGAGAGATGGCTCAGCAGTTAAGAGCACTGGTTATTCTTCCAGACAACCCGGGTTCAATTCCTAGCACCCACATGGTAGCTCACATCTGTCTGTAACACCAGTTCCAGAGGATCTGATACCCTCATATAGACACATAGGCAAAATACCAACGCATATGAAGTTTAAAAGCCCACTATAATAAATAAAGAACCCTGTTATAATAAGTAAGCAAATAAACAATAGATTGACATAGCTGGGTGATGTGGCTCCTGCCTGTAAATCCAGCTTTTAGGAGGGTTGCCATGAGTTCAAGGTGAGCGAGGAATGTAGTGTAAGACCCTGTGTGGTGGTTGGCATGAGAGTGAGTGAAGATGTAGTGTAAGACCCTGTGTGGTGGTTGGCATGAGTGGCCCCAGGCATTTGAGTATTTCATCTCCATTTGGTAGCTATTAGGGAAGTAACTTTTCTGTTGCTATGATGAAACACCATGGTCAAGGCAACTTAGACAAGGAAGGGTTTATTTGGGGTTACAATTTCAGAGGGATAGGAATCCATCCATCATGTTGGGAAACATAGCTGTAGGCAGGCAGCCAGGCAGGCCTGGCACAGAAGTACCAGCCGAGAGCTCATATCCTGATCCACAAACAGGAAGCAGAGAGATAGGGGTGACAGAAACCTTATGCCCACCTCCAGTGACAAACCTCTTCCAACAAAGGCCATGCTTTCTATTCCTTCCCATACAGCAACCAAATAGGGACCAAATATTCAGATGTCTGAGACTTATGGGACTCATTTTCATTCAAACTACCATACCCTGTCTTAACAAACAAACCAACAAATAATAGGGCTATAAAGATGGCCTGTCAATTTTGAGTGCCAGCTGTTCTTTAGGGCTGGAATTCAGTTCCCAGCACTGATTCTGGACAGCATATCTCCCTATAACTGTAGCTCTAGGGAAACCTGATACCTATTTCATCAGATACCCACTCCTGGACTCCATAGACACCTCACTCATATGTGCACAGAAGTGTGTGAACACATCCACTCACGTGCATGTGCTCAAGTTCGCACATGCACATATACACACATCATCATCATCATCATCATCATCATTAAAAGTAAAATAAATCTTGAAAAAAAAAAATCAAGATAAAAAGAATCTGAAGAGACAAACTGGATAATAGACCAGAAAAAACTTGAAAGAGTGCTGCCACTCTTCCAGCCCTGGCCAGTTCAGTAAGCCAACATGGATAACACAGAACTTCGCTTGAAGTGCCAGAGATCAAATCCAAAGTTAGGGGAAGTTCTGTGTTTTCAGAGCACTCAAAGCAACTAAAACAAGTTTTCAACACACCCTCTGGTACAGTTTTTCTTTCAGTAGTAATTTCATAGTGTAGATTAATCATTTAGCACTGTATTAGTTTTCTACAGTTGCTGTTATAAATTAAGTGAAAAATTAAGTGGCTTAAGACAACACAGATTCTTGCACAATTCAGCAGGTCAGCAGAGCAGTGGGCTTACTGGTTTGTGGGAGGTCTTGAAGAGCTGAAATTGAGGTGTTTGGCCAGCCTGGGCTTTATCTTGACACCTGGGGGCGGAGAATTACTCTTGGTTCATTCGGGTCATTGGCAGGATTTACCGAGATTGAAGCATCGTTGCCTCTGTTTTCTTACAGGCTGGCTGGCTTTTGGCCAGAATTTGTTCTTGACGTTTAGAGGCTGCCTGACTCCTAGCCCCCTTTTGCCATCCCCAAAGCCTCTGACACTGGGAGTCCTTGAGGCCTGCTGATGAAGTGCTTGAGCCTTTGACCTCCTGCCTTATTCTGATTACTCTCATTCTTCTGCCTTCCTTTAATACTTATAAGAATTTTAAAATTTTTAATATTTTATGTGTTTTGGCTGCATATATATCTGTATATTCCTGGAGGTCAGAAGAGGATGTCAAATCCTCTGAACAGTTGTGAATCACTGTATGGATTCTGGGAATTGAACCTATGTCCTCTGGAAGATAACCAGTGTTCTTAACTACTAAACCATCTCTCTAGCTCCTCTCTAATACTTTTAAGAACTTGTATAATCTCACTGGGCTCACTTAGATAAACTAGATTTGTCTCTCTACTGTGCTTCTTGGTAGTAATTTTAATTCCATCTGTAGAGTGTTTAATTTTAAATAATTTTACCTGCGGTACCTAGTGCTTGGTTAAAGAAGAGACAGGAATTTTTGGAGAAATGCAGAATATGTTTAGAATTCTGCCTACTATGTAATTCACAGCACACTTACGTGTGTTTTATAAAAGATTAGAAAAGAGCTGGGCATGGTAGTGCATGCCTTTAATCCCAGCAGTTAAGAGGCCGAGACAGGTGGATCTCAGTGAGTTTGAGGCCAGCCTCGTCTTAAGTTCCATTCTTATTGCCACATAAAACCAGACATAGTAGTACACAGAAAGGACCTGGGAGTACTTGGGATATAAGGTAGAATGATCAGTAGTCAAAAGTCTTTCTCATTTTCCACATAGTAAATTGGAGGCTAGCCAGGGCTACATACAACCCTGTTTCAAAAGCAAAGTAAAACAAAAGCATTCAGAAAGAAAATCAACAAGAATTTGATCATTTGTTGGCTCCTGCTAGTGTACCTGCACCTTTAATACTAGGAGTTATGTTCTAGACTAGAATCAATTAATTAGTCAAAGAAAAGCAACTAAAAGAGTTTTGGGAGAGCAACTAGCTTCCTTTGTTTACATTTTCCAGTCTCTCCTTTTTAAAAAAAATATTTATTTTTATTATTTTTAATTCTCTGTCAGTGTGTGTGCTTGCATCTGAATATGTGCATATGAGTTTAGATGCCAGCTCAGGCTAGAGACATGTGATTGTTTGGAGCTGGAGTTAGAGTTTATGAGCCACTTGACATGGGTTGGTAACCAAACTCAAACCCTCTGAAAGAGCAGCAAGTGATCTTAATCACTGAGTCATTTCTCTGGCCTGCAGCCTCTTTTTAAGTTTTTTTTTTGATACAGGGTCTCTCATGTAGCTCAGGGTAGCCTCCAACTTGTTATGTAGCCAAAGACAGCCTTGAATCCTGGATCTTCCTACCTTTACCTCCAAGGGTTTACTCTTAAATCTCATATTCACTAATTGGAACAATAACCAAAATGTTCTCCCTTTTGCCAGTTGCACATTGAATGGAGGGTGGGAAAGTCGATCAGAGCAGCTTTGGATTTGAGTTCATTTCACCAAAGTTACTATATCCTCAGAAAATTGATTCACTTTTTCAAATCCACGTAAGAACATCTAGACTCAGATTTTGTTATTTATTTTATTTATTTATAGTGCAGGGTTTGGATCACATGCTACTACTGACTGTGTCTCCAGATTTATTCATTTGAAATGGTTTAAATAACCCTTATGAGATAATTAATGGCTTGGTAGTTTGTAGTCTTGTTCAGTTGCTGGAGGAAAGCTGACTGTGAGCTCTCCTCCACTATTCCAGGCACCACATCTTCCACACAATGCTAAAAACCACTTAGTTCCTTACTAAATCATCCTTTCTCACATGCTCACCACCCATACAAACACCTTTCAGCAATCTGAACTTAGGGGAAACTCTGGGGACTTCTGTACTCCATAGCTTTTATTAGCCAATCTCAGCTGTTCCAACAGATCTTTCCTTCTGTAGAAGTGATGACCAACTTTTGGCTTTCTACACTCTAAGCCTCTAAAGTCTTGATTCTTTTCAGCATGAAGCATCTGATAGCTGTAAATGGTTTCAGTACTTTTCTCATCTCACAGTGCTGCATTTTCTGGAGTTACTCACGGCTGTGGGGGTGGTGCATTAATAGATTCTGAATTCTGTAGCTATTTTTGTCTTATAACTCTTAGACATTGAGCAAGAGAAGGCTGCTCCTCTACCACACCCTTTATGACAGTGATTCTTAAACTCTATTTCCTGGGAGCTTCATAGAACTGTAGATTTCTAGGTCCCATTGTTAGAGATTCAGACCCAACTTTGGTCAAGGGTTTGAATGACATTGAACAGGGAGGTGGAGGGGGAGGAGGAAGAGGAAGAAGAAGAGAAGGAGGAGTAAGAAGATGACAAAGATGCCTCCTTTGCTGCCCTCCTCCCCCTTTTTTTCTTCTTTAAGTTCAGTGTCATTCAGAAAAGCCTTTTTTTTCCCTTCTATACTGTGGAAAGTTTGTATTAGAATATAAGTTGGTAAAGGGTAATCAGTGTTCTAAAACAATACACTTTTTAACTAATGTGTGACTTTTCATACTTACATGTCTTTATAGTGCTTGCCAGGTTGAATGTAATTGGTATGAGTTTAATATGCACATGGACTCTGAAATTTCTCTCTCATGTCTCATAATAAGCTCATATGATAGATCAAAATGTGTTGCTCGTTAATACTGTGATTTTACTAATAGGACAGATTTTATAGTCACCAACAGAAGCTATAGCAAGCTGTAAATGCCTATGGAATCAAAAAAGCTCTTATATTATTTTCTTGTTTTACACTTACCGTGGAAATTTTCAGACATATATGAAAGTCAATAGTGCTTAGTTCAGCTTAGTTCTTTATTTTATAGTTGCTGCCTGAAACTTTGTGGCTTAAACTAGAAACTCCTTTTTTACCTCCACAATTGCTGTGGCTCAGGATTTCGGATGAGGCCCAGAGCAGTTGGTCCTCAGCTCTGCATCCTGGGCTTGTAATTCCAAGTGCCTTTTCATAGTCCTTGGCACCTCATTACAAGGGCTACATTTTACTCTTCCTAACTGCCACTCAACCCAAGACCGGATCTGCGTTGTCTCCAGCCCACTGCCCTTCATGAAGCCTCTCTGCGAAGTCTTTACCACTACAGTAGTTTGTTTACTTGGCGGCTTAATATAAAAATAGAAGCTACTAAGCTTTAAGTCACTGGCCCAGCCATGTTAAGTGAGGATTCTGGGTTTATCAGTAGGAACATTGAAACCATGTACCTCCTAGAGTAATTTCCACTTTTCTGTCACCAGTGCTTTTTTTCAAGATTTATTTACTTTTATGTGTATGGGTATTTTGCCTGCATGTATATCTGAGCACCATGTATACACCAGAGTAATTGGAGCACAAAGGCCATCGGGCACTAGATCTTCTAGTACTGGAGTTGCAGTGGTTATGAACTGCCATGTGCATGCTGGGAATCAAACCTGGTTCCCTGGAAGAACAGCCAGTGCTTACCACTCAGCCATCTCTCCATCTCTTAAGTAGTACTAGTCCCTTTCCATGTTCTTCGGTCACTTTGCAGACTCTTCAATTACTAAGCGATACTCCATTGCTTAGTATCCATCTCCTTTTTATGGACCCCTTGCACTTTGCCCAGATAGGGAGCTCTTATGAGTAAAAGTGTTGTTGTAAGCATACTTACGTATTGTTTTCTGTATTCATATATTTTCATTCTTCCTGAGTAAATAACCCAGGTATAATGAGTAGAATGTATTGTTGAACTTTCAAAGAAATGACTATAACATCTTCCCATATGGTTGTTTATATTACACCTGTTGATTATTTTACATAGTCACTAACATTTGGCATTATCATTGTATATATCTTGGTGGATATAGCATAGTGTTTGTTTTGTTTGTTACCATTTTCTGAGACAGTCTCACTATGGGATCCAGGCTGGCCTCAAACTCACAGTGATCCTGCCTCAGTCTCAAAGTGTTAAAATTATAGGCAGGTACCGCCACACACTGCCCATCTTTGATTTATTTGTTCTTTTTTAATTTTTATTTTTAATTATGTATGTGTACACGTGTGCCCACATTGGCTAGAGATGTCAGATGCCCCTAGAGTTAGGGTTATAGCACTTGAGATCTGCCCAATGTGGATGATGGGAACCAACCTGTGCAATAGCACGAGTCATTTCTCAGCCCCTCATCTCTTCTTGAGTTAAAACTTTATTATTGAATTATTTTCCAGGTGGAGTTTCTCTGTATCCTTGGCTAGCCTAGATTTGCTGCATTGGCTTAGGCTAACCCCAATGTTCTATCCTGATGCCTCAGCCTTCTAATTGCTGGAATCACCGGCATTTGCTGCCATACCCACTTGATATTATTCTGTTTGCTTGTTTGAGAAAAGGTCTCCCTTACTATATAGCACTAGCTGGCCAGGATCTTGCTTTGTCAACTAAACTGTCCTCAGACTTATGGCAAGCATCCTGACTTTGCTTTCTTGGTGCTGTGATTATAGCTGTCTGCCATCACTCCCACCCAACTTGTTTTGAGATAAGCATAAAGTCCACACATTTCAGTCTTCCTCTTGCTTCCCTTTTGCATATCTTTTGTTCTGTGTGGTTCTTTTATCTCTTTGGGTTTGTTTGTTTGTTTGTTTGTTTGAGACAGGGTCTCTCTTTGTAACCTTGGCTTTGTAGACCTGAAACTTCCTCTGTAGACTAGGCTGGCCTAGAACTTACAGAGATCCATCTGCCTGTGCCTTCCAAGTGCTGGAATTGAAGGTGTGTACCACCATGCCTGACTTTTTTTTTTTTTTAATTGATTTCCTTTAAGAGTGTGTGTGTGTGTGTGTGTGTGTGTGTGTGTGTGTGTGTGTGTGTGTGTGTTGTGTGCGTGCACGAGTGTGTGCGCATCCGTATACATATACACATGTGAAACAGGTGCCTGTTTGGGCTAAAGGTGTTAGATCTCCTGGAGCTGGAATTACAGATAGTTCTTAGCTATCTGACATAGGTACTAGAAATCAAAGTCTGGTCCTCTAGAAGAGTAGCAGCGTGCATCCTGACTGATGAACCAATAAATATTATCACCCATAATAACTATGTAACACAGCCAGAAACATTTACTCTGTTCAGAAAAAAAAGAATTTAAGCATAGCTATGTTTTACTGGAGAATGTCATAGCTGACAGAGGTAGGGATGGATGAAGTAGAAAATAATAATACATCTCAGGGGAAATAATGTATCTGATGATGACAGTCTTCGTTTGTGTGGAGGGGCATGGTGAATGTTTACATGTGTGCATGGTGATATACATGGATACGTGTGCACACCTATATATGGAGGCCAGAACTTGACATCAGGTGTCTCCTTGCAAGACTTTGCACCTTTGTCTTTGAGACGGAGTATCTGACTGAACCTGGAATCAGTGATCCTACCTTCTTCTCACTGCGATTATAGATATGCACCGCCACGTGATGCTGTCTTTTAAACCATGTACTGTATAGTTGGAACTCATGCATGTCGTTCCTTACCCTGTTCCTAACCAAATCTGTTTTTCTCTTTAGACCTCAGACTTCCCTGTTCTTGATCCCAGCTGGACAGCTCAAGAAGAAATGGCCCTTTTAGAAGCTGTAATGGACTGTGGCTTTGGAAACTGGTAAGAATTTAGTACTGAGTATTCTGTTCTCATAGGCTCAAGAACCACTGTAGAAACATAAAAGGAGAGAGCTTAAAAACCTGCTGCTTCCCTGATGACCAAAGATTCAGAAGCAAGTTCTCATCCATGTACACATCTGGCCTGAAACATCCCAGAATGCACCATGCTTAGAGGTTTCACGACTGAGCAGTTCTCATAGGTTACTTTGGTTAGTTACATCAACACCAAGATTGTTCTTCCTGAATTGTAGAGAAGTATAGGTTACTAATATATATATATATATTATATTGCTCCCTTCTAGTTTTACAGATAGTTTTCTGGGCAGTAGGTTTCAGATTTATTTCAGTGAATCAGACGTGAGGTGGATAGTCATAGCTGGCCTGAGGTTGAAGTTTCACAGCTTTCTTAACTGAGTTCTGTCCTTAGCTTTCAAACTGCCTTATTTGAACTTGGTGGTATTAAACAAATATTATTACTATTGACCTAGGATGCAGCACCACTTTTAAAATCTATATGAACATGTCAAGGCTTAGGGTGGGAGTTTGCTTGCTTGCTTGCCTCTCTCTCTCTCTCTCTCTCTCTCTGTGTGTGTGTGTGTGTGTGTGTGTGTGTGTGTGTGTGTGTGTGTGTCAGCTAGAGATTGATACCAAATGCCTTCCTTTTGTTTGCCCTCCAGGTTTGTTTTTTGGTTGGTTGGTTGGTTTTTGTTTTTGAGACAAGGTCTCTCACCTAATCTGAAAGTTGTGGTTTCAGCCTGTTTGGGCTGGCTAATAAATCCCCAGGATCTACCTATATCTGCCTCCAAAGTACTGGAGTTACAGATGCAGGCCATAGGCCTAGCTTTTACATGCGTGCTAGGATGCAAACTCAGGTCCTTTTTTTTCTTTGGTTTTTTCGAGACAGGGTTTCTCTGTGTAGCCCTGGCTATCCTGGAACTCACTCTGTAGACCAGGCTGGCCTCTAACTCAGAAATCTGCCTGCCTCTGCCTCCCAAGTGCTGGGATTAAAGGCGTGCGCCACCACTGCCCGGCTATGCGAACTCAGGTCCTTATGGCTGTGCAGAGAGCATTTTAACCCCTGAACCATCTCCCCAGCTCCCAGATTGTGCATTTTAGAAACACTCATGCTGATAATTTTGTTTTGTGCATTAGACAGCAGAGATGTTATTAAGCATATTTGCTCATGAATCATCTGAAGCTTGGTGAGTTAAATTCTTTCTCATTTGATGTAACTTAGTGATGGACCCTCTGTTGAATCTTCCCTGATTGCTAGCACTCATCCGCCTTCCTGGTGTTATTAGGTGTGCCACCCTCCTGGGTTAAGAGGAGGACCAGAGTTCAGCTCACATTTTGTTTCCATTCATCATTTAGCACCTACGCATCATAAAACTATGTTGTAGAGAATACCAAACATGGTAAAAACTAATCACTGGTGAGCAGGTTACTAGTCATCTTTGCCTGAGGTTTAATTTGTCTCTAAAGTGGACCAATCCTCCTCATCTTCCTTCCCTCTTAGCAAAGACTAAGGAAAAGTCTATTACTGGATTGGGGTAGGTAACTCAGTGTTAGAGCTTTTGCTTAGCATATGTGAGGTGTTGGGGTCAGTCCCCATCACCACACCAAAGAATCTAGTTGCTTCTGCATCCGGTGTGGATAAGGCGCTATGCTGGGTGCTAAGAGCACAGGAATTTAGGTTCCTGCCCTCATCTAGCCTATTTGCCTAGTAAGGGAATCAAACTTCTACAGTTGAGTGAAGTACACAGCAACATAGTCATGCCCTAAGGGAAGGATTGTGTATGAGTGAGCTTTAGGGGAAACTAAGACATTCACCTCTGCCTCTGTGTCACCTGGGGTATGGAGGAGTCAGAGGCCTCAGTATATTTTGGATTTGTCTTCTTTAGCAACTTTATTTTTCTCTTTGGGGCTCTTTTTTTTTATCCTGTGAAATTGAAATAAGAATATACTACAAGGCTAACACCAAAGCAATCTCAAATTCTGTCTGAGTGTAGCTCAGTGCCATGCATATTCATAGAAACTAGTGGATAAATGTATGCTTGTGACATTTGTTTGTATAACATAAAATATCAAAGACAAACTCAGATTTATGTACTTTTCTAAATAGGGTCTCAGTGTAACCCTGACTGGCCTGGAATGCTATGTAAACCAGGCTGGCATCAAATTTGCAGAGATCCACCTGCCTCTGCCCTCCAAGTGCTGGGATTTAAGGTGTGTGTCATCATGCCTGGCTTGTACATCTTACATGTTCCAAGATGCTTTCTGTTGGTATTTTAAAGGCTTATTTATTTACATATTTATTAAATTTGTGTGTGTGTGTGTGTGTGTGTGTGTGTGTGTGTGTGGTGTCTGTATGAACATTTGTCATTGGTGTTGACATGCCAAGGAGGCCAGAAAAGGGAGTTATAGGCAGTTATGAGCCACTGAAGGAAGTACTTTTAACTGATGAGCCAGCTCTCCTGCTGTCTTAGTTAGGGTTTTACTGCTATGAATAGACACCATAACAAAGGCAACTCTTATAAGGACAACATTAAATTGGAACCTCCTCACAGGTTCAGAGGTTCAGTCCATTATCATCAAGGTGGGAGCATGGCAGCATTGAGGCAGGTGTGGCAAGGAGAATTGCTGAAAGTTCTACCTCTTCATCTGAAGGCCACTAGGAGAAGACTGGCTCTCACATGCTTAGGAGGAGGGTTTCATTGCCCACCCCCACAGTGACGCATTTCCTCCAACAAGGCCATACCTCCTAATAGTGCTACTCCCTAGGTCAAGCATATTCAAACCTCCACACCCGCCCCCTTAAACATTTTTGTAAGTCACCTTTATTATGGTGTATGTATACGAGCACATGCACTTGGAGGTCAAAGGACAACTTGCAAGAATCATTTCTCTCCTTCCACTTTTTGGAGCGCGAGCTGTTTCCTTTTTTCTGTGTAGTCCTGGCTGTCCTGGAACTTAGTATATAGGTCAGGCTGGCCTATTCAGAAATCCTCTAGCCTCCACCTCCCAAGTTCTAAGATGAAAAGGACAAGCTACCACACCAACTCTCTCTTTTTAAAGACATTGTCTTACTCTATAACCCTGCCTGACCTGGAACAGACTACGTGGATCATGCTGGCTTCAAACTCATAGAGCATGCCAGCTACTACCTTCTTAGTGTTGTTGTTATAGCCATTGTCACCATGTCTGGCTCCAAGGTGACTTCTTATTTACAGCTATTCTTTCTCTAGCCTACCTCAGGGAAATGTATAAATGATGGTGATAATGATGATTGAAACAAGGTTTCAAGTATCTCTCTCAGGCTGGCCTTTGAACTTGATTGTAGCCAAAGATCACCTTGAATTCCTGACCCTTCTGCCTCTGCCTCCTGAGTGTTCAGATTATAGGTATATACCTCCATGTCTGGACTTCATGTATTCTAAGAACTCAACCACCTGAGTTACATACCCAGACCACAAATGTATGATTATTTATAGTTATCTTCTTTCTAGTGGAAAGTTTCCTTTACTGCTTCTCTATCTCGAAGTAGAAGAATTTGGGATATCAGTGGTATATCTGTCTCACTGGTTTGCTGACATGTACATGGAGGTATCAGATTACAGATACTGTGTTGATTTGACTGCAAATATGGAATGAACAAACCAAAGTTTCAGTGGTCTATATAAGTAAGAAAGCTCCTCTCTTTCCACATTTCTCTAGGCAGGATGTGGCTAATCAAATGTGCACCAAAACCAAGGAGGAGTGTGAGAAACACTACATGAAGCATTTCATCAATAACCCTCTGTTTGCATCCACCCTGCTAAACCTGAAGCAAGTTGAGGCAGCCAAAACTGCTGACACAGCCATTCCATTTCACTGTAAGTGCCTGCCTGTTTGGGTAAGAGGTAGTCAGCCCATCCTTGGGCTTCTCCATAGCCAATAGAGAGATTTGATGACTTCTGGAAGGGCAGAGCAATTTGGTATGATGGCTGTTGAGTCAAGGTTATGCTATGGGAAGGAGGAAGCACATCCCAGAGGTCAGAGTTGTAGCCTCCTACTCTGCATCTCTTGGAATATATTAATTAACATTAATGATTGCTTCTGTAAGGTCATACGTCCAAAAGGGGCCAGTCTGTCTATACTGTTATTTGTTAAAAAGCCTTATCATTCATTTGGATCGTTGAGAATCAGATGCAGAACTTGCTTACCAGGATCCAGTATTGCCTCTGTGTTAAGTCCAAGGAGTACTTTGTTCTTTTTTTTACTTGGTTATGGCAATGAAAGCAACTTTAAATCTTAGGTGCCTGTGGGGATCAGTAGGTCTTCTAAGGGTAACCAAAACCTGATGAGTTAACAAACTGTCTACCATGGATGGTTCAGAGCACAAGTGACGTACATAAATGCTTTCCCATTGGCCTCCCTTTCCTCACTTCTTGGAAACAACTTTGTAGCTGACACCTCAGAGGTTACAGCACCTCCTGTTTGTGTAGTGCTTGGATATTAGCATTTTCCTCAAGTCCATGAGGCCATGTTTGTTCCTAACAGCAACCTAGTGAAAATAAATATAAGAGATGCTTTTGTGTTACATAAAACTAGGAAACTAAGACATCTTAAAGGGTTGAAAATGTTGTGCAATGTTGTAAAACTGGTTGTTTGTTAGGACAGGCTGGCCTCAAATTCAGAGATTGTCTGCCTCTGCTACCAACCTGCTGGTGGTGGTGTTTTATTTTGTGCCGAAACAGAGTTTCTCAAACATGTAGAATTGTAGGCTGCTACTGGGACACAGTCTGATTGACTTCCATATCCAGGATGTTTGATTTCTCAGGTCAATGAGATTTGTAAATTGGTATTGGTGCTGAGGATCAAAGGAAGGGAAGTTGACAGGATGCTTGGACGCTACAACACTGAAGGAAAGGATCTGTGTTTTTGTTTTCTTTCACTTTTCATTCATTTTGGGAAAGCAAAAATCAGAGGACCAGGCTATAGGATGGCTCCTATTTCACTCTTTATAAAACTTTTACATTTGGGCTGGTGAGATGGCTCAGCAGTTGAGAGCTCTTCCAGAGGTCATGAGTTCAAATCCCAGCAACTACATCATAGTTCACAACCATCCATAATGAGATCTGATGCCCTCTTTGGGTGTGTCTGAAGACAGCTACAGTGTATTTACATATAATAAACAAACAAACCTTTGGGCCAGAGCTAGCAGGGCTGGAGCGAACATGACCAGAGCAAGAGGGAGAAGGGAAGGGGAAAACAAACAAACAACCTTTTACATTTATTCTCGTGGATCCTTTTTCTCTGTTTCAGATGTGATATCCCGCACCAGTAACCTAGTACTAAGCAGGCTGAGGCAAGAGAATGACGAGTTTGAGGCCACCCTCAGCTTCATAGCGATACTATGCCTTCATAGCCTTTGGCCTTGAACTCAATTGTGTGTGACTTTGATCTCCTGATCTCCTGCTTTTGCCTCTTGGATGCTAGGATTGCAGACGTGTGCCCTCATCGTACCATTTGACATTTTCATGTTAATGTTTTATTACTTAAGAAAAACCCATTGTTTGTTCCAGCTGCAGATGACCCTCCCCGGCCTGCCTTTGATTCATTGCTGTCTCGGGACATGGCAGGATACATGCCAGCTCGGGCAGATTTCATTGAGGTAACAAACACTTGTTTTTAGCATACAATAAGGAAAAACTTTCGAGGTTATTATCTCTTACTAAAGGAAGGTTAGGATTTTCAGGCCTGTGGAGTGACATTTGCTTGTTCCTTTTCCTGCTGGGAGCACTCTTCCTGTTTAGCAGTGACAGTTCTGAGGGAGAACCGACTTGGTAGGGTACAGTGGTGTTGCTCCCACCGACTTCTTAGGTGCGAAATGTCTGTAGTTGTCATTCCACAGTGAAGGGTTTTCAAAGGTTTGCTGTATCAAGGTTGATAAGCCAAGGACCATGTGACATTTTAAGCTTTTTCGATTATAAAGTTCCCGTTGCATCCTGACTTTGGTGTTACTGTTTGAAAGAAGCATACAAACAGTTTTTGAGTTTTAGATAGACCTGGGTTGTACCGTGAAAGCCTGTCTCAAAGGGGGGGAAGAAAAGTAGCACAGCATAGATAGTATATAAACAAATAGATACAGCTGTCTTCCAGTAAAAGTTTATTTCCCAAGCTGAGGGCTGGGTAGTGGTTGTATATACATGTGTCCATTAAAACTGTGTTCCTTACTTAGCTATGGAATTAAAGAAAATAAACGTGAAAGTGGTCATAAGCTCTAACACGCTATCTGAAGTCATCTGCAGTGCTCTTGGAGATAGGGGTATTAAACTAGACCCCAGCCTGCCATACCCAAACAGGCATTTTGCTCACAGCAGTGGGCCTGCATAGCTACCGAATATTGTCTTCCTCTTCCCCGAACTGCCTTTGAATAGACTGCTCTGATTTTATTGTAAAGTATAAGTTGTATTAGGACTAAACAGATCCCTCAAAAGGTGGTAAAAGGAAAATGAATTCATGCAGAATACTTGAAGGCCTAATCAAAGATTCTCTTTGGAATGAACACTATTAAACATTTTAGACAATAGGCTTGGCTTGGCTTCACTTCTAGTATTGTGGTATCCCAGTGCCCTTTTCCTATAACTTTCCCTTAGACCAGTATCTTTGCCTTTTATCTAATTTAGTACTTAGCAAATATTTTCTCTTTGCATCTGAAGCCAGGCTATTGTAAAGGCATTACTCAAAACTGACGGGTTTGGGTGTTCTTCTCCTCTAACAGGAGTTTGACAATTATGCAGAATGGGACTTAAGAGACATTGACTTTGTTGAAGACGACTCGGACATCTTACATGGTAACATTTATTTTATCAGAGACTTATTAAATACAAGTATTGATGACACTGTGCCGGATGCTGGGATATAAGGATTAATAAAACATGTCCTTTGTCCTTATCAAATTCAGAACTTAGTGGTTGGGCTGGTGACATGACTCAGTGGTACAGTGGACCCTAGGCCCAGGGTTGGATTCAGGCACTACAGAAAACCAAAATCTAGTGCTTAGGTTGCTGAATTTACCTTCTTCCCAAGCTTTGGCCTGTCTGACTCGTGATTTTGATACATATAAGAATATTGATCACATAATAGAACTTGGGAACTATCTTGTGCCTTGAGATAGTTGATTACATAGCTCTTACCTCTTTAGGGAAATAGTACACAGATGTTGGATTTCAGTTGTAACTGAAGATACTGTTCACCATCATTTGTTCACACATAGTTAGGAAATGGTCAAGAGTGTACTTTAGATGAAAATTGGAAGTTCTTACTTCTCAGCAGTGTTGATTTTAAATTATTGTTATTACTTAGATAACCATTTGTGCTTGTGTGTGCGTGCACTCATGTCTGTAAACTTATATCTGGAGGTCAGATGGCAACCTTGGGAGTCATTCTTCAGGTGCTGTCCTATCTTTTTCTTGAGGCAGTCTCTCATTCTAGCCAAAACTTGCCAAGTAAACTAGGCTAGATACACAGTGAGCCCTGGGTGTCTCCATCTCCCCAGGAATTACAAGTATGTATCACCAAACCCAGCTTTTCTTTTAAGTGGATTCAGGTTAAGTTTGATCTCCTGATTCTATGTTCAGTTCCTGGGTGCTGCATTTACTGGAATGTGTCACTTTCCTCCACACTGGAGACTGAGTGTTGTGAACTGTATGATACACAATCAAATGCTCTTAAAGAGAATATTTCAGAAGCAGTAGAGATCAAGGGAGTGTCTTCCTGGCAGCACACCAGGGGTACCTTGTTTATGGCTCTTAACTCTTGCAGTAGCTTTTCTGGCAGCATAACCATGGCTGACACATGTTGCCCCCAGTAATCTCTCAGAACAACAAGTAAAGGAGTCCAGGAGCCCAAAGAACGAGAAGAAACTTTTAATTATACCTGGTGCATAGAGGGGCACAGATTGGTGGGAATCAGGACATTGATTCAAGCTTGGGTTTACTTCTGAGTCACTGTGGGCAAGTCCTTGGAGTCCTGTTTCTTTTTGTCCCATATCAATAAAGAATGACACTGATTCGTTGGGGTGTACATGTGTCCAGTGGATGATGGTGCACAATGCAGATTGGTGTTTTTATTCCATATCATTGCTAATACGACTGGGCATTAGCAACATTCCATTTAGGCTCCCTCACTCACAATACTGAAAGAAATTTTGGGCTGATGCCAACAAGCTCTTTTTTTGAATCACCCAAAGATTTGTGTTGATTCATGGAATTTATCCAATAAAGTCAGCTTCATGATCTATTATAAAGACATGGGTACAATAGAGTGATAGTTAATTGCATTCCAAGTATACTAGAAGGTTCCTAACATGGGCCCAGGAACGCATGTGCTATATAGCAATATCTGAAGAAAATAAGGAAGTTCTGAAATCTTGTAAGTGGTACTGACTGTCTCCTACCTTGTTGAAATAAGCTATGACTGATTCAGAAAGAAACAAAAGGACTCATTAAGTCTCTGGTCTTATGACATTGTGAGATTTCCAGATAGATGCTTAGTGAGCCCACTGGGCTCACCTTTCATCTGTTAAAAAAAATCTGCCTAAATATGCAGACATCCCCTTTCTTAAATGTCCCAGGGTCCTAGACTTATGGGTGAATCATCTTTCTGGTTACTGTTCGGTAACCCAGGGAAGCTGGAGGCACCAGGCACTGTGCTGAGTCAGGGTTTGCAGTGCTTCTCAGGGTTACATGCTAGCATAGTTTGTGCTCCCTCTGGCTGGTTGGTTTTGGACTAACTCTGTAGCCAAGGCTGGCTTAGAACTTGCTCTGTAGATCAGGCTGGCCTGGAATCCTGTTGTGTCTGCTGTTTTCAAGCACTGATATTTCATTCATGTGCCACCATGCCATCTCTATGTGAAAACCTCACTTCATCAAGGTTTCTCTGCCAGCCACGGACCCCTTTTATTCTCCACAGTGTATTTCTTTTATTTAAATTCCCAGCTTTTAGATCTTTAACCAGAGGTCCAGCTGATCTTTCTGCATTCACTTGTTATTGTCTCTCATTTTATAGAAATCCAGTTGTATATGTATAGGTGGTTAGATAGAAATACTATAATAATACTAACATTAATACTACTAATAATAGCTAAGACATTTCATTTACTATTTGCCAGGTGCCATTTTAAGTCCTTCACGTGTATGAATTTTTCTAATGGGACAGGATCTTGCTATGTAACCCAGGCTACTCTCAAACTCTCAATTTTTCTTCTTTAGCCTACTGAAAGGCTTTATGCACCACTTCACCTAGCTCTGTGAAGTCATCTAATACTTACAGAACTCTGTGAGTTGAGAGCTACCATTATTTCTGCTTTACAGATGGAGAAAGTGGAAAAGTCAAGTAATCGCCTGCTATAGACAAGCAGCAAGTAGCAGAACCATTCCCATAGTCTGTTCTTGGCATTGTACAATACTGTCGAGTTTTTGTTGGTTTTTTTGGGGGTGGGGCTGGTGGCTAATGTTCAGTTATATGTGTATGGTATGTGTGTGCATGCGTGTATGCCATGGCACTAATACGGAGGTTAGAGGACAGCTTGCATGAGTTGGTTCTCTTCTACCATGTAAGTTTCAGGGATCAAACTCAGATTGTCAGGTTTGGTGGTATGTGTCTTTACTACTGAACCATCTCAGTGGCCCCCTTTTTTGTTTTTTGTTTGTTTGTTTTTGGATTTTGAGATAGGGTTTACACTGTAGCATAAACTAACCTCAAACTTATAGCTGTTCTTCTGTAGTGGCCTTCTGAGTGCTGGGATTAGAAGTGAGAGCCAGTACACCTGCAACATCCAGTCTGCACATCTTTAATATTTTTGTTGCTGTTTCTTTCCTTGGCTCACATTTGTAGTCTTACGTAGCTTCATCAGATGGAGAGGTGAGAATAGATAATATTCTCTTTTTACATTTTACATTCAAAGAAATACGTAGAGTTAAATACTTTGCCACCGGCTTCCTGATAACTGACTTTAATCATTAGGTTACATTTATAGAATTATTTTTGTGCATCTTGGCCAAAAGCTTGAAGGGGCAAATAACTATTTTGTTTTGTTTTATTTTTCAAGACAGGGCTCCTCTATGTATCCCTGGCTGTCCTTGAACTTGCTCTGTAGACCAGTCTGGCCTTGAACTTAGAGATTCACCTCCCTTTGCTTCCCAAGTGCTTGTATTAAAGGTGTGTACTACCACACCTGCCCCTATTTTATTGTGTTTTTAAACCATTTATATGTATGTGTGTGCATGATAAGGCCACAGGAAGATGTCAGGTGTCTTCCTTTGCCATTATTATTCAGGGATCTCTAGAGTCAGAGAATTTATGGAATGTGTCTAATATTAAGGGAATTTATTGTAATGACAGTCTGTAGTCCAACTAACCCTACAGTGGGCAGCTGTGAATGGGAAGTCCAAGAGTCTAGTAGTTGCTCAGTCTACTCTTAATTTTTTTAAGATTTATTTTTTTGCAGGGGAGCATACACCTTTAATCCATTTTACACTTATAGAAATAAGGACTCAGGAGGCAGAGACAGGAGGATCTCTGAGTTTGAGTAGACCAGGACAGCCAGGACTATATAGAGATCTTATCTCAAAAGCCACCATAAAGAGCTTTCTCTTTATTTTTTAAAATTCTGTTTATTTGTGTGTATGCACAGCTATGTCCACATGAGTGAATTTGCCTACAGAGGCTAGAGATTGTCGCTTTCCCCAGAGCTTGAATTACAAACTATTTTGAGCTACCAGACATGGGAGCTAGGAACCGAACCATAATCCTCTGCAAGAGCTCTTAACCACTGAACCATCTCTCCAGTCTCACTCAGACTCCAGTTGAGAATGACCTTGAACCTGACCCTTCTACCTCAACTTCCCAGTGTGGCTCAGAGTTTTGCTTCCTGTGATTGTCTGTTTATGCCCCTGCATTAAGGATTTTGATTGGCCTCTCTGCAGTTAAGTCCTCTCAGTTGATTTTCTTGCCAAGCAAGCAGTAAGTGCCTTCTGTCAAGAAAACAGAAACATGTTGCTAGCTATTTTGAACAATGTTAGAAATACATTGCAGTGGGAAGGAGCTGCCTCTGTCTTCTGCCCACTTCTTAAAATATTTTAAGGCCAGCCATTTGGAAACTATCAGTCCCCAGTGTAATCACAGGGTGACTCTTCTTCCCCCAGAGCTGAGACTTCAGGACCTGTGTCCGTGGGTAGATTTTGGGTGGTTCTATTTAGTGGTCTCTGGACAGTTTGTCTGGCAACTTGCAGGTCCTTAGAGGTTTCACAGAGCCTGCCTTCTCCTTCTCATCCTGCTCTGCACCTCTCTGGGTTGTTATGCTGTTAAGATCTTGCAGTCTTTGCTGCTGAGTGTGCTTTATAAGAAAGGGGGTTGTTTCCAGTACTAATTCTTCTCTGGGAGAATTCCAGCTCTCCTCCCATTTTGGCTGTTTCTTCCCTTGTTGCCTAGAGCCAATGGCACTGAAGTGATCAGGCAGTAGAACCAGTGGTTAGCAGTATTTATTTATAGATTATTTTTGTAGTACAGTCCCAAGGCTACTTCTCTTTTAATTTAGTCATTCCTACACAAGTCTCGGGAAACAACAAAGTAAAATTAGCATTTTATAAAATTACAGAAATGTCTTTATCAAAATTATCTCTAATTTGCAGTGTCTAGGATCTCCAAGAGTCTTCTCTTCTGTAGAATGTATCTAAGTGTATAGGTAGTGAAGGATTTAAAGGACATAAATACGGGTATTTCCACTAAAATGACTTTTGTTCTTCTGTTTGGAATTGTTTCTTCTCAGTCCTTCTGTTTAAGAAACTTCATTATAGACTTTGTATGTGGTCACACTATGTCAGAGACTTGTTCCATTCCCCTTTCCACAGCCTGCCCACCAACCGGCTGTTAAAAAAAAAGAGTGTGGATTTTCCTGTCGTATCAGGGCTATCTCAAATCAAGAAATGTTTCATTCTTAAATTTGTAATGGTGGCACATGCCCTTATTCCCAGCACTGGGGAAGGAGAAACAGGTAGGTCTCTGTGAGTTCAAGGACAACTTTCCAGGCCAGCTAAGGTTACATAGTAAGATTGTCTACAAAAAGAAAGTAGGTAGGTAGGTATTAGGATTGCATGTGTGTACCACTGTGCCCAGCTAAAATTTATTATCTTGCCCCCAACCTTCCAGAATTGTACAGAGCTCAAGACTTTTCTTTGCCTTCATACAATTTAAAAAAAAAAATAGCTTATTCTTAAGCACCATTATATTGTAAGGGTCCATGATCTGCCAAAGAATGATACCCCAGACTCAAATAGTATGCAAAAGCAAAGAGCATTTTATTCTGCAGAAGTCCAGCATGCTGGGGTCTACCATTTACCAAGATGGAGACACCCAAGTGAGCTTGAAGGCCTGATTTAACGTATATTAGGGGAATTCCTGGGAGGGGTAGGTGACATTTATCCTAATTGATTGACTTTATATCTAGGGACATTCCAGAACCCTTGTTGTCTAGGAGGGCCTGGAAACTGTTACTGACCCATTGCCCTTGCCTCAGGCCAGGTTTCAGGGCAGCTTCTGATTGGTTGCCTGGGGTTTTTCCAGTAATTGCCTGGACTCTGGAAACAGATCTAGGCCTAGTCTCCTGAACTGCCAATTTGAAGCCTATCATGGAGTCAGCCTGTTTCAATATTCTGTTTTCTTACTTCATTGGTCCTATTTTTTTCTCCTTTGATCATATAGTTTGAGTTGAATAAAAATGTGGGTTTCAAACTGTTCTGTGGAGGGACCTTCAAGGCTGTTGCTGGGAAAGGTGCTGGGCCTATAGTAGGAGGCTCAGCTAGGTGAGATCTGACTTACTGTGCCAAATAAGGTTTTGTTTGAAAACAATGTTTAAAATTAATAGAACATGACTCACTGCTGTCCTGGCTAATCTTGAACATGGACAACTGTATAAAGGGTGAAGATGAGATTGCATTGCTTTTGAATTATCAGCATTCCGAGAGCTATGGGTTCTCATTTGGAATGAAGCTTACTTATTGAAAGATAAATGAGTATTCCCAGGCATAGTCAAATTCATTGCTAGAAAGACTGGTGTATCTTTTAGAATTATGTTACCTGACACTTGGATTGTGCACTAGTTGTTCGATACGTGTGGCAGGTTGTTTGCGATGCTGAGGGTCTTACTTCCTTGAATGTACTCAGTAATGAAAAACACAGATACCACGCTACATTTACACAAAGCTTGAAGACATAACAAGTTCTTAAGATAGTTCTAGAGTGTGCTAAAGTCATTAAATTACAGTGCTTTCAGACTCTCATGAAGAGTGGTTATTAAGCAGTGCGGTGCTAAGTTATATGCTACTCAGGGTTTCTTCTAGAATTGTTAATAATTAGTCTTCACTTTTTAACTCTGGAGGTCTTCTAGTTATAAACTGCCTGTGCAGTTTTTTTTTTTTTTTTTTAATTAATCATTTTATTTGCTTACATTTCAAATGATATCCTCCTTCCTGGTTACCCCTCCACCAACCCCCCCATCCCATGCCTTCCCACCCCCACCCCTGCATGCAGGGTGTTTTGTTTTGCTTTGTGTGTGTTTTTTTTTTTTTTTTAACTTTTAAGTTTTTATTAATAAACTATTAAGCCAGGTTTAGAATAGGACTGACAGAGAAAGTAATGCCACTGACAGCTAGCCAACAGGTGGAAGGTTCTTTGTTTTTTAGACAGGGTTTCTCTTTGTAGCCTAGCTGTCCTCAAACTTGCTCTGTAGACCAGATTGGCCTTAAACTCAAAGATCCCCCTGCCTCTGTCTCCCGAGTTCAGGAGTTAAGAGTGTGTGTCACCATGCCCAGCTTCATTCTTTTTCTAGCAGCTCTGGACCTGGTCACCTGCATTTAGATCCCTGATCCTTCCTTAGCAGTGTGGGGTCTGAGGCTGGTTGTTTTCTGAGCATAATGTAGTGGGACCACAGGAGAATACTAGGAAACACAGTGTACCATGTAGAGCTTGAGCTCCTGTAAGTAGTGGAGTGTAGCAGAAGAATTAGGAGCAGGGGAACTGCACCAACAAATTGTATTGTAAAATAGTCCTCACTCCAATTTGGAGGCAGAGAGCACAGTCGGTCTGATAATGTTCTTCTATGAGGAGGTACCGGGATGACAAGAAGCTAGATGCCTGGGTTGATGGATGGGATTAGGCAGAAAGAGATGGCTGGCTATGTAGGAAGAGGGGAAAGAGGTTCCAGGTTGGTTTCTGTCTTGGACAACTAGCTTTACTGTAGTGCTGTTAACCAAGGTAGGAGTTTTAAAAGTTGGAAAAGAGGCAGAAAATATAAGTGCTATGGACACCATGTGAGCAGAGTTATCTAACAGGATGTAAAGCTTAAAATGGTTGTGAGAGTTTTAGATCATGTAATCTGGTGGAATTTGGAACCCTGGAAGCTGAAGGGCTTATAGGAATGAGGTGAGGAGTGAAAAGAGAGACAGGAACCTTAAGAACTTTGAAGGTGGAAAGAGTGTGGTGGGGAAGGAAAGAGCAGGACAGTCACCCTGATTCCATCTCTCTCTCTCTTGTTCACCAACACCAAAGCTAGAAGGGTTGGGGCATGAGCAAGCAAGGCATGGCTTTCCAGTGCTTCAGCTGCTTAGTGTGTCTTTTCATTCAGAGTGCAGAACTCAGCAGCTGAAAATGCTGTTCCAGCAACATGCCAACGCTGTTTCTCAGAGCTGTCCTGCCATTGTCTCTTGAGCTGAACCCTGTGCCATTCCAGCAGTAGCACTTTCCTAGTCTGGGCTTGGTTGCTAGTGCTATTAAAAGAATGAAAACAACATAATGGAGAAATTTAGTGTGCTCAGATATTTTTTATAGAATAGTTAAGGTTTGGTTAAGCCAGGTATAGTAGCACATACTTATAACTCCAGCTCTCAGGAGGCAGAGGCCAAAGGATAGCTGTAAGTTCAAAGCCAGCCAATATGGCAAAACTCTGGGTCAACACCCTCCCTTAAAATAATTGTTTGGCAGGGAACTTTTTGTCTTGACTTTCATTTTTATGTTTATTATTTATATGTACATTTGTGTTTATAGCTCTGAAGATGGCTGTGGTGGATATCTATCATTCCAGGTTAAAAGAGAGGCAAAGACGAAAAAAGTAAGTGTGGAAAAGCCATTACATTGATTGTATGTTGATTGATTGTTGATGGCATGTTGTCCATAGGAACGCTCGCTCTACTTGTGGCTTACCATGTAACCTTGTCCTTCCCACCTTGGGTATAGTATGTGGAATAGGTTTGTCTGTTTGCCCTGGATTTCCTGGAACTGATCTGTAGATCAGGCTCAAACTCAGAGATTCACCTGCCTCTGCCTCCTGACTGCTAGGATTAAAGATGCGCACCACCACTGCCCAGCTTTGATCCATAAGTATTTTAAAGAAATTCTGTCAAGTTTTACTTTTCTTCCCTTAGCAGACCAGAAATAGACACAGGAAGTCTAGCTTAGCAGCAGTGTGAGGCTCCAGAATCAGTCCTAGAACCCACCCCCAAAAATAGTTTGCTCTAATTTCCATAGTAGGTAAATAGATGAACAGAAGACAGACACATACATTAAGACATAAAAATTATGAGATCTTGACCACTATGTATTGCAGCGGCTAACAGTTCAGAAAGGTATGCAGAGTGTGTGACTGAGTAGGCATGTGCCTTGGACACAGACATGTTTGTTGTTACAATGGTACTAATTTCTAGATTCATTTGTATCCACAATAAAAAGGAGATGTCATTGAGAGAGACTTGAAGGACCACGATGTCATCTGTCGTGATGCTTTCTCCAGCATGTCTGGAATAGCTTCTATGAAGTACTGCAGAAGCTCACAGCTGCTCTCTCAGAAGCCTCAATGCTAGTCACAAACATCTCTGGTATAAATCAGAGGTCTTGGATGTGTAACCAAGTGTGGTTTACTTGAATTTGCTTTGTGTAGCACTCACAATTACAGAGTATTGTAGAACTTGTTTGTTGAGAGTTGCTGTTAAGTCTTAGATTCATGATGTTCTTCCATTTAAACATGGTCAGTCTGTATTTCAAGTGGCTTCTAAGTATGTAAATGCTTAATATGGAATCATTGTGTCCTTTCTTGGATCTTGGCTAGCATCTTACTTAAGTGACCGTTCTTAATTATCATTTCTACAAGTTGTGTAGATTATCATCATATTGACAGATTCCTTCCCCATCTAGACAGACAATGTTTTTCAGCATTTGTCAGCAATAACTGAGTCATCTGTGAGTCTTCTATGTCCCGAGAGGGACAGGATAATGTATCTATTTGGAGCAGTGGTTCTCAGCCTTCCTACTGCTGTGACCGATTAACACATTTCCTCATGTGGTGACCTCCAACCATAAAATTATTTCGTTGCTACTTCATAATTGTAATTTTGCTACTGTTATGAATCGTAATATAGATATTGATAGGCAAGATACCTGATATGTGAACCCCCCCTCCAAAGGGTTCATGACCCATAGGTTAAAACTGCTTATTTTAGAGCCTAATTCAGAAATGTGTGGAAACAGACTTCTGGACCCTGATATTCCACCTCACAGAAGACACAAATGTGAAACTTTAAAAAAAAAAAATTTTAATTTATTTATTTTGTTTATTTGAAGCAGCGTTTTTCTTTGTAGCCCTGGCTGTCCTGGAACTGGCTGTGGACACCAGACTGGCCTCAAATTCAGAGACATTTTCCCACCTCTGCCTCCTGAGTGCTGGGATTAAAGCTGTGTGCCACCACTCCCCAACCTGAAACTTAGTTTTAATACATAGATTATTGTGTTTTTTTTAATTCTAGGATTATAAGAGATCACGGATTAGTCAACCTTAGAAAGTTCCGACGTGAGTATGACCTGATGTTTTTATTCTGAATTTTTCTAACATAGTGGAGTGGTTTTGAGTCATTGTGGGAGTGTGCATAATCCACATTGCATGCTAGGAAGAGTTAAAGGTTCTGATGCTGGGCTGATGCTGTCAATTAATAGTAAAGAGTGTCCAGCATGTTGGAGGAGATGTTGATTCCTTGCACAGAAACCAAAAGCAAAACAAAACCAAAAGTTTTAGAGGTAGCTCTGATCCATAGTGACAGTGAAGAGCCATTCATTTCTAGTCAACAACATTGCCTAAGAATTAAGTGTTATAGTAATTACAGCATGAATATTAATGGTTCATTTTCTAGACAGTCTAGTTTTGAAACTATGTGTTAATCATAACCTTGGTCTTCAGGTTATAAAAACATTTTTGTACAGCTGGAGAGATAGTCAACAATTCAGAGCACTTGCTGCTCCTGCAGAAGATTGGGGTTTAGGTCTCACAACCCACATGGTGTCTCGCCACCATCTATTTATCATTTGAGTTCCAGAGGATTTAATGACCTCTTTTTAACTCTGTGGGCACATATGTGCTGCACATACGTACATGCAGGCAGAGCACTCATGCAATTTTTTTTTCTCAGAAAAATCAGTAGAGGGGTTGAGGGAGTCTCACAACTGCCTCGGTGTGGTGTAAACCAGCTTGTCACACTGGGGTATTCCAGATGAAATAGTCTTTGATTGGTTGGTTGGTGTTTTGTTGTTTGTTTGTTTTTGAGACGAGACTTGGCTGAGTACTCTGGCTGGCTTGGAAGTTGCTATTCTAGAGACTTGTGATGGTCCTCCTGCCTCTACCTCAAGGCTTACAGGCTGGTGCCCATATGCCTAGTTGGATGTTTTCTTACATCTTTACTTTCCTTGGTTTTCTGCAGTAATCTGTATCAGAAATTTTGGCCAGTATTATTTGATAACACAGGTTCTGCCTTTTTAATTCCCTTTCTCTTGTGACAGCAGTGCCTGGTCCCGTGCAAATTAAAAGGCATGAGGAAAGACATCAATAGTACTTAGTAGTAGGGACAATCTCCATGATAACATCCTTTCCTGAGGTACTGTGATGCTGTAATTATGATTAATGACTTGTGTTCTCAGCTGTTCTGTTTGCATACTGTCATGGGCACCTTAGTCATGTGAGGTTAGGAAATAGTCCTTGCGTTCTACTTCCTGTTTTAAAATATAATGCCACAAACTTAGAGGTCCTTACATTCTTTGATATGTTGTGTTTCAATTCTTTAGTAATGGAACGGCGGTATCCCAAGGAGGTCCAAGACCTTTATGAAACAATGAGGAGATTTGCAAGGATTGTGGGACCAGTGGAGCATGACAAGTTCATTGAAAGCCATGCATGTAGGTAGTTTTTGGAACTTGTGTGTGTGTGTGTGTGTGTGTGTGTGTGTGTGTGTGTGTGCGCACACACACACTCTGGAGCATGAAAGGAAAAGAGAGATGAGATTTAAAAGCCAGGGAATTGGGGTTTGCTGGCCAACACCTAGCTCCAGGCTTACTGAGAGACTGTCTCAAAGGAATAAGGTGGAAAATAATGTTACAGGAACCCATGATGTCATCCTATGGCATCTGCATGTGTGCACCACACACAAAGACACACATACACAAGACACACTCACACCTACATCAAAGAGAGAAAAAAACTTTAGTAACTTACAAGTTAGTAGAGGGTTTTTGTTTTTTTGTTTGGAGGGATTTTTTTTTCCCCCCGATGTCTTTTGTTTTTGTCTTTGTTTTAAAACAGGGTCTTGCTATGTATGTAGCCTAAAACTTTCTGAGTAAAGCTTAGCTTTGACTTCCAATCCTCTTGCCTTCACCTTCCTAGAACTACATTACAGGTGTGTGCCACCATGTGTAGCAGTTTTTACTTTTTTTTGTTGTTGTTTTTTTTCGAGACAGGGTTTCTCTGTGTAGCCCGGGCTGTCCTGGAACTCACTCTGTAGACCAGGCTGGCCTCGAACTCAGAAATCCGCCTGCCTCTGCCTCCCAAGTGCTGGGATTAAAGGCGTGCACCACCACCGCCTGGCTAGAGACTGGTGTTCTTAAGAGACAACAAGCATACATTTTTTTCTTAACATTGCAAAAGAATTCAGAGATCTGTCTGCCTTTGGTAAGCACAGATTATAAGATACTTAGGTGGGACCCTGCCCTGAAATTACCATTTTTACCACACCCGGGCCTAACTTTGCTCTATTGCCTGTCTTTGTGTCTTTCTGATAAGCTGGCTCATAGTGTAGCTACCTTTGTTCCTTTAGATTCGTAATTCATATTGCATCCTTATATTTTGCATAGTTGAGAAATTATATATTGAATTCATGTATTTAGAGCTATTTCCCATAATCTTAAGGGCTGTTCTGAAGGTCCCAACATTTACCATTTTGTGGAGACTTAGCCACATTCTCAATTCCTGGACTCGTCCTGTTTGTAATTCTAATGAAGTCAAATTCGTGACAGGGAGGACATTCCTCGGAGGACTATGAAATGTATACATTATTACACAAAGAAGCTTTACACCCATAGCAGCATCGACACTCATGGAAGCTCACATGGGTTCCCTGTCCCAGGGGCAGGGACCATGTCACCCTTTTCCCACCAGGTCCATGCCTTTAGTTCTGAGAAGTTTTATGTTGTGTTGTTTTGATTTTCTAGAAACATTTTTTTACCATTACTCTCATTGACAAATATTTCTTAGGAAGCATCCTAGGCATTTTTCTTAGCCAGGTTGATTGTCCTGGGGAAACACCTTCCTTGATTGTCAGTGTTTGTGTGGTTGGTATCGAGTGACTATTCTTTCCTTCCTGTCCTAGTTATATCATGTCTGGCATATGTGTCAGTACAGAGAACCACACCCGTGGACGGCTTTTCCTTCATCCCATGTTTGAAAAGCACTCATGTTGGAATTTTTTATCACAAAATAACCCAGCAGTGTAGTCTGAGCTGTGTGCTCAGCAGCAATTACTGGTTTATAGAATATGCAATGCTCTTTGGTCCCTAGAGGAAAAGACTAGAAAGAAAGCAGGGCTTGAGGAAAGCTTTGTCCTTCCTCATCCAGAGGCAAACTGCATCAAAGAACTTGACTGTGTGAGTAGAAATGCTAACACAGTAGGTGGCAAAGGAACATTTAAATTAAAAACAACAAAAACAAAACTTTATTTTGTTTGAGACAGGGTTTCTCTGGGTAGTCTTGACTATCTTCACACTTATTGTGTAGAACTGTCCTAGAACTCCCAGATATCTGCCTGCCTCACACTAGGATTAAAAGTGTATGCCACCACCACCCGGCTAAAATATTATGAATTGAGCCGGTTTTTTCACATTTATAGGTGTCTCCTAAAGTCCCAGTTGTTGCCTCTGGAGATGACATTTGGAGGACAGCTGGAGTAGGCTCTTCTCAACTCTTGGAGGAATTTCTTTTTTTTTTTTTTTTTTTTTTCCTTTGTGGGGTTTTTTGCTTTTGTTTTTGAGACAGGGTCTTATTATGTAGCTCCTGGAACTCACTATATGGTCCAGGTTGCCCTCAAACTACCTATCTCTGCCTCCCAGGTGAGTTTCAGAATAGTCAGGGCTATACAGAGAAACCCTGTTTCAAAAAACAAAAGAGAAAAGTGGGGAGGAAAAGCATCCTAAGATGAAGTCACCCAGCCTGTACATATGGTGGGATCACTGAATCACACCTAACTGCTCCCTGGCGTTGATTTGTTTTTCTAATTTTTCTCCTTTGTTCTCCTGGGGAAACAGTGGAATTTGAACTCCGAAGGGAAATCAAGAGGCTCCAAGAATACAGGACAGCAGGCATTACCAATTTTTGTAGTAAGTATGTTTCCACTACCTGCAGTATCAAAGTGTCGTGACTCTCGAATACAAGAGGAGACCTCTTAACTCTTGAAAACTTAACAAAGAGCCTTTCGGATGAGTTTTTAAACTTCCTAGTAAAGTTTCATCTGTTTAGTTCCTATGAATAGCATCAGATTATCAGGATAAAAATAAAGTTATGGCACACAGCAAAAGAAACACTGCTTTAAAGTTGGGAGTCTGCTTTGGCTCTTTTAAAAAGTTTTAGCTGGAGGCTGGAGAAATGGCTAAGTGGTTTAAGAGTACTGACTGCTCTTCCAAAGGACCCAGGTTCAATTCCCAGCACCCACATGGCAGCTCACAACTGTCTGTAACACCAGTTCCAAGGGATCTGACATCTTCATACCAATGCACATAAAGTTAAATCAAAAAAGTTTTAGTTGGGCATAGTAGCTCATGTTTTTATTTCCAGCACTGGGGAGGTAGGGGCAAGTAGATCTCTGTGAGTCTGGGACCAGCCTGATCTGTTTAGTATATTTTGTAGAGTGAGACCCTATCAACACACACAGGAGAGTGAGGTAGTGTGGGGTATATGATTCATATGTTTAATCTCAGCCTTTAAAACTTACTCATGTACAGCCTAATCATTTTTATTTACCAGGCTTCTACTAGGGTATGATGCTTATATCCGGTTTACTGAAGGTGCTGGCCATAACTGTATTAATAGCAGTAATTATCTAACATTTATTTAACGTGTACCAGGTCTATGGGGTACATTTCACCTTCATGTCATTGACTACTATGATAACCTTATGGGATGTTGTCACTTCAAATTAATGAGGAAATTAAAGTTTAAAGAGATTATTGAGCCGGGCGGTGGTGGCGCATGCCTTTAATCCCAGCACTTGGGAGGCAGAGGCAGGCGGATCTCTGAGTTCGAGGCCAGCCTGGTCTACAGAGTGAGTTCCAGGACAGCCCGGGCTACACAGAGAAACCCTGTCTCGAAAAAAAAAAAAAGAGATTATTGAGATAGTTACTAGAAGAGCCAGGTCATAAGGAAAGGCTGTGCCTAGGCAGCATGGGCCTGAGGTTGTGGTACTCTGTCAGTTTCTTAGAATTATTGAAAGCACTGGTATGGTTGATGTATAGAAGACACTGAGTAGGTCTACAGCTGAGCAAGATGCATATGTGGACTCCGATGACTCACTCTGGTTGCCTGGTGCTGGTCTTTGCCTGTGGGAAACAGAGTTTGTAGTACAAAGAGGGCTTTATTGTCGTTGTATTGGAATTGGTTTTGATGGAAGAGTATATGCACTCATATGCTCTTAGCACTATATATATCTGATGTATAGTTTAGTGGTATAGGACTATCTTAGGACACTAAAGCCCTGGGTCAGATGAAAACAGTAAAACTATAAGCACTTCCAAAGGCAAGAATGTGAGTGACATTGATTTGTACCTTTGGGAATCTTCTTTCAAAAATGTCAACTCTCGAAGGGAATAAAAATGCTCAGTATGAAGGGAGATTCCAATGCAGCCATACACTTGGAGGAGGCCAGTGTTGGCCTTGCCTGCCCAGTTAGAGGCCCTCTGCTCCGTTGCGCTACCCTACAGTCATGTGTCCTCCACCCTCCAGGTGCCAGGACATATGATCACCTGAAGAAGACACGCGAGGAGGAGCGCCTTAAACGCACCATGCTCTCAGAAGTTCTCCAGTACATCCAGGACAGCAGTGCGTGCCAGCAATGGCTCCGCCGGCAGGCTGACATGTGCGCAGTTAGTCAGGGCCAAAGGAAGCACTCCTTCTGGCCTACTTTGGCCTTCTCATATATTTGTGGACATTTTTGTGGGTACTCTGGATAGAAGAGTAATAAGAATTTTTATTAATCTAAAAACTATAAAGAATTGCCAGGCTTAAGAAACAAAGCTGGTCATTTGCAATTCTCTGTTCCTTTTTTGTTCTTATATTAAAAATTAGTGAATTTATAGTTGGTTGTGGTGGTACACAGTAACGCCCTGTCTCAACCCACTCCCACCCATATATCTCCCCACTTAGATAGTGGTGTGATTTTTGTTGTTGTTGTTAAAATTCTCCTTCCCTGTGAATGGCTTTAGTGGTGTCCCCTGTTAAGAGCCCTTAACAAAGGAAAGGTTTTTCTCCTTGGAATACACTTTCTTTCCTGCACAGTAAGATGTGCTGTAAAAACTCATGCAGTCTCACTCCAGCTTTTCTTGGGTAATCTTCCTGATAAATGCACCCAGTCTGTGAGAGGTTTAAAAATTAACTTCTTTGAGCTGGCCAGTGGTGGCATCTGTCTTTAATCCCAGCACTTGGGAGCCAGAGGGAGGAGGATCTGTGTTCCAGGCTAAGTTCCAGGCCAGCCAGGGCTACACAGAAAAACCCTGTCTCAAAAGAACAACAAAATCCTTCTCTGATACAACCTAAGTTTGAATTCCCTTTCTTTGTTTTAGTGATTCTGGGCTGAGTCCTTCTGTTCTGATGTCCTCTAACTCAGGTATGATTCTCAGACTAATGTGAATGGTTTTGTGGGTTGTTGGGTTTTTTTTGTTGTTGTTGTTGTTGTTGTTTCTTTCTTTCTTTCTTTTTCAGCACTGGAGATTGAGCCCAGGATTCTCTCATACTGCACTATGCCCCAGCCCAGAGCAAGTGTGGACTAGAATAGTTATATTTTAAGGGGTTATGGGGACACAGCTACCCTCCTTTATGTAGCATTGTTCTTTGGTAGAGTGGCCATAACCAGATGTTGCCACAGTTTGGACAACAGCATACTTTCAGACTTCTCTGTCAGAGCAGAACTCAGAATGATGCTTCTTTTTACTGGTGTTTGCAGTCAGGACTGGAATCGTATCTGTCTCAGAGTTGCAGTGGGCTTGTGAGGTACTACATGACGAGCTTTGTATTTGACATAACAGCAAGTCACTTGCCAGAAAATCAAGGATTTCTTGTAAGTTAGAGATTTAGGGAATTTCTGTGTCTGAGATTTACCCCCTTTTGAGTTTGCTCTAAGTTGACAGTGCAAAACTAAGCCAGTGTCGTCTGATGGTTCTTGGTAACTGTTGCCTGTGACTACGTATTTGGGGAAGATACTAGTTGTGAAGTTACTGACCAAAATTGTGGTCCTAATCATCACTCACCCTTGCCCCATGACAGCGTTTCTCCTAATCTGAATATCCAGATTACTCCACTATCATACTCATAATGATCTGCTGTCACCCAGTTCACCAACTGTGTTGACACTCACCTGTAACCCCAGCACTGGGAGACTTGAGTTAGGAGGATAGAAAGTTTGGCCACATAGTGAGACTTTGTCTCATAGAAAACAAAATCTCCATATTTTCAGGACCTAATAGTGCTCAGATGCAGGCACTTCATAAATAATTGTTTACCTTTATTTATTTATTTTATGTGTGTGTGCCTGAGTTATACACAAACACACACACGTACACACACACACACATACATGTACCACATGTTCCTGCAGAGGCCATCAGGTCTTCTGGAACTGGAGTTACAGACCATTGTGAGCTCCCTAATTGGGTGATGGAAACTGAACCTGGATTCTTGGCAAAAGAAGCACTTAAAAAATTTAGTATTTGCTAATTAAATTGAGTACGCAGCTTTTTTTTGGGTTTCTATGTCTTTAATCAGCACTCATTCACCATTTCCTCCTAAGCTGATGTTAGCCTGCCTGCCTGCCTTCCCCTGTGTCAATGTTGAGATTCTTGGCTTCCCTTTATGCTCTGAATTGCTCTTCAGTTAGTAAAGACTGGGACCCCAGCATCCCTGATTGTAGCCTAGCCTTGGGAGACTTGCAAGGTAGTACATGATTTTATCTCTACTTCTGAGCATTCAGGGTAAGCCCTTAGCCCATTTGATGTCCCTTAGAATCAGGTTTTCTAGAACAAATTAAGCAATTCCTTCCTTCTGCCCTGTTCCAGTTCTAGTCCTCACAAAACTTACCTCATTCCATCCATCCCCACCTGAGCATTCATCCTAAACATATATTCAGATTAAAACCAGGGCGGGTGATGGCTCAGAGGGAAAGATGCTTGGTATGCAGTGCTGGCAACCTGGTAAAGCCAGAAGGCTAGAAGGAGGGACTTAACACCACACAGTTGTCCTCTGGCCTGAGCACCACACACACTTTATGATCATCATAATACAATCAAAACAAAAAACAAAAACGACTCTCACACATGAATCCTTAATCTATTGGTCTGGCCTGGCTGCCTCCTGCTTGGGTTTGTTTCTCAGGCATGAAGTTGACATTGGTCTCTGCTTTACCACATAGTAAATATAGCATTTGGCTTGTTACAGTGTGGATCTTTGAGTTAAACATCACTTCTTTTCAAAGAAAAATAAACGAACAAGCAAGACCTTTGGTGGTGACTCTGAAGGTATATAGTACTTGGTTAATTACCATGTGTGCCTTGTCCTGCTGGAGACTAGTGACATGACAAGAGAGCATATCTCCTGAAGGATTCCTATCTCCATTTGTCAGCTGTCAAGAGAGAACATAAGTTTTCTATACAGGATGAACATTTGGTTCCAGAATTTAGAGGAACCTGTTTGAGAGAAACAGATAGCAAATGACTCCAGTATGCTGAGCAGTCATTGAGGTGTGCATGATCGATTGTATCTGTATTTTGATAGAGCAAAGAGCACATGGATTGTTATTTTTATTTCAAATGAATGTTAGAGTGACTGTATTAGTAGTTACTTTTCTATTGCTATGATAAGACACCTTGACCAAGGCAACTTATAAATGAAAGGGTTTATTTGGCCTATGGTTGTAAAGAGTTAGAATCCATAATCCGGGACAAAAGCATGGCAGCAGGAACAGCTGAGGGCTGTCATCTTGACCTGCAGTCAGGAGGCAGAGACTGGGAATGACAGGAGGTTTTTGAAACGTCAAAGCTTACCACCTCCCCAAAGTGACAGATGTCTGTTAGGGCCACACCTCCTAATCTTTCTCAAACAGTTCCACCAATTGGGCACTAGGCATTTAAATATCAGCCTATTAGGGCAGGTCTCATTCAAACCATTACAGTGCCTGAGAAGCTAGCTAAACCAGCCTAAAGGAGTAGGTCAAGCTTTCTGTTTTACACTTGAACAGTTACACCTGTGTGAAGTATTTGTTCTTTTGAATCTGTGTCCATAGGAAGACGAAGTGCACCACCATTGAACCTCACGGGCCTCCCTGGTACAGAGAAACTCAATGAAAAAGAAAAGGAGGTAATAAAAGGGAGGAGGAACTGGAGGAAAGAAAAGACGGCTGATAAATTCATTACAATGTCAAACCTATTTTACTGCACTTGTCTGATGTGCACAGCTCTTGTCTGAGAAGTCTGGGAGCTAAAGCTAACTTTGGCAAGCACCAGAAAACTGTGTTCATTTTGTAGCTACCTTTCCCCTTTTAGAGAGAAGTTCATGCAACACTGTTAGTTAGGTAATAACAGTAGCTGCCATTTATTGAGCATTTAATATAAGTCAAACTTCTGGTAGACCTAAAGTAGCTTCTATATGAAAATAGGACTTTCCTATTAAAATGGTTGCTTTGAGGAATTACAATGTAACCATCACTTAAAATGTTTTGTAATTGTCTCCACAGCATATTTATAAGCGTAGGGAAAGTAATTCAGTGTCATATATAGTTGTATATTAGTTGTGTTTTTGAGACAGGGTCTCACAATGTAACACTGACTGGCCTGTAACTAAATCCCTATGTAGTGCTGCTGGCCACAGATTCAACAGAGATCTGCCTACCTCTGCCTCTCAGGTGCACTGGCACACACAAACACACCTACAACACGGTAACTGATTAATTTTTATTTTAAAAAGTATCGCTTCTTTAGCATTATAATCAGGAAATTGTCCCTGTATTGTTTTCTGCTTCTAACTTTTAAATTGGCACAAGTGTAGAATATATCTTTAATTTTAGCACTAGAGAGCCTGAGACAGGAAGGCCTCATAGCAAAGAGTCTATCTCAAAATAAACAAAAGTCTCCTGGGGTGGTACCCTAATCCCAGCCCTTGGAAGCAGAGGCAGGAAGATCAGGAGTTCAAGTCAGCCCACAACACTCAGCTATCTTGTGAGTTCAAAGGCAACCTGTGCTACCAGAAACCATGTCTCCAAACCAAACCAAACCAACCAACAAAAAAATGTAACAGAAGAGGAGCTAGACTCTTCTCTTACTCCATTGCAGTTCCTAGTGTCTGTCTCCCCACCTGTTGGTCCATAACATCTGTTTATTTAAGAAGTCACAATGCAGGGAACTTTACTAATCATATTGTATTCATCAGAAATAATAAACATTTTTTAGGGGGTAGAAGTATGTGTTGAAGAAACTCACACAACAGTTTCTCAGTGTGTGTGTGTGTGTGTAATGGTCTGGAATTCCAAACATCTTTTTACTGCTCACCCATATGATGGTGATTCAGAATGCTCCTTGCTGAGTAATGGCAGGTGAACTGAACTAAACCTACTTTCTGCAATCTCAGTAAAGGTGGCCTTCTCCCTGTGGTAGGAGATGTTAAAAGCATAGGCTACTCTCTTCTGCTAATACCAACGATGAGTTTTACACTCAGAAGTCCAAGTCACCTGCAATGCCAACACTCCTCAGTGCTCTGATGTGCTTATATCATTTCCTTGAATAGTGTCAGAGTGGTGCTAGGCGTCCACCCCAGGCATTTAGCACTTAGCTTGTGAGCAAGCCTGGCAGCTCCTTGGGGACGTGTATGTGTCCCTGACTAGGCCCTTGAGCCAGCCTTCACTTGCTGAGGACTCTCCTGGCATCACATCCTGCCTTTTTCTTTCTGGGCGTCTGTCTCCAGAGAAGAGAGGAAGTGGAATGTGGTCCAGCCACTCAACAGCTCCCATAAATAGTTGGAGGTTGATGTCACTTTTTTTCAAGTGCATTTTGAGTGTGTGAGGGAAAAGGAAGGGGCATG
Organism: Mastomys natalensis; assembly: GCA_021653895.1. Classification (NCBI taxonomy): domain Eukaryota; kingdom Metazoa; phylum Chordata; class Mammalia; order Rodentia; family Muridae; genus Mastomys; species Mastomys natalensis. The sequence continues at coordinate 1,277,866 of JAJTUV010000176.1, forward strand.
TGTGTGCCATGAGATGCTGTGGAGATCAGAAGACAACATGAAGAAGTTGGTTTTCTCTTTCTACCTTATGGGTCCCAGCAATCAAACTTGGGTTGTCAGTCTTGGTGGCAAATGCCTTTACCTGCTGAACCCCTCCAAACTCACCTCCCCTTTTTTATTTTGAGGTTGCTAGACCTGCTGGATTAAATTGTGAGAATGATAGTGTTAATGTTTATTAAGTTTGTCCTGCCTTACAGCTCTGTCAGGTGGTGAGGTTGGTACCTGGAGCCTATTTGGAATATAAGTCTGCTCTGTTGAATGAGTGTCACAAGCAAGGAGGCTTGAGACTGGCACAAGCAAGAGCACTCATCAAGATAGATGTGAACAAAACCCGGAAAATCTATGACTTCCTCATCCGAGAAGGGTACATCACGAAAGCCTGAGTCTCTGTGCTCAGCAGTGCAAGCCAGAACAATGGAACATAGCCAGTCAAAGGACAGTGTACACATTCCAGAGACTTGTTTGATTTGGATTCTTACTGTGAGAAGAAGGAGAGACGCTGGGAGTCTAAGTGTGATAACCTCTTTCTTCTCTGCACTCTGTAAAGCGCTTCTGCTGGGAGTGTGGTGCTGCAGGCTGTGCGCTCACCAAGTTATTAAACACAGTGGACACTCGTTCCTGGCACCTCTCGTAAGTCAAACAGGAGCCGCAGGACCACACGCCATGGCTTTGGTGGAGATAGCAGGGAACCAAGCCACAGCATCTCATCAGGAGGCCAGCTTGGACCCACGCACTGAAGCAAAGTTCACTCGCTCTGCATTCCTGTCTTGCAGGCAGATTTTAAATGAAGGTTTTTAGAGCACAGGAAAGCCTTTTCTTCCAAGGATTTTTTTCTTTTTTTATGCTGACATCTTAGTTTATGAGATGAAGAGGTGGAACTCCCCCCCTCCCCATGGTCTGTCTGAAACTTCATTTTAACTGTAATGTCTAGGTTTGTACTGTGCAGTCTGGCTGTCTGATGTGCAGTCAACTCTTGAGGAGGTGGCACCAGATATAAAATGTCTCTGTTATTTTTAGAATTAATGGATTAAAATGTTTTGCTATTTAATTTGTGGGTGTGTCAGATATTCTGGTAACTTAAGCACAACTTGTGTTGTTGGATGCCTGCCTCAACACGCTGCACTGTCTTTGCTCACACGTGTGTCCCGTGTCCTGGTCTCACCTTTTTACCCTGGGTTTCCCAGGATACCAGGCCCATGAGGATGGAGATGATGCAACTAACCCAGCTCTGCTTCAGTTCAGAGCTGAACGCTAATTTCTCAGTGGTGAAAAGCTAGCCTGCAATAAAAGCTGCTTTTCAAGCACAAGTAAAGCCGCTTCCTATGAGACTCAACAGCTATGGGATGAGTAGTTTTGCCACATCTGAAACGTGGTCCTCAAGCCAAACTCACAGTCATGCTTATCTCGAGTCTGCTGTAAGCAAAGTTGCAGGTAGGTATAGCTTAGACTCTGTACAAATCACCCCCCCTCCCTCCTGTAGCTAATTCTTTCACTCCTTTAACATTCCAACATCCAATGAGGATGTGCTTTGTCAGAAGTACATCATCACACTTGTAACTGATAGAAATGTGTATGTAACTTGCTAACAGATAGCCAGAGAATGAGAAGTTAGTACACATTTGACAGTTCATGGGGCAGGGGCTTGGCACAACTGAGAAGTCAGAGGGCTACTCTTAGTGTCAGTTCTTGTCTTCCACCATGGGTTCTGAAGAGCAGACTCATGTCGTCAGGCCGAAGAGAACAACATCCTTTCCTTAAAAGGGACAACTTTCTGTCTTATTACTGGATTATTGTTTATTTCAATGTTCTTTCTTTTCTTTCTTTCTTATATTTATTGAAAACAAACTTGAAGTTAGATGAGCAGGATCGGGGGTGGGGGAGGAGTTGGAGGAGGAGAAACAAGATCGAAATACATGAGAAAAATTTTTTAAACAGGACAACTTGTGGAAATGGTTTTCTTTCTCTAGTAGTCATTCTTCTTAGAAAATGCATTTTATTATCACCACCATCAACCCTGGTTGCTTATAAACAGATTCCATTCCGCTGTGAAAGGTAATCACTGTCCTGAGACTTGGGATACAGTAGACTCCAGTGTTTGGTGTTACTTGTTGTAGTGTGAAGAGTTTTAATCTTGATTAAGGAAAGCTTCCTGAGAGGAGGGCTTTTGAGGCCGAGATGAGAGAAGGGGGGATGGAAGTGAGGAGCTGTTCTAGACAGAAAGGAGGATGGGGTGTAGGCAGCAGTGAGTGTGAGCGACTGGCCAAGAGAACTGGTGAGGACATGGGGCAGTCATGGCCTCCCAGACGGGAGGCTGCAAGGACAGACTGAAGCTGCATGCTGGAGAGGGCTCAGGGATAGGGCTGTCGCTGCCATCTCTAGACGTCAGAAAGCAGGGCTACTGAGCCCAACCTTACACAATTTCAGGCCTTGTGTTCTGAAATTTCTCAAAGGGTTAGCCTTATTTTGAGTAAGGAGTTGTCTGCTAGTTTTGGGGTGAGGGGTGGGGTTTTTTTCCTCATTTTTGAGACATGTTCTTACTGTGTATCCCAAGCTGGTCCCAAATTTGTAATCCTTTTGCCTCAGTCTCTCGGATGCTAGGAGCATGGGTGTGTGCATCTATGCCCATGCCTAGTGATTACTTTTCCCGAAGGAGCTGGAAGTTGAGCAGGCCATGCTCTTGCCTGGTTAGTGCTGCATTTCCAGTCAAGGAGTCCCTGGACAGGAGTCACTGGATCACTCTCTTTTACGTTTATTTTAGAAAAGCACTTACTGAATTTGATATGGCTGTCCCAATTTCCATCTGTGTTCTTAACACCTAGACCAGGCTACCTAGTACCAGCAGGAGGCCTTTCATTAACATTGCATGCTTCTCTGCAGCCACATAGGGTTGGCTGAGAGCCAGCTACACTGATAGTGCTTGCTCCTGTCCCTGATCAGTTCAGAAAAGAGTTTACTCTCCAAATTTCAACCCCCCTGCTTCTGCCTCCCGAGTATTGGGATCACAGCTGTGATCCACTGCACCTGCTCATCCGTCTGTTTTAAAGGATGCCTTTGGAAACACCTTAAAGATGCATGCTGTGTTGTTCACAAAATACACAAAACCCAATCCTACAATTTATGTGTATGGCAATTTATGTTTGAATTGCTAATCTGTACCTGTTTTCCTTTCTATCATAGACAGCCTCTACCAGATCACCCCAAAAGAACCAGTTCAAGTACAATGTCTGTGGCCTAGCTAAGATAAAAGGCTTCTTTTTAGTGGGATACCAGCCTTTGAGTCCCACAGGCCCTGTGAAATCTTAAGGAAACTAAACAGGATCTTACCTAAAATAGGATCAGAGCAGTCAGGATTGTCATAGTCATTCGAGCATAGAACTTAGTTGGGGAATGAGATAAAACAGTAAAGAACACGATGTGTGCAGTGATACCTGTAATCCAGCACTCAGGAGCCAGAGGCAGGAGGATTGCTGCCTTTGAGGCCAGCTTGGTTTTCACATCCAGTTTCACTATCTAATGGCAGCCAAGCTCTTGTTGATTGTCCTGGCTTCTAGTGTTTGAGACGTTCTACGATGGAAATGTACCAACTGCCCGTTGATTTTTGTTGGCCCAGCATTCCAGTGACAGATATTTGCAGGAAAAGATGACTGTTTTGCATTTGACATTAAAACATTAAAATCCCTTCCTCAAAATGAGGTTCTTTTTCCTTCCTTCTTTCTTTCTTTTCTTTCCTTCTCTTTTCTTTTTAAGACAGGGTTTCTCTGTGTAGTCCTTGCTGTCCTCAAACTCAGAGATCTGCTAGGCTCTGCTGGTATTAAAAGCAAGCGCCACCACTGCCAGGCTATGATGAGTTTCTTGTTACACAAGCATCTTGTTACTAGGTTCCTCTCCCTATTGAGAACAGGAATGAACTAGAGCAAAGACTACACTTATTCCTAAAAGTTTTAAAAACACAATACCAAAAAAAAAGAATCCAACATATTTAGCCTTGAAGGTCACTTGTACTGGATTTATATTTGAAAACCCTATGGTTAATCTTTGCCAGTCCATATTGTCCTGTCTCCTTTAGGGCCAGATAATTGAGTCTTGCACTTTCTGCTTCAGAGTACAGGTGGATTTCTTTGGCATCAGACTCAATTGTTAGGCTGAATTAATCTCTCATTCTTTGCCAGGCAAACCTTTTTGGTTTGTATTAGTCAGGATCTCCTGTGGTCTGAGGTCTTACTTGACAAAATTCCAGTGACATACTAATAAGCCTCTGTCCATAGTTAAGAGGGAACAAAATCAGCATCTTAGGAAGTGTGGGAAGAAGCTGCCACAAGGCTGGAGATGTAGCTCAGTGGGTGGAATGTTTGCCTAGCTTGCATGAATCCCCTGGGTTCAGGTCCCAGCACAGTATAACTGGGGTGGTGCTTCATACCTATAATTTCCAGATTCAAGAGGGGGAGGTAGGAATCAGAAGTTCAAGGTCAATCTTGAGCTACATATGGTGTTAAAGGTCAGCCTGGGCTACCTAAAACCCCATCTCCAAAAAGAAAAACCAACACATGAAGATTGGGAGATGATGACTCATTTGGTAAAGTGCTTGGCTGGCACAAGGTCCTGAGTTTGGATCTCCAGCATTCACATAAAACGATAGGAACAGCAACATGAGCCTGTAGGTGTGTAGCTGCTGGGGAAACAGGAGGATCCAGGGGGCTTGCTGGCCAGGAGACTTAAGCAAATGGGTGAGCCTCATTGAGAGACTGTCTCAAAAAAAAAAAAAAAAAAAAAAAAAACAGGGTGGAGAGTGATTGGAAAGACACTGGTCTCTGGGTGCTCTTGTGCACACACACACACACACACACAAATATGTACACACACTTAAGCCAACCCTTTCTTAGAACTCTGAATTGCCATAGTCTTTAGCAGGCTGACAGCCAAATTCCAGCTCTTGACACGCCTAATGTTTCTCTGTGGAGGATTGTGTTGAATGCATTCTTCCTCTGGTTTTAAGTAATCAGTTCTCTCAGTGAAGACCAGAAAACTATTATGTGCTTCCTTCCCATTACCACTGTTCATTTATGAAGTTCCTTTAAAACAACAACAAAAAGCATTTTTAAGAAATAAAACAAAGATGAGTTGTTGCAGTAGAAGTTAATGTGTAAGTATCACCTGTGCAGAAACCCTCTAAGAAGTCTGTTTTCATTGTAGTCCTTAATATTAGAAAGTTGTCAGAGCGAAATGGGCAGTTTCCAGGTAAATTATTACACCCACCCACCACACACACACACAAAAAAAAACTGTTGAGGAATTGAGACATGCAGAAAGACTTTGATAAGCCCAGCTCCAGAGTACAAAGGGCCTTGGAGATAGGTGGACTGATTGAAAGTTTTGACAGCATGATGGGGTAAACAGATATCATGAGGATCTGCTGTTAGTGCTGAAGAGGTAGGTGCTAGTGTCTCCACCTGTTTCCACCTTTGTCCCTGTCACAAGCCTCATCTTAACCAAGGCAAGCTGCAGCAAATAGAGCCAATCTGCTAGACCCAGAGGTCATTTATCTACCATCCAGGCACAGCTAAGCAATGTCAGCTTCACCTGGCTTCCCAGCCCATCAACAACTTTGCCTGGCTCTGGTCATGCAGAGCTGCAGATTCAGGCTGCCTGCCAGCTCTTAAGTCAAGGTATGGGTTTTAACTTCATGAACCAAAGCAAAAGCAGCTTTTCAAAGTCTCCCAGGAGTGCCTCCGCCCCCAACAACTGCAGAGAAGAAGGCGTTTGTGGGAGAGAAGGGTAGCTATAGACGTCATCGCATCATCCAGATCCCAGCTGTGACCTGGCTCTGAGTTTCCAGTTAAAAATAACCATGGCTTAGACTTGGGAAGAAAAAAGTAAACTGTTGCATCTCCATGGAAACCGGTGGGGGTAAGCATTGGATTTCCAGCACATGTAACAAGATGGGGTGGATGAAGAGGCTGGGAAAAGTAGAAGCCCTGTGATGAAAGGTGATACCCCTAATTAGCATCCAGGATGTAGTCTGACACAGCCTCAGGGCTTTGCAAGAAGTATCTGTTTACAAGCAAGTATGTATCTTGGGCTTGTTCAAGTCTTCTGGAGTCTTCCAGTCTTCCTGTAACAGATTTGCTAGTGTTCAGCAAAGGGTAGATGAACAGGAGGACAGTAGGTGCTATGGTACTATCCCAGAATCTCTGCTGCCCTGTCACTCACAGACCTTCATTTACATATTCAGCAGCTTGAGATGACACAGATCAAATTTCATAACCAAAGGGGAGTCTCCAGACTTCAGAGCTGACGTGTACATTTCTTTCTCTTTAGCAGGACCAGGTTTTTCCTCTTTTGGTGTTTTAGGAAATTATGTAAAGCATCATTAATTTTCTTAGCTGTCTTTAAAGGGATGCCTCCTGTGGGGTGTGGTAGTGCACACCTTTATTCCCCAGAACTAGGGAGGAAGAGGCAGACTGAAGGCCAGCCTGGTCTACATGGCAAGTTCCAGGACAGTCAAGGGTACATAGTGAGACCTCCTCACTCCTCAAAAAAAAAAAAGAAAAGATGTCTCTTACCATCTCTGGAATTGTTACCACTGTAGGTAACTGCACTTTGGGGCAATTATCTTAGTTTTTCATTCCTCTTTTTAAAAATAATTTACAAGTTTAGGTTTATTTATTTTATTATTCTGTATGAACAAATGGTTTACATGCATATGTGCACTGTGTGCCTGGTGAGGTCAGAAGAAGGTATCAGATCTGGAACTGGAATCATGAATGGTTGTGAGCCACCATTTGGGTTCTGGGAGCTGAACTAGAGTCCTCTGCAAGAACAACATGTGCTCTTAGCCATTGATCCATCCCTCCACCCTAGCACTGGTGTTTAAATAAAGAGTTTATACAGCAAATTACAGGAGGAGGAATATTGTGCACTATTAGCTTTTGGCAAATGTTTTCTTTATTTGGTATATTGGAAAGATTTGCACAGTGATCGCTGTTCACTATTGCTTGTTTTGAGATGTATTGTTGGGGCCTCAGACTTGCAATGCTGAGGCTGGCCTTGAGCTCTTGATCTTCCTGCCCCTATCTCTCAAGTGCTAAGATTGCCAGCCTTTGCTACCATCCCTAGTTCTCTTGTTCCTTCTTTAGTAACAATATAACCTTAGTCCAGATTCTTCACTTTTCAAATCTGAATCTTGGCTGGGTTTGGCAAAGATCAAGTTGAACAAAGCATATAACATCACTGGTATCTTCTCTTCCCATGGAACCTTTGACAGTTTAACTGTAGCCAAACAAGAATAAGAATAGGATACTTGTATGGCTTAGGTCAGATCCTGTTAGAATCACTCAGGGTTAGCCGGGCGGTGGTGGCGCACGCCTTTAATCCCAGCACTTGGGAGGCAGAGGCAGGCGGATTTCTGAGTTCCAGGCCAGCCTGGTCTACAGAGTGAGTTCCAGGACAGCCAGGGCTACACAGAGAAACCCTGTCTCAAAAAAAGAAAAAAAAAGAAAAAAAAGAATCACTCAGGGTCACACTAAGGTGCACTAGGAATTGAAAGATACAGAACAGATACTAAAGCAGATGTGAATTTGCCAAGGATGCTGTTTATTTTGGAATCATGCATCATCACCACAGCCCTAGCATTGAATTAAGGCCAGAGAGTAGGGAGAGATTTTAAATCACCTAGTTATTCTAGCCATGTTGTAATGTCCCTCATACTGAGTACCTTAAGAAGCTTGAAAGTTATACAGAGGTGTACAGCAGGATTGTAACTGTTAAACCACAGCAAATCTCCAATAGGAAAAGGCACAGTGATCCAGGTGCCTAATGGATAACTCATTAGCCTGGGGAGCTGGGCTCAAGCCCTAGATTCACAAGGAGATTAGTTTGCTGAGTGTAGTAGGTGCACATGCCTTTAAACCCAGCATTTGGGAGACAGAGGCAGGAGAATCTCTGAGTTCCAGGCTAGCCTGGGCTACATATTGAGTCCCTATCTCAAGAAAAAAACAAAACAAAAAGTGGGGCTAGAGAGATGGCTCAGGGTTCAGTTCCCAGTATCTACATGACAGCTCATGCCTGTTTGTAACTCCAGTTCCAGGGAATCTGACACCCTCACACAGATATACATGCATCAAAACACCAGTGCACACAAAATAAAAATAAATTAAAAAAAAAAAGAAGAAGAAGAAAAGTAACTAACCCCAAATCAAACCTTGTTCACCGAGAGCCCAGATCACTACTGTTTCCCTGTCTCAAGGATGACCTCAAAGCTGGGCCAATTAGTCAACCAGAGGGGCTGAGACATAAATAGAAGATGCAAGCATTCTTTTTTAATTAAAAAGTGTGTGTGTGTGTGTGTGTGTGTGTGTGTGCCTGAGTGTGCCTGAGAAGGTACAAAAGACAGCATTGAATCCCTAAGGTGGATGTCAGGACCAAACTAGTAACCTCCCTCTGGGAGCAGTATGCATTCTTAACTGCTGAGCCATCTCTCCAGCCCTACAAACGTTCTTCTTAGAAGACACATGGAAGTCAACGTAAAGAGCAGTCACTGCCCCAGCAGCTAAGAATATTCTGGGGAGGAAGATATCAGAGTGGAATCAAAGTAGATTCAGCCTCTCTTCTCTGTGTCTAACCAGGTCTCCCTCTGAAGACACTGCACTGCTCCAAAGTACCACTTAAGTGGTTGTGGCCAGGAGGATCCAAACCTTGGCTGGATACCTACAATCTGTACTGTTGTAACTGATGGCTCCTAAAGTAATTGACATCCATAAACACATATTTATAGACTAGAAAGTGCCAATCCATTTGCTACCTGTAACTATTTAAGTTTGAAGTGACCCAGGTTTTGTGTCACAGGCCATAAATCCTGCCACTGGGAAGGCAGAGGCAAGTGGACCTCAGGTGAGTTTGAGGCTAGAGGGGCTACATAATAAAACCCTGTCCAAAAAAAAAAAAAAAAAAAAGCAATTCTTTTGGGGCTGGCAAGAAGGCAGTTAAGAGCATTGTTCAAGAAGTCCTAGGTTCAACACTCAGCACCCATATGGTACCTCACAGACACCCGTAACTACAGTTCTAGGGGATCAGCTGCCTACCTTCTTCTAGGCCCTCTGTGGGCACCCGGGAGCCACATGGTGACAGACATACATGTGGACAAAATACCCATATAGATTAAATGAATACAACTGAAGCCACCAGGCTGGGGGATAGAGTTCCATTGGTACAGTGCTTGGTGACCATGCACAGGGACCTTAGGTTCAATCACCAGTACTATAAATAAATACAAAAATTCGAATCAACTAAAAAGGACTAACATTAGAAAATGAGTTCCTTGGTCACACAGGCTGTATATCAAGGGCTTAGAAGCCAGCAGAGGCTCTTGGGGCGCCTGCGTTCTACAGAGAAGACATTTCAGCCATCCTTTCTGTGTAACTCTAGATCATTACAACACACTACGAAGTGAAGGGTCTCTATTCACACGAGCTTACCTCTCCCTTCTTAGGTTAGGGTGTGACTTTTCCTGGAAGGCTTATATCCCATAGTCCACAGAAGATGTCCTCCTGCTCCTTGTCACCACCTAGAGCTTACTCATGTACAAGTAATAATGTAAGCAAAAAATTAGCCCAACAAACAAAACTGGCTGGAATTTAGGGAGTGTGACTGCTGCCGAGTCACGGAGTGACTGAAGGACTGGAGGTTTTCAACCTGTGGGCCAAGACCCTTTCACATGGGTCCCATATCAAATATCCTTTCTGTCAGATATTTACATTATGATTCGAAACAGTAGCAAAGTTACACTTATGAAGTAGTAACAAAGATAACATTATGGTTGGAACTATATAACTATAACATGAGGGAATGAATTAAAGTCTGGCAGCACTGGGAAGGTTGAGAAGCACTGTAGAGGGACATGCAGAAGTGAAAGCAGCATTCAATCCCTTCCAGTAGAGATTTTGCTATTTTTACCCTAGCATTGTCAAAAGCAGGTCATGAAGCAAACTGCCGGAATAATACAGTGCCAGGAAGATACCTTCCCCAAGCAGTTTGAACTTGGTGCTTTAGCCTAATCTTAGTTTACTTGTGTTCTTAGATTAAAAGGTTAATTTTGCCTACTTTTAAAGCGCTGATGCTTTTTATGGCATCAAATCTCCAGTCTAGGCCATTTTAGCCCTCCCTGGATTATCACTAAAATGCCTTTGGTGTTATACTTTCGTCTGGGAAACAAAAACTTCTAGATATTCCAGCACCCACAAAAAGACTCTGAATCCTGTTGGCTAATGGAGATTTAAAAAGAAAGTAAATAAAACAAAAATCTCCAGGTTTTACTCGAAGACATTAGAAGCTGTTAAGTAAGCCCAAAGTGCCCCTAAGCCCTCTGTCCCCTCACCCAAATGCAAGAATACTAGTTTTGCGGCGGCGGTGGTGGCGCACGCCTTTAATCCCAGCACTTGGGAGGCAGAGGCAGGCGGATTTCTGAGTTCGAGGCTAGCCTGGTCTACAGAGTGAGTTCCAGGACAGCCAGGGCTACACAGAGAAACCCTGTCTCGAAAAAAACAAAACAAAACAAAAAAAAAAAAAAAAAAAAAAAAAGAAAAGAAAAAGAATACTAGTTTTATTTCAATTCTGATGTCAGCGATTTGCTACAGCGAGGGCATGGCTTGAGTGAGCACAGGACCAAGCGCCAAGTCAGGACTCCTGGAAGAGTTTGACTCACTGCAGAGGCTGGAGAAAGTCGTTCCTACGGCCCCTGTGTCGCCCCTCAATTCTCCTGGCAAAGGGAGAGCCAGGTGGCGCTAAAGAAAGTCAGTTTGCAGCCGGGCGTGGTGGCGCACGCCTTTAATCCCAGCACTTGGGAGGCAGAGGCAGGCGGATTTAGTGAGTTCCAGGACAGCCAGAACTATACAGAGAAACCCTGTCTCGAAAAAAACCCCCAAAAAAAAAAAAGTCACTTTGCATCTATTCATTTCAGGTGAGAAGACCTAAAAAGAGAGAGAAGAGAGGAGAGAGAGAGAAAAAGAGGGAGGGGGGACAGAGAGAGAGAGAGAGAGAGAGAGAGAGAGAGAGACTTCCTTAAGAGTTGACAGCAAATAAATCTCAAGGGATCCACAAGTCAGTGGCGTTGTACTTAGAAGTGCGGAGTGCGGGAGAGTACTGTCAGCATGTCAATGGTTTAGGGGTCTTTAACTTCTTTGGAGTTTCCTCAGTTACTGCAACTGCCATCACCTGTCAATCAAAACCCACCCAGCAGTTGATGGAAGAATTAGGGCGTGATGGTGTACTAAGGAGATTGAGAGGCAGGCTGATCTCTGTGAGTTCAAGGCCAATCTGGTCTACATAGTGAGATCTTGTCTCAACAAACAAGCAAAAAAGAGTGAGTTTGCCTTCACCCTTGGGTCCGCACCCGGGCTGTCTCGCCCGGGGAGGAGGCGGGGGTGGCTGAGAGGAGGTGATTAGTCACTGGCTGCTGCGCTCACACCTTTTATATTGTCTCTTCCCGCACTTGCCTCTGCATTTGGACAGATCCACCGAACGCCAGCTCAGAAGCTGGGGCCGGAGGACAACGTCGCAGAGAGGAGTAGGGGGTCTGCGAGTTAAGTCCAGGTGAGTAGGAACCCGGGCCAGGACAAACGGCCCGCGCCGCAGCGCGCACGCGCAGCGCCCGGAACCTACGCGCGTCCCCGCCGCGGGCCCGCGCTCGGAAGAGGGCGGTGGCGCGCCGGGAGCGGGAGGCGCGGGAGGCCGGCGAGCAGAAGCCGCGAGCCGCGCAGCAGTACAGACCCGAGAGCCGCCGCCGCAACCGGGACGCTCGGTACGGGGTGCGGGGGAAAGCCAGAGGGGCCCTGGCCCGCGCGACCCTCGGTTCTGCAAACTTTGTGCGGGTGTCCGACGACCTCGGGGCGGGAGAGGCTGAGATCCCCGAACCCAAGCTGGCAGGCGTCAGCATGCACCCTGCGACTGGCCCCGCCAACCCCTGGAAACACTTGGCTTTCTGCAATGCCAAGTACTCAACTTGAGCGTCTCTTCTCGGTGTTAGATTGGTGTACATAGTGCTCACATATGACTCTTATTTCTCCTAAGTATCCTTGCTCTGGAGCGAAGTTGAATTGTGCTGGGCTTGGGGTAGGGGAGGGAGCTCAGTGGTGTAGCCGTTTTAGGATTGTATAACTACCTTGTATTGAAGTAGATGTTGCCAGTGGCATCGGCTAATGTTATGGTAACTGGGCATCTTGGAGGCAAGAGAAGGCGGGGTGCTTTACCAGTAGTCTCCCAGTCTAATAATACTAAAAATGACGCCTCGTACTTTCCACTCAGGAGAGCCCTACGTACCGTACCGGCATTTGTTTTATGCTCTCTGGTTAGCTTTCGGTGGAGTTTCTAAGAGGTAGGTGCGGAGCTCTGCTTTCCTGTTTTGTAGATGTAAAATACGGAGGCAACGATTCGGATTCTTAACTGACTTTAATGAAATGTGGACCACGAGTTTTAACGCAGTTTTCTGCAATTCTTGCTCCAAAGTACCAACTTTGAAGTTTAATGGGATACCAGAACATCCTCCCTGAGGGCAATGAAAGGTCGTAGAGGCCAAGGGTCAGTGGTCTGCAGTTGCAGGCCTCAGCTACAAAGCTGGGTTCCTTGGACAAGATGCAATTCTTTTGGTGTTGTATGTATTCTTTGCAAAGTTGTGTGTGTTTAGGGCTGCAATTTGCCGTTGTCTTTTGTGGACTCATAAAGAGCACTTAATCTTGGTTTCCTTGAGAAACAGAGGAAAGAGGCACCCCCAGAATGAGGCACCACCTCTTCCTTGCCAGAGACACCTTAAGAATTCACATGAGGTCAGACCAGGGCCGAGAATTCCCGGGAGGAGGGAGGAAGGAGCCCTGCACAGGCGGCTTGACACATGGGCCCCACTCCTGCCTCCAGCTCTGACTCACCTTCTGACGCTTGGGGGAGGAGAATAGCTGCTTGGTATTTTTGGCTTTCCCCATAAAACGGGCGACAGTTGGCTTCATTTGAGTCTTCTCAGCATCCTTTTCGAGCGCAGCGCTGCTGAGCTTACTTCTCCTCGGAAACCTTTGATACTGGCTGACTGCAGGTATGCATTCCCTTAGTAGATCTGCATACAGATTTACTGCTAGAGGGTTCTAAGTCTGGGAAATCCTTCAAGACTTTGGGATTAAAGTTAGGGTTAAGAGAGAGCTTTTAATTAGGTGTATGCCTTTGCATGAGGAATTTCTTTCTTTCTTTTCTTTTTAACAAGATAGATTAAAAATATTTTTCCAGCATCACAAAGGCTTGGCTCATTCCGTCCGAAAAATGAGAACTTTACAGATCAGGTCATTGTCTTCCTTTAATCTTCTAAAGAATGTGTGTCTTTCTGTTGGTTTGTATCTGGTAGAGTCTTCCCAGCATTTTTTTTTTTTTTTTTTTTTTTTTTTTGGTTTTTCAAGACAGGGTTTCTCTGTGTAGCCTGGGCTGTCCTGGAACTCACTCTGTAGACCAGGCTGGCCTGGAACTCAGAAATCCGCCTGCCTCTGCCTCCCAAGTGCTGGGATTAAAGGCGTGCGCCACCACCGCCCGGCTTCTTCCCAGCATTTTAATAGATGTGTATTTGCATAAGTGATTTGCTAACAAAATTATTTTACAGTAGATTGGTCCAGTTTATAACAACTTGGTTTTTGTCTAGAACAGGAAGCATGCTTTTTTAGGTACAACCGATTGTAAAATTATGTTAAATTCTGACAGCACCTCTGACAGCAACAGGCAAAAGGATCTCACAACAACTTGAAAGTAATTGAATCATTGTGATGCTTGGTTTTACTCCCAGGTGCAAAATGGAAACTTTCCTATTAATACACAAACATGCAAGACCAACAACAGCGGATTGTCTTTGCACAGAGAAGACACAAGAGGGAGTGGAAGGCAGGGACAGTTGCTAAAGCAACGGCCTGGGTATAAACTTACAGAGCTGGCATTTAAGGTGGTAGCTTCATTATTTATGATAGCTTCACTGGAGTGACACGACAGAAAAGAAAGCGTTAATGGAGGAGGGTGTCACAGCTCAAATTGGTGATGACAGAAACAGGGTTCATCTGACAGTTCATGTCAGCAGTGCATGACTTTGAATAGCAAACATTTATTAAGTAGTTTTGCTGTTCTAAAGGCATTAGCTGAGTGCTGAGGTAGAAGGCAAATGAGGGTCACGACCTTAGATGCAGCTGAGTAATAGTGACATTGGGAGAGGAAGCGCTCTTCCTGGGAGCAGAGAGTGCTTTTTTTTTTTTTTTTGGTAGTCGATGATCTATTTACTTAAGCTTTTAAATGTGACTTTTCAAGATAAAGGAATAAAATGAATAGGTAACTTGAGTTACTTTAGAGAAAGATGTAAGGGTAACCACTGCCAAGACTTGGATTCCAACTATGTTTCTCCCACCCCACCCCCACCCCACTACTCTTTCAGGATAGCAGATTACTGCACTGACTTTAAGGGAAATAATCTCCTTTGTCTATGGTTTTTACCTCCTAGGCACAAACCTAAACAGCACAGCTGTTCATGTCCCTTTCACCTTTTTGCAACTTTCTTTTAGGTCTTGTTTGTTTTTTGTTTGTTTGAGACTAAGTTTTTATGTATCTCTAGTGCTCTTGGAACTTGCTCTGTAGACCAGGCTGGCCTCAAACTCACTGAGATCTACCTGCCTCTGCCACTCAGCTGCTGGAATTATTGGCATTTGCCACATACCAGGCTTAGATTATGCACTATAGTATTTGAATTTTTAATTCATATGTTTATGTGTATGTTTGTCATGCTTTTCAGCTGCATGTTTGTCTGTGTACTATATCTATGCCTGTTGCTAAGGGAAGCCACAAAAAGGTGTAAGATCCCTAAGACTAGAGTTAAGTATAGTTGTAAGCTGCCGTGTGGAGGCTGGGAATTGAACCTAGGTCATCTGAAATAGCAGCCAGTGCTCTTAGCCACTGAGCCATCTCTCCAGCCCCTGCGCTATGATTTTTAAAGACAGTTGTTGATACTGTTGTCTGAGATTGTAGTTGGTTCATTTTGGGGTAAACATTACCTGTCAATGTCAAATGTTGATGAACATTCTAAGTTGTTTGTAGCCTTGGGCAATTATGAATAGTCCCGGTTCTGGAGTGATGCTCCTTTTCTAAAGAGGGTGTCTCAATTTACATTCCTCCTGTGGTGTTCACCTTGAAGTCTTAGGTCACTGTGTTTGCTGTTTAACCACAGCAGGCTTGGATGTTTAAGTGAATACGTGTCTTGGGGTTGGGGGTTAGTGTGGTTCCTGTTGTGTAATGCCCCGATGTGTTTGTGTGAGTGGTTATTCTATCTGCATTTATGTTCGTACACCACATCCCTGCAAAGGGCAGAAGACATTGGGTCCTCTGGAACAGAGGTTATAGACAGTTGTGAGTCATCAGGTGGGTGCTGGTAACTGAACCAGGGTCCTCCAGAAGAGCAGCTAGTGTTCTTTAACTACTGATCCATCTCTTCATCTCCACTAATGTGTTTCTGTTTACTCATGTTAAGGTCTGTGGTTTGAGCCAGATGGGTCTAATCTTTAATCACAACAATTGGAAGGCAGAGGCCAACCTGATCTTTAGAGTGAGTTCTAGGATAGCCAGAAATACAGTTTCTGTCCCAGAAAAAACAGCAACAACAACAACAACAAACCAAGCCAGGTTGTGGTGTCTGGTTCATGCTTTTAATCTCATTACCCTGGAGGCAGAGGCAGGGAGATCTCCAGTTTGAGGCCAGACTGGTCTACAGAGCAAGATCCAGCACAGCCCTATGGTTACACAACCTGTCTTTACAAAACAAAACAAACAAAAATTCTATGGTTTGGGTTGACATACACCAGAAACAGTTTTCCCACTATACTTAGTTGAAAAATATTCAACAGACTCTTTATTGATTTTATTTGACAGTTTATAGTTATAGAAAATTTACCTATGCAAAATGAGGTTCTAAAAATAGAAGTCTTTAAAGGCCTTGAGTGACTCCTAATCCTGGTGAATGCATGCTTTGTGCCCAGCCCTAAAGGTGGAACTCAAGTATGTGAGGTGGGTGTGAACCCAGACCCAACCTTGGTAAAGAACCCTAAGGATGAGAATGGACACACTTGTGTGTGCAAGTCCCTGTGAGGCACAGAACACAGCCACACACAACGCCTGTGCTACAGGAATAAATGACATAGAGTTGTTAATGTAAGCTTTTCTCTCACCCTTTATGTAAGAAAAGGCAATTTAGAGGATATTCCATACAGAAATGTCCCAAGTTCCCAGCACACCCTTTGTTAGGCTTTGGGTTTGCTGGCTGGATTTAAAGGTAGGGATGTGTGTGGGGGTGAGGAAGGAGAGAGGAGATGAAGTCATCTCCAGACACTGACTAAATTCCAGTCTGTATTGAGTGCCTGTTACATATTCTCTCGGTCCTGAGAGCATAGGTTCTGAGGCCTCCCAGGAGACCCCACAGCTAGAGGGTGATGAAAGAGTGAGTTCAGAGCGTGGAAGCCATGGATTCTTTCTATTCAGGAAGGCAGCTTAGAAACATTATAGTACTTTGCTTTCAGGTTTTATTTACATACACCACATATACTTTTTAAAAAATTTATTTACCTTGTGCATTTGTGTTTTGCTTGCACATATGTTTATGTGATCTTGGAGTTACAAACGCTTTTGAGCTACCATGTGGGTGGAAGGATTTGAACCCAGCTCCCTTGGAAGAGCAGTCTGTGCCCCTAACAGCTGAACCATCTCTCCAGCCCCCACAAATACATTTTTGCTTGTAAAGTTTTTTTTGTTCCGTTTGTTTCAGATTTTTGGCTTTCAAGAAGATAGCCCTAAGAATAGGATTAAAAAGTATTGGCAGAAAAGAGATCCCATTGGTGTGTTTTGATAACCTCTTGATTTGGCAGCTGCTGTCAGTCACTTGTCAATGACTTGCTAGTGAGGTTGGCTCAGCTTATCTGGATGTGTCAGTGGTGAGTCTGACAAGAGAGAGAGCACTTCCTGTCCAGTTAGCTTATCAGTGTTAACTCCTTCCCTCCTGTAGTCTCTGAGGAGGAAAGGGCCTTTTTTTTTTTTTTTGGTTTTTTTCGAGACAGGGTTTCTCTGTGTAGCCCTGGCTGTCCTGGAACTCACTCTGTAGACCAGGCTGGCCTCGAACTCAGAAATCCGCCTGCCTCTGCCTCCCAAGTGCTGGGATTAAAGGCGTGCACCACCACCGCCCCGGCTTGAAAGGGGCCTTTTGAAATCCATGCCCAGTTAGGTCCCAGATGGATGGCCTATGGCATTTTTAAAAAAATGTTTCTTATATTTATTTTTGAGATTATATCATTGAAGATTTTTTTTTTTTTTCATGAAGAATTCAGCCAGGTGTCAGTGTCTCAGTCCTGTATTCCTGGCACTTGGATGTCAGAGGCTGGAGGATCAAAAGTTCAGGTCGGCCTCTGATAAACAGCAAACTTAAGTGTCTGCCATGTATTCCAATGTTGCCTTCCAACATATTTATTTTATCACTGTTTATGATACTCTGTGTGTGTGTGTGAGAGAGACAACAGTCTAACCCCAGTTCTAGGTAATATGATGTCCTTTTCTGGCCTCTTCACATACCAGACACACAAAGGTGTACGCAAAATACCCCCACAAATAAAACAATTTCTAAAAATTAAAACAGAAAAATGGAAATTAGTTTGTTAGCACTCTTAATTTGGTATAAACTCCACAAGCACACACAGGACACAAACTGTCAGGCATACAATAAATTATTTGGGGGAGAAGGGTCAAGCTTGCTGCTGGAATTCTTAGGATTCTGATCTGGTCCAATTGCACATCAGAGGGCAAGCTGACCAAGGAATGGTTGGAGGGCCTTCCTGTGTGCTTAATTCGAATTTATGAACCCCTTTGTCTTCCTTAAAGTAATACTGTGGCCTTTTGAGGACCAAGGTCTTGGGACCACACCTTCATTTTTCTGGTCCTGCTTCTCAGGGGACAGTCAGCTTTTCAGTCTTATGTGCCTCCTCATTGGACCTTAGAGTGGCTGGTTGGCTGTGGTCAGACCAAGTGGCAAATCATCAACGCCTAGCTGGTGGCAGAAGGTCCTGGTCTGGAAAGGTTACTCATGCTCTCTGTAGAGGCTGGAAAAGCCTGTGCACCCCCATTGCCCTCTGATGGCTCCTCTGGGAACCCTGGCAGAGTGATAGTGAGCTTCCTGGCTCTCTATAGGCTCCGGTGTCATCAGTGGGGAGAGCGGTTTCTGGACACTGCCGCCATCTTGTGACCTGCAGGATATGAGCTGTAGTTGTTGGGATAGCACCTAAGTTGCATTTCTGTCAAGCTTGTGGAGAGGGCCCTTGCCTTAGCATTGGGGCCCCCCTCGGAGTAGGAAGGGGCATTAACAAAAGGCAGGTGTTCTGCATCGGGAATCTGGAAATGAGGCTCTTGAAAGGCAGTAATGGGGGCTGGCAAGATGGCCCAGCAGATAAAGGTGTGTGCTGCCAAGGCTGAAGGACCTGTGTTTGATCCAGGCCCCCAAGTGGTGGAAAGAGAACTGGCCTCTGACCTCCATATGTGTGCCATGGCAAGTGTATGCCCAGACACATGTATAATACACAAATTAAATGTAATTTAAAAAGTAAGGCAATAATGACAACTACCTTAAGTGGATTAGAGAAAGAAACATACTAGTCTGGCCAGTGAGACTTCATCTGCCATGATTTGGATGTGTTCTCCTGAGGCTTGGTTTTCAGTGTGGCTGGGTTGGGAGGGTGGGACTTGGAAGATGTGGAGCCTGCCAGAAGGTAATTAGGTCATTGGAGCATCACAGTCAGATTAGGGATTGGTGCTATTTTAGAGTTGGCTCTAAAGAAGATGACTGGACAGCCAGCCTGGCCCCTTCCTGGTCTCTGGCTCTGTTGCATCTTTCCATGTCTCCCACCTTTGCCATGATGCAGCTAGAGGCTGGAAAGATGAAGCTGACCATTTGTGGACTTTCAGCCTCAAAAACATCGAGCTACATAAACCCCATAGAGGAGGGAGAATGAGATAAAGCCCTAGGCTTCTTCTGGGTTCTACCCTGAGATATATATCCAGTTCTTTTCTGTCCATAGCACCCAGCCTCCTATATTGTATTATAGCAGTAGAAAATGTACTACTATTTTTCCTTAAGGAACAAATGAGTTCTCCACATTGCTGGCTGATTTTACTATGCTTTAATCCTGTCCTTCTTTGCATTGCTACAGTATCTGTTGTTTGCCTTCACCATTTGAGAATCTTAATGTTTGTCTCTTTCCATTATTTGGTTGTTTTTAGATGTGTATCATGCATCATTTCTTCATGATGATCAAATTCTGACAGCCTTTTTTTAAATTTTGGGACAAGGTCTAATGTTGCCCAGGCTGTCCTCAAACTCACTGTATAGTTGAAGCCTTCAACGGTTCCTGCCTCATCTCCCAAATGCTATGATTATACATATGGCCGCCACTCTGTGCTTCCTAGAGAAAGCATGTACCTTTAATCTGTTCATAGATTCCTGTAGGCCAAGAACCCAGATAGACCTGGTGTAGTGGGGATAACTTGTGTTTGCTTCATAATGGCTAGATCCTCAGTGGGCAATAAAAGCCAGGTGACATGGGGCCTGGGGCTAGGCTCATGTTCAGGTGTCTTACATATGTAGTCATTGATCACCTGGGCTGTTGGCTGGATTGCCCACATATAGCCTGATACACTGTTGGACTAGTTTAGGTATAGCACCTGACTCCTAAGCCAATCCCAGAAGAGCTGGTTAGACTCTCACCTTGGAAGCCTCATTTCTGTTAAATCTTTTTTGTTGTTTTGTTTTTTTGGTTGAGGTCTTCCTAAACCTGGATTTCCAGGGACATCAGCCCCACCCTGTGAACTATCACTGAATGTTAAACAATTCAGTAAACACAGCTAGGTGAGAGTCATACTTAGGTTCTAATAATTCCAGTACTTGGGAGGGAGAGGCAAAAAGATCACAGGTTTAAAGCTGACATAGGCTACAATAGATCTTGTCTCAATGTTAAAAAAAGGTTAAGATTCTAGCTGGGTCTGGTGGTTTAGGTCTGTAATTCTGGCAGCTTGGGAAACTGAGGCAGAACTGTAATTTTAAGAATTATCTTGACTGCTGGGTGAGCTCAAGGCCAGATTGAACAACTTAGACCACATCTCAGATAAACAAAGGACTGAGAGATTAGCTCAGTGGGAGAGTGCTTGCATGTGTGCTATTTGATTCCAAGGACTCCCAAAAGGAAAAAAAAAAATCCAGGTTATCCCATAATTACCTAGTGTAATGGTTATTCCTGGTTGTCAACTTGACTATATCTGGAATGAACTACAACCTAGAAATGGAAGGCTTACCTGTGATCCGGAGTTTGAGTTGAGAAGATAGGTTTCCTACCTGGACCTCAACATTTGTGATTTAATAGTGAAAATAAATGAGAAAAGTAATATTTATCACGATGTAGGCCGAAATGCTCCAGTCTTTCTTAAAGAACTAGATAGATGCTTAGCAAAGAGATGGATGAAATGTGATTGTGTAACTTTTTGAGCATAAAAAATTAAGTTTAGGGGCTGGAGAGGTGGCTCGGGGCTAAGTGCCTTTTGTTTGGTGCTTCAGGACTAATAATCACTTTGTACTGGACTACCTGTCGACTCATCCCTGGGGAAGAGATTCCTTCCTTCCTGAAGGTTTTTGTCTAGGGGTGAGGCCCTGTGAAAAACTCCCTCTTCCTCCTTAGTCAGCATGCCTATTGATACTGTCATTGTTCAGGTAGCGTTTAAGCAGTCATTTCTAAGAGAGGCGGCCACACAGTGGACTTCCTGGTCCTCTGGCTCTTAGAATTTTTCTGCCCTGTCTTCTGTGACCTTCTCTGAGCTGTGATGTAGATGTATCCACTGTGGCTGGCCTCCCCACAACCCCCTGATCTCTTCACTGTGCCCAGTTGTGGTTTTCTGTGTTAGTCTCCATTTGCTGTCAATGAGGGGAGGTAGCCACATTTATCTGTGGGTACAAGGGTAGATTTAGAATGTAGTAACACTGCTGTATCAGAATGGCAGTAGTAGATTCTTTTCTAAGGCCCATGACCTCACTAGCCCTCAGAAGCTGGCTACATTTCTAGTACGAGGATAACTTCGCTCCTGTGGGCTTTAAGTCCAATTAGACAGCTGTTGGTTGCACCAACATGTGAGTATCACTCCACTACACCTTTGTCTTATAGTGCAGGTCGTTGCTGTGGTTTATTGTCATAGCTGGGCTATGAAAGAGGCTTCCAGGTTAGATCTAGCTCAGTATCTAAGTCCCATGTTCTTTTTTTTGGTTTTTTTCTTTTTGTTTTTTCTGAGACAGGGTTTCTCTGTGTAGCCCTGGCTGTCCTGGAACTCACTCTGTAGACCAGGCTGACCTCGAAAAGTCCCATGTTCTAAATGTGTTGTCTTCAGCAACAGGGGCTTAAAACATCAACATCTGAGAGGCATCAAAGGCAACAGTAAAAGTCAAATTTTTTTTTTTTTGAGTCATTTGGACACTTGACCAACAGCTTAAAAGATCTTGTGATTGGTACTGGTTTTGTAGTCTATGGTTCTTGTGGAGAACATTATCAGCTCAAGAGACATAGCTTCAACAGTATTGTATGTGTATGTATTGTGTAGCAAGTATTCCTGTCCCCCTCAAAGCTTCCCAGATAGAGCTTGCTCAGTGTCTTTCCATTCCCTTCTTCATGAGCACCCATATCCTACAATTCCTTTTCAATGTCCCCGACCCTCCAACCCCTACAGTCTCAGCTAGGAATATTTTCGACCACTTTGCTGTTCTCTCTAGCCTTCCTGCACTTCTGTGGCCACTTGGCCACTTTCTGCATTGTCAACGTGAGAAAAGATAAACAGCAGATAGGACTTTACACCTTTAACTGCTGAGTCTAGTGGCTGCCAGTGTTACAGAGGAAGAACAGCTTTGGTGAATGCTCTGAATGGGCCAGGACTTCCAGACATTCTCAGCCACACTGGCACTGATCTGGTGTGGATTACCAGTGTGCAACCACAAGACAAATCCTACATGCCCAGAGCTCTGCAAGGGCAGCTGTTACTAGTCGGTACAAGACTAAGATTATGGCCCCTGTGAGACTCTGACACTGACTTTGTTACTAGTGCTTGACACTTATCATTCAGAGGCCAGCACCTCAGTAGGTCACCCTGTTCCTGAACTTGCTGTGCCATCCTTCCATGGCTGCCCCTGACGGTTGCATTATAGGCGTGCACTGTGCCTGGCATCTCTCTGACATCTTACACCCACACTCGATTTTTTGCTTTGAGACAGTGTCTTATGGAGACCAGTCTGGCCTTGATCTTAACAGACATCTGCCTCCAAGTGCTGGAATTAAAGGTGTAAGCCCCCAGAACACCCCTGCCAACCTTCTGTGTTTGGTCTGCTTCTGTGCCTTTGATGTCTCCTTGTTATTTTCTTGGTCAGGAGCCATGTTTCCCTCCAAAAAGACAATGCAGCTGCACAGCCACTTGGAAGGCCAATGTGGACACAGTGCTGTGTGGTAGATGCTCCTTTAGGTGAGTGTGCAGCAATGGAGGGCCTGCTCACTCAACCCTGGGGCGATCTTTGATCCACGTGCACACACAGGCTAGACTCTTAGCAGACTTCTTGTCTCCCAGCACACTTTCTGTGCTTATGATATAATACCTGTGGGCTTTTATATTCTTTATAGTCAGGCCCTGTCATTAGAACTGGGTCACACTAGGCTGCTTATGCCTAACCCAGGGACAGCTCTTTGATGGTGCTCCTCTGCAGTGAGAGGAAGGTTCTGTGCTGTTCTCACTAGGTGACAAGCAGAAGTCCATCTGGGCTCAGCCTTGTCTGTCACTGTCTAAAGGGGTCCTTCCCGGCTGCTGCTGCCAGGACACCATGACGAAGGCAATGAGGACACAGCTCCCCACACAGTCCCACAGTGCACGGGGCAGAGCTACAGGCCGCATTGTTTTTGAGCTTTCCTGGCTTTAGTTCCCTTTTTCAAGTTGGAATCACGTCACCCTGCCCAAACTTGTGTTTTCCAGTCTGTAAGGGGCAAGGGCTTGTGAAGTACCTGCCCTCTGAGTACTTGCTGGCAGAAGGTGTTTTTCTAAACCTTGTAGCCAGCTTTGGCATTTGGAGCAGGTTTGCTGGCACAGGACCAAGCGGTGGCAGCAGGAACAGAGCATCGTGTCTGTCTTGCTTGGATTCTGCCTGGAGGACGCACAATCTGTCCTCTCTGTCCACATTGAGCGCATGAGCAGTGACAGACAAAGCTGGGCCTCCAGCCTGCCTTTGCACAG
Organism: Mastomys natalensis; assembly: GCA_021653895.1. Classification (NCBI taxonomy): domain Eukaryota; kingdom Metazoa; phylum Chordata; class Mammalia; order Rodentia; family Muridae; genus Mastomys; species Mastomys natalensis. Next base: position 1,301,236 of record JAJTUV010000176.1, read on the forward strand.
CCTGGGCCCCTGGAAGACCACCCTGCCGAAAAGGCCTCCAGCCTAGGCATCCAGTTTCGGAGGGCCAGTGGCTTCCTGGATGCAGGATTATTTGGGAGAGTACAGGCTGAGTCCCTCCTAACTAGGCAAAAAGATAGCCACGTGGGGATTTGAGTAGAGAGTTCTTGGCTCTTTGAGTTTTGGGTTTATTACTTCTGTGATTTTGTTCTTTAAAATTAAGAGCCTTCTGCCAGGGGAAGATGACAAGCTTACCTTTTATGTCCAACACACACACACACACACACACACACACACACCCCTCCTTACATCTTCACTTGTCTTCTGCTTGCATCTGTAGTCCTCCGTGGACCAGTCATGGGCCAGCTCTGATCTGGAGGGAGCATCTCAGGCTTGGTGCAGAGTGCAGTATGTGTGGGGGTGTTCCTAGGTGGTACCATACTGGCATCTACTGCTTCAGTGCTTCTGACTGTCCCTGACCAACATCAGCAGAACCTAGAAAATTCAATCCGGCTCCAGAGCCACAGAAAAGAAAGTAAGGCCCAGTGGTCGGAGTCCCAACATACCGAACATAGCTCGAAGGGGATTCTGATAAGAAAGTCACTGCATTGTGACAGAAATAAACATGGATTTGGGTATAGTATAAGATCTCAAGTAACCCAGGCTGTCCCTGGATTGGCTATATAGCTGAGGATAATCTCGACCCTCCACCTCCCAAGTGCTGGGGTTACAGGCATGAGCCACTTATGTGCATGGTTGTTTGCCTACCTGAATGAATGAATGTATGTATGCATGCATGCACTGTGTGCATGACTGCCTTATGAGTGCTGGAACTGTACCCCAATTCCCTGGGAGCTCTTAAATGTTGGACTGACTGTCTAGTCTCTAGGGTGGTGGTGGTTTACATTTCTTTGTTGGATGGGGTACCCCACAGCTCATGTCAGAGGTCAGGACAACTTGTCAGCTCTGTCCTCCCTGATGTGGGCTTTGGGGATGGAGCTCAGGTCCTCAGGCTCAGTGGAAAGCACCTTTGCCTGCTAAGCCATCTTTTCAGCCCCAGGACTCTGTTTCTACTTTTGCGGGGATCAAGGAATTCACATATGCCAGGCAAACACTCGAGCATAGAAGTAAACCCTACCCCTAATCTTGAAACTATTTTATTCTATTCTTTGTGTTTGGTATGGGGACAAGGACTCACTGTGTAGCTCAGGCTGTACTTGAATTTATGATCCTTCTGCCCTAGCCTCCCTCCCAGTGCCTGTGTTACGGGTTTGCCTCATAGTGCCCAGCTTTCTAAACTGTCTGAAAGGGTTAAACCTACATGTCACGTAACCATCTTTACTCCTAGGTATTTAGCCAAGGGAGGGCATTTGTTTACACAAGGGTCTGCCCTGAACCTCTGTCATGGCTTTACTCACAGTAGCTTGAAGCTAGGAACAACCCAGTATCCACCAGTATGTGAGCAGAGACATCACATGTTGTATAGCACTACAGAGCACTATAGCAACAAAGAGTTATGCCCGGCATCATTAATCTCAGGCTACAACCCCCAGATGTGCAGGACTCTTTAGAGGATCTCAAAGCTAAGTGTGGGGACACATGCATGTGATTCCAGCACTCAGGAGAATGAGACAGGAGGATTAGGAGTTTGAGCCTAGCTTAGGCCACCTAGGTGGCTCAAAGCTAGCTAATAGTTAGACAAGGCTGCATAGTAAGAGTCTGTCTCAAACACAAACTTCAAAAAGTAAAATGAGGGTGGGGCAAAGAGGAATGTGTTATAAAGGAACGTGAGGGTGCTGACTGGAAGGCCTGGGTGTCTTATTTTGAGGTCCTGTGTCTGGAGTGTTTGTGTCAAAACTATCAAACACTGGGCAATTATGTCAGTTTATACATTTACATGCAAGCAAAACTTTAAGCAAACATGTGTGATGCTTCTCTGGGTGAGGTGGGGGGATCTTTGTGGAAGGGAAGCCCTCTCAGGAGATGGTCAGGGTACCTGTCAGGCTACATAATGGACAAAGGCTAAACAGGGAAGAGAATGAATTTTGAGTTTGCTCTCCTGCTCAAGCTGCGAGCATTGCTGGTGGTAGCCCTGTCATCTGTGGAGCTGTCCTGGTCCCATGTCTGAAGACAATGCTCCTAACTCTACACCATGCCACCTTGAACTCCTATCCCAGGTCACAGTTTATCACATCCCCCGTCTCTTGCTTTTCTTCCTGTGGTGACTTCAGACCCAGTTCCTTCTGCTCCTGGCGTGACAGCAGGTGCCAAGAAGAGGCTGTGTCAACCTTACATCTTACAGGTCTGCAATGCCTCCAATGGTATCATGTAGTGTGGTCCTTGAATTACCTTTGTTTTTGTTATTGCCAGAACTATACCTAGTGCTTGCAGACTGTGGGCTTATATATCCGAGACCCAGTTGGTATTTTCTACTGGCATATTCTTTAAGTTATACCAAAAATGTTCAGCAGACTCCTGCTTCCAAAATTCATCCCACATTTGATTTAGCAGCAAGAATCCGGGAGGAATGGCATGGGGCTTCCTGACTGGCTACATCCTTGCCTCTTTGTGTTCCTGCAGATCTGATTTGTATTCACTGTAACCAGCACTGCACCCAAGACCTTCTGGATCCAGACCAAGGGCTCCAGCTCACTGGAAATCCTTAGCACGTGAGTAGCCATTGTATTGCCACTGTGTAAGCTGGGATGAGCACTCTGGTTTCCTGTGACATCAGACAGGTGTTACATAAGTGTCAGGATGCACAAACTATGAAACAAGTTGGTTTGGCAGTAAGAGGTTGATTGGTATGTCTGAAATCTCAGGAAACTAATAATTACAATAATTACCTTTTCTTTCTTGAGACATGGTCTCACCTAGTAGTCCAGGCTGGCTTATGACTTGCTACCATGCCCAGCTCATAATTTCCTCTTCTGTGGTTACAAATATATACCAATATTTTATAGTAAACACTTTACTAATAAGAACATAGATTTCAGATACTGAACTAAATTAATGTGAACTCCAGCACATCCCTGAATCCAGAAGAATTCACTTGGGAGCTTAGACTTGGCAGAGAAGAGTAAGGTTATCACTTACTGTACCCAGGGTCAGCTCAGAGAAATTCTTATTTAGCTGATTTGATAGTAAAAAAAAAATTGAAGACCATGTATGACCTTTAAAGCTGAGGATTTAACTCCTGTGGTACTTACTAGCATATTAATGCGGGCCCTGGTTCACTAACACTGTACATTTCTCTCTCTCTCTCTCTCTCTCTCTCTCTCTCTCTCTCTCTCTCTCTTTCTTTCTTTCTCTCTCTTTCTCTCTTTCTCTCTCTCTCTCTCAGACACAGACACACACTGTGCCTCCAGATTGCCTGGGATTATATCCATGGAAAGGCCATAGTATAGTACTTTAACCAATTTTTTTTTTTAAAAAATCACACATCATTAAATTAAAGTAGTGTCTTGGGCTGGTCAGATAGATGGCTTAACAGATAAAGGTCCTTGTTGCCAAGCCTGATGACCTGAGTTCAGTCCCTGAAACCCATCTGGTGGAAGGAGAGAACTCCCATGAGAGGTCTTCTCACCCTTCCCCCATGCCCTCGCACACAGGCATACAGACATACACCATACAATAAATACTTATAGAAATGTATTTTTAAACAGTGACGAGCACACACAATGTGGCTTCCTTTTGCTGGTGTTCAGTTTCGTCATTCTGTAAAGGTAGATTACTAACTACCTTGATTGTGACATCACTCAGAGTGAGAAGCACGCAGTACCATGGCTCTGTGGAGTGCAACACTTTGGATTTCTGGGTGCAGACTGTAACTTAGTGCCAGTAGACTTGTGTTGCTAGTGTGAATCTGGGTTTGATTCCCAACCCCGAAGAATTGAGGAATGCCCCTCCCTTCAGGAGGACTCCGCCAGATGGCTCTTCAGGAATCAGTCAGGCATGTTTTCTGTCTTTTAACTTTTTCTAAAAATAGGGTGACTATTTTCACTGAAGGGATTTTTTTTTAAAAAGCATAGTTTCATATTGATTTTACATTTTGGCATTGTAGGCTACATCTCCTAATGGCTAATAGAAAATGATTTATTTACTTCCTGTAAAGCATGTGCTGTGCCTTACTTCCTAATTCTTTCCCTTCCCTTCCCCCAAAGCCCTGGAGGTGGTGGCTGTGGTGGCTGAGAACACGTTCTGACAGTTACCTGTATCTTGCAGGAAGGAGGCTGCAGTCTTGGATTCCCTGGCAGAGGACGGACTCCACTGCTCTCTGGCCTTGCCCCCTGATGATGATAGTGTAACCACTGGCATCTTCATGAGCTCCAGAGGTCACAGCACGCTCCCACGGACTCTCATGGCCCCTCGGATGATTTCCGAGGGAGACATAGGAGGCATTGCTCAGATCACCTCCTCTCTCTTCTTGGGCAGAGCCAGTGTGGCCTCCAACCGCCACCTCCTCCAGGCCCGTGGCATCACCTGTGTCGTCAATGCTACCATCGAGATCCCCAACTTCAACTGGCCCCAGTTTGAATATGTTAAAGTGCCTCTGGCTGACATTCCTCATGCCCCCATTAGACTGTACTTTGACACTGTGGCCGACAAGATCCACAGTGTGAGCAAAAAGCATGGAGCTACCTTGGTACACTGTGCTGCAGGCGTGAGCCGCTCGGCCACCCTCTGTATTGCGTACCTGATGAAATTCCACAATCTGTGCCTGCTGGAGGCATACAACTGGGTGAAAGCCGGAGGCCGGTCATCAGGCCCAACCTCGGCTTCTGGAGGCAGCTGATAGACTACGAGAGCCAGCTCTTTGGGAAGTCTTCGGTGAAGATGGTACACACACCCTATGGCATCATTCCAGACGTTTATGAGAAGGAGTCCCGACACTTGATGCCTTATTGGGGGATTTAAGTGTTGCCACAGCTGGCATCCACAGCCCTCAGCAGTACCAGCATCTGCCACACACCATCTGTTCCCCTCTTCCTCTCTCTGGTTCTCCCGAGAGTGTTTTTACACTGGGTGTTCGGGTTTAAGAGATGAGGAGGGGAAATATGTACGTTGCTAGTGATGTTTTTTAAAACTAGCATTTTGAAATAGTGAACATGAAAATCTTTAACTGGCCTTTAATCATTTGTAACAACTGTAACAGTGTAGGACACTGTTCTTGCTTTCTTTCTGGCTTCTGCCTTTTAGGAGCCTTAGCAGGTGCAGGAAAATCAGTTTGGGCACTGATTAACCTCTAGAGACCAGCTTTGCCAAGGGCTGCAGGCTGGACAGTTTAGGGAAGATCAAGGCCAGCTCAGTTCCTGCCGGATTAGCCTGGTCCTTTTCCTCTATTATTTGATTCTATAAGTTAAGTTCACCATTGTTGTTTAGTTGATAAGTAGTTATGATTAAATCTGTTGCAAAGACTCTCTTGAAATCAGTGTGCCCTGGGATCACATTAGCATTATTTTTAATAAACTTGCTTAACATACGCCCTTTACTAATCATTTCAGGTGTGTGCCTGCATGCACGCGTGCTCATGTGTGTCAGTGGAAGAAAGAAGTTCTCCAGTCACTGTTCAACTGTGGTTCTTACTTAGGACAATCATGGTCACTATTTAAAATAGAAACCCCAGTGGAATCAGATCAGCAACATTTCACGTCCTTGCAGATGAGCAGAAATCAATATCATCTGAATGTGGGAACAGTGCGGAGTAGGTTGTCTAACCTGCAGCTCCTGAGCAGTAAGATCCTAGGAGAGCTGTGCATGTGGGCCCAGACAAGTCATGTCACAGGTCAAAAGGTCAGGCACCCCTGGTGGCACGCACACACACTCAGAGGTGCTGAGTTCCATTTTTGTCTTGGTTAAACTGTCAAGTACCCCCTCAAAGAAATGGAAGCCGTGCCTAGTAACACAAAAAGCCTCTGTCTACCTCAAACTCATCAAAGAGCAATGGCTTCCAGTAAACCTGCCTGTATGTCTTGTCAGGGAAGTAGCACAAGTTTTAACAAGCTCCTCTCTGTTTGCTCTCCTGTGAGTGCTGGGAGGCCAGGCAACCCTCAGAGTACTGTTCCATTTTATTAGCCAGGTCGTGTGTTCACTGAATGGTTTTCTGGCTTTTTGATCTGTTTTAAGGAGACACATGCCCTCGACATATGTAATTGAATTCTATCTTGCAGATTTTATCTGGTGTATGGCACTGGTATTCCATCAAAAGCTTACCTTTTCATTTATACTATATCTACCCTTACATGCATGCATCTTTATCTAAATAGGAAAATTTGAAACAGTTTCTCTGGGAAATCAGAGGAGCATACATGCAACGTTATCACATGACCAAAAAACCGATCTATGGAGTCTGGCTTTTTTAGCATGAAGCCAAGCTTTAAGTCAGTTTCTGACTAGGACCCCCTTAGTAATCACTGTACTGCAGGAAGAAAATACTTGCTGCCACTCCCTGTGATTAAGACAAACCTTGCTGTGAAAATTCTGACTAGGGCTGCAGAGGCAGCTTGGTCAGTAAGTTGCTCACTGTGCAAACATAAGGACCCGAGTTTTATTCCTAGACCCCACATAAATATTGCTAGGTATGCACTCCAGCCATGGACACAGGTAGGCTGACTCTGCTCCTCCAAACCCAATCCCCCAGTCTCATCACCAGCTCTACAGCAGAACATTGGCTGTAGGCTCCTTTCCCCTTGGCTCCATCTCCAGTGAATCCCACAGATCCTCCCCTTCTAACCTCCCTCCCTCCCCCAAGTCATCCCTTTGGTTTTTTGGCTTTTTTTTTTTTGTTTTTTGTTTTTTGTTTTTTTTTTTTTCAAGACAGGGTTTCTCTGTGTAGTCCTGGCTATCCTGGAACTCACTCTGTAGATCAGGCTGGCCTCGAACTCAGAAATCCACCTGCCTCTGCCTCCCAAGTGCTGGGGTTAAAGACTCTAATTCATCCCTTTATCCCAGCTCCTCCTCCTCCAGCCCAGCAGGCACCCCCTGGGAACCCTCAGGGTACAAGTAGGCTCAGTGCAGACCTTCACCTCTCCATTCCTGCAAGTTCAATCCCAAGTCTCATCCCCAGCTCTGTAGACCTGCTGTGGCCTCTCCTCACTCCGTCCCCGTCCCCATTCTCAGGGACCTCTGGTATGGGAAGATAGTAGATTACAAAGAGAAACACCAAGCAAGCCACAAAACCTTTCATCTACTAAAACAGTGCCCTGGGTGCAAAATATGCTAGGGTAATTAATGGTGACACAAGACTTGTGGGAATAACCAATAGCTGATTTAAGGCCCACTCCATAAGACAGAACCCATACTCAACACTGCTTGGGTGAACAAGAACCAGAAATTAGTCCAGAGGCCTACGGAGGGCTCTGGGAACCCCATGGAAGAGGAGGCAAAGAGGGTAAGAGCCAGGGGACACTAACAAGGCCCTCTTTTTTTTTTTTGGTTTTTCGAGACAGGGTTTCTCTGTGTAGCCCTGGCTGTCCTGGAACTCACTCTGTAGACCAGGTTGGCCTCGAACTCTGAAACCCCCCAAGTGCTGGGGTTAAAGGCGTGCGCCACTACTGCCCGGCAGGTCTCTGATTCTTATGCCTTCTCTTGGTCTCCCTTTTGTTTGTCTTGTCCACCTCTGATGTGTTAGTTTTTGTTGAATCTTATATTATCCATTAGAAGTCTGTTTGTTTTCTAATGAGAGAAAAGGAGTGGATCCAGATGACAGGGGTGATGGGGAAGACTGGGAGGAATACAGGGAGAGGAAACCATAATCAGAATAATGTGAGGAAAAAAATAGTTTTTAATAAAGGGGAAAAAAAATAAGGCCAGGTGCGGTAGAGCTCACTTGTAATCTCAGCACTGGGGGTGGGGTAAGGGGTGGAGACCACAGGAACCCTGGGGCCTTTTAGCCAGGCAGGCAGGCCTACTTAAGTTCTAGACCATTGCTCCTTCTATCCTCTTTCCTAAAGTCTCTCCCATCTCCTTGCTCTGCTCCTGGCTCCCTCCCAACCTAGAGAATGACACCCAAAGCTGTCCCCCAACAGGAACATGCATGCATAGGAACAGCGCTCCCCATTTCCCCCCAGATCCCTGTATCAAATCAAGGGTGTTCTGTGCACCTGGTAGTCTATCACCTTCCAAGTGCTTTGTCCTGTGTTCGTCCTAGTGACCACACCTCTGGACTTTTAACCCAGCAAAGAGCCGAAGTCAGAAGTGTTCCCTGCTAGACAAGGGGTTGTTTCAGGCAGACATCCAGTTTTACAGTGTATAAACACAGCAGTTGGAGTAGTTGTTTATTAGAATGTACACAAGGGAAAAGCTACACACCACCTTTTAACATACAGGACCATGTTCCACATCACACACCCAAGACGGCTGTCTCATGGTGGGCTTGTGACATTCATCAGGTTAGCTGGGCAACAGCTAAGACATGAGAGGTCACAGGTGACCTGATTAGAAGCCACTTGCACTATGTTCACCATATAAAGAATGGAACTAAGAATTTACTGTCATGATACTTCGTTCAAGTATTTGTAAAGTTCTTTTTTGTCTTTTAAACTGAGCTGTTTCACGTAAGCCCTATTTCTTGGCTGGACTTAGAAAGGAGGGGGCTTTCCAATATTATTTGGTGTGCCCTTTGCACAGAAGTGGTACCCAATCTAGACAAACCACAGGCTACACAAATCTTGACCTGCATTCTGACATCTGCTGGAATGTCTACAGCAGGCACCAACGGCTCCTTCAGGACAAATGCCTGAAAATATCAAGAGTTCATTTGTTACCTGTTAAAGGGTGTTTGACCTCGAAGGTATTTAGAAGCCTTACAGCAGCCTCCAGTGCAAAGCAAGCATTTCCATCTCTGTTCGAGAAATCTTTTTGATGACACGTAAATAGAAAAACAGGGAATAAGACCAAAAATAAAAACAAGCCAAGATACCTAAACACCTAAAATACATATAGCAATACAAAATACTAATTTAAAATGTGTATCCCAGATGGTATGCAAACTAGCAGACTCAGATGGGGGGAAGCTCAAATGAGATGCATGTGCACCTTGAGGCCCTTCTGCCTCAAGCATGTCCACACAGGCCACACACCAACCACAGGACAGAAGAGGCAAGGCACGGCACCCAAACCCAAGTGCTTATTAGTCGCCATTCAAACTGTGGGTGAAGCTGCCCAACACAATGCAGAGCGTGGAGAAGAGTAACCTTGGTTACTGTTTCCAAGGACACGGACCAGGCTCTTGGCTAACAAGAGCTGAGGTAAAGCTGAATGCAACATGAGTCATTTTAATACATGTGTGCAAAGAAAATCAGCCGGCTAATATTGCACACTCCCTCTAACCCCTGCTGGAGGATTCTAACTAAGCCTTTGAAGCATTAAACAGTCAATAATTTTCATGGTAAAGGCTTTTTGCCTACGCCCACTGAATTTTTCTCTGGCACCTCCCAAGGAGTGACTAACCCTATGGTAAGGAATTTTAACTGAGGCATTCTGGAATACATCTAGGAGTGGAGAATACATCTAGCTAACAGGTACTTAACAGATGTCATGGATACAGGCCACTGTGCAGAAAATACTTCACATAGCATTTCCAGAAAATGCTTCAGTGGTGTAAATGTGGCAAAACTGGGAACATTTGTAATGCTAAGGTCAATCCTATTACTAATAATCTAGGGTACAGACTGGAAGGGCTTGTTACTCTTGTTACTCTGGAGCATGAAGAGACAGTAGAGGGACCATTACAAGAGTGTGCTGAAAAGCAGCTTACTCTGAGTGTGGGGAGGGGAAGGCCATGGAGTCACAATGCAGACAGCTTTCTGAATGTCAGTAGCTGGAGATGATGTCATGTGGAACAGATGAGTAAACGGGCTCATCGGCTCTTTGCCTTGCCTTCTGGTCCACAGCAAGGCCAAGGAGAAGCTGCATCAACAGCTGAAAATGATCCGTATCTTGGGGAAAATACAAAGGTACAAGATGGAACAGCAAGGGACTCCTCAGGTCTTGTCCTGGAAGGGGAGGTGATGAACTACATAAAAGCGGGAGTGAGACAGACAAAAACCAACATCTTAGACTCCCACATAAAAACTACATCAGATAAGGGAAGTGTGTGAGATCCAGAGAGTTTCCCAAAGCCCAGACCTGTACACCAGAGAGACAGCTGTCCCAGACTCCCTGGCTTCTCCTGGGAACAACCCCCTTTTAACCACTTAAGCTTCCATTCTCTTGGCTTTTTGCATTTTGTTTATCTGTCAAGTTCCTGTACCAGTGTGAGCCTTTTCCTTTGAAAATTCAGTGCTGTTGATAACTGATTTCCTCTGCTGCATCTGAGGTGTACATGTACACACACACACACACACACACCCACACACACACACATCCTACTCCACTGTAAATCCTTTTCTGTAAATCCTTTCACAGGGGTCACCTAAGACCATTGGAAAACACAGATATTTACATTCTGATTCATAACACTAGCAAAATTGAAGTTATGAAGTAGCAACAAAAGTAATTTGATGGCTGGGGGGCCACCACAACAGGAGGAACTGTATTAAAGGGCCCCAGCATTAGGAAGGTTGAGAACCACTGCAGGAGGCCTAGAACTCCCTCTCACCCTGAGTTCATTCTCAGATCTCTCCTGAAGTACTGCCAAGTCCAGCATTGCTGGCCCGCATGCAGTCTTCTTTGGGAATGTGGAGAGAGGTCGCGACAAAGAGATTTCAGTCCATGGCTGTTATCTAGTGGGAAAACACCATGCTTTGTGTCATGCTTGATGTTGAGGTAAAACAGAAGCTTCTCAATAAAGGCTCCAAGGAGAAGGATGTATATCCTAGACACAGGCTCTGGGCTCTGTCAAAGCAGGGAGGGCTTCCTTCAGAGCTGAGTTTCAGGAAGGGGAAAAGGGTGAGGTGCCACAGGAGGTGAATATGTGTCCTCCTTGCCTGCCGCTGTCCCATGGAGACAGCAGTATTCTCTTTACCAGGACAGAGCATCAGTTTAATCACAAGCCTTTTTTATTCACTTCAAGTATTTAAAAGCTAAATGCAGAAAACGTGTTCTGCTTCCTAGGGCCATAATGTTGGAGATATAAGCGAGTGCCGGCTGGAGACAAACTTGCGGACTCCGGTCCTAGTATAACTTATTTTTCTTCTCTTGTTAATGTTTCACATACACTTCAGCAGTAGATTACTCCTCACAGAAAACTCTGGTCTGCATTTGAAATTATCTAAAGAGGACAAGAGAGACAGGGTATGGTGGCACAAGCCTGTCATCCAGCACTGGGGAGGCAGACTTGGGAGAATCGATGCAAATTCAAGGTCAGCCAGGGGTATGCATCAAGGAAGGCCCTATCCATAAAAAAGAAAATCAAACCAATGTCACCATCAAACAACAACAAAACCAGAGGAGATAAGCAAGCAAGTATCCAGTGCCACGTGCAGTTTGGGTCTAGCAATTTACCTTAAGTCTCAAAGAGGGGCAGGTAGAAGTAGTGACAGGTTTTCTGGTAGGACCCTAGCCTCCTGAGGAATGCTTCAAAGAGACTGGTGGAAGGAGACTTTGCAGTACTTGCATTCTATTTATTGATCCCTGACATCCTAAGTCGTCTGACAGAAACAAGCAAAAATCAGCTTCATTGAGCAGCTTTTCAAAGCAGATCTGGCAAGAGGAGGCCGGGAGGCTTGGGTTCAACACAGTTGATCCAGAAGTTGGCACAGCTGGCGTGGTACTGGTGTCCTCCATAGGCCAGCTTGAAACTGTCTGTCTCTGAGTTGAATGCCTGCCAGAAATAGAGAGATAGGGGCAAGTCAGGGTCTTCCTACATCAAGAGCTTATCAGCAGCCACCATGGGCGCTCCCCAGGTGTCCCCGAGGCAGAGGCCTGAATGGCACACAGACAAAAGCTGAGCAGGTGGCTACAGGATCCAAGTAGGAAAGTTTTATTTATTTTTACTGCTAATTAAAGGTATAAAAGTCAGTACCATCCAGCCTAGTTTCAGCAAAGGGCCCAATCTTCATAGAAAAGGCAGGTAGAGGTTACAGGAGAGAAAAAGGGGCAGGACAAGGGAACTAAAATAGTCAAGGCCTGTGGTAATTGGTTCCCTCACTTTAAAGGCCACCCTCCCTGGAGGCTGCCATTGCTGTAACATGTGACCCCTTAGGTGTTTGGTTAATTACAGTTCTATTAGTACTGAAAACATTTTTTTTTTTTTTTTTTTTTGGTTTTTCGAGACAGGGTTTCTCTGTATAGTCCTGGCTGTCCTGGAGCTCACTCTGTAGACCAGGCTGGCCTTGAACTCAGAAATCCACCTGCCTCTGCCTCCCAAGTGCTGGGATTAAAGGCGTGTGCCACCACTGCCTGGCCACTCTTAAAGTCTTATGCAGTGGTTCTCAACCTGTGAATCAGGACTCATGTCAGGTGACATATCAATATCTACATTATGATTTGTAAGAGTAGTGAAATTACAGTTATGAAGTACTCACAAAATAATTTTATAGTTGGGGGTCACTACACCATGAAGAACTGCATTAAAGGGCCGCAGCGTCAGGAAGGTTGAGAACCACAGGTCTAACGCCCAGTGGGGGCTGACAACTGAGTGGACATACAAGAGCCCCCCTTATCTGTAACTCAGTTACCCATAGCAGGTAACAGTCTGCAGTTTGTTTTCTTAAACACCACAGATCAAGTCCTAAAACCCAAATGATCTGATTTTTGTGTCTGTCATCTACTAAACCCTAAAGCTCTGTGACCGTGTTCTCTGTCACTACAGCTTCTACTCTTCCCGAAGGTGCTGATTCGTGAGAGCAGAAGGTCATTAGCAGCTACAAGCATGCAGACAGGACGCGGTGGCCCCACAGACACGCATTAGTTGATTCGATCAAACATTATGGGGACGAAAATGAGTCAGTAGAGGATTCATGATTGGTATAGTCCAGGACAACAACAGAATTATCTGTTGGCCTCTCACACACAAGACTTAGATGGAGACATATAGCTAACATATAGCTAGCTCATACTTTTTTAGGCTGTTCTTCTGCAGGCGGCTCTTCTTTCTGAAATGTTGAAACCATAAGGTCAAAAGAAAAAAAAATGCTAATCAAGTCCCTGGAACAGGCCTCTTGCCTTCAGGTAAAGCCACATGGGCTTGGCATTCTCGCTCCCACCTACCCCTGTCCCTGGGGTGAATCCAATGCTCAGCAGGGAGGGAAGGACTCTGCTCACTCCCCCAACATCTTCCCCACTACCCTGTGCTTCTATAGACCTTTCTAGATGTCAACATCCCCACCTCTGGTCACAGCGCTTGCGAAGGGGCCAACATGCGGCTGCCCCTTAAACCACGATGGGGATGAACCCTGCCAGCTGAAAGAGGTAGGCCAGAACTTACTCGGCTCCTGGAGTCCACATTTAAGAGACACACTCCACAAGCCAGCTCCTGGGCATTTTTGATCCCGGGACGTAACATACAGGAGGAAAAATCCAGTGAATTCTCATCTGGCTGCGGATGACAGGAAAGAGAGGTGAGGACATAGAAATTTTAAATACTGTATAGGTCAACTATAAAATTAAGTCAACTAATGACACCAGAGCTGGGTTTCTGAAAATCTGCCAAGTAGCTGCTATGTTCCAGCTGCTAGCAAATGCCAACGGGAATAAAACTGCTCCCTAGTCTTGGGGCCTGGTGATCTAGGGTGGGGCAGTGCAGGGCCAGCAGTGCTACGGTAAGTACTGAGTGTCCAGCGCTCAACAAAGGCGTTTAGCCAAGAGGATGCTTCCTGGAACTCACAATCATCTCGCCTGAGTATTGATGATTCGGTGGGAGGAGAAGGTCAGTGGGGTGATGGGCCGATGGGTCAGGAGAGGAAGGAGAAGGGAAGAATGATTGACACCCAGCAGCAAGACACAGACATCTAAGCAAAAGTCCAGCGATGAGACGAAATCGAGGGTGGGAGATGAGCCAAGGCGAGGGAGAGAGGGAGATGGGGCCAAGAACATCAAGGATCCAGAAACGAATGGAAGGAGGTGAGACAGAACCAAACACACATTGCTGGCACCAACCTGCCTTCTCCTGCAGTGTCTGCAAGAGACTGGGGGTGGCAGTCCGCAGGTTTCAGTTAGATGACAGCAGAGGGGGAGGGGAGGAGGGCTCACTGCAAGGACTGCTAAGGGGGCAGAATCTACAGGCCCTGGGCATTGCAGGCTATGGATGGGAGGAGGGAGGCTTGGGCAGATGAAGCCCAAGAAGCTGGCCAAGCCTCAGAGGAGAGAATAATTTGGTTCAGGCTGAGTTATAGCTGGTAGGGTCAGAAGTGCAGGTGGTGGGGACCTAGGTCCAGCTAATGCTAGGAGAGATCCGAGAGTCAGCAGCCAGGGACAGTGAATGCAGTCACTGCCGGGCATGCTTACACTAAGCACTATGCTCGGCTCTTCACGGGCATTATCTAGCTTATCCTTCCGAAAAGGACAAACAAATAACAAAAGTCCAGGAGCTATGGCGAGTGCAGTGCAATGATTAAAGGGACAGGCCTTAGTTTTGAAAGCAGCTGTCAATTTCTTAAAGATTAAATATGCATTTGCTGTATGAGCTTGCAGTTTCGTTTCTAGATATTTATTCAAGAGAAAGGAAAATATATGTCAACAATCTTGTTCCAAAAAAACCAAAAACAGAAAAACAAAACCAAACCATTCATAGCAACTGTATCCATATTAGCCAAATCTGGCACTAACAAATGTCTAGTAATAAGAAAATGGATAAACAAGTCGTGGCGTGTTGATACAATAGACTATTACTCAGCCAGGGAGCAAAGAGATATTTGATCAACATGGCTGCATTTCAATATTATGCTACTAAGCAAGCCAGATACAAGAATGCTAACATTTGATATTACTTGGCATTTATAAAGTATGAAAACAAAGGAATCTCTGGCTATGGCTATCAGGGCAGTCGTGGCTTTTAGAAACAGATCAGGGTTGACTACAAAAGAGATAGAGTAAACTTTAGGCATGGACAAAAATATTCTGAATATTTTCTAGGCCTTGTGACACAGAACTTTAATTCTAGCACTTGGGAGGCAGAGGCAGGAGGCTCTCTGTGAGTTGGAGGCCAGCCTGGTCTACAGAAGGAGTTCCAGGCCATCTGGGGCTACATAGTGAGACACACCCCCTTAAAAAAATCCAATATCAACCAACCAAAAAACAAACAAAACACTTGAAAACTAGTTGTGAGCTGTTAGGTGGATGCTGGGAATTGAACCTGGGGCCTCTCTTCAAAAGCAGCCAGTGCTTTTAACCACTGAGCCATCTCCACTGGCCCTAATTAGACTTAAGACTAAACTGAAACAACAAAAACATTTTGAAAACTTCACTGGTCACAGCCTTGGTGACTGCTGGACACAGGCTCGTTTCTCAGTTTTCATGCTGTTCACAGGCAATGGCTTTAGACACCTTTAAGATCTGCATTATCTGCCAGGCGGTGGTGGCACACGCCTTTAATCCCAGCACTTGGGAGGCAGAGGCAGGCGGATTTCTGAGTTCGAGGCCAGACTGGTCTACAGAGTGAGTTCCAGGACAGCCAGGACTACACAGAGAAACCCTGTCTCGAAAAAACAAAACAAAACAAAACAAAACAAAACAAAAATCTGCATTATCAGCATTTTTCTTAGCTACTTTCTCAAATGTAAACAGCCAGCAGAATAGTAAGTCAAGCTCCGGTGAGACACTTTCTGACTTCCACATTGTAAGCACCCCTATCATGGCTGAGTCTCAAGCTTGCTGTGTGACAGCATTCATCATGGAGCTGGGAAGAACTGCCCAGCAGCAGAACTACCTGGTGGTTGTTATACCGTCCAGAACTGCTACTCTAGGCGAGCAGCTGTCCCCATTTATCAAAAACTGCTCTTGTTTTAACACCCTCATCCTGAGCATTAGGGACAGTCTGACATCATGTTACTGGAGCAGGGACTATTGGAGAAATAATTAGAATATGAGGAAACCATAAGACTTGAAATCAGTCAAATTAATAAAATTCCTTGAATATCTGTTTACGGGGGGAGCTCAGGAAAGCAAATGAAAAGGGCACACTGTAATGTGCCATGAATGGTGGACTCTGCATAATTACCCTGTGATTAAATTCATCTTCCAAATGACAAAATTAGCTCTCTTAGGCAGGCAGTGGTGGCACACGCATTTAATCCCAACACCCAGGAGGCAAAGGTAGGTGGATCTCTGAGTTCAAGGCCAGCCTGACCTACAGAGCAAGTTTCAGAACAGCCAGGGCTATACAGAGAAACCCTGTTTTGAAAAACAAAGCCAAACTTAACAAACAAAAATTAGCCCTCTTAAACATACACCCATAAGCACAGGATTATATTGTAATGTCCAGTAGCAACGTGATACTGATCAGTGGCCACAATTTTAAGTCATACCTGCTACAAGATGATGTAAACTGTAAATTAACCATCAACTTTGATTGGCAAGTATTTCACATATTTAGTAAAGATTAAAACGTAGTTACATTATATGTACTAACTTCTTTTTAAAATTACTTTTAT
Organism: Mastomys natalensis; assembly: GCA_021653895.1. NCBI lineage: Eukaryota > Metazoa > Chordata > Mammalia > Rodentia > Muridae > Mastomys > Mastomys natalensis. The sequence goes on from JAJTUV010000176.1 coordinate 1,317,765, forward strand.
TTTATGTGTATGAGGGTTTTGCCCACATGTCTTTGCATACCACATGTGTCTAGTGCCACTGGATATTAGAAGAGGGTATCATATATTCTGGAACTGAAGTTACAGGTGTTTGTTATCTGCTGGGTGGGGGCTGGGAATGGAACCCAGGTCCTCTTCAAGAGCAGTGTGGTGGTTTGCATAAGAATGGTTCTCATAGGCTCATATATTTGAATGTTTGATCATCAGGGAATAGCACTATTTGAGGATTAGAAGGAGGGGTGGCCTTGTTGGAGGAAGTGTGTCACTGGGTATGTCTTTGAGGTTTCAAGAGTCCAAGCCAGGCCCCGAGTCTCCCTCTTCCTCCTGCCTGTGGACCCAGATGTACAACTTTCAGCCACTTCTCCAGCACCATGCCTGCCTGCATGCTGCCATGCTTGACACCATGAAGACAATGGCCTCTGAAACTGTAAGCCAGCCCCAATTAAATGCTTTCTGTCATAAGAGTTGCAGTGGTCATGATGTCTCTTCACAGCAATAGAACCCGGACTAAGAGTAACAGCAAGTGCCCCTATCTGCTAAGCCATCTGTCTAGCCCTGTACCCCAGCTTCTTAAGCTGTGGGTTGTGACCCCCAAGATGGGGTCACTTAATTCAATATGGGAACCACAGAAAGTTGGCAATAGTAAAAGGTTTCTGAATATGCAGCCACCAGCCGATGATTCAGAGTCTCATGCTAAGGAACTGAGGTATTCTGGCAGCACTCCACCGTGGTGTGTCCTATGACGTCACCGCAGCCCTGGTGCTAGACATACAACATACAGCTTGGACTGCACATGCCGTTCGCCACATGCCAGTGAGTGTGGGCTCCAGCACCTGGCTCGGACCCCAGATGCTGCTGTGAATTGGGGAGTTCTTACCGTATATACATAGTTTTCTGTTTTTATAGAGACAAAATCCGTGGGCTACAGAAAACAAAGACTTTTAATATTTTTCTGCTGCCATTGTTTAGGATCTAAGTATCAAATCAGTGTATCTTTCTTTTGCTATCTGTCACAGTTTGACTTAAAATTGCTTGAGTTTAATTTTTTAAAAAAATTTAAATTAATTTTGGTTTGGGATTAGTATAGAATTTCATTTTTTTGTTTGTTTGTTTTGGTTTGGTTTTTTCGAGACAAGGTTTCTCTGTGTAGCCCTGGCTGTCCTGGAACTCACTCTGTAGACCAGGCTGGCCTTGAACTCAGAATCTGCCTGCCTCTGCCTCCCAAGTGCTGGGATTAAAGGCGTGTGCCACCACTGCCCAGCTTTGTTGTTTCTTTTTATTTGTTTGTTTTGTTTTTTGAGGAAGGGTCTATGTAGCCCTGGCTGTCCTAGAACTCGCTATGTAGACCAGGCTAGCCTTGAATTGGTTGGAATTAAAGGTGTACGCACTCTACCTAGTACAGACTCTCTAACAATTTATAAAATAGCCTTAAACATATTTCAGCCATGTTGAACCTCATGTTTATGTGAGATGTTCTTAGCATTGACAATTAATCAATAAAAATATTGATCGATTCTGAAAAATGAAAATGCTCTCTATTCTACCCTGTAGAATCACACATTCAGCCCAGATGGAATTCTTTATGAAACACAAAGGACCACGTTCATCTTGTTAGTGTGCAAGCTTGTTTATATCTGTAATCAATAATAAAATCATACGTTTACCGAAAGACTATTTAAAATAAGTGTCGTCATGATTTACTAGCAGTAAACATTTGATTTCATACCTATTTTATGTACTTATATACATAAAAATTCCTCAGGTAGAAAGGAGTTGTGGGCAGATAGTTTAAGGGCTTGTATCATATATGACCTGCTGACAGAGCCAAGTCCCAGAGTCAGCTGGAGGGTGTAACCCTAGGTGCTCAGCAGTAAGACACGTCTACTGTGGTGTACGAGGAAATGAACAGTAGAGGAAGAGTCTGGAATGTTGGCAGTCAGTGCTCTTTGCCAACATTCACATTCTCCCTGGACAAATGGTATGAAAAGCTTCCCAGCCTCCCTGAGATTAGGCATGGCTACGTCACCTGCATGGCCGACACAGCTATGTCACCTGCACAGCCAGTGAATCATATATGACACTGCTGGAAGGAAGCCTTTGAAACTAATGTGTTGGCTCAAAGGTTAAGAGCACTGGTTGCTCTTCCAGAGGGTTTGATTCCCAGTATCCAAATTGTAGCTCACAAACATCTATAACTAGTTCTGGGAAATCTGACTCCCTCTTCTGGCCTCCCTGGGCACCAGGCATATGTAAGATATACATACAGGCAAAATACCCAAACACATTAAAAAAAACCATATATAATCATATATAATAAAACTCATGTGCTAATTTTCACGTTCCCCTGACCCTTGGTGGCCAGCTACATTCCATGGGTGTAGGCAGTGAGCCTGAGTGCTGAGTGAGGACAGGCTATAGAGCCTCTCTGCCTTGAGATGGACATGCGGCTTGAACAATAAAGAAGGCCTGCTTGCTTGAGAACACTAAGATTAGAGAGGAGTGTTTGTTAGCATAACCCAGTCTGCTCTGACAGATGAAAACAGTAACCTAGACACTAGTTCCACAAGAAATTCTAGTCGTGGAGCATTCGCTTGGTTCGTACTTTGTACACTGCTGTCCTTGCTGCTGTAACAAATTATCCAAAACTTAATGCCTTAGAAGAACATGGCTTTGGAGTGGAGAAATCGTTCAGTGGTTAAGGGCACTGACTACTCTTCCAGAGGACGGGGATTCAAATCCCAGCACCCACATGTCGGTTCACAGCTGTCTGTAACTCCAAGATCTGACACTCTCACATAGATATACATGTAGGCAAAACACTAATGCTCATAAAATAAACATAAATAAATAAAAACCCCATAGCTTTACCCCCTTACAGCCCAGAGGTCAGAGGGTGGAAGTCTGCAGTGGGCCGACAGCACTTGTGCCTTCTGGAGTTCTGGAGGAGAATCTCTCTCTTTTTTTTTTTTTTTTTTTTTTAATAGCTTTAGAGATCACCTTTAGAAATGTCCAGTACTGTGCATTCCTGGCTCCAGGGGCATCTGTCGCCCTTCTCCATTTCCACTGTCATACCATCTTTCTTCACTCTTATCCTCCTGTCAGGACACTGTGATGACACGGAGCCTACCCAACTCATCCAGGGTCATTTCCTCAAGCATATACCCCGAACTCAATGACCCGCCTAGGAAGTTCTTATTGCCACATAAAGTAGCACAGCCAATAACACAGGTTCTAGGGTCATGTGGCATGTTGTCAGCTGAGGACATGGTAAAGATGCCATCTTTAAAGCATGGTGCTTGCAAGAAGAGCAGGGTGTGGGGGATGCTACCATCAAAGCACACTGTTCTTCTGAGATTTCCACAGCATTGCAGAAGTAAATACCCTGAAATTTGCCATTTCCTCATGCTGGGATGAATTACCAAGGGATCTGTATCATGCTGAGGGAACAACGGAATCAAAGGGTCTGTGTGACTTCTAGCTGGCCACAAATCTGGAGAAAAACTGTCCTTTTTCTTCTATTAGGTTTTTTATTCCAAACATTTGTTTCCCAGGGTGGAACCATTTTTTTGATCCAGTACATCTGAGAGATAAAAGCTTAGCTGACCTTCTCTCAGGTCTGACCATCAGAGCGTCCCTCCATACAGCCTTTCCCACAGAGAAACGCCTGCTTCTACCACAAGAGGGAGCTTCAGTCTACAGTCACCTGAGCTTTAAACAGTTTTTTGCTATGAAACATTCAGCTTAATAAAATATTAAGTCATATTTTGGAGTTGAGACTCTGTACTTTGCTTTACTTAGCACAGGAATGATACACACTACACAGGGGGCTTTTTTAGATGGAAAAAAGGTAGTACAAGTGGTGTCTTATTGTTTCTGTTATTGTCTGTTTTAGGGGAGCTGGGGAATGTATTTAACCAAGGCTGCAAGTCTACGAAACACACGCTCAAAAACATGATCAAACAAAATAAGGCAGCAAACACAGTCTGCCAGCCCAGTGCAGCGTTACAGAGCAGGAAGATGAGAGAGATTCAAAATCCGGATTTTAATAGTTTCAATTAAACTTTGATGTTCCTGAGCCTTGATTTCTTTCCCTATAGAAAGGAACATTGTGGGCCAGTGAGATGGCCCAGCAGGTAACAATGCTCATCTTATGTAATGACTACTTGTGCTTAATCCCTGGAACCCCCAAAAGGCTCAGTGAGGTGGTGAGAGCCTTGATTTCAGCATTCCTATAGTGAGGTGGGAAGCAGAGACAGGACACTCTCTCAGAAGCTTGCTCTAGCCTGGAGTACACAGTGCAGTGGCAGAACAAGAGAGAGCCTGTCTCAGCTTGAGAGAGCCTGCCTCAGCAAGGGAGATGGTGAAAAGCAAATCCTAAAACTGACTCTGACCCCCATCTGCACACCATAATAGCATATCTCCCTGCGGAATCCCCCCCACCACACACACACACACACACACACACACACACACGCACGCACGCATGCACGCACCAACATTTTTTAAAAGAAATGGGAGATGACACTGACCTCATAGGTTATTACCTGGATTCAGTGAGAATAGAAGTGAAGAATGTAGTATAATGTGAAGCAGGTCTGTCTTAGTGTTCTATTGCTGTGAAAAGACCCAAGGCCACAGCAACTCTTATAAGCTAGCCTACAGGTGCAGAGTTTCAGTCCATTGTCATCGTGGCAGGATGCAGGCAGACATGGTGCTGAGAGTTCTCTACCAGGATCAGCAGCACAACAGCAAGAGAGAGACTGGGCCAGGCTTGAGCATTTGAAACCTCAAAGCCCACCCTCAGTGGCACCCTTCCTCCAACAAGGCCACTGTACTGATCTTTTCAAATAGTGTCGCTCCCTATGAGCCTGTGGGGCCGTTTTCATTCAAACCATTATAGGTCCTAGTTGCAAACATGAATGGTAGCCATCAATATTGACAATTGTATTATGAACAAAGAGGCTCTGAATGGCAATGTGGTCCCTTAAGGAGTTCGTTCACCCCAAATCAAACAAAGATGCTGAGTTCAAAGCTTCTGTACTACCTCAAGCCCACTTCTCTAGTAATGACCTGCTGGTCTTGAGCATCTCATCCAGAGTTGCTGATCTTCAGAGTTGTGTTACTGCCAGACTGAAGTATTCAGATGTTAGGTTTTTAGGCTATTGGTGTTATATGGCTTTCTCTGTTGGTTCTTTTGCAGTAAAGGTTTGTTCTCGACAACTCACACGTTATATTTCTGTGGGATCCATGCCTTTCCTCCTGCATTGGGTAGTTCAAGTTAAGGTTTATAGATTGAGGACCCATGTGCCCATTCTCAAGAGGAAATAACATGGTATAGTCTAGGAAAGTGTCTGAACTGTGTGCAATCATTGCTTTGTCACAACTACCCTGTTTTAGAAAAACAAACAAACAAACAAAACAAAAACAATTGTAGCCAAAGAGCATGGCTAGTTAGGAAGTGAGCGCTTGGTACCCACATATACTCTGCCTGCATCCAGACACTGTACAGGTGAGATAACGAAGCTCTTTGCCACTACACCTATCTCAAAAGCCAGGCCAGTTACCCTTGAGAGTCTAGATATGGGTGCTTCGAGGAGATGCTTGCAAACAGAGTCTGAGAAGGCATGACTGTGTAGCCCCATCTCTGTTTAGCTCACAGTTTGGCCCTGTAGAGTTAGAGCTTATCAGATGTGAATGGGGCAGAACCTTCCAGATAAATGGGCCACAAACTTCCTTCAAAGTAACAAAATCAAACTCCATGGCTTCTTTTTAAAAGTCTGGACAAGGGTTGGAGACATGGCTCATCCATTAAAGAGCACTGGCTGTTCTTCCCAGAGGACCCAGGTTCAATTCCTACACCCGTATAGTAGCTCGCAGCTGTCTGTAACAACAGTTCCAGGAGATCCAACACCCTCACACAGACATGCACGTACACAAAACACTAACACACATAAAATAAAAATAAATCATTCAAAAAATTAAAATGTCTGAACAAAAGTGATGAAAACTTGCAGCCACGGAGAGGCTGAGATGATGTATAAGGAAGCTGTCTTGGGGGGATGAACTAATTCACATAGTGACAGGACACAGACGATAAAGATGGGGCTATGCATGCATTTGTCTAACTCAGCAGAAGGGCAGCCACTTAACTCATGGCACAGCATTACTGAGGTTTTTGCATTTTATAGTGTGTGAACTCAAAAGTGGCCTGGAGTGACAGAGCATAACCTAGAAGGCAAGTCCTTTTCATGAACAGTGGCAGGACCCAGGAGCCTGGGAGTTGGGGAAGATATGCTTGGAGGAAAATGGCTCCTACTGCTCCCAGTGACAGAACACTGGTGAGCAACCGGCCGGACACTTGCCAGTCATTCTTCACACCAACCAGAAGGACAGACACACATGAGCTTGGCTGATGCTCTGGGGCTTCATGATTTCTGATCCAGTCAGCTTTCTCCAGCAACGCCAGCAGAGGAGGGCTGACAGGAGGGAAGAATAGACTAGTTTTCAATGTACAGTGAGGACTGACTACCACTAAAAGAAAGAACCTTCAAATTTAAATGCCAAGTGGGAGGCCTGTAAATTGCTCTGCCATCTTGGGAGGAGTGTCAAGGGAGGGTACAGAAGCAAGCTGACCTGAGATTCACAGTGCTCCAGGACAAGCGCCTGGAGCCTCTCTCACTAACATTATTCTCCTCAAACTTTATTCCCTAGCAAAAACTTTGCATATCTTTGGTTTTTACCACCTAATCAGTCTTTTCAGGATAGGATGAAGCAGAGAGCACACCAGATGCCTCTGGCACTTCTCTGCTTCAGGACAGGGTGATGGCAGAGGAAGGAAGTCAAATTGCTGTGTAGAGTTAATACACATGAAGACCCTAATGCACCGGTCAGCCAACTGGATAACCCAGACAGCTGAGGGAGAAGTGGCCACGACACCAAAGGGGGTTTTGGGAAAGGGTTTGAGTCTGTGAGAAAATTTTCTACCAGAGGAAGGATTTATTGCCCATTACATATGTAACAAGTATTCATTTAAGATCGTTGAGAAATACAGAATACTCATAAACATGGGATTTTATCTTTAAGCACAACCATTGGCAGCCTGCCTCCAGCCGTGTGGTGACAGGTCTGTTATTTCACAAGTGCTTCCTGACAAAATGCCCACGACACCCTGACTGAAGAGCCGCCATGTGCTACTTCACAAACTCTTAGCTTTCAGGTGGTTTCCAATTTTTCTCTTTTATCTGAAGAACAGTGCTCTGTCTATACTTTGCTGGCTTCTTTTGGTGACTTTACATTTAGAGCAACTGGAGATGTTTTCTCCAAAGTGCATCAGCAGGGCAATGGTTCTGGATGTGTGAGCCCCCTGACACACTCACCTGGATGTGTGAGTCCCCTGACACACTCAGTACTTACAGAGCTACCTCTTAAGGACAGGGCCCAAGTGGAGCCTGAGAGGTGCCAGTAGAAACCCTTCCTGATATTGTTGCCAGCAGTAACCAAGCTTTCCCTGACTATCAAGTTTATTTTTAATGCTGTGAACACAGTGAACCATGGAAGTCAGCACATTGGAACACTGGTGATAGCAAAGGAGAGGACCTGCACCCACAGATCACCATTTCATTCCTGTCTGCCAACACAAGGAGATCAGCTGTCTCAAGCTCTCACCAGAGCTAGATGAGCTCTCAACACTGTGCCTTCTCCACTATGATGGACAACACCACGAATGGGAAGCCAAAGGACTCCTTCTTCAGGTTACTCTGATGAAGCATTTTGATAGAACAACAAGAAAAGAAACTAATGAGGTAAGCACCATGAGATGGGGGCAGAGATGGGCTGAAGGCACCCACACAGGAAGGGCTGGACTGAAGGGCACTGGGATGCCTTCTGGGGAGAACTATGCAGAACTCAGCATGAGAGTGGACTCATTCAGCAACAAGAAAGCTCTGCACTGAGCCAAGACTTTTGGCTGAGGCCTGGAAGACCATGGAGGCTCACTGCAGGATTTTAAATGGGATTTAAATCAAACAATCAGATCTATGGTTTACAAAGAATGGTCAGGTAGTTGTATAAAGAATAGATTGATAAGGGCTTTTTTAAAAAAGAAAAAGAAAGAAAAGAACTAGGTAGGGGGTGTGGCTCAGTAGCAGAGAACTTCTCCAGCCTTCATGGGCCCTGAGATCCATCCTTAGCACCACCAAAGGGGAAAAAAAAAAAAAACCTAATCAAGCGAAACAAAGCAAACAAACCAGAGCAGTGCCATCTCTCTAGCCCCTCACTTAAATTTAATGATACAAAACCAGACGCAATGGAATGACAGTGAGATTTGCTGTTTAGGACACAATGGAACACCACCAGGCTCTCAGCTGAGAGCACTAAGAATTCCTCTCTTCTGCTTGGAGGGTCACAAGTTAACTGGAGAACTAGTAAGTGACTCAGAATATAGCCAGGCCTCTCACGAACTTAAACGATACCTGGAAAATGTTGCAGCAGCCACACAGATTGCATGCATGTGCACACACTCTGGCCTTCTCCATCTGCTTTGATAGATTGCAACACACAGAGGGGAGCTAGTCATTTGTTTATTCAGAGTAGAGCTACTCATAACATGGAAAAAATGAATCCAAGGAAAGTAATAATAGTGGTGAACAAACAGCCACATGATGGTCTTCCACAGAGCTGTCTGAAGAAGGTGACGAGGCATAAACAGGCCAAATGTGAGGGGATGGACTCAAACCATTACTTTCTGGCAAAACTTGCATGTGTAAGAATCAAGAATGACTGGCGCTGCGAGACAGCTCAGTGGGCAAAGTGCTTGCTGTGGGATCGTGGGGACGTGAGTTCAATTCCCCAGAACCAATGTGAGGTCCGGAGTGATAAAGCCACTTGTCTCCACTCCTAGCTATGTTGAGAAGGCAAGAAGACCCTGCAGAAGCTTGTGGGCCATCCTTGTGTGCACAGAGGCAGACAACTGAGACACTGTCAGGCAAGACAGAAAGCAAGAGCAGACATGGATGTTCTCTGACCTGTGGGCGCGCGCGCGCGCGCGCGCGCGCGCGTGGCGCGCACACACACATACATACACACACACACACACACACACACACACACACACACGCTCTGTCTCTGTCTATCTGTCTCACAAACACACATACACACACACATTGAACAGATAAAGCTTTCGTCCTACACTTCTAGTTTCCCAAGGCACAATGGGCCTTGGAACTCTGCAGAGCCAGTCTGGGACTACTATCTCAGACCTCCGTTGACTTAACACAATCCAGTTGGCACATTCCCCCTCTGATGATTGATAAGAATATATTCTCTGCTTCAAAACAGGTTTCTGGAAAGAGAAGCAACCACTGAGCCATCTAGGAGGCTTACTGTGAGTGTGGCAAGCGACATGAAGCCGATTAGGTTGTTCCACACTTTATCGATGTCCTTCAGCAACTGCTGGAGTTTCTCACTGCACACAGCAGTGGCTTTGATCCCCAGCTCCACACGCTTGGTTACTCGGTACACTTCCACCACGCCTGATGGGGAGAGAGGAGAGAGTTAGGCACGGGAAGAGTGGGCGGAGACGAAGCAGTGTGGCTTGCTGATGACTTGATTAGGAGGAACAACTGCACAGAGGAGGGGCTGTGAGTAGAGATACGCATTGGTTACTTTTCTACTGCTGTGATAAAACACCGTGGCCAAGGCAACTTGCAGAAGAAAGGGTTTCCTTAGGCATGGCGGCAGGAACAGCTGAGAACTCATATCTCAAACTGCAAGCTGGTGACAGAGAGCATACTGGGAATGGCAGGAAGCTTCTAGAGCCTGAAACCCCCCTACCCCCAACACACCTCCTATAGCAAGGCCACACCTCTGATTCCTTCCCAAACAGTTCCACAAACTGGGGACCAAATATTCAAATCTATGAGTCTATGGGGGCCATTCTCATTCAAACAAGGTGTGTGCCTGTCTTGATCTGCTGGAATGGTTCTTTTCCAGGTCAAACTCCACAAGCAAGAAGGTGCTAAGTAAGGACCTTCCCATTTTAAGATGGTCACTAGACACATCCCCAGGCCTCCAATGTGGCTGTCACCAGACCACTGTGCTATCCAGTCTGCAGTATAACTTTCAAGTAGGAACAATCCCTGCTCTGCCTCTTACCATCCATGTGTCCTGGAACAAGTTATGAACCTCCCTATGCCTCAAGTTAAGTCAGTAACAGCAGCCTCTCAAAGGACGGATGATGGAAGAAAACAGGTAAACTCTGTAGAAGGCTCACAACAGTGTTTAGTGAGCACAAGACATTGTGTGAGCTATTTGGCTTTTTAGTTCCGATTTTTTATGAGTTTAGAGTGAATCAGGGAAATCCCATTAACTGACTGAAAATGGAATGAAGTTTTAAGGATCGGAATCTAAATGTTGGTGTCATCATAGAGTAATTCATGCTGAATCCTTAAGCTGTTTTTCTTTCTTTCTTTTTGTTTTTAAATAAAACATTGCTGGGTTTCTATGTGCTATTAATTTCAAGTTTTAAAGTTATATTTATTGGCAAGCCTGGTGGCACACACCTTTAATCCTAGTAATTGGGACACAGAAGCAGGCAGCTCTGAGTTTTGAGGCTGGCCTGGTCTACATAGCTATGTGTGTGCAGGGGTCTGGTGCAGGTCAGAAAAGTCCCTTGGGTTCCCTGGAGCTGGATCCAGGCAGTTGTGAGACAATCAGCATGGGTGCAGGGAACTGAACACTGGGCCTCTGCAAAGGCGGTGGGCACTCTTAACCACTGAGCTATCTCTTAGCCCCAACAGTAGTTTACATTGAGGTATATATAAAACAAAGACTTGAAAACTTCATTACAGAGACTTCAAGTAAAGTAGTTTCTACTTCTGTGACTTCTGTGTTTTACCTGTGAATGCAGCTACTGTCGAGGCTGTATATAGCAGGAGAGTGCAGACCTAAAATACCTACAGGGAGTGAACATTCACACTAATACACTATGCCACGGTCTGACTTTGTGACATATCAAAGAACACACCTAGAAGATACTCCATGCCTTGGGCTGACTGGATAACTTCTGTGCACACAGCACTGCTGCTAATGCCATTTAAGGTGTCGTTTGCCTTCTTAATGACCTACAAGAAATGAAATCCCATTATCTTATACAATCAAGAAAGGTCGTTGCCAATCAATTCTCTGCTAGGAGAAAACCCAACCAGCATGAAAAGCAGTACCCAACCAGTCAGTGTGTACATGTGCCCATGCAGAGACAAACCTAAGAATTTAAACTTTGAAGGGAGGGAGGGAAGGAGGGAATGAAAGAGGAGGGGAGGGGGAACGGGAGGCAGAGGGGGAGAGAAGGGAGATGGAGGTGGGGCAGGTTCTTAGTTCTTTATTATTTTCATATAGGCAGAGTTAATGATGACATCACTTTGCTACTTCTTAAATGCAGTGACAGGTAAAGGGACAGCTGACAGATGAGCCACTGTCTACTACTGTAAACTAAAAGATGCATGATTTTCTTTCTTTTCTTTTTCTTTTTTTAAAAATTATCTAATTTTATCTTATGTGCATTGGTATTTTACCTACATGTATGTCTGTGTGAGGGTGTTGGATCCCTGTAAATGGAGTTACAGTTATAAGCTGCCATGTGGGTGCTGGGAATTGAATCTGTGTCCTCCAGAAGAGCAGCCAGTGCTCTTAGCTACTAAGCCACCTCCCGAGATCCCCGCATGATTTTCATGTTCTGCATGGTGATGGAAGTAGGCATCCCTCATGTTTGCCTGCATTCATTCTGAGGAACCAAGGAGAAGACAGAAGAGGCGAGAGAGTGCTCAGACGTACAGAACCAGATACTCACATCCAGGGCGCTCCGCAGGCATCTCTGCCACTCATATGCGTATCTCTCATTTTCCTGTGGGTTTATAAAAGGAACTGGGTTCAACAGGCAGTCTCGGGGTTCTCTGTTTATGATTTATCTCAATACAAAGGGCTTGGAAGACTCCTTTCTACTGAAAGCACGCCGGCAAAAGTAGTTACTTTAAATCTACTTAGATGCAAGAAATATGAACACAAAGAACCTATTTTACAGCAGTTTTACATTTCTGTATAAATGCTGCCTCATTTTGTTCCAGTGAGTGTTCCACTCACTGTGGAGGTGTCTGTACACAAGCTAGTGTCACACTACAGCTCTCAGCCAGGCGTGGTGGCAGTCCCCTGAAATCCCAGCACTTGGGAGGCAGAGGCAGGATCACTGTGAGTTTAAGGCCAGCCTGGTCTATAGAGAGAATTCTAGGCCAGTCAGGGCTACATGAGAATCTCTCAAAACAACAAAAACCCCACAGAAGGAAACTCCAGCTTTCCATTGCTCCACAGTTTGCTGCCGTGTGTGCAGGAAGCATGTGTGTGCACACTTGTATGTGTCACAGGGAATAGGGGTGTTTAAGATACCACAAACAGAAATAGAGGTCCAAAACATTTCTCCTCTCCTGTTGTTTTGATGCTTTAAAATTCAGTAGGATGATAAAGTGTACATTTTGAAAAAAGAGTTTTTAAAACGCTTCTCTCTTTGCAAAGTCCCATGAACAATTTCAACTTTAGCCACAACTTTCAGAGGCTGAAACGCATAGGGGGCATGTTCAACCCGGGGTAAGCTACCGGCCTTGACCTCTGAGGATCTATTTGCCATCTGGTGTGTAGTGTCTCCTCCCCTCTCCCCCTCCCCCCAGGGAAAGTGAAAAAGGGTGTGTCACCTCCACTTCGCCGTCAGATCCTTGTACTTGTCTCGGATGACGGGCAGCGCAGCCCTCTCACTCAGAGTGTTGGACCGGTCTCTGAAGGGCTGCTCCAGGGCCGGGAAGGAGAAGACCGGCTTATTTCTTTGTCCCCAAGGCTCAGGCTCCTCTTGTGTGATCCTGGGCAGAGGGGACAGTAGACACAAAGGTTCCTCAGGTTCCTCAGCCTGGCTCAAGCAGGGTCCTGCTTGCTGATGTGACCATCTCTGACAGGTGGTCATGACAGGAGGCATTTGGAAAGTCTTCGTTTACCCTGTCTGGGAAGTTCTTTGACTCTTGCTCTCTTGTGCTTGGAGACTTCCTTTAGTTTCCCCCATTCCTCTTCTCTCATCTCACTACACTGCATATTTCCATTCCACAGTTCACTGCTGGGTGTGCAAGTGCACATGTGTGCACACTTGTATGTGTCACAGGGAATAGGGATGTTTAAGATACCACAAACAGAAATAGAAGATCCAAAACATTTCTCCTCTCCTCTATCAGTAGGATGATAACGTCCCACAAAAGGATTGAATCACGGGTGTCTAGCTGTAAAGCGTCATTGTCAATATGGGCACCCAGGAGCCATGAGGCCCTTCCTGTGATTGGTTGTAGGCTTGCACCTTTGTGCCTCCTTGCTTGCCCGCTGCCTCTCTTCTTTAAGATCTAGAGCTTCAGAGACAGGGAGTGAGGGTGGCAATGAAGCAGAGGATTTAGAGGAAGATGTGCCTGAGGCTCTGACTAACTGGGAGGTATGGCCTCCATCAGACAGTTTATGGATCAGTTAAAACGGGTGCCTTTTAAAAAGTACTAATTTGGGCTGGAGAGATGGCTCAGCAGTTAAGAACACTGGCTGCTCCTCCTGAACACCCAGGTTCAGCTCCCAGCACCCACATGGCACCTCGGAACTGTTTTTAATTCCAGTTCCAGGGGATCTGACATACAGACATATAGGCAAAACACCAATGCACATAAAATAAATATATCATAAAAAGTACTGATATTGTGACTTTTAATTATGTATGTGTGCTATATGTTTTGATTGCACACATGAGTACAGGTGCCCGCAGAGGACAAAGGTGTCAGACTCCCTTGACCTAGAGTTATAGGCTGCCAGATGTGGTTGCTGGGAACCAAACTCAAGTTCCCTGCAAGCTCAGTGCATGTTCTTTCTCTGTTCTGAGACAGGGTCTTATATGTAACTGTCCTGGAACCCACTCTGAAGACCAAGCTGGCCTCAAACTCACAGAGATCTGGCTGCCTTTGCCTCCCGAGCGCTGCGATTAAAGTAGTGTGCCACATCCAACACACTGCGGGTTCTTGACCACTGATCCATCTCCAGAGCCCCAGATGGATTTTAAAAAGTATTTAGTTCATTAAAATGTTTCCATTAGATTTTTTCATTTCATTTTATGTGTGTCTTACCTGTATGCAAGTATGTGCACTACATGCATGTTTGGTGCCTACAGAAGTCGGGGCATTGGATTTCCTCAAACTGGAATTATGAATGGTTGTGAACCACCATGTGGATGCTGGGAATCAAGGATCAAACCTAGGTCTTTGCAAGAACAAGTGCTCTTAACCACTGAGCCGCCTCTCTAGCCTCTTTATTTTATTTTTAAATAGGTCATGTGCAAGCAAGCACACATGGAGGCCAGAGGTGTAGGACCCGCCTTGAAGCTAGGGTTACAGGCAGTTGCTACAAACTGGACTTGGGATTCTTTCTATACACTCTTCTTAACCACTGAGCCCCAAACAGATCATTAAAAATGCATTTGTGGGTTTGATGGCTCAGCAGGTAAAGACTCTTGCTGCCAAGCCTGCCAACCTCAGGACCCACATGATAGAGGGAGAAAGCACACTTCCACCTCTATGTGCATTCAGTTGCCAGGCATGGTGGTGCACACCAGCACTTAGGAGTATTTGAGTACTTGGGAGGCAGACACAGGAGGATCAGGTGCTTGAATCAAGGTTATTCTCTGCTACACAATGGGTTTGAAGCCAGTGTGGGCTGTGTCAAACAAAACAAATAACACCCCCAGTTCTGTAGGCTGAATGCAGACCCAGTACCACACCAAACTTGGGGAATAAAATCAGAGGCAATCAGTTCTTCAGCTATATTAGAGAGCACACTTTTTTTTTTTTTTTGAGACAGGATCTCTCTCTCTCTCTCTCTCTCTCTCTCTCTCTCTCTCTCTCTCTCTCTATCTCTCCCTCCCTCCTCTCTCTCTCTCTAGTTCTGGAGCTGGCATGCAGACCAGGCTGATCTTGAATTTACAGATACTCCTGCCTCTGTCTCTCCTGAGCGCTGGGATTAAAGCTGTGTGCCTCCATGTCTGACATACAGCACACTTCTAAGCCAATAAGAGTGAAGAGAAAGTACAGGGTCTACTTGTCCTTTCTTCAATAAGCAGTCAGGAGGGGGGGGGCAGTGATGGGTCTCCAGCTCCAGGGAAGGGCCCTGCTCTCTGAAGCTAGAACATCTATTTCCTGCTAAATAAAGAATCATCACCGTGCTTTTTTTTTCTTCCATTCTTCCTTTCTTTCTTTCTTTTTTTTTTTTTTTTGAGACAGCGTTTCTCTGGGTAGCCCTGGCTGTCCTGGAACTCACTCTGTAGCCCAGGCTGGCCTCGAACTCAGAAATCCACCTGCCTCTGCTTCCCAAGTGCTGGGATTAAAGGTGTGCACCACCACTGCCCGGCCACTGTACTTTTTCTTTTAAATTATTTTTTAGTTTTTGAGATAGTGTCTCATTATGTAGCCCAGGCTGACCTCAAACTCATGATCTTCTGCCTCAGCCTCCTGAGTGGATTCACAGATGATTCTCACCGCGCCTGGTTCTAAGAATCACCGTTTTATACTCAGGAAAGAATGCGTATCATTTCAGTAGAACAAGCCCACAGGGAGAAAATCTTACCTTGAACAGAAAGGTCAAAGGTTGCCAGCTCACTTTTGATCATTTCTTCACTAGACTTCATTTTGCTCTGTGAATTAGCTACTAAGAAGTCAAACTTGCTGATTTTGGGCTTTTCACTTTGAAATTCTCCAAAGTCGTCTGTACCCTCCTTAGGGGTTTCATGAGAGGCCACACTGGAAGCTGGGCTTGGACATGTGGTCTCTTGACTCCGGTCCACCATGGATATGTCCTGCCTTGTAAAATCCTGGAAGTCCCCGCTTTCATACTCTTTCTGTTCAGTGGTCTGAGGCATCATGTCTTTAAAGCTGGCAAAAGCTGGGAAGGGAGTCTCTGGAAGAGCGTCATCACTGGCCAAGACCGATCCTTTGGAGAGAGATGACATGGTGATATTTTCAGAACTGCCAAATGAGATCTCTCTTGTTTGGAGGTTTGAGGTGGCTGAGAAGGACCCACTTCCTGCTGAGAGGATGAATGGAGAGAGTTTTCTGCCCTGAGGTGCATCACCCCTGTCTGACCATTCACAGTTTGTAAGTGTGCTCACTGTAAAATGGCTACTACAGTTTCCAAAGGCAGCACAGTTTAAGTCCTCTACATCTGAAAGGGAAGTACGGTCCCACGATTAGAGGCAAGCTCCTAAATTAAGCAAAATGCCTAGAATATTTCATCAGTCATATGCTATGCTGCAAAAACTATAGTCAGGGCTTGTACTAAAATTTAAGGAGTTGGGCTGTGACATTTGATCTTTACAAAACCATACTGGTGTTCAGTTAGCATTTCTAGTTGATTATAAAGAATCATTTTAGCTGGGCATGGTGGTACACATCTTTAATTGCAGCATTTGGGAGGCAGATCCCTTGAGTTTGAGGCCAACCTGGTCTACATAGAGTTCCAGGACAGCCAGGTCTACAAAGAGACCCTGTCTCTAAAAACAACACAACAACAAAAAATCCTTTCCATTATATATAAAAAATTACGATAAAGATAGGTTATACAGCCATGCATATACTGTTTGATAGAAGACTCAGATCATTTAATGAATTATTTCTTTTAAGCTTGAAGACATACATATTTCTTACCTAAAACATGTCTCCTTTTCTCTAGGCTGGGTTGGACAGTGTTTCTCTCAAGCACAGTTATAGGAAATGTGACAAACTAAAAATTCAGTTTCTTAAAACAAAAAGTAAACACCTTCTCATCTAACTTTGAATAAATCACTAGAAATTTCTACACCAGGCAAAGAGACATATGGGGTTTTAGTCAAGCAGTCACTTACCTCAGTTTTATTTTGGTCAGTTTGGATATCCTATTGCTGGGATGGAATATGCAAAAAACCAAAATTAACCCGAACTACTTTAGTCCTTAAAATAACAGAATAAGGGGCCCGGGTGTGGTGGAGCACACCTTCAATCCCAGGAGGCAGAGGTGAATGGGTCTCTTTGAGTTCCAGGCCAGCAAATGAAGACTGTGAGGTTCTTCTGGGATGTTTTTAATTCAGTAATACACCTCCCTCCTCATACTCATTGAAGAGGGGAAGAAGGAAGAGGAAGATGTGCTGGGCTAGAGGACTCACCATATTGTTTGTACACATTTAAATAAGTAAGCTGGACAAGATGGTACACGCCTTCCATCCCAGCTCTTGGGAGGCAGAGGCAGGCTGATCTATAGAGTGAATTCCAGGACAGATAAGGCTGCCTCAGAAAAGGAATGAATGAATGAATGAATGAATGAATGAATGATGAGGTAGTAGAAGACAGCAAATGCAGCTTTTCGGTCTGGACAGGTTTAGCTGACTCTACCACCTACTTACTTTCTTATCACAGGGCACTAGCCTTACAGTTCAGTCTGGCCTTGAACCCCTGGTAACCTTCCCATTTCAGCCCCAAGTGTACTCTTCTGAGCCCTGGTACGCTCCTCTATGAAGTGGCGATGGGACTGTGTCTTTATGAGGATGATGTGTGTGGAGGGTTGTTCAGTGCCTGGAGAGCAACACATGTTAACAGCTTGAACTCTTTCTCAGTACAAAATAAAAAGGCAACTCATCATTTTAGGGATGTTCTTAGAAAAAGCTCATTTTCTCCCCCTCCCCCCCTTCTGTCATACAGGGTTGAACCGGGACTGTGAGCACACTAGGCAAGTGCCTGGCCACTGACCTAACTGTTGAGACATGCTCTTACTAACTTGCCTAGGCTGTCCTTAAACTCAAAATCCTCCTGCCTCAGTCTCCCTTGTAGCTGGGACTACAGGCCTGAGTCATCAGCCTTGCTTTCCCGGTAATTTTCAAAAAGCAAAACCAGTGAAGCTGCCTATGGGTGGGGTGGAGAAGCCTCGCTCAGTAGGGCACTGGGTCAGCACCTTATTTCATTTTACTTACTTTACTTTATATGAGGTGAGAAGGTCAACTATCTTGATACACACACACACACACACACACACACACACACACAAAATTGACAAGGAATACAAAGTTCTGTGACCTAGACTTTCACCATAGTCAACGGGTGAAACGACATTAGCCATTTTTCCTTCCTTACCAGCAACAGCACAGCATGGTTTAGAGTAGGTATGCAGTCCTGGATATTTCCACAGCTCTCCCACCATCCTTCCACATATCTTCCCTAAGCTCTGATAAGAGCATTAAATGAATAATAAAAATGCCAGCAACAGTCATCCAGTAAAGAGCAAATATCTTTTGCTAAATGATGGACTTTAAAATGTTACAGTACAAACTGCACCCTTCATGTGTGGCTTGCTTAACATGAAGGACGAATGACTGGGGTGACAGATTTATAGTTCTGAATGAAGGAAGCAAGCCGTTGTTAGACAAAGCACTCTTTAGTCCCTCACTGTAGTGTTTTCCCCTTTGGTAGAAGGATCGACCTAGATCTAGGTGTCCAGGCCCAAATGAGGCACCACTCAATTCAGAGGCAGCTGCTCTGAGACACAAGACTAGTTTGTCAGGGGTGCATTCAGTGAATGCGTGAACTCAGATATGCTCTTCCAGAAAGCTCTTTGGGGAAACCATATCAGAAACTGGCTCTAGTATCTTATCTATTAAAGAAAGTGTAGTGATTTTTTTTTTTTTTTTCTGCAGACCAAAGATAAACTTATGGAAAGACAGCTCCGGTTCAAACACTGCAACCAAGTTGCTATGGTAATAAAGAGACCTTTTTGTGCAAATATGCCACAAAAAAGAAAGTCTTTTTTTTTTAAATCAAGACTGACTGACTCATGATATTATAAGTGATATGGATTGCCTTAGCCAAAGAGCTTTTAAGACTTTTTATAACTACAAAGGCATCAACCAAAGAGTAAAGATGTTGTGAGTCACTGAACATAGCTTTGAAGCTGAATATTTTTACTTTTGCTTATTCACTGGCTACTAGTGGGTGAAAAGTAATTTACTAAAGAGTAATTATTTTGAATCCGTAAGCACCAAAGCTGGAATTACATAAGAGCCAAAAGCAAACAGTTACATAATACCTACCCCTAAGGCTTAGCATCTATACACAGTATAAATACAGAGTGTGCTTTTTTGGTAGAGTGAATACTGGTAAACCATTTTCTAAGAAAAAGTTGGAACATTATTTCATTGAAGTTAAGGGGCAAACAAGGAAACTCCCCATTTTCTTGAACTGGTAGCTCCCTATTTGCTTAGCGATGCAGTTCCACATAGCACTGTAAAAAAAAAATATATTTCAAAAGTAATAAATAACAAGGCCTCTAGCATGAAGGACAGGAGTCCTGGCTGGGAAAAAATGACACAGGATGCTATAATCTTCGAAGTGACTAGAGGTGGCTTTGCGATTTCATAGCCGGATTCTGAAAATTGTGAGAGACAAAGAAAAAAGAAACAGGACCGGCCACAATAAAAGGAAGCGTCACTACTGTGTCTCCAATCCTCCAGCGGGCTCCTGGGTGGAGCTAGGGAACAATGCGATGGGCCCGGGGAACAAGGCAAACTGTGTGCTTTCACACACGGATTTGTTTACAACAAGGAATTCACCATGACAAAGGGCAAAAGAATAAATAGTACAATCCCCTTCCCATCATGGATCAAATCAAGACGTGGCTTTCTCTCCTACAGGCAGCGAACCCCATCGGGCTCTTTCCTAACCTCTATTCAAACCCACTCTGGATGCACGTCGTACATGAAAACAAGGTTTTTCCAGGCATACAGTTTGCCCCGCCCCCCACAGGAGACAGAAGGACAGACATATTTCCCTCACCCATCCTACTCTCCCCAGGATGTTTTCTAAAGCCATGGGTGTATGTCTTAGGGATTAAAAGTTACTGACTTTTAAGGAGGGAATTTAGAGAAAGGAAAAAAAATTTCTTTTTTTTTTTTTATATGTACAATTCCACTATTGTCAAGTGTTTTACATAGCAGTAGCAACATTTGCTGGCCCCAAGAGAGCGCGCCAATACAGAATTAGCCCAGCCTTCATTTATCAACACAAACCATGAAATATTTGCATATTTCCATTTCTCCCCATTTTGGGCCCAATCTTCCCTTAGAGAATGTTCTCCACTAACTGTAATGCCTGGTCTATGTTCTAATAAGTCTGAAGCATCCTGAAGGCACTGCTGCAGAGAAAAGGGAAAGTGATCTCACCGTGCAACAGCCTACAAAACACTGTTTGACCACCTTCCTGTTTTCCAATCTGAATAGGAACTTCCCTGTCTGTGTTTGTACTGACTCCTGTGATGCTATGGTATAGGAATCTCCCTGTCTGTGTTTGTGCTGACTCCTGTGATGCTATGGTATAGGAATCTCCCTGTCTGTGTTTGTACTGACTCCTGTGATGCTATGGTATAGGAATCTCCCTGTCTGTGTTTGTACTGACTCCTGTGATGCTATGGTATAGGAATCTCCCTGTCTGTGTTTGTACTGACTCCTGTGATGCTATGGTATAGGAATCTCCCTGTCTGTGTTTGTACTGACTCCTGTGATGCTATCTACGGTTTAAATTGTGTTCACACCGTAAGCATCTTCAGGTTTCTATGTTGATGCTTTTAAGTTCGATAAAAAGAAGCTTCGAGCCGGGCGGTGGTAGCACACGCCTTTAATCCAGCACTTGGGAGGCAGAGGCAGGCGGATTTCTGAGTTCGAGGCCAGCCTGGTCTACAGAGTGAGTTCCAGGACAGCCCGGGCTATACAGAGAAACCTATCTCAAAAAAAAAAAAAAAAAAAAAAAAAAAAAAAAAAAAAAAAGAAGCTGCAATCATGAGAATACTAAACTCAGAAGAGACTAGAAGCCAACAAGACAGTAAGACTGTCCAAGGTGGGTCAGGAAAATCCCTGGCTGGAGACAGGGCTCAGAGGTTGAGAGCGTGTACCGCTCTACCAGAGAACCCAGCATCCGTGCCTGGGAGCTCACAACTGCGTGTAACTCCAGCTCTAGGGATCCAATACCTCTGGTCTCTGCCACACCCACACTCAAGTGCACATCCACACACATACATATAATTAAAAGTAGTAAAAACAATAGAAATCTAATGATGGCAAATGAGCACAAAAGATGTTAAGTACAATGAAGGCTTTCTGGCTACCAAAAGGGAGAGAGACCAGACTTAGGAGGTAGAGTCTTCTGCTTATGTGGCCCTCTTATGTTCTCAGAATCAACTTGGCTGACATTTCTAAAACAACTTATCAAAAGTCCTCGAATGACAGAACTAAGTAGAAGCCACTCATAAGAAAAAGTAATTTGGGCTGAGAATGTACCTCAGTATTTGAGTACTTGCTTAGCATGCAATAAATAAACATACATAAGTAAAAATATATGGGCATGGTGACATGTGCCTGTAGTCCTAGTTACTCTGAGGCAGGGGGATAACAAACTCAGGAGCTCAAGATCAACCTAGGCAGCAATAGTGAGACCTTGACTCAAATCAACCAAACAAAGAAGAATAAATAAAAATAACGGACAGGTGGTGGTACCCATCCTTAATCCCAGCACTTGGGAGGCAGAGGCAGGCGGATCTCTGAGTTCAAGGTCAGCCTGATCTACAGAGAGAGTTCCAGGACAGCCAGGGCTACGCAGAGAGACCCTGTCTCAAACAACAGCAACAACAACTCATCATCATCACCCAAGCCCTTCAATGATTTTAGAAGCTAGCACAGCTTGTGTGACATTGCCCGTGTTCTCTGTGAGTGCATCTGTTTCCTCTGATAGCCAGCATGGATTCTAACAGGAGCAACAGAGTGGCTGCAGAGAACCAGCATGTTTGTGGGATGTCTCATGCACTGACAGAGACTAGCATTAGCCAACTGTATCTTACCTGGCATCAGGATAAACAACTACAGTGTTATTTGAACCTATATCACAAAATGCAAGTCTTTACCATGTGCACACACATACAACGGATATTATGTTATTGTTGTTAAAACTACCCCCTGAAAATAATACGGTGTCTAGACACAGTGAGCTAGCTGTTCAATGAGTGACAGCTACACACACGGGGGTGGGGGGGTGGGGGGAGGCAGTCACTTCTGCCCATCAGGGAGTTAAAGCGCCTGGTAGACTGCGGAAGTCACAGCCCTTGCTTAAGGCGTTTCTCCCCAGCTTGTTAGCAGCACAGATGGTTAAAACACAGAGCACTTTGTACAAGGTTTTAACAGTCACCTCCCTCAACTTTCAACACATATACATCTCAAGTGGAAGGCCCAGCTTTTCCTAGAGTAAATTTCACCTGACACTCAACTTTTTTCCTTTCTTGGGTGGCATATCAAAGTGACTTATGGAATCCTACTCAAAATTCCCATTTCCAGGAATTCTTAAAAAACAACAACAACAACAAACCCCAAATCTTCAAATCACACGTAAAGTAGAAGTACTGAAACACCTTTTCCCTGAAATCTTTACGTGGTTTGGGGTTGCGACCTGAAAAAGAATTCCATTTCCACAGTTCCTTGTTCTCACTCTATTCTAAAATGGAGCACATAATTCCAAGTATGGCTACTCATTGCTAACTTTCACTGGTCTTTGAGATTTTTATTAGTTAATTAATATATTGATTGACTGGCTGCAGCGCTGAGATCAAATCCCTGTGCCCGGTAAATACTCTACCACTGAGTCAGGCCAGACAATGTTTTCTTAAAAATGAAAACAGTGTAATGTTTAGTTCTTTTGTTTTGCGGGTTTAGTTTTCAACACTTATCACCGTTGTGTGTGTGATGTGTCTATGTGTGAGCACAAGCGTGTCATGTGCTGGTGTACAGGTCGGAGGACGACACAGTTGCTTTGTTACCCTCTTCCACTCTTTCGTGGTTTGTTTGTTTGGTGTTTGGTTTTACTGTTTCAATATATATATCCTCGGCTTGTCTTGAACTCACAATTCTGTCTCAGCCTCACAAGAGGCGAGATCACTGGTGTGTATCTCTCTCCTAGCTAAACTTTAGTTTTGTATTGCTGAGGACTGTGAATAATATGTTTCTGCATGTACTGAGTTATTTGGTGCTGAGATTAAACAAGCACTTTGTGGACTCTTGAAAGCATGCTACCAACTGAGCTCAAAAGCCTAAAGCTACGCTTCAGTTCTAGGCCACATTAAGGACTTCTGGGTTTATGAAGGGCAAAGGTGAAACTGTATCCCTGCTTTTTTAAGAGGAAAAAAACAAAACAAAACAAACTAGTTTCAAGGGACACTATGACTTCAATTTGATACCTGCCAGATATTTTTTCTGTCTAACTGAAAAACACAAATTACACACATCCCCACACTTTCAAAATATGCCAAAGAATCGTTTATTAACACAGGACTTACAGATTGCAGAAGAGAGTGGTACAGAAGAGCTAGAAAGGAGTTGTCAGAGTAAGCATGCAGGCCAGTGTTTGCAGAGGAAGAGAATAAAGCAAGTTCCAAACGGCACATTCACACACAAGTGTCTATGCTGAAAAAAGACATCAGAAAAGCAGCCAAAAAATAATAAGGTGTTGATTAAAATACAAAGATTTTCCATGTCAAAAAGAGCTACTTCACAGGCAGGTAGCCCTAGAGGGCTTGCTGACTCTTTGAGAAAGTCACAGATCAGAGTAAGTAAGCTCTTGCTGTCAGACAAACACAGGATCTTAAAGACTGACCGTCAGGATGCTGCTGTGCTAGACAGAGTAAATTTAGGGGCGTGGAAAAGCAGCCTCCGTGAAATCATATGCAGCAAGGGCTCAAAGGGTTAAATGTGATGATATGCAGAGAGAAACCAGGCAATGTTATTAGTATATCTATCTACCTTCATACAAAGAATTAACAGCACGGGTTAGAGACAGTATCCCCTCCAGAGTTAAGTTAGGGTTTCCAAACAGGATTACGGTCCATAGACAGTAATCATCTAAGTTTTCTTTTCTTTTTCTCTATCGGCCCACTTCTTATTTCTCCAGGATGTCTTTTTAATCCTCAGACTAAGAGAGCAATAGATTCCATGGTGAGCAAGTGAAAGGGTAAAATAAAGTTACAGAGCCCTGAGGCAATGCCTGCGGCTCACCCTCTCCAATTGTTACTCAGGCAGCAATCTTGATGCCGCGTAGGCATGATGGTCAACCATCAACCCATCTGAACAACCGCTCTGAAGAAACGGATACTGCTCCTTCCACACTGGAAGTTTACAGAACAATAGAAGGAAACAATCTGCATTTAAGGTCTCTTCCCTTTGAACAGACCTGTCTGGAACATGACAGGCTCCATTCTCGGAATGTTCCAGACATACAGAGAGAATACGAGCGAGCACAGATTATTTAACAGGTCCATTGGAATGAACTCAGTCAAAAGTCAACCTCTCCTTCCCAAATAAAAGGTGGGAAAAAGACATCCCAAACCTGGGTTAACTCATTTCACAAAGATATGTGGTTTGGCACTGTGAAAGAATATAGATTCATTTTCAGAAAAATAGCCTCTAATTAATAACTTCAGAGTCCAAAAGGCTAGTATACATGTTGTGAAATTGTTTTTAAATAAAAATCAAGTGTTGTTTAAAAAACAATGTCCTTTTGCAACCAAGTGTTGTGGCTCACGCAGCTCATATTAAAAATAATAAAGCATCCTATCAAACAAACAACACTGAAGGGGAAAATGTGAAAAAAAAAACAAAAAAAAAACAAAAAAAAACAGAAGAAACTACTAGTGAAGGGCGTCAGGAGCTGGGCTGCCTGCTGCACCAGGAAAGCCTGCGGCCGGCAGCAGGCAGGGCACAGGTCATTGCTAACTTGCTTCCCATTCAAACCCAGTGTAAGAAACTGCCAACTTTCAGTAACAAAGGACACCATTTGTCAGTTTGAAATCTGCGGACTCTACAGCACTTCACAATGTCTGCTGAGTCTGTAAACTTACAGTGTCTTACCTGTCCCTCTCAGGTAGAGAAACGAACCCTGCATGTGCACACAACATTTTCTAGAATAATACAGTAATACCAAGATAGTTCTCATTATTAAAGGCCACAAAATAGGTTTATCTTTCTATATACATATCAAAAAAACAAAACTAAATAAAAACTAGGACACTTGGGAATCTAGTTCTTGTGACAGGAAGTTGGACCAGAGAATAAACTGCTACATGTAAAGCCACACAGGGTTTAAAGAGGGCTCCCTAAAAAGAGGTTCTCACACATCAGAGGTTAGTAGCTACCCTAGCCTAGCATCTACAGGGTTATTACAACTTAATACTCGCAGTAACACTGCAAAACAGTAATACTGAAAACAGGTCTGCTCCCTGCCAGGCCCTGACCTTTGGAGCATCCCTAAGTGACCTCTTCCCTCTTCTCAGGGAAGCTGGAAACTGTACTACAAGTGGAGGGAGTTCATTTACTCTCTTGGCCTAGTCAGAGTCGGTTTCTGTAAACCAAATGAACACTGTCTTAGCAACCCTAATATACCAAAGAGGAGACAAAAGGGGAGGGAGGTCGCTGCTGATCCCTCACACAGGAATGAAGAAACACTGCACACACTGCCAAAGTCTTTATAAAACTTCTGGCTATGTGGGGTTCTGTATGGGCCTCTGATACCAAGTGAGTATTGGTGTCAAAATAAAACTATTTTGGCTATCCAACCTAAGCTTCAGAGCAGAGTACCCATAGATTAAGGTTTCCATAGCATCGTGTTTAACACTGCTTCAAGCAGACAGACAACTGCAGACTAGCTCTTCCTAGAGATCTGAGGAGGTTAACGGGCCAGAGCCTTGGTCTGTCAGTCAGACAATACCCACAGAGTTATCTCTGATATCTACATGACCATCACCAGAGCAATCTCACCAATTCCTCACCTGCGGCAGGAGGATGTTGGCCACTAACTGTTGGTAAATCCAAAGAGCTATCAGACATGACATGCTTAAGATCTCCTCCCACATCAGCCAATTTCATGTCAAATTGAACAGAAAGCGCATCTTCAGAGTCCTCCTTGCCAACACTGCTGCCACCGATGGAGGGGAGGTCTAAAGACTTCACAGAGGCGGAGTCTTCTTTGGCATGTCTGAAAGCCACGGCTTTTTCTCCCAGGGATTTATCTGAGCTCGTGGATGAAAACTTACTGGAGTGGAAGTCGGCAAAGTCATCGTCACTCTTTGTGGAAGGAGTGTTCTCTTTGAACTCGTCCATGGCCAGTCCAGCTCCCTCTAGGGAAAGCTGTTTGAAGACATCATACTTGGTTGACGCAGCAGGTGGGTTCTGCGCACCCTCCACAGTGCTGCTGGACAAGGGGCCGGGACTCACTTCCTCCCTGAGGGCTTCATACTTGTCGTCTGCTTTTGACTCAGATGAAATGGAGCTGTTACCGAAAGCCATGAAATCTGCAAAGTCGTCCTGCTCCCCAACAGATGCAGGGTTCGAATATTCCCCAAAGAGGTTGAACTCTCCAAAATCATCTGCCAAACTAGAAGTTTTAGCGGACGCCAGTGCTGCTGAGGCTGCTGTAGAACCTGCTGGCTGAGGTCGCGCGGAAACTGACTTTGATGTGTTAAATGCAGCTGAAAAGGGCACCGGTTTCTCGACACTGCAATCTGCTGAGGAGAACATATCTAGGTCTGCTAAGTTCAGAGGGGTTTTCACCTGTGTCTGTGTCTGCTGTGCAGCTCCTGAGGTAAAAGCTGATGGAAAAGTGTCTTTTGTTGGTGGCTCTAGGGGTGACACACTATCGGCGGTCTTGAAGTCAGTGAAGCCGTCATCGGTTCCTGAGGGTCTGAACTCGGCAAAGCTCTCTCCTGAAAGAAAGAAGTGCAGTTCAGTAAGGATGCAGAGCAGAAGACCACATGGCACACGGTGTATTAAACTCAGGTGTAACTTTGTACGTCCGTCCTTGGCTTGACAGTAACCACAGTCCACACTCTTATCAGACCACTTGTTTCTCCATTAAAGCCAGTGATAAGGAAACAGGCAAGCACTGCTCAAGACTCTCTCCTCTGTTGGACAGAACTGTACCAGAAGCTGGAGGCTCCAGAAAGGCACACTAATAGTAGCCCATTAAAATGAAACATTATATAGTTTTAATAAGATCAAAGGTATCAATGAAGTATTGAGAGAATCCTGTATCTGGTATTCGGAGTATACAACTCTAAACAACTAAGCACTTTAAAAAGATTTAGAATCTGGGTGTTGTGTCACACACCTTCCCAGGACTTGGGAAACTGAGGCAGAAGGACCACAAGTTGAGGCCAACTTGGGCTACATAACAAGACCAGGTCTCCAACATACCAACCAACTAACCAGCCAACCAATGAACTAACTACCACCACCAATAAATAAAACAACCCCATTACTAAATGCTAACAGTGTAGCTCAGTGCTCGGTGTCAAACTCATGCATGATACAACCATGGCCTAGGTACAGGGCTGAGCACTCACATACACTCATGCACACACACAGAAACAAGAGAGGTTACAATGTAGTCTCGTTCAATTACACTGACATTAATTTGATGATATTTTTGTAAAAATCTTTGAAAAAATAACTACTTATTTGAAAAGCAAGTTAAGCATCCATATGGAGGTCAGAGGACAGCTCTGGGGGTTGACTCTTTTCTCCTTTGTTTTAAATCTGAGCTTTGAGGACTAAACTTAGACCATGAGGTTCTGCAACAAGCATTTTTATCCTGTAGGCCATTTTTTTTTCCAGTCCCTGAGAACTTAGTCTTTAAACTTTGGAACCATGATTCTTAGTAAGATTTCTATTCTTCACTAGTATATAACCTTAGCACTCACAATTGCAGCATTGGGATGCAGATAACCTTAGGTTTCTTACAGTGTCTGAAGGCCTACAATGAAACCCATTAGGATAAGCTATTTAATGAAAGCCGGCGATGTACCAAACGTGAATACTGCTATACCAACCAACATCACTTAATGTCTAAAAACATGACTGCCAATTCTGGAGATTAAAAAATAAAAGCCTAAATTTCTTTGCTACTCCACCCTCCACTTTTTTTGTTGTTTTCTTTTTTGTTTGTTTGTTTGTTTTGGTTTTTTTGAGACAGGATTTTTCTGTGTAGCCCTGGCTGTCCTGGAACCCACTCTGTAGACCAGACTGGCCTTGAACTCAGAGCTCTGAGAGCCAGCTGCCTCTGCCTCCCAAGTGCTAGGATTAAAGGTGTGCTCCACCATTGCATGTTTTGTTTTTTTTCCCCTTCAAATAGTCTACTTTTGTAGTTCTGGTTGGCCTAGAATTCACCAGATAGATCATGTTGGCCTTGAATTTGTAATCTCCTGCCTCTACCTCCTGGGTGCTGGGATTATAGGCATTCACTCACTACCAAGTGTAGCTTATCAATTTTTTAAAAAATTGTTTTTCCTAAATAATGAAACATAAATGTATATGAACCATAAAATGTACTTAAAGCCTAACCCTAAAACCAGTTTCTAAAACTGCCACCAAGGAAGAAATGGGTTTTAAACCTACTGGGCCTCATGTATGATTGGAACTTTATTTATTTATTTATTTTTTGGTTTTTCGAGACAGGGTTTCTCTGTGTAGCCTGGGCTGTCCTGGAACTCACTCTGTAGACCAGGCTGGCCTTGAACTCAGAAATCCTCCTGCCTCTGCCCCCCAAGTGCTAGGATTAAAGGCATGGGCCACCACCGCCCGGCATGATTGGCACTTTAATTTACTAAAGAGAAGAAGCACTGGAAACAATGTAATTTTGCTTTTTAATCTGATACTGAATTTATTTACTAGCAAAAGTCACGAATAAAAATCCTCCCATAGTGTTAGAGAAATATGAGAAAGAGGAACAGCCTTTAAGTTTTCTATAATTTTTGTATTCAAGAGACAACATAAGTCAATTTCACAAACTGACAGGAAATACAAATGTGAGAACTACCCTAGGATTTACAGATGCATCGATGACATTTGAGTTATTTCTATAAATGAAAAGATCATTAGTAGTAAACTTTTTTTTTTTGTCATTTTTGTTTTTTTGAGGCAAGGATTCACATGGTAGCTCAGGCTGACCTTGAACTCATGACAATTCTCCTACGTCAGCCTCATGAGCACTATAATTAGAGGCACAGGCTACCATGTCCAGATCATGGCCTAAATAAAATTTTGATGTGTTGCTTTGAAATATCTATGAAATTGACAGGTTTTGAGTTTTAAACACAAACCACACAGCAAACTAAACTTACTGATGATGAAGTGTAAATTTTTCCATCAGAACTGTAAACTGAGTGAAAGGATTGAAGGAAGTGAGAAGGGAGAGGGTTTATAACTCAACAGCAAAGAGGATGACGTCAGCAAGTTAACTAGCTGGAGTGACTCTTGTTCCACTGGGAGCTTTTTATTAGCGTGTGGATTCTTCAAGTTCCTCCTTTGATCTTTGTAACTTTTTAGGCCCTGAGAAATTTTTAAGGGAGTATTTAGCTAAAGCTCTAATAAGAAGTGTCCTTTCGTTATGCAGAACACTGTTCAGAAGTTACATACAGCGCTGGCTTAACCTGAGAGGAGACATTAAACTGTCATTCAGCGGCAGGAGACTCATTCCTGAGTGCAGTCCAGCGGAGGCTCTACGTCACAGCAGGCCCACATTCCCCCCAGGTTTGGCTAAAATCTCTTATGTAGCCAAGAATGACCTTGTGTTCCTCGTCCTCCTGTCTCCACTTTCCAAGAGCTGGTAGGAAAGGACTATACTACAAACGGCCCACCTCAAGGAAAGTCTTCAAAAAGTTTAGGAGAATAAAACAGTTTTTCCTAAATTGAACAAAGTTAGTAACTCAAGGGGCTTTAAACCAAGTGACATGGAGAGAAATGAAGGCAGGCAAGTCAAAAAGAGATGACCCAGACCTGGGCTCCGGATGAGGAAGCAGGACTATGGGGCTGCTTACACTTGGGTACCACCACCCTTCCCTATTGTCTCTACTAAGAATAACATTTACAGGGCTAGAGAAATGGTTCAGCAGTTAAGAGCACCAACTGTTCTTTTAGATGACTGGGTTCAGTTCCCAGCACTCACATGGGTGCACACAACGGACTGTAACTCCAGTTCCTAGAGATCCAATGCCCTCTTCTGGCCTCTGTGGGCACCAGACTCGAATGGGGTAGGTATATAAACACGCGCACAAACCCACTTATATACATAAAAATCTTAAATGTTTCTATCATGATCATTGACACCATGCCACACAAAGAATCCTGACATTAAACCAGGCTCTACTTGAAACTTGCCTAAGATGAAATGAAGTCAAGATTCCTCTAACATTCACATTTAAGTGCCTAACACAACCATGGAGGAGAGAAACAGCTTCTGTATTCTAAGGACTTGGATGAAACACAAGGAAATGCTGCTAGAACCTAAGACCATGAGAGACTGAATTCTAAGAAGTGGTTCTTCCTGTGGAGAAATGCTGGTGCAATGGAATATCTATGACACCCCCTCACTCGTAGGTAGTATTTTCCACCCCATGCAAAAGTGTACAAGTCAGCTTTGAGTACCTAGTGCACGGGGCAGAATGTGCCTGCGTTATCAGGAGGGCAGACACATTCTACAAAATGCAGAGTTAAGGTTTGGGCTACAATCTATGGATTACTCAAACTACACGAAATATTCTCTCTCTCTCTCTCTCTCTCTCTCTCTCTCTCTCTCTCTCTCTCTCTCTCACACACACACACACACAAACTTCTTCAGCTTTATCATTAAATCATAGCCAATTTTGAAAATCCTGAACAATGGTGACTTGAATCAAACACAATACAGCAGGAACTGATCTCTCCTACCTCTTGAAAAGGTGGGCTAATGTCTGACTCATTCATTCATTCATTCATTCATTCATTCAATTAATGGACTAACTCAGCAGTGCCGGAGATGAAGACCAGGAGTCTGCCTGTGTATTCTAAGTATCCACTCTACACTGCGCCATACATTTTGGCTTGGAAGCTTTGGAATGCCACTTGGTAAAATGTTAACTAGGCCAAGTCTTGCTTGCTTTCCATGTTTTCATTTTATATAAATATGATGTTTTCTTTTTCTTGAAGAGTATTAAGTGTTAGGACTGTGTCAGTAGTAAGGAGAAATCCTGAGGAGGTGTATTTCTTTATTAGCTGTGCTACCCCACACTTAGGCTCTCTGTAGGAAGTGCAGATCAACTCTTACCAACGCCGTCTAAGCTATAGCGGGTGGCTGTCTAGCTGTCAGACAGTGCCACACCTCACTTCTTCGAATGTGAAATGCCTCATTCCTGCTTTACGACACATTCTGCTTTGTTACAGCTGTTGTTTCCCAGGCTGGCCTTGAACTTGCTATGCAAGGAGAATGAGCTTGAGGGCCTGCTGAGATTTATGAGCTCACCAGAGCCAGCTTTTTTTCTGGGGGGTGGAGGGGAGGTTTCGAGACAGGGTTTCTCTGTGTAGCCCGGGCTGTCCTGGAACTCACTCTGTAGACCAGGCTGGCCTCAAACTCAGAAATCCTCCTGCCTCTGCCTCCCAAGTGCTGGGATTAAAGGCGTGTGCTACCACTGCCCAGCCAGCTTTTTTTTTTTTTTAATTAAAAAAT
Source organism: Mastomys natalensis (assembly GCA_021653895.1). Lineage (NCBI taxonomy): Eukaryota > Metazoa > Chordata > Mammalia > Rodentia > Muridae > Mastomys > Mastomys natalensis. The sequence continues at coordinate 1,349,414 of JAJTUV010000176.1, forward strand.
TTAGGTTAAATATTTGGTGTGTATGTGCACACACATACAAAGGGGCATAAGGACATGCATGCTACCACATGCATATGTGTCAAGTTTATAGATGACTGGCAAGAGCTGTTCTCTCCTTTCACCATGGAGATTCTGAGACGAGACTCAGGCTGTCAGCCTTGGTAGCAAGTGTCCTTAACCACTGAGCCATCTCCCCAGCCCAGAGCTGTTTTGAAATAATAACTGTGCTTTTCTTTTTCTTTTTCTTTTTAAATTATCCAAAAGCTTATATATTTGGCAATGATCAGTAACAAGATGCCCATACAATCAGAAGTGTAACCCAATACTCAACCTAGCTCGTTCCATCTCTCTCGTTCCTCTCTCCTCTCCATGACTACACTTTTCTACAGTGCTTTTCTTTCCAAATAATGGACAAGAAACCAAGAAAACATAAATAATGTCATGTAGTTTACCAGGCACTGATATAAAAAGTGTCTTGATTTGGACTGGTAGCTGTCTTCTGCATAGAGAACAGTTCTTATAAAATGTCAGGATAGAACAGTGACATATTTCTGACACAGGATCTAATTGCCTGGCAGACTCCAGTGAAGGCAACACACTTTTCAGAGGAACCTGGATTGATTTGACATTACCCAAAATCTGAGAAAGCACCTCAATAACCGAGCCTCACTGCAATTTCGAAGTTCCCCAACCAAGATTATCCCTGCCCCAGAAGACTGTGTGTTACTCAGCTCATTACAGTACTTACTAAGCATCACAGCAACCATTAAGGACTTCTGAATCAAAACGCCTGCAGTCTGAGCATGTTGCACAGTATTACTATACCATATAATAGCAATATGTCGATTTCTTTTTAGCTGGGTATAGTGGCACACACCTTTCATCCCAGCACTTGAATGGCAGAGACAAGTGGATTCCTGTGAGTTCCCAGCCAGCTAGGGCTTCCTAGCAACTCTGACAGTTCTCACTAGGTTGGCCTGGAACTAGTTATGTAGCCCAGATTTGCCCCGACCTTGTGGCAACCCTCCTGTCTATGCTGCATAAGCACTGTAATTACAAGTGGGTGCTATAGTATCTAGGTTGACAGTTTTTAAAAACAACATATATACAGGGGCTGGAGAGATGGCTCAGCGGTTAAGAGCACTGACTGCTCTTCCAGAGGTCCTGAGTTCAATTCCCAGCAACCACATGGTGGCTCACAACCATCTGTAATGGGATCTGATGTCCTCTTCTGGGGCATCTGAAAATAGCTACAGTGTACTCATAAACATTATAAAACACACACACACACACACACACACACACACACACATATATATATAAAATTAAAAAACAAATGTTTATGGATGTCACTAAAAACAAAAACACAAAAACCATTCTTAAATAGTTGGGGGAGGTAGCTCAGTGGTAAAATACTTATTTAACATGTACAAGGCACTGTTTCCTCCCCCCCTGCCCCCCCAACTTGGCAAAGGGGAAAAAAAAAAGGAATCCAAACTTACCTAAAGGCTTACTGTCTGTTGTTTGCTCGAGTTCCCTGAAAGCACTGTATTTATCACCAGACTCTGCGACAGAGACAGAAACTCATTACAGTGCGGAAGCCAGAGATCACAGCCAGAGAAGCACGGTACACTGGGCTGCGCAAACATATTTAACACGTGGAGCAGCATCCGACACAGTCAATAAAAAAAATGCGCTACTTAAAGGTTTATACAACTTAATTAAGTTACAGCAGCAGATTTATCAACTGATACATTGTCTTTACCTCCAAATGAAGCAGGGTTTTCAGAGGGCTTGTCAGTGGAAATCCCTTTAAACACTGCATATTTGTCTGTGGAGGCTTTAGTTCCAGGAAGTGGGATCAAGAGTGATGGAGCACTGCAAGGAAGGGGAGCACTGCAAAGAAGGGGAAACCTGTGTTACTGCTCAGACCTCTGAACCCTTCCCTCATCACCACACAGGGCTCCGAATGGAGTCAGAGGTCACGATTCTCTGCCCTTTCTCTTCCTTCTTTCCTTTCTTCCTAAAAAATTTACTTATGTATGTCAGGCATAGTGACACATACCTTTAATTCCAGCACTCAGGAGGCAGAGGCGGGTGGACCTCTGTGAGTTGGAGGCCAGCCTGGTCTATATAGTGAGTACCAGGACACCAGAGATACTAATAGTAAGACCCTGTCACAAACACAGACAAACAGACAGACAAACTGTGCATGTCTGTGGTTATGCCACGTGTATTTAGGTATACCCAGAGCTTGCTGTAGCCCCAGCATCAGGGAGTAGAAGCAGGAGGGTCAGAAATTCAGTGTCATAACAGCAAGTTATGAGCTGGGGACAGGGAATGGAACTCTGTGGGGCAGACAGACTGCCTGGGAAATACCACAGACAGAAATGTAGAGCAAGTTAAGGAAAACAATAAACTCCAAAATGCATTACTGAAGTAGGCTGACAGCTGTGGGGATGGTAGGGAGCACTGCCTTTTTCTCTCCTACTGCCTTTCCCGAGTAAGGAAACAGCCATCTTTTTTCCCTATCTGGGTATGTTCTCTTCCCTTTCCCTCACTATGGAAGAATAACAAGTACGCTTAAATGTAACCACTGAGTCTTCTCTCTAGTCTTGGCTACCAGTAAACAAAACAAAACGGCTGGTGAGATTGTTCAGTGGATACAGGCTCCATGGCAGGATCTACATGGTGGAAGGAGAGAATAGACCCAAAGGTGGTCCTTTGACCTTCACATGCATACCTTGGCACACATGCACCTAACTCCACCTCATAAAAATATGTAATTTTTTTTTTTTTAAAGAGACAGTGTGTCATGTATCCTTCATGTAGCTGAGGAAGACATTGAATTTCTGACCATCTTGCCTCTACCTGCTGAATGCTGGGGCTACAGCTGTATGCAGAGAATTGTACCAGGTCTTCCTGTACAATAGGGCATAGAGGCTGCCAACCAGGCTGTCCGCAGCCCTATGGCTCTCTGCTCAAAAGTTAGAAACTATATATAAACTCCAAAAATGACTAAAAACAATGTTCTTTTACCTGAAAATAAACATTAACCTCAGTAACCATTTTTTTGACTGGGGGGGGGGATGACATTTATATTGATGGTCTGATTGTTGGGTTAAATCATAAAGGCACTGAAAATAGATCATTAAAGAACAACTTCCTGGGAGCTGGAGAGATGGTTCAGTGGTTAGGTGAGTGGTTAGGTTAGTAGTTAGTGGCTGCTCTTCCAGAGGTCCTTAGTTCAATTCCCAGCAACTAACAGTAGTTCATAACCATGTGTAATGGGAGCCAGTGCCCTCTTCTGGTGTGTCTAAAGATAGCAACAGTGTACTCATATACATTAAATAAATAAATAAGTACATACATACATACATGTTGGGAGCCGACTCCTAGCAGAAAGTGGCTATCATCTTTGCAGCCATCTTAGGCCATATACCCTGACTAGAGACTTGTTTTTCAACCTACAACAGCTGAGCACACTCTGATAAACATCTTGTTTTTCTCACATATCATGTTTTGTTGTTTAATGCCCCCAGCTGCAAGGCACACGTGGTAAAGTGTCTTCAGCTGCATTCCCCTGCTTGTGCTTATATATACCTATGATTTCCTTTCAATAAACGGGACTTGACCAGACTCTGTCTTGTCTCCATCTCCACTCTCTCTTGCTAGACCTGACCCGAGGACCGGAGCAGCAGGTCAGGCTGGGACACATACATAAATCTTAAAAAAAAATAAACAACTTTCTGTGGTTTTTAACTTACAGTTTGCAATATCTTAACAGTGAGATTCCAAAAATGTATACTTAATATTTAAAGATAAATTACAACCACCTAACATAAGACTTCTTTAAAGCGGGCTCAGGCTGAAGTGAGACAGTTAAAATAAAAGTCTATTTGTAAAATGTTCTTCAAGCCAATGTAAATTCGGCTTTTGATCATTGTGTGAAAGTACAGACATCTGATAAGCAATGGCAGGTGTGAGAGAATGCACATTTTTACAAGGATCACATCAGTGGTCCCAGAGAGCTATCTCTGTAGCAAAACAACACTCACTTCACAATTAGATGAAGATAGTTTTATCTGTGGATATTTTTTTTCTGGATAGAATAGTGTAATGAATAGCATCTGCGTAGGTAATTCTTGGAAGACTTGAGCACACTGCAGAAGCCTTGCTTTTTCCTCTTATCAGAGGCAGGCAGTTCCCTGGAAGAAGAACCTTTACATATGAATGACTGCATCTCACCACCAGCCAGTGTCATTCAGTACCACAGCACAGGATAGAAAAATGGATTTCTATTGAGGTCTCTGCCCTGTAGCAAAACCCTTTCCACAGTCATTTAAATCTTATCAGCAGCCCACAACCAAGGTAGAAACCAAGCTGTCCTACATGCATGATAATTGGGTCCACTATGTTTCAAGACTTAAAGGCATCGGATATTAAAATTTCACATCACTGCCACACAGCTGCTGCTATCTGATCTTGACAAATGTAATAGCTTATCATCTATACATATAGGTGGATGCTTTTATGGTTCCATAAATAATTAAACTATAGCTCACTCACCAGACTGTTACATAGGAATACAGGTAATTGGTGTTTAAGGACAAAAAGCCCAGGGAACTGGATGCCCTGCCTGCTTTTTGTAACTCTGCAATTTTAGCTATGGTCTTTTAAAAGCTCAGAGGCAAAATCTTTCTGCTAAATGTGACGTTTAATTGAATGTAATTAATTTTAAAATTATATTCACAGAATTGGACAAAGAGAGACTCTGCAGGGTAATGAAGCAGCTGATGGAGACTGAGAGAATCCAGTTCCCTTCCAGAACACTGGCATACACCAATTATACACGCTCCCGCGCCACAGATCAGGGCTGCACTGCGGTCCCTTTCAGGAGCTATTATTTTTTTTAAAAGAAGGCTGTAATCACCATCAGAGTGTTTATGCCTATTATGTATAGCAGTCATTATCTGCTTTATACATGAAAACAGTCATTTCTGCTCTTTCAGGGAAGTTCTCATGTGAGAGGGATACGCTGTTTTGAAATATAAAATCTGCATTCCATTGAAAGGTAAAACTGGGAACCTGGTCATCAAAGAACACATCTTGTTTTCCGCAGAGACTCTACCTCCATATAGCTGCTGCAGGTGTAAAAATAAGAAACCCCCATTTCAACTGAAGAGTCTGGACAAGGTAAACCTTACTCTTGATCAAGAGGAGGTACGCTGAAGAGCACACGCCGAGACAGAGTGCGCCTGGTTTTCATTCTAACTCTGTGGTGACTGACTCTCCTCTCCAGTGGCTGGGGTCTCACCTCACTGTATTGCTGGATTGGCTAGTTTGTACAGAGTAGGTCCCAGCGCAGGAGAGGAAGGAAGGGGAGAAGGTCACGCTCCAGGCCTTCACATTCCTGGAGTAGAGCAATGGACCTTTGTAGGCAGCCGTGTTTAAGATAGCACCTGGGACAGTTGCAAAGTCGTATGACTAGCACCTGACAACGTAAGCAGCTGGCTTCCAGCGTGGCCAGCTCAGCTAAACTGGTAAACAAGTCCTTTGTGCGTGTGTCGGCCTCGCGCCCCTCCCGAGCAGACTTATGCTAATGAGGTATTGGCAGCTTAACCTATCCTGAGAGAACACTTAACCCAGCCCGCCTTGGGCAGTTATATAAGCAGCTCATTTCTGCTGCTTGGGGTCCCCGGCCATACGTCCCCATCTAGGTCCCCGTCCCGGTCCGTACCCGTCCATAAGTCAAGAGTCGTTCCTGCAATAAAGCTGACTGAGAAGGATCCGACCGACCGTGTCGTGTCTTACTTGCTGGTCAAGGCGGACGCGACAGACCTTTTTATTGGGGGGGGGAGCGGGGGCGGGGAGGGGAGCAGAGTCTACAAGGTGGGGGATTAGAATTCCTTGTCCCAAACACACATTTTATAGTGTGTGACAGAAAAGACTATTTGGTATTTCTTATACAGATAAGTTTCTCCCCCACCCCCTTTGCTAAATATTACTGTTTACAAAGAAATGCTTAGATTACAGTGTGGTGGTGCATGTTTACTCCCAGTCCTTGGGAGGTGGAGCTGGGCAGATCTCTGTGAGTCTTAGGCAGCCCTGGTCTATACAGTATTAGGATGCCCGGAGCTATGTAATATAATAATGGAGACCCTGTTTCAACAAACAAACCACAGAAAACAAAACCAAAGAAATGCTTAGTTCTCAGCTAACAGTCCCGAGGTCCCCGGTGCTACTGCTCTGCCAGAGCCCTGTCTGTGTGACTGGCTCTCCTGGCTGCCCCCACCCTGAATACTTTCTGAATACACAGTTGGATGCCTGGGATGCTCTCTCTTCCCTGTGTCAAGAACACAGCATTTCCACGCTGTCACTCAAAACCCAGAGCAGCTCCCTCTGGGCTCGCAGCGGGGAAAAGCTTTTCCTGAAGCCATTTCTTACTCTGAGGATGCTTTACAGATGTGAGCACAGACCACATGCTTCGCACAACAGGGGCTACCCTAGCTGCTACGGGCTCTCTCCAACTTACAGTGCTTCTTGTCAGCCACGGCCACTCCACTGTGTAAAGCTTCTCCACTCTGGTGACACACAGCAATTAGAGAAACAAAAGTAATTTGCCTCTCAGAATTAAAGCAACTTCCTGTTCTAGGTCCTCGCCCTTCCACTCGGCCAGCCCTCCAGGAATGGTGGCCACAGGGATGGTGATGGCTCTCCTAACATTCTTTTCCATACTGCTCACCTATTTCCTAATAACAGGGCCCTCAATGGAAATTTCAGTCATCTTTCCCCGTCTTTTCTTGCCCCATAATTGTTGGAGGGGCAGACTCTCTGGTTTCTTGGACTAGAGAGTTCTCCCTACAGGCCTCTTCCCGAATAAAGTCCATGCTGTGGTAGACATCTGTTCCCTTGTCTGTCTTTCCTTCTCTGACCTTACGCTTTCCACCCAGTCTACTCCTAAAGCTTTATTTGTTGTCATCTTTGCTGACACCTAATGCCCATTTTCTGCCTGAAGACACTGACCAAGGCTTAGCTATTCTCTAGGCTTAGTTATCGTGACTCACAGACTGCTTTTAAACTAAATTCATAATACGGAATATAGATGGTCACAGTTCAGACCACTCACTCACAGATGTGAGTCTCTAGTATTATGTGTATGGTATGTGTATGTAACCCACTTGCACCCCCCACACACTTGAAGTCAATCGCCTGCATTAGCTACCATATCTAACACTGAAAAGGCTGCGCACAGTCACTGTGCAGCATTGTCTAGATATAAAGACACCAAACTTTGGGCATTTTTAGCAGATACACCATTTTTTTTCTGAATATTTTTCAATTTAGCTGACTGAATCTGAGGATTGAATAGACACACAATTCAGACTGAGTCACGAGAGCTTTAAGGGATAATGCAGGTGCCCAGAATAAACTGAGCTTCTATATAACGGCAACTGTGGACTTTGGTCTGTATTTCTAGTGTTTCACCCCAGCATCTGGCATATGGTAGCTGCTAAGTAAACACATGCTGAAGGACTGACTATGTGAACACGATTGTGGACTTTTAGACAGGAAAAAACTATTTTCATTTAAGGGAAACATGGAGGTAGTGACATGAGAGCTGTAAAAGGTATGTGCACAGCTGTGTGTGACGATAAATAATGACATGCACAACTGCCTGTGATACAGTGCCAGGGGGATCTGATGCTCTGTCTGTCTTCTTGGACCTGCACCTGCATGCATGTGACATATATTCACATAGACAGATAGACAGATACATACATACAGAGATGCACACGCACATATACTTTAAAAAACAAACAATATAATAGTCAACCAATATGTTAAACAAAAAAAATTCTAGGGTTAAAAAAAATAAAAATCTGTCAAAAGCCCACACATCTTAGGTCTGGATACCGTTTTAGAACTTTTACCCAATTTTAACTCTATCAACTGAAAGACCTTTCCCCTACTCACCTGAGAGACAGTTTATAGTCCACATAGTATAATATCATCTAACAGTTATATATGAGCTAAGCAACACTGGGGTGAAACTTGAGAAGCACAGACCATTACAGTTAGGATACTATTAGTAGCAGAAAAGGGGGATGGTAACTTATTTCACAGGCATAGGCTGCTGGAGGAGTTAGAAAACCCAATGTTTAGTTGATTTTTGAAATAAGTTTTGAATTAGCTCTAGAGAGACCAACCAGGAATGGTGAGAAACAAATGTCTCTGGGCTGGACTGCAGACTGCATGAACCAGGCGGAGCAAGAGCAAACACAAGGCTGCTAAGCAGGCAGAGCCGACCTGAGACAGGACACGCGCCTTCAGCCTGGTGACTGGGTGTGGTGATATCATGGACCAACCAAGGAAGATTACACCATTACTAATGGTGATGTAACAAATATTTGGCTTTCAGTAGGAAATTAACCTAATTCTATGCAGTGAGTTTGAGATGCCTTGCCTGCCTGACTCATTTGGATAAGATGTATAAGTTTTGTCTGAAGGAAGAGGTCTAGGTAGACATGTGATGCAGTATTTTGTCCTGGTGCGTGATGGATGTGCTGACATTACAGTACTAGACACTGCATGTCCCTTACATGTGTTTGGCATATGCTTCTGTTGCCTCACAATGTGACCCAGTCGGGCTCCTTACTTGTGGCACATCTCCAATCTCAGCTTGCTAAGTGTTAGCATTACAGGTGTGTGCCACCATGTCTAGCTGTGTAGAATATATTCTTTATATTCTTATTCTCAGAATAAACTGTTTCTTGTCTGAAAACTCCTCTCTCCTGCCTATCTTTAGCATAGTGTGATGTGGGAGGTCTGACTGGGTAAAATGGAAGCGACAGTACTGACTACACAAACAGGCACATAAGAGAAACACAGTATGTGTTCTGTCTGACAGAAACAACTTTCAAAATAAAACCAAATGCAGCCCTATTGTGTACTCAGTCTGCTCCTCCAATCTGTGGAGGAAGGATCTAAACAGAGAAGGGGGTGGGCAGAGAGGGTGAGATGCTGACAGTGTGCTGACTGAACCCAGGCAGATGAGGTGCCAATGATGTGCTAGCTGAACTAATGACTATCTCTAGAGCTGAGCTTCTCAACCTGTGGGCCACGATGCCTTTCAAGGTGTGGGGAGTGTCAAACAATTCTTTCACAGGGATAGCCTAAGACCATCAGAAAACATAGATCTTTACATTATGATTCATAATAGTAGCAAAATTAGCCATGAAGTATCAACAGAAATAATTTTATGGTTGGGGTCAACACAGCACAAGGAACTGTAAAACTGTATTAAATGGTTGCAGCATTAGAAAGGCTGAGAACCCCTGCTCTAGAGGAAAACCTAAGTGAAATGTTTGCAGGTCTGTGTGCAAACAAACAGGAATCTGGAAGTCAGAAGCCACTGATGAAAAAAAGACACATGAATAATTAAAATCCAGGGACCTGAATTACAGTTTTATGGAAAATCAGGAGAATGTTATACTACTATAAAATACAAAATTATATGACCCTGCTTCAAACGTTTTTCAACAGCTGAAGACTGGATCTAATAAATGAACAGGAAGCCATTGTGGTGCAGGCACTCAGCTTTCACAAGTCAGGTCCGCTGTTTTCCTTTGTCTCTCTTTTTCTTTTTAGAGAAGGTTTCTCTGTGGAGTCCTGGCTGTCCTGAAACTGTGTAGACCAGGCTGGCCTAGAACTCACAGAGATCCACTTGCATCTGCCTTCCTGGAAGGGGTGCCCCACCATACCCAGCCCCACAAAGCAGGCTAAAGACAAATAAACATGACAAGCAGGTGTGCACTGGAAGGAAGGGGAGGAACCAAAGGTCAGGTGGCCACAGAGCACAGAAGCAGAGGGTACCAGTCTGAATGCCGAGCACAGCCCAGGGGCATGAGAGGAACAGGTACATCATTGCTCTCAGGACAGGACACTTGTTGTTTTCAGGCTTATACATGGACGGTGAAATGTAAGGTTAAATATATTCAACTCTGTTCTACCTGTTTCCATGCTGGGAATTACTGGTTTTTGAGGAAGCAGGCACCTCTTGGAAGTCAGTGAAAGAATCATCGATGGATCCTGACTTCGAAGCATCTTGAAAATCCTGGAAGTCATCTTCTTCTGTCTTTCCCACCTAGATTTACAAAGTGTTAGAGTCAGGTCACTACTGCTGCAATGAAACACTGTGAGCAAAGTGAGCTGGGGAGGAGAGGGTTTCTTTGGCTTACTCCTCCACATCACTGTTCCTCACTGAAGGAAGTCAGGACACAGCTCAAACAGGGCAGGAACCTGGAGGCAGGAGCTGATGCAGAGGCCATGGAGGAGTGCAGCTTACTGGCTTGCTCATCATGGCTTGCTCAGTCCGCTTTCTTACTGAACCCAGGACCACCTGCCAAGGGATGGCCTCACATGACTCATAACCAGATCTTATGGAGGGATTTTCTCAACTGAACTCCCCCCTAGCTTGTGTCAAGTTGACATAAAATTAGCCAGCACAACTGACCCCTTGTTAATTTGACACACAAACACATCACTGTTAAGTCATAACCTTTCCTTTCTTGTTCTTCCCCAAGATCACATATTAATATCAACATTACAACATAAGCATCCCAAATTTTAAAAGTCCCACAGTCTTTAAAAATTCAGTCTTTTAAAAACAGCCATTTCGTTTCAAATCTAAAGCCTCTTAACTGTAGGCTTCTGTAAAATAAAAAATAAAATACTTTCTTACTTCAAGAGGGAAGGAACAGAGCACAGTCACAATCTGAACCAAACAAAACCAAACTTCCACAGTGTAAATAACTCAGTGTCCAGTTCTCTGGACTGACTCCAAGGGGTGTGGCTCTCTCTGCCGGCTCTGCCCTCTGCAGCACACAAAGCTCATCCTCTAGGCTCCAGCTTGCTCCATTCCACTGCTGCTGCTGCTCCTGTGGTCATCCCATAGCACTGGTGTCGCCCAAACTGCTGTGCTCCCCAGCTGCACCTGGACTGCACTTCCACCAATAGCCCCTCCTGGACTCTCTGCAGGGACTCCACCCCCCCCCCAGTGCCAAGCCTCAGCTGTTCTCCACAAACCCTTCACACCTTCAAAATCAGCACTACCAGGGTGACTCTTACATTACAGAGTTCAGCTGTCAGCACAAGGTACAACTTTGACCATGCCTAGAACACAGCTTCTGTGTGCTAAGTCTCTGAAAACACTTCCCAGAAGACTTCACCTCAATGATGCTGGTCTCTTCTTACCCACAGCTGATTCTTCAGCCCCAGCTGACCTGCATCCATTGTTCCAGCAAAGCAAGGTTTTACCTAGTGGTTCTGGTCTCTTGCTAATCACAGCTGATTCTTCAACTCCAGCTGTCCAGAACCATACATTGTTCATACAAAAGGCCCAGTAGAGTCTTTGCTTCCCTCTGAAACTTCACAAGCCAGGTCTCCATCATCTGCACTGCGCTCAACATTCTTTTTTTTTTTTTTTTAATTCTTTTTTTTTTATTGGATATTTTATTTACATTTCAGATGTTATCCCCTTACCCCATTTCCCCCCTCCCCCCGGCCCGTGCTCAACATTCTTATCTCCCAAGCTCCTGCATCACAGTTCATTTAGCTCTCAACACGCAATGGCTTTTCTCGACCAAAGTTTCAAAGTCCTAAAATCCTCCCCCAAAACAACATAGTCAGGTCAGCCATAGCAATATTCTGCTATTCTGGTACCAACTTGTTTTAGGATTCCTAGTGCTATGATGAAACACTGTGACCAAAGTAACTTGGAGAGGAGAGGGTTTATCCAGCTTACATTTCCACATCTGTTCATCATGGAAGGGAAGACAGGACAAGAACTCAAGTATAGGGCACAGACATGGAGGCAGGGGTTGATGCAGAGGCCATGGAGAAGTGCTGCTAACTGGCTTGCTCAGCCTGCTTTCTTATAGAACCTGGGACCACCAGCCCAGGATGGTACCACCCACAATCACTAATTTAAAAAAAAATGCCCTACAGCAAGATCTTATGGAGGCATCTTCTCAATTAAGGCCTTTCAGATAACTCAACCTTGTCAAAGGATATTTACGTAGGGAACATGAGATTGCCAAAGTAAGTAACTCCTCACCATGCATCAACTTCAGAGCCTATCATTTAATTGCTCAATTTAATTACAACTGCCTAATTTCATAATCATGTGTATGTGTTAGTGTACGCATACATGCTGGGATTGAACACCGAGTCTTGTGCATATTAGACAGGTGCTCTGCCACTGAGCACATACAGCTCCAGGAAAGAATACAACTGAGATATAATAACAGAGATGCTTAAGGCAAGAATCCTGCCTCAGGGCCTGGAGAGGTAGCTCAGTGGTTAAGAGCACTGACTGCTTGCTCTTCCAGAGGTCCTGAGTTCAATCCCCAGCAACCACATGGTGGCTCACAACCACCTGCAATAGGAGCCAATGCCCTCTTGGTGTGTCTGTCGACAGCCACAGTGTACTCATATAAATAAAAATAAATAAATCTTTGAAAAAAAAAGATGCTTAAAAAAAAAAAAAGAATCCTGTCCCATATTTTAAAGTATTCTCTGGCACAAATGTAATAAAAGGACTGGCTTAAACAGCTAACCTAACATTTTTAAAGTAGTTGGATTACATTTGTCTGGTTGCTGACAGCAGTGTTTGTGAACAGACATGACATGAGCCCCCCATAACCAGTTGTACACACACATGTGTACACACATGAAGCAACACTGGCTTCTAGGCTACCACCCAGAGCAGCAGACTGTTCATGGTCCATTTGCTTTATGGAACAAGTTCACATTACACTGCTCAGTACTTCAGAAATGTCATTACACAACAGGGTGATCCTTCCATGCCCCAAACGGAGATCCACTCTGTTCATGTTAATGATTACTTTCCACTGTATGGAGAAACTGAATTCACTCAACATTTTCTTTGTGATGAGCAGTAACATTCTATTCTAACAAGCAGCGTTACTGCTGACATCCTGACTCTGCTAACGTCAGCTGCCATCTCTGAGGCACATATTTTCAAATAGTTGTGCCAATAAACCTGCAGGATTAGTCATTTTTTCCTACATGACATTGTATATCTGTACATTAAAAATATTGGTTTGCTAATCTGAGAAGTGAAACTTTTGAGACAGGATTTACCATGTAGCCCCGGCGGGCCTAGAACTCTCTATGTAAACCAGGCTGACCTCAAACTCAGAGCTCTCCTGCCTCTGACTTCTGAGTATTGAAGTCAAAGGTATGGACTACCATGTCTGGCCTTAAAATCTGTGTGTGTGTGTGGTGTATGTATGTTTGTATGTATGTGTGGTACATGTATGTGTGTACATGTATAGAAGGACAGAGGTAGACATCACATGTTTTCTTCAACTGCTTAGTTCTCAACAAATATTTTGTGTATTTAAAAAATAATTAAAAAAAAACAAACAATTGAAATTTGTATTATATTAATACTTAAAAATTATTTTATTTTTTGAAGAGCTGGGGTCAAATTTAGGAGGATCTTGAGTATCCTAGGTGGGAGCTCACAGATGAACCACACCTCTATTTCCATATCAGGTGTCCGCTATAATCCAGCACACTGAATCTCTGAAGGAAAGCTGCCCATATCCCACATACACTTTCTGGAATGATCTGGCACACACAAAGCTTCTCCACTTACCTGGTTTGAGGGGTAGGCTGGCATGAAGCCACTGGAAGTTGGTGCTGCAGCTCCACCCACTGGTCCAACAAGGTTAATGCCCATGATGGGCTGTCCAAGGGTGAGGGGCATGGAGCTTGCAGGGCCAGAGGGCATCGCCGTTGGCTGGCTCACTGGGGTAGGCAGAGTCATAGGAAAGCCGCTTAGGGTAGGAATGGGAGCTGCAGGGAACTGGTTCAAAGCATCAGGGCTCATGGCAGGAACACCCCTCTACATGGAACACCAAAAAAATGGGAACATTTTAGCCACCAGCAGACCGTACTCAAAATCAGTGCAAGAGAGACCTACAGGAAGCTTTTCTGTTGGTTCCCTTTCTTTGTCTGCTACCAGGAGAACAGTATCCAGGAGGACAACATAGCAGGATCCACGACTGTTCTATACTACTGAAAATGTAATTATACAAGGCCACCCTTTCATGTAGCAAATGTGAACCTATTTCATCCATCCAAACTCTCCTCATTTAAAACACCCGCTGCTGATACTTAGACATGGTCAGCACACATCAACTGTGACATTTTTTTGTCTGATAAGTTTGACTAATTTGCTAAAATCAAAGAACCTACACTAATTTCAAAAGATAAGAAAACCTGTTACCAGCCTAAGTATACTTTAAGGAGTTCTAAGTAAGGGCAAAAATTGATTTCATCAATTATTTTCACTTTTGAATAAAGGGATAATGTGCTAGGATGTGAATTACATGGACTGTATATTTTTGGAAAACTGTATCACAAAGCACCTAAATTTTAATGTACAAGGAAATCTACAAGACTTTGATGAAAAGGGATTCATTCTTTCAATTTGTAGGAACAACACACTTGTTCTGACAGAAGACACATAGTCTACCTGAGTCACTGCTACCATGGCGAGAACGGTATAAAGCTCCTCCTTAGTGAGCTTGCCAGGTGTAGTTCGATTAGCTAAGGCCCATATCTGTCCGAGAGTTTCCCTGGGAAGTCCAGATGACATCAGAATGGGATAAAGTTTAGCAGTATCTATTCCAGTTGGAGTCATTGTGGTTTCTAAAATTTTCTTATAGGCATCTATTGAAAGAAAAATCAAATGACAAATGCAAACATACTGCAGGTAGTTAACTTTGCTGTTGCCACTGTTGGTATAAAAGAATAATCTTAGGTCAAATTGCTTTATCAAATTGCTTTAATATAGCTGGCATCTGGCTCAGTGCGGGAGAGGGCCCCGCTGCCGAGCCTGATGACCTGAGTTCAATCCCTGGAACCCTCTGACCTCCACATACATGCAAACCTACACATACATGACTAGGAAAGGCTGCATGCATGTATACAGAGGAGAATGAAGGAGAAAAGACAAACTGGCAGAAAACAGATACAATTAAAAAAATATACTAATGTCTAGTTTCTGAAGGGTTTAAAGAGAGGAAAGGGAAGAGATTCAAAACGGGCAGATTGGGTCCTGCATGGTTTGGGGGAATATTTAGCTTTTGAATTGTGGCTGTAAGATTAAAATACAAAGCAGACATTTACCAATTTCTCCCAGAAAGGAATTCTTCTGTAGAGATCTTACATCAACATTTATTCAAGTATAGAATGTTTGTCTGTCCCAGCCTTAGCACTGATGAGCTAATGGACATGCCTCAGCTTGCAAGGCGCTGTACAGCAAACCAAGCAGCTATGATTTACTAACCTCAGCATCTGCTGTTGAAAGGGCTATTATCTCTGTGTCTATTGATCGTAGCTTAAACTATCATCTTGTATCTACCGAGAACTACCACACTATCCATTTTAGTAATTTCTTCAACTCAACAATAGTAATACACATTAAAAAACAAAAGAAAACACCCAAATACCACTTTCCAACATAGAAAATGATGTTACCCAATCTTTCATTTCATATAGTTTCATAGGACAATCAGAAAAAAGAATATTTAAAAAATATAACCCTTAAGAATGCACAAAGTATTAACAAGATACTTTAAAAATTGTATGTGTATAGGTGTTGTGTCTGCATGTTAATCTGTGTACTATATGCATGTCTAGTGCCCGCAGAGGTCAGAAGAGGGTAGTTACAAGTCATAATGTGGGTTCTCCCAGAACCTTGGTCCTCTGGAAGATCAGGTACGCTCTTAACCACTGAGCCATCTCTTTAGCCCCAGTATTGTGATTCTTGATAGGTTATTGGTAGCCTTTGAAATAAGTATCTGATAATATCATTTAAAACAAAATGACTCTAATGGCTTGGCCTTTGCCCCATGAGCAATCTTGTCACTCCCAATATAGCAGTCTTTTTTCTTTGTCTCCTTTTCTTTTCTTTTCTTTTCTCTTTCTCTCTTCCTCCCCCCATCCCTTTCTTTGTCCTTTTTTTGAGACAAAGTCTCACTGCATAGCCCTGGTTGTCCTGGAACTCAGAGAGAGCACCAGCCTCTGTCTGTTGAGTGCTCGGATTACCGTTGTGCATCACCGTCCCCAGCCTGTAAAGTCATCCTAAACACGAGGTTCAGTTAGTTCTCTACACTCTTGTAGCAGTTCCTTCTGCATTTCTTATAACCACTACAGCCAGTATTTACAAACATATCTATAACATTTAAAGTCAAATATCCAGAAGGGGATGCTGGGCAAAGCAGTTTTACTTTACCTGGAACCAAACTCTCATTGTAAATCCAAGGAGGCATTCTGGGCTGAACAGGATCCTGAGAGGGAAACACGCCCACACCTACAAGGTAAGGATGGTTAATATACACACGGTCCAGAGACAAGTCACCACTTTTTACACAGAGGAGCACTGGCTGAAGACACTAGAAAAAAAGTCACCAATATAACTAAAGTACTTGGTTTCCAAACAAGTCTTGTTCAGTAACTATGCATTAAAGTGCAAAGAAAGTGCAGATCAGTAATCTGGGTTGTAGGAGGCTTGCACATCTAATGTGTATGACAAGTTAACAGGAGAACACAACAGGCCGTGGCTTAAAATTACACATGCAAAACATCCTCCTGGGGTTTGTCTCCAGGTTGCCTACATTCTGATTCATCTCTGCACTTAAATTTTTGGATCCAGCTTTTGTGTTTTGGGAACAGGATGGGGCCATGCAGGTACCAAGCTTGTGTTCCACTGCAGGCTGAAGACCTGTTAGTCTCTCCTCTGCACTGGGGGCTCCTGCCCAGAGCCTTGAGTGTATAGATCTGGATCTTTCAGGCAGCAATACAAACTATTTAGGTCAGAGGGGGAAACTACATTTTCATTGGTGACTTTTCCAGTTATAGCTGAACGTTTTAACCTTTATGGAAAACCAGAAAGTATGAGGGGAATCAACAAGAGCTGATGTCAAAATGAGGAAAGTTTAGGGGTGATTCTGATTAGGAAGCAGGGTTACCAACATCATTTGAAAGGAAGTAACACAGTGTATCAAAGGAGTCAGAGCAAAATCTTAGGGGTTAATCGGAGAAAAGATTGCATAAAATATTTAAGCAAAATTGTAATTAGCATAATCAAGCAGCATCCATTTTAAGATTAATGCTTAAAATGTTAGCGTCCGAGCGGCAGTTGGTTAAACAGTGTGCTGAATGCCCAGGAGCTCACCACTCTCTTCCTTTGACAGGGTTTGATCTGAAGTCCTTTCTGCCTCTGCAGTGGTGGGACCACTCACACATCCATCTACAGCACCCCTGTTATGGGCCATTAAACCGGGACACTTCTTACTGGAACCTGGGACTACGGCTTTGTACCCAGCTTCAGGAGGATTTAATTTAATGTGTTCCTGCCCAGATGCACTTATATCACAAGATACTAGGAGCTTCTCTTCCAAGGAAGGGCCTAAACAAACAGCATGAAGGATTATTTGTATATTACTGCATACATCAGTCTTCATCCCTCCCCACCCCCGAATTCTCAGGCCTCCCCACAGAGGATAAATTATGTAATAATTCAATTGTTATCCATCTGTGTAGGATTTGAGAGACTTCAGACGTTTTAGAGAACTTAAAATAATAACCTTACTCTAGCTCTTAGGGACCCTGTGCCACAGGAAGTAAACTAACATAGCGGGGAATACTGCTGTAGGAAGGTGGCAAGCTTCCATGACCAGACAGACCCCTCCTAGCTAGTGGGAGCTCCCTGTCTGGCCTGGTCACACATCTGCTGAATGGCAAGTCTCAGACTAAGTACAGGTCTCCTAAGACCCTTCCCCATACACCATGTCTTGAGATACTGTGCCTCCTCCACAATTTCACAGATGATAAAAACTAAGTACAGACATCTTTAAAGACTTGTGCAAGGCCAAAAAGTGTCACTGCAGTAGGCTGGCCTCAAACCTAAGCAGACCCTCCTGCCTCTGTCTGCCTAGTGCTGGGATTACAGACACGAGCCACCACATCCATCTTATAAGGGGCCTTTTTCTCCCTCCCCTTTTTCTGAAACAGGGTCTCATGTAGCCAGTTGGTCCTGATCCATATAGCCAAGGATGACCCTCAACTCCTTCTGATCCTTCTGCCTCCATGTCTTAAGGAATGGATTACAGATGTGTGCACCATAGCCGGCTAGAGAGATCACATTTTAAAGGATTTGTATGTATTTCGTGTGTGCATGCTGGCCCATGTGTGACAGTGAGAAGACAACATGTGGAAGTCACTCCTCCCCTTCCAGACTGTGCTCTGAGGGTAACCTCAGTCAGCAGGCTTGGTGGCAAGCACTCTACCTGCTGAGCCACCTCAGCGAACTGAGCCATTGCGCCCCCCTTTGTTTGTTTTTAACATTTCATTGAGTCTTTGTGTAGAAAGACTGCTTTTTAAAGGAGCTCTCCCTAGCACATTATTCTTAACATAATCTTAGGAGGTCAGTCTGCTCCTGAAGTCTCTCCTGTTTCTAACACACAGCAGTGAAAGGCTTTAAGTCACTTTTCTGGTAAACGAGGATACAAAACTAAATCTAGCCTTGTGTTGGTGGCTGTCAATGGTTCTCATAAATCACATTTTTTTTTTTTTTTTTTGGTCAACAGCACTGTATAATTCTATATAAGTAAGAGAAGTAAATTACCCTAGAATATCTTAACACTTTGATCATAACACCAGGAGTTACCTGCTTTCTGCACACTGTGGGAAGCTGAGGCAGCAGATAAACAAGGAATTTGCCCATGGACACCATGTAAGGCAAAAGACACTGGAGCCTGAGCTGGAGGTAGAGGCTGCGCCCCAGCCTTCTGTGTATGTAACTGGCCGAGTGGGGTGCTGGGGAGGAAAGACTGAAAGGGCCGGGCTGTGGAAGGAGGCCCGCAAGTGGGAAGCTCAACAGGCCCCTGCATAAAGCCACTGAATTCGTCTTCGCCAAGAAAGGCAGATGATGGGGAGACAGTTTTAGTAGAATGAGATGATGTGGGGCAGTCTGCAAAATGGAAAATGGTAATGAAACACACGGGAGTGAAAACCAGAGGGAGAGAGACATCCAGATTCGACAACCCTCAGAGCACGCTCAAATATGAATAGCGGAGGTGACAACCCTCAGAGCACACTCAAATATGAACAGCGGAGGGGAACAAGAAACAACAAGAGCCACGGGAGTGTGTACCGAATATCCGGACATCTGCTCTGTTCTACAAATAAGCTCGAAAGCTAGTCTGCATTTGGTTCAGAACCAACAAAATTAACTCAAATTTCCATCCTTCATTTTATTAGGTAGCATTAATTGTGCATTAAAGTGACAATTACTTCTGAAATCCAAGTGGTCTGACTATCTAGATACTATTTCTTTCTTTTCTTTGTTTTTTTGAGACAGAGTCTCTCTACTAAGCCCTGGCTGTCCTGGAACTCATTCTTTAGATCAGGCTAGCCTTGAAAGATCTCTATCTTTCTGCCTTTGCCTCCTAAGTGCTCGGATTAATGGCATGCATCACCACATTCAACCCTAGGAAGATCTTTCAACCCCCACCCCCCATAAGAGTGCTGCATAAAATGTACGAAATTCCACTGCTCTGTGTGAGTGCTTGGGATTTGAACTCAGGCCCTCATGCTTTCATGGCAAGAACTCTTATGAGGAGCCATCTCCCCAGCCACACTGTGGCTTTTTATCTCTATGTGTGAGATTCACTTACAGTATAGATGTGCTTTGTAAGAGCTACATTTAACACAGAACTCACTGATAGTTCCATTTCATTTTGTTTGTTTGGTTTTTGTTTTTTTATTTTGTTTTTTTTTTGAGACAGGGTTTCTCTGTACTCTGGCTGTCCTGGAACTCACTGTATAGACCAGGCTGGCCTCAAACTCATAGATCCACCTGCCTCTGCCTCTGCCTTCTGCATGCTGGGGTTCAAATGTATGCGCCACCACAACTAGCTGTTTCTTCATATTTTTAACCTGTTTGAATTGCTTTACTATCTACTGATGTCTAATGTAACAAGGAACAGCCTCTCATTTGAAAAAGATGGTGGTGATTCCAAGCTTGCTACATAAGGACTGGTGGAATGAAATCTGGAATTACCAAAAGTTATTTGAAAGATGAAAATGAATATGCAAACATATTGCTGTAATTTTTTTTTTTTTTTTTTTTTTTTTTTGGTTTTTTTCGAGACAGGGTTTCTCTGTGTAGCCCTGGCCATCCTGGAACTCACTCTGTAGACCAGGCTGGCCTCGAACTCAGAAATCCGCCTGCCTCTGCCTCCCAAGTGCTGGGATTAAAGGCGTGCGACACCACCGCCCGGCGTAATTTTTTTTTAAAGAAGAAAAAGGTCATGTAACATTGAACCCCTCGCCTCCCAACAATGGCTGCTGAGAGCACAGGTTAAGGCTCTCTGTGGGTTCTCAGCTTTGGATGTCCATTGACTGGGTAAGCTTGGGAACCGCTGCCTCAGAACAGTCTTCCAAGAAGTGTCATTTGTAAGTGTGCTGAATTCTGGCAATCTGAATAACACACCAATTGATTACCTCACACATCTTACTTGCTGCTAAATGCTGACCACAGCTTTGTGTTGACAAGGAAACTTGGTGTGAACAGTGTCTGAACTACAATGGCCACTGCTCTCTGTCTTTTCTATGTTCAGTGCCGGGTTCAGTTTTAGTCTTAACTTTCAATGTCTGATTGGGGACAGGGTCAGCTATACAGCTTGGGTTGGCTTAGAACTTGCTATGTATATCCTATGAGCTAGCTTCAAGCTCACAGCTCCCCTATCTTAGCCTCCCGAGTGCTGAGATTTCAGGGATTTTCAGTTTTAAATATGCTTTTCCTGATCTCAAAATGATTGCTAATAGCTTTCTCCTTCCAGTTTCAGTGTGTACTTTATTTTGGGCATGATTTTCGTAGTAGGAATCAAGGTACATAATCTAATCTGTGAATTAACAGGACAGAGTTAAAGCCGAGCCAGAAAATCATGAATTAATAGGAGGCTGCAGAGGTGGCTCAGCAGTTGAGAGCACTTGCTGCTCTTGCCAGGACCTGAATGTGCTTCCTGGTGTCCATTTCAATTTCACAGTAGCCTGTCGACTCCAGGTCCAGGGGATCTGACGGCCTTGACGGGCACCAACACGCACATGCACACGCACACACACACACACGCACACAAACTCACACACACTCACACACAAAAAAATAAATACTTTTAAAAAAGAATTGATAATACTGTCAACATTATATTATTTTCTCCTGATATTAATTTATAAGAGATATTAAATCACAAGCATTTAAGATAAAACTTACTATTTTCTAGCAGAAGATCGTACTTTTTGGCTTGCTGAGTGATTTATGAAAATTGTCTATTAATGGTACATTATTATTGAAGTTACCTTATAAAAAAGTCAAAGTATTTAATTTTAAAAAGATGAAAACACATTTTGCATACAAGACAATTTCAACCAAATCTTTAAAATGATAACAAAACAAAAATATCCATTTACTCTGCTTCTCTAAGTTTTATTTGATTATCTCAGGATTAAAAACTACAAAGAGATTTACTGAAGAAACTGAACTTTCCTGAGTTTTATATTGATTACTGAGGAACATCACAGCCATGACTATTTTCAGATTTTCTAAATTTTGTCCCATGAACAGTGAAATTTGACCTAGCTCCTAAAAGTACCAATTTCATAATAATGAAGATGGACTAGTAAACTCACTATGTTTCTTTTGAGTCAACAGGCTATCTTTTTTCTTATTTCAAGACAGGGTCTCTTTCTATGTAGTCCTGGCAGACCAGGCTGGCCTCAAACTTAAGAGATCCTCCTGCCTCTGTCTCTCCATGAATGCTGGGACTAAAGGCGTGTACCATCATGCCCAGCACAACAGCCTGGCTTCCATCAGTACACTCATGGGGAAGTTATCAAAGCTAAGTTCAACCAAAGGGCTATGGATTTTAACCTCCAGCTTAGCTCTTGACTGGGTCAGATCCCTACATTTTAAAATATTCAAATCTGAATTTAACTTGAAGGAAAAATTCAGCACGGACCTTCACATGCAAAGGCCAATTAAACACAGGGAGATGATCAAGCACCTTCCAAGGGAAGAACACTTCCTGTCTCCTAAAATGAAAACTACCTGGTTTCTTTGGGTGTGATGCCGGAGTAGGGTGCATCTTAGCATCTCTGGAAAACCCATCCAAGTTTCCTTTTATGGCTTCCAAAGCGTCGTCTCTGTTCTTCTCTCCTGTCTGCAAGACAAAGACTGTGTTTACTTCTTCCCTTCTTAAACTAAAACCCAGATATCTATTTCCAGTAACCTTTTCTTCATCTTTTGTTTTTGTTCGTTTGTTTTGTTCTGAGGCAAGGCTTGCCTTAGAGCTCTCTGTCTAACCCAGGCTGGCCTCAGACCCATGCACGGCCACCCTCTTGCCTTTGACTCTCAGGTACAAGAATGCGGGAATGAGCCGCTGCACCAGGATTCAGGCCCAGTATTCTCACAGCACACTTGCAACAGTTAATTTTCAAAGTCAGAAGGATATCGATAAGTATATAAAATAATGCATAAAAAGACCTTCTATAGAGTATACAAACTTTAAAAGGTTCATTCTCAAACACTATTGCACAGGGCTGTGAGATACTAAAAGTTCTATGAGGATCCTGACAAATCCAATTCCTATAATCAATCAATGTTTCCCAAGAAAATGATTACCAATATTGTCATGGTAGTTAAAAAAAAAAAAAAAAGAGTTGAGAAGAGAATGGCCCAACAATAGAGATCTATCTGTAGAGAAAATGAAAAACCATTCCCTTTAGGACTTAGGCAAACCATGCGGTAAAGAAATCCACCGTAGCCCAGCTTGGGCTGCCTGAGTGTGGAGGCCTGCACAGGGCCAGCAAGCCCTGGAGACGGCGGGTGATTCACCTTGGGCTTCACGCTACTGAGAAGTCTGAGCTTTTGTTTTTGCTCTTCAAACTGACGTCTTTTTCTTTCTTCTTCTAAGAGCTTTTGTTGCTGTTCAAATCGTTTTCTGAAGGGGAAACAATTACATCAACATTCAGCCTCATGGAGCAATGCTACAGTCTGATTTATACTGTCAGCTTCAGCAATACCAACTTGCATTTCTAGAATTATAATCTTCACTCCTAATTATATGTAATTCTCTTATGACAATCTGTTTTTTCTGTAAACTAGCTCTAAAATACTTTAAACGAATCTACAGAATGATTCACTTAATTTACATTTATGCTTTTATTCCTTACCTAATTTGCAAGGCAAAGAAAGTATCCTTTTTTGGGGGGTGTGGGGTGTGGAACTGGGTATGAAAACCTGGGGCCTCTGCATGCCATACATCATCCAAGTGTAAAGAGGGAAACCCACCTCTAGGTGGAGACAAAGGTTCCTTTGTCTCCTTCCTTAAGGATTAACCCAACAAAGCAGGGCCAGGAACCTTGGCTATGGGACCACCCCAGGAAGGTAGGTTCACTTTAAGAAAGAGTTCTCCAATTGGTCATCTAAGACCAAGTGGTCAGCTCGGAATTTATATACATACAAGTAAAAGTAAATGGACTGAGTAGGTTGTACATAAGAGGCCATGAATTTGAGAGAGAGCAGGGGGCAGGGGAGGTGTATTCAGTGAGGAAAGAGAAGGGTGTGTTGTGTGTGATTACATTTAATTTAAAAATATTTTAAAATCATCAGTTAAAGAAAGATGCCATTCCCATGGTGGTTTGAATAGCTGTGGCCCCGTAGAGTCATGTGTAAAGAAATCCATAAAGAGTGGTGGCCCATAAAAAGTGGTGCTATTACGTGGCCTTGATGGAGGAAGTGTGCCACTGTGGAAGCAGGCTTGGGGGTCTCCTAGGCTCAAGCCACACCCAGAGTGGCACACAGTCTTCTGTTGCTTTCAGATCAAGGTGCAGAACTCTCAGCTCCTTCTCCAGCACCATGTCTGCCTGGATGCTACCAGGCTCCCTGCCATGACAATAATGGGCTAAAGCTCTCAAACCATAAGCCAGTCCCAATTCAATGTTTTTCTTTATAAGAGTTGCTGCGGTCATGGTGTCTTAAACCCTAACTAAGATAATGCCTTTCCTTCCCAGAATCTCCTCCTCCCAGTGCAGTTCCTTCAAGGTGCCCACCTTTCTGAGGCCGGACTCAGAAAGGTGTAATTTTTTTTCCCTTCTCTTCTGTCTTTTTCTTCTAGCCAGAGCTAAGCTCCCTAACACTTTGGGCTTCCTTGCTATTTCTAAGGTTCCCTTGCCTGGCCACGTGGCTGCCTGCCACTATGTGGCTGACCTCTGAGCTGGCTCATCCTCTCCATTCTTCCCGCTCCAGGCGGAGTGAGAGTGACAGCTTGCCTGCTTGTGAGTTTTTCTTTTAAACTCTAATACACTGTCCTTAAGCTTCTGTTTGATTCTTAAAATTTCCTTTGTGTCCATTTCTTATCAGAATGGCTAAGAACCCCAAGAGGGGACCCCAATTCCCCAGGTACCATATGATGGCTCTGCTGGGACTCCACAAGATCTCCAATATTATTTCTTTCTTGCTTTTCAATTATTTAATTAGTAGAGAACACAAACCCCTTCCTGCACTCCTAGACAGTATCACCAGCAGCAGAGGAAACAATCTTGGTGCACTAAGCAGTTACAAAAATCAGGGAGGCAGATGAACATAAAATCATGCTTTGTTCTGCATATAAGAAAGTACTCTGCAGGCTGGAGGTAGTTCTACGGTAAAACCCTTGCCTAGCAGTTAGTATGGTACCAATCAATGCAGAAAGCTGGATCTAGAGACAAAAACCTATAATCCCAGCATTTGCAAGGGTTGGGCACAAAGACTGCAAATTCATGGCCACATGGATCTTTTTTGTCACTCTGATTCCAGAAATCAAAACTAACAAACAAAAAGATAAAAACCAACCAAACATATAGGAAATTTCCTTGGGAAGGAAGACAGTGTCTCCAGGAGCAAAAGCCATGCTCTGAGGAGCAGGAAGGGATCTGGGGGACAACCAGCTTTGTTGCTGTTTTTGTAACCTGGGTTGACAAACTGCTTCTCTGGTTCTTCCCTCCCTCAGAGAGAAAACAAGAGGTTTGAACCAAAAGACCTGTAAGGACCCTTTTGGAACCAACACATTTTGTTTTTTTTGTTGTTGTTGTTTTGTTGTCTATTGTCCTACCTGGCCTTAAACTCACACTTCTCTCACCTGAACCTTGGGAGAGGTCAGCTTACAGGTAAGTGCCACACTATTCGGTTGGCTCTAAACTTCTTATAGAAGTATCCAAAGGGCCCTGTCTCAAAATCAAACAACAAACAAACCTATTTTTAAAGTGTCCTTAAGACAATGTATTTCCTTTGGCTTCATATTACAGAACACTTGACAATCTATAGAGTAGCAGCTACAGTGTAACCCTGACGGGGGGGTGGGGGGTGGGGTGTCGCCTCTGGGAGTCTCTTACTGTTGCTCTTCCGCAAACTGCTTCTGCATGTCTGGAGTATACTGTGGGCCTGCAGGACGCATGCTCAGGAAAGGCGGCTGACCCAGGAAAGGCACACCCGCTGCTGGCATTGGCCCCATTGGTATTCCTGCCTAGAAGAAACACGCAACAGATTAAATAACACATGGGTTTTCTTTTAATTATTGAAAAAGTAACTTCCAAAATTACTTCATAGTATTCTTATTAGTAAGATATATGATATATTCTAGTGAAATATTAAAAAAAAAAAAGTAGGCTGAACATTCCTTTAGAGTCAGAGGACACCATTGGTATAAGCTCCTTCAGGCTGTGTGTAGAAACATGTAGTTATACTCAGGTGTGTTCAGTAGCCCTCATGGCATAGGTATGCATGTGTGTTTTCCCACCATCAGTGAATACCCTGGCATACGGCAGTCATCCCACAGGTAATGCTGAACTTAATTCCCAGTATTTATAAGATAATGAATATTCTGGAGTGGAGAGATGGTTCATTGGTTAGGAGTACTTGTTGCTCTTGCAGAAGAACTGGCTTTGATTCGCAGCACCCACATGATGTCTTGTAACCACCTGTAACTCCAGTTCTAGGGATTGGATGGCCTCTTCTGCCTCAGCAGCCTCCAGGCACACACGTGATACATAAACATAAAGGCAAGCAAAACATTCATACACATAAAATAAATAAAATCCGATAAAAGATAAATATTTTGATGTTCATATCACAGCCATAACCTAAACTATTATAGAAAATAGCAGATCTAATCAATGGCAATTTATATATCAATACAATGATATACCCTTAACTGAAGCATCCAGAAATAAGTATTCTTCAGCACAATATCCACTCACAAACTCTTTAGATATAGAGTAACAAAAACAGCATTTTTTCCCTGAAATTCCTTCAATCTGCTGTGTCACTTTTTATAATTTTGAGTTCCCTATCAAGATTTTTCTACTTCAGCTCTTATTTCTTAGATCATAAAAAAATAAAGTTCCAGAAAGAAAGAACACATAGCTCTACTGTCTACTCTGCTAATTAACACCTAACATCATTTTGTTTAGAATAGTTACTGTGGTGGTTTCGATGAGAATGGCCCCCACAGGCTCATAGATTTGAATGCTTGGTCCTCAGTTGGTGAAACTTTCTGGAAAGGATTAGGAGGTGTGTCATGGGGCAGGCTTTGAGGCTTCAAATCCCAGCATCATTCCCAGCTAGCTCTTTTTCTTTGCCCCCCACTTGTGGATAAGAATGTTACCTGTCAGCTTCTGCCTGCAGTGCCCGCCAGCCTACCTCCCTGCTGCCATGTTCCCCACCACAATGGTTATGGAGTTGCCCTCTGAAATTCTAAGCACCTAAGAAACTCTTTCTTTTATCAGTTCTTCATCATAGTGTTTTATCACAGCAATAGAAAAGTGACGAAGATAGTTCCCTAGCACATGTGAGTCTTTGAATTTGAACTGTACATAGCATATACCTACAATTTCATCTACTTGGGAGGCCTAGACAAAGGGGATCCTTTGAACACAGATATAATAAAACTCCATTAAAAATGCAAACTATTGCTAAAGACAACATCAAGACATAGCTCTTGACATGCAGATGCCCGGAAACAAGCAATAACTTTATAAACTATCAACTAAGAAGCAAGTACCTGCATTGCGATGGGTCCTTGGGACATCTGAGAGCTGTAGTTCATTCCCATCATCCCTTGCATATTGGGCTGCATGACAGAGACCATAGGAAATCCTTGCTGTTGCATTGGAATCAGGCCTGCTGGAAAACACCAAGGCTTTATTAAAGTCAACATGTTGGAAGGTTTGTTTCCTTGAACCTGGAACTTCCAGAGGACTCGCTAACTGAAAAACTGCATATTATAATGGAAAGAGCACAAGGTCCTGATGAGATGGGCATGAATGGGAATTCCATCATCTACTAAGCTATGCAATCGTGGGCAAGCTGTAGAATTTCATTTGTTAAATAAAAATAATAGTGGTTCTGCAGAACTTGAATGTGGGTATGAAATGAATAGCATGGCCTACATACAGTACTCAGTCTTCACCATGGGCCCAGCGATTTCTGCCCCACTGGTATTCATAAGCTTGTATCATTTCTTCTCATGCTGACCTTGTACAGTTAGCAGGATACTGTGGTGATGACAGCATGTAACTCCCAGCCTTGTTCTTTTTGAGAGAAGATCCTATGTGGCTGAAGGGCTGGCCTGACAGACCCTCCTGCCTCCATCTCCCAAAGTTGCAATTACGGATGTGTGCACCACTCCTTGGCTCCCAAGGTTAGTTGTTAGCTCCTTCTTGCTTTCTTGGAGCACTTGTGCTGGGAGAGGCACTGCTGCATCCCAGGAACAGCAGATCTTTCCACTCCATAAAACTTTCCGATGACTGTAGTTCTGCCTGACAGCTTTACTGCCACTCACAAGATGCTCTGAGCCAGAACCTCCAACAAAGCCAGGCTCAAATTCCTGACTCACAGGCACATAACAAAATAACAAAATGCGTATTTTGTAAAGTTTTGGGGTGACCTACTATATAACAGTAGATAATAACACTTAAGATCATGAACTCTGGAAGTCAAATGAATGGGTTACTTACTATCTATTGGGTTATTCTCTGTATGTTTGTATGTGTCTCTGGGATTCCCCACCCCTTCTCTAGAACTCACTATATAACCAGGCTGGCCTCTAACTTCCTGAGAACTGGGATTACAGATGTCTACCACCACTCCTGGTTTTTCTTAACTTCATTCTGTACCATTTGTTTATCATCTGTAAAACTTTTTAATGGGTATTAAATAAATGTAAAAAAGAAATTCCATTTAGAAAAAAAGTATCAAGCAATCCTTGGATTTTTTTTTGTTGTTCATTTTCTGTATTCCATATGTGGATTTTTACATCAAAGTGTTAAAAAATGTAAAGCAATGAATTACACATGATGGTAAACACAATTCTGTAAGTACAGAATACCTTAGACCATTTGATGGCAATCTGGGACACCTGCGCACAGCTGGCTTAGGAAAT
This sequence comes from Mastomys natalensis, assembly GCA_021653895.1. NCBI lineage: Eukaryota > Metazoa > Chordata > Mammalia > Rodentia > Muridae > Mastomys > Mastomys natalensis. The sequence goes on from JAJTUV010000176.1 coordinate 1,377,994, forward strand.
ACACACATACACACACACACACACACACACACACACACACACACACACACACATACACACACACAAAACGAAATGAAAAGAATATAACTGACCCTTGGAAAGTTGGCCTGAAATTCAACCTCTCCCACTGATGGAGACAAAGTCAGAGTGAGCTGCTTCCACCTGCTTGGAGTACCCTTATCTCTCATCTCTGACGGTGACCCAGGAGTTTCTATTTCCCCAGTGAGTCTACCATAGCCAACCAGCACTGGCTCTGTGAGAAGAGCCACTTTTCAAAGACAGCTGGGGGCTGAGGGGAGTAGAGCGGAAGGTAGGCAGTGGAACTGAAGAAAGGAGCAAGACAAATGTAGGTGAATTCCTCCCCTAATTTTTGTTTATAGTAGAATGAGCCAAAATTTTATCTCCCAACTCCAGCCATCAATAAGGTAAGGCTAGAATTGATACCAGTGAGCTCCAGTCCTATAACCAAGAGACAGGGTTTACCCAACACAGAGATTTCCAGGGATAAAACTGAGACTCAAATCTTTTTTATTCCATCTATCTGTCTGTCTGTTTGTCTTTATTGAGATAGGGTCTTGCTAGACTAAGTCTAAGCTGGCTCAGTCTCCCAAAGGCTAGGACTACAGGCATATGCCACCATAGCTGGCTGAGGCATAAATATTGTTCCTTCTTGAGACAGAGTCTCAATATGTAGCCTGAGTGGCAGACCAGCCTCAAACATAAAAATCTGCTTGCCTCTGCTTCCCAAGTCCTGGAATTAAAGGTGTGTATTATCACCAGCTGAAGACTTAGATACTTTTAAATCAGAATATGAGATCTTCTTTTTGTACATCATTATAGTAAGACCATGACATACAGAAAGAAACATGAATGAGACACTAAAGAGATTCATTTATTCATTGAACCAGTATCTACATGGAATCGATCGTACATGCAGGCAGGGTGCTGGAGACATTAGAGAGGACAAGACACAGCTCTTGCCCTCTGGCATAGAGAAGGCAGAAGAAGACAAGAGAATTGCAGTCTGTTGCAATGTTATCATTTGTTCTTAATATTCTTGCTCTGAAAATTTCCTTCACTTCTGAGGTTAAATAATAACTTACTAATATAATGAATACGTTTGGGAGATGTCTAAGCTAAACATTTAAAAAATATTTCTCTATTGCTATTGTTGTTGTTTTGTTTTTCAAGGCAGGGTTTCTCTGCGTAACTGTCCTGGCTGTCCTGGAACTTGTTTTATAGACCAGCCTGGCCTCCAACTTACTGAGCTCTGCTTGCCTCTGCCTCCCAAGTGCTGGGATTAAAGGCCTGTGCCACAGCCTGTCTTTAAAAGGAATTTTAAGAGAAAGTAACATACAGAGTTAAAATTTACAGGAAATTTTACTTCATTGGGCAGCAATTTAACTTATCTTTTACTTAGCCATTTAATTCTAAGTTAGGAAACAGTGGGAAACAGCTTCAGGTTGGGGGCTGAGGCTGTGGTGTGTGGGCAGAGTGCTTGCCTAGCATGTATGAGCCTAGCCCTGGGTGCCATTCCATTACTGACAAAGAGATGTAAGCATTCACATACCTTGAGGGGGTCTCATTCCACCTGCAACAGGAAACATGAAGCTGAAAGCAGAAAACAAACACATCAGTATCTTCATCTGTAGAAGATTTCAAGCAAAGTCCGATTCTTACACAAATGAAAGAGTCAGACAGAGCCTGGTGTCAGTTCAATAGACAGCGATGACGTATTAATATGTTAAAAAATTTACATGTGTGTGTGCCTGCATGTTTGCCTGTGCATTGCATGCATGCCTGGTGCCAATGGAGGCCAGAAGAGGGCACTGGATCCCTTAGCACTAGAATTTCAAATGCTTGTGAGTTGTCATGTGGGTGTTGGGAACTAAATCCAGGTCCTTTGTAAGAGAAACAAATGTTCTTAACTGCTGAGCCATCTCTCCAGCCCCAGAATTATTAATATTACTAAAGATTAAATTTCACTTTTTTTTTTGTTTTTTGTTTTTTTGAAACAGGGTGTCTCTGTGTAGCCCTGACTGTCCTAGAACTCACTCTGTAGACCAGGCTGACCTGGAACTCAGAAATCCGCCTGCCTCTGCCTCCTAAGTGCTGGGACTAAAGGCGTGAGCCACCACTGCCAGGCGTAAAGGGAACTTTTGAAGAGGGTATGTGAGATAGAAAACAGAAGGCCCTGATGCTAAGTCCTGCCTCTGTTACCTTGTAATCTCCCTGAACTTCAATGTCTCCATCTACGAAATGATGGAGAATTTATGTCTGTTCAGTAAACATTTAATGAGCATCTACTACACAAAAGGACTGAAACAGCTTACAGTCTTGAATACACAGGTGCAGGCAAATCATTGCACCACAGGGTAAGTGTGCCAACTGTTTTATCAAGGTCCAAATACTAAGAGCTCAGAAAAGAATGATTAATTTTTAGGTTATTGGAAGCACTGCCAGTGTTCTTAAGCATAGAACCATCTGCCATACACACAACACACACACACACACACACACACACACACATATACATACACACATATCTAATATATAATGTATAATATAAAATATATATTATATGTAACACACATTTTATATGTTATATATAAAATGTTAGTTTAACTATGTTATATATAAAATTTTAGTTTAATGAAAATTAGGTTTAACTAAAATTAACTAAAACATATATAACATATATTGTATATATAACATATATATTTATAATTTATGTATATATAATATGTTACACACACACACAAATGGTTGTGAAGTGGTATGCCACTGTGGCTTAGATGTGACATCTCTGCTATCAGACATTTTGAGAAGAACAGCATGTCACAAAGTACTTTTTTGGGGGAGGATACTTTAATGGCAGTATGTGGAAAGACTTGAAGTAAGAACTGGTCAAGAAAATACCACAATGTTCTTAATGAGTGGTGTAAAGGGGGTGACGAACAAGGCAGGCGGTATGGGAAGGAAGTGGGCAGGAGATATGAAAAGGGAAGACTGGAGAGAGCTGGTAGCTGCCAGGACGGGAACAGTGGGAACGCAGAGAACACAGAGGAGGATGCTGACTGGACATCTGTAAGGACTGGGCTGCTCTGTGCTGGCTGTGGAAGCCCAGTGCACAGGCCTGGAGAGACAGGTGGTGGAGATGAGACTTAGAAGAGCAACCCAACAGGCAATTAGAAACATTACTCAAGCTGGGCATGGTGGGGCGTATCTACAGTCCCAGTACTCGGAAGGCAGAGGCAGGCGGATCTCAATGAGATCTCGAAGCCAGCCTGGTCTACACAGTGAGTTCCAGAACAGCCAGGGCTATGTAGAAAGACCTTGTCAAAAGAAAGGAAGGAAGGAAGGAATGAAAGAAGAAAGGAAGGGAGGAAGGAAGGAAGAGAGTGAAAGAAATGTTACTCAAACTTAGGAGAAAGACCTGGAAAAATCCAGTACTTGAGATAAATCTTTTAAATTAAGGTTAAAAAAAAAAAAAAACAACAACAACAAACCAACCACTGAATTTGTAATACAAGCAAGGAAGTTGGCGCATGCATGTAGCAAGAGGACACTACAGGCAACCTTGCAGAGTCTCACTCTGGAAACCAAGGGGAGAATGGCTGCTGAGGCAGGGAACAACTCAGAACTGAATTCAAGAAAGTAGCTGCCAGTGTCTACTGCTGCAGAGAAGCTTGTCCATTAGAAGATGAGGGAAAGAAGCCACCACCTAGAGAATGATGGTCTTCCAGTGGGTGGTTTCAGCCAGCAAAGGGAAGACAAACATGGCATCCTTACTGACAGGGAAAACTAGAGCTTTGAAGGAACAGGACTAATAAGTGAGAGGGAGCTGGTCTGAGGAACTGGTCCTCTCGCTGAGACTAGAAAGGGGACAAATCAAGAAAGGGAGGCTTTTTAAAAAAAATTATGTATAGGGGTGTTTTGGCTGCATGTACAGCTACACACCACAAGCATGCAGTGCCCATGAAAGCCAAAAGAGGGTGTGAGATCCTGTGGCACTTACAACTGCTTACAAGGCAACAAGAAATCAAACCCATGACCCCAGCAAGAGCAGCCAGTGCTCTTGGCCACTGCTCCATCTCTTCAGCTCCAGAGAGGAAACCTCCTGGCTGAGAAAGTCTCTCAATTTCAGATTCAAAGATGCTCTTAAGAGGCTTTAGAGTAAGTTAGTAGGCACCAGAAAATGAATGTCAAATTCAGGAACTCTCCCTTTAAGAAAACAATAACAAAAAACCCTGTACTCATCCTCCCACTCACAGGAAACAAAGCCTAAAATATCAGCTTTAGAGTCCGTGGTTCTACAGTGTTTTAGTGTTTTGTTCCTTTTAATGACAAAATTGTTTAGCATTCTAATCAGACATTCACCTGGCTTTTGTAGAGGGGTTGGTTACTGGTGAATTCTGTGGCTGACAAGCAGGCTAAAGAGTCAGCCCTTTTCAATGGTATACAAGAGGCAGTAACAGTCGAGTCACATGTTAACTGGTTTGTCTAAGACAAAATTTCTAGGCTCAATCCATCCTCCTGTCTTAGCTCCTGATAGCAGGACTATGGGTGTGTGCCACCCTGCCATTCGCTGGATCAAATGTTTTGAGTTCATGGACAGCGCTGGCAACCGTCGATTTTAAAAGGCCCCACTTACACACAAGACTGAAAAGCTCAGCAGCAAAGGGTAAGGCTGAGTAGGCCGCCACTGGAGGTTTTGCCAAACCTGCCTTAAAGATTCAAGTCACCAGTATGGTGGAGTGGCTCAGTAAAACTTGGAGTGCGTTCTACTCTCTTTTAGTCAGTTGTAGTCCCCTTCTTACCCTACCTGTCTGCTCCCTCCCCTGTCAAGTGAGGACACAGAACCCAGCAATTGTCAAGGTCCCAAATTAAGGCAATCACAGAGACGAGCTGTAAGATGTACTACAGGGCTGGGGGGATGGTTAGTAAGCTGCTCTTGTGAAGGACCTGGGTTCAGTTCCCAGCATCCACATGGTTGCTCATGGTCACCCCTATTTCCAGGGTATCTGTCACCCTCTTCTGAGGACACCAAGCGTATGTATGGTACACACATATAGGCAAAACCCACACACATTAATAAATATGAAATATGATTTAAAAATATGTTATAGATTTTAAAAAGGTACTTGAAAAATTAAACACATGTAAGAACAAAGCAACTGTACTGATAAATGTGACTCTAGAAAAATATAACAACCCAAAGTTGCTTAGTGACCCTTGCGTTTTTATTATGAGATATTTAACATGTTTTTCTTTTCATTTGTGTTTCTGTGTGTGGACAACCAAGGAAGCCAGAAGAGGGTATCAGACGCCCTGGAGCTGGAGTTAAAGGCAGTTCTGAGCCTCTTCCTCCATGTGAGTACTCATCTATCATCTCTCCAGCCCCTACCATTCTCTTTTGTTACATTTATTGTGTGTGTGTGTTTGTGTGTGTAGCTGTTCACACGGAGGTGGGAGGACAACCTGGGGGAGTCAGTTCTCTCCTTGTGAGTCCCTGGTGTTGAATGCAGATCATTGTGCTTGGCAGCAAGCTCCACCCCCCACCCAGGCCTTGACAACTAATTCTTAGACTGGCTAGACAAGCAGCTAAGACGTTGATAAGCAGGAAGATGCTGATAAGACAGCTAAGCTAGAGGGAAGGTCGGGGATGGGGTGGGTGTGAATGAAGTGAGCTTCCAAGAATCTGACTTGAAGGGACAAACGCTAACTGCTAAATGCTGCCAAGTCTCAGACCCTGAGCGCTGCTTGTCACAAGCCTTTTGCTACTAACCTACATTTGCTACTGGCTTTCATGTCTCAGGCCTGGACTCCTAAACAGTCTTCTCAATGGATCTCCTCAGCCTCAGGCTCTGCTTTCTGATACTGGTGAGAGGCAAATTCAGTAAAGATCCTGTCAGGAGATGCACACCCGGGCTTAAAACAGCTCGATTCCTCTGGGGGTCAGAGCTCTGGTTTCCTCTCATGGCCTTTTGGATAGAGCGTACTTTCCCTTTCCTTTTTATCACATCAAACTCTCCTTTCCAACCAACAGCTGCAGATCCAGCACTGCAGATGTGTTCTTCCCATAGCATTTGCCAGCCTACAACTCCCCCACTTCCCTAATGACAATCTCAACTCCTTCCCCTCCCCCTGGTGCAGCTGAAAATCAACCTCACTATTGTGCATTTTGGTGGAACTCACAAATACTTACATACCAGGATAGGCAAGAAACAGCAGAGGATGGAGAGACAAAAAGTACCCACAGAGCTTGTAAGAGAACAGGGCAGGGAGGCAGAGTGCTAAGGTTACTTTGTGAACAATCTGAGCACTGGGGCCTGTCTTGAGTCTTTTGAATCCATTAGGGCAGTGGTTCTCAGCCTTCCTAATGTGGTGACCCTTTAATACAGTTCTTTGCATGGGAGTGACCCCCAACCAAAAAATTATTTCATTGCTACTTCATAACTGTAATTTTGCTACTGCTATGAATGAATCATAATGTAACTAGCTGATGTGTGACTCCTAAGAGGGGTCAGGAACCACAGGTTGAGAATTTTGGTATCAAGGATAATGATACTTAGCTCTGTGTAGTGGAGTCCACAAACCTAGCATTAGTGAGATTGAGATAGATCACAAATCTGAGGCTGTCCTGGGCTATTTGTTCAACTCTAGCCTGAGCTAAATTAATAGAATTAATAAAAGTCACAAAATAAACAACATTCTCAAATCAGTACTTTACAGTCATTATACATGACTACAAGTGGGGTCACTAAAGACTCACCCAGATTGTTTTCAACTCTGTTGCTTTACTTGGTTAAAGGCAAATGCTGTTTCTAAGTCTCGAGCATTTACTTTAGGGTAGTCCATTTGGTGTATTGAGCAAAAGGGGCTGTTTGCCATGTGCCTGCCTTTGGCTAACCAACCTTTTAGGAAACTAAGTAGCTAAAAGAAAGTATTTAAGAAATAGTATCTAAGGCAGAAGGTAGGCCTTAGATCAAGTTCCAGCTGGTCATTTCTCTTTCCCACTGAAAGCTTAGAGAGTGCTGGTGTCTGTTTTTCTCCAGTTATACTCTGCCACTTTGTTAGCTTCCTCATAGATAACTTTAGCTCTTAGCATTGCTTTCCACAAACCAAAATATTCCAGAGTATAGTTTCTTAGCCCAAGAAAGTATCTAATAAATGTAATACCAAATACCCTTCAGGAACCATTGTAACCACTTTCTGTCCCTCTATATACTTGGCACCTGTTGGAGTGGAGTGGAGTTTATTGTCCACGTTCTTTTCCCTAAGACAGGATGTCAGGGTGCCCAGGCTAATCTCAAACTGTCCATATAGCTGAACATGTCTGGACTCCTGATCTTCCTGCCTACATTCCCTCAAAGCTGGATTGTAGGTATGCTCCAGCACAGCTGCTTGGACCAGTAACATTAAAATACTATAAACAAAACTGAGAAATGCACCTAATTTTTCTGTACCCAGGGTTCTTCCCTTTTTTTTTAAGAAAACATTTGTGCCTAAAACATAAAATTCTTTGCAGTTTTCTAGGACTGGTCCCATTATTAATCATACATTTGATTACATTAATGCCATTTAGGAATGCCACTTTAGAAATTGTCATCATGTATATATTCTGCAGGCAAAAACGATTTCTAATGATCACCAATAAAAAACCCTAATGAAACATTGACAAAAACACAGAAGGAAGTAAAACATTTTAAGTTGAAAGTCAAAGACTGTACAGAGGAAGCGGAAAACCCGGCCACACACAGTTGCTTTATTCAAGTGGCTGCTTTTTTTCCTTCTGTGAATGAGCGTATGTGTATGTGTGTGTGTATATATGTATATATATGTGTGTGTGTATATATGTACATATACACACACACATATACATATATCTCACATATGAACCTGTAAGAGGTGATAACTTTAAAATCTTTTACATATTTGTAGTGTGATTCCAAAATTAAACTATACATGAAAAAACTCCAAACACTTCGCTTTCCAAAGATACCTTAGGATATTTAAAAAATATAAAGCTAATTTTATCTTGGAATGTGTGTGCTGTATGTTAGCTACTTAAACAAACACAAACTGAGTCATGATAGAAATGGGTGCAGACTTTCTGGATTCAAACATTTCATTCAATAAAAATGAAGTTACAAATGCCCCCTTTACCATTCTGGATACAGGAAACACAGGCTAAAAATTATTTGAAATATAACAAAGAACAGATTTTTATTTTTACAGGGAGCTCAATAAAGTCTGGAAGCTTTTGTTGTAACAGGAGCATAACTGGTCTTTGTTTCAAAATGTCTTTTTAAAAAAGAGACAGACTAGTGTTAAGAGTTTTATGTACAAGACGAGCTCTATCTCAAGACAATTATTAATCCAAAGGTCTTCAGATTTTCCTATTTGTACGTGAAGAAAAGAAAAAGGACTGGATAGGACGCTCTATGAGAGGCAAGACAATACTCTACACTGTTAAAACGGTTCCTCCAGCTTTGTGACTAGACCGTCACAGCCTTCTCTCCATCAGCAGCTCGAGCCCAGCAAACCTGGATGGGACTCGCGGGCGCTCGAGGCCCCGCGGCAGGTGCGGCGGCGCCTGCACCCGAGCGCGCTCCCCGCGGGTCCCCAGGACGCTCGCGCCCCGCAACCGCCGCCCCTGCGCCCGGCCCCACATGCCCATTCCGCGGACCCACCTGCCCATTCTGCGGGTCCCGCGCCCCGCCCCGCCCCGCCGACCCACCTGCCTGCCCCGCCGGGCCCCGCGCCCGCCCCCGCCGCGCCGCTGGCTCCGGCTCCCGGCCGCAGCGCCATCTTGCTCGGGGCCGCCGCCGCCGCGCCAGCAGCTGTCAGCCGAAGACAGGCACTTCCGGGGCAGACACCGCCCCACCAAGTCGGGGCGGACGACGGGGCGGGGCCGAGCGCCCACGTGACTTCATAGCCCTCGGGCACGAGCGGCGCGCCCCTGCCGCATGCTGCAGGAGTTAAAGCACTGGGGTTGGTGTAGTTACTTTGCCAACGTCGATCTGCACTAGTACACACAGTAGGTCCTGATTTAACCGGATGATGGGACACAGATGCTTTTCTCCTGTTCCTTTACACAACAGACGGATCCTAGACAGCCTTTACAGCTGTTTCCCTTGGCCCCTCCGACTCTCTTCAGCATCTATCAGAGGCACTGACAGTATTTTTACTTAAGCCAACCAAGAGCACATGTGCTCTTGCTTTTCTTGCTTTTTAAGGACCATGCCCATTATTTGTGGGATCTTTTTCCTTTGTTGTTGTTGTTTGGTCTTGTTCTCTATTTCACTCTTCCTCTTCCCTGGGCAGAGTCCAGAGAGTCCTTACTGATGTATAGGAGTTTAAATTCATTACTGACCCTTTGACAAACAAGCTGATACAAGTCTTGTAGCTACTTCATGGACTGGGTGGTTGCTCAGGAAAAGAATGAAGAGAAAATAATGGAGTAGGGATTGTCAAAGTAATCTGTTAGCATCTCTATCTGCACCCTACCGAGGACATGCCCCATCTGCGTTAGAGTACTGCTCAGATGCTTTGAGATCACAGCTTCAAACCACACAATTGCTTTTATACTTCATCATTGCCATTAATTGCAAGAGTGGTGCTGTTAGCAAGCCCTGTGTTCCTAAAAGAAAAATAAACTTAATGTTTGTTGAAGTAATATCTGTTGTGAGTTTACAAAGCTTCAGACAGAGATGGGTACTTTTAGTCTTATTTTTTTTTTTGGTTTTTCAAGACAGGGTTTCTCTGTGTAGTCCGGGCTGTCCTGGAACTCACTCTGTAGACCAGGCTAGGCTCGAACTCAGAAATCCGTCTGCCTCTGCCTCCCAAGTGCTGGGATTAAAGGTGTGCGCCACCACCGCCTGGCACTTTTAGTCTTAAAACACAGGAAAAGCTGAAGGTCTAAAATTAAAGAACACAGTTGACAATGGTTTCAAGTATATACCCACTTCAGGATACACAGACTCAATTATCTGCAAGAATAAAAAAAAAATGACATATTTTTGGTTTTTACTCTCTGGAGCAGTTTATTTAAATGAAGCCTGATTTAAAAAAATCTTTGTCCCATCTATTCAGGACAGTCTCATGTCTATTCTCAGTAGTAAAGGGGCTGAAACAGGAGGATCGCTGTGAGTTCCAGGCCAGTCTGGGACATAGAGATCCCTTTTCAAACCAAACACACATTAAAAAGGTCTCCTGTGCTGATTAGACTGAAGCATCAACTGCCTACAGTAAAGGAATCAGGCTTAATTCAGCAGCTGACAGTCACCTACGTTGCAGTTCTGTGGCAGCACTGTGCAATTAATTCTAGGTTCCAGTCTTTTTTTTTTTTTTTTTGGTTTTTCTCTGTGTAGCCCTGGCTGTCCTGGAACTCACAAGCCTGTAGACCAGGCTGGCTTCGAACTCAGAAATCCTAGGCTCCAGTCTTAAATGCTTCAACTTGTGCCAAGCCTTTTTTATTCCACTGTACAAAGCACGTAATTAAGAAAACCCTGCACACTGTGTACTGCCTTGGTCTAATGATCAGTTCTCTGTCAAGGGTCGATGAAGGCCATCAAGCCTCAGCAAAGATAAGCGTCTGAGACAATGAAGCCAGGTGTATAGTGTAACAAGAATGTTCTTCCTTATCAGGATAGGATACAGTGCTATCAGCTTTCAAGCAGAATTATCTTGAGTGGAAAGAGACACGATAGAACATGGTTAAATGATGGAGAATGAAGTCAGACAGGGAGAGGCTGATCATAACCTTACAATTGCAACACTATGACAGCTAAGCATGAGTCTTCCCCAGTGTGGTATACATAAATTTCAACAGACTGAAGTTTCCAATCCCCTGGAACTTGGATAAGAGATACTAAAAGGAGCACCAGGCTTCTTCCTGTAGCTGGCCTGTGCTGCTGCTCTCGTTCATATCCCCCACACACACCGATTTCCATGCACACAAGTGTGGACGGTGCACTCAAGCTAAGGTTTTATTTTAAAATTCTGTTCCAGATGCCTCTCCACAGCATACATCACACTTTCCTTCACACTTGAAGGGCAAAATCCTTAAAAGTTCACCACATTTGGGTGTTATTTTAGCATCAGTTCTTGTTCTTCTATAAGAAGTATCTCTCCGATTCAGGCAGAAATGTCAATGCATGTTATTTCCATTGTATAAATTCCACCTACAAAGTGAAGCATCACTACATCAGGACCATTCTGTTCTCTCATATCCTCGTTGATTTAAAATGTTTGGTAAAGATGGTTGTAAGTACTCCATGAGAATTCAGGCTCATAAATTACCCTGCAGAGATTGCCTTCTAAGGTGTTTATTATTTAACTTTTCTCTTTGAGAGTTTCTTTCTTCTTGCTGTTTTGGCCAGCAACCTTTCTCCTAGGAAAAGGAAGACATGCTGAATCAGAAATTCTATATAAATTTACTTCTATAACCGAGGCTAAATAAATGTGCCAAAAGTTACTGTACAGCAAAGCATCTGAGGAACTGGGAACGAAGATATTTACTAGGTCTCTGCCTAGCATAAAAATCACTGTCCATATGAAAACCATTATAAAACTATACTACTACAGAGCACAAAGGACAGAGTCTGGTCTTGACCCAGTGATTCTGTGGTAAGTACTAGACACTGCTGTTAAATGTTGTTTGTGCATGCGTTTTCAAATGAAGACAATGAGGCAGAACGGATAATACCTGATGGTCATGACATATTAGACAAGTAACTTGCCCAAGTCACCCAAGAAAGTTCCTATTAGAATCAGTTTTTAGGCTCCAAATCCAAATCCACCCCTCACCACATCAGGCTGGGTCTGTAGGGCCTGAAGGGAGGCCTCTAGACAATGAGGGATTGGGTTCCAAGTTTAATGTGGAAGCTGAGCTGAAGACATAAACTTATACACCCCAAAGCAACCTGTATCTGTAATGGAGAAGGAGCATGAACTAGATCATGATGGATCTTGTTCTTATGTTTAGAAAGACGGTCTTTAAAATAGAAGTAAATGGAAAGAAAGCCTTAGGTGTGTGTCTGATATCACAAGACTTAACCAGCACTCCCTAGGCTTCTTGTGGCTAAGTTTTAATAAGCCCAAAAGAATGCTATAAACACAAAACATTTAAAGTGCAATTATTCAAAATAGTGTTTAAATAATAATAATAATAAATTAAAATTAAAATACTGCTGTATTGTTAAAAGACAACGGTCTCCATGTTATCCTCCATCTGACTTTCAGGCTCCAGAAAAGCCTCCACCAGTTTCTACTCAGTGCCTGAGAGACATGCACTTGTAATCTTAGCTCTCCTAAGAAGACTGACAGGTGCCTAACACCCTTCATGATACTCTAGACAAACTACCTACCACACAAAACCTTCACACACAGACACACACACACAGACACACACACACCTACAACATTATATTAAGAATTCATAAAACTGAGAAAGTACCAGTGGAATTTAAACTATTGAGCTTCCAAATCTTTATAAGTTTGTGGTGTAGAGACAAGCAACTTGCCCAAGTCACCCAAGAAAGTTCCTATTAGAATCAGTTTTTAGGCTCCAAATCCAAATCCACCCCTCACCGCATCAGGCTCCACACTCAATCTGGAGAAAACACCAAAACTCTGGGACACCCCGTGCACTGCCAACGCCTGGAGTGAACGTTATTTCCACAGCACTAAATGCTGTGCAAGCCTTGACTTCTGCTTACAACAGTGGCACAAACAGTTTCAGATGAATGATCATTTTATTCTTTCTAAAGACCTAAATCTCACCTGTCTTTAGACACATCTACCTCCTTGAAACCTCCTGTAACTGTACCTGCACCCAAGACCTTCCCTTTATGTAGATTCCTTTGTTTAAAGTCATCTAATGTTCTCATACGACCTGTTTTACATGCATTTCTCTATCCCGCCAGCACCAAGTTTCTGTAGTGAACTGTGCTAGTCTATGGAATAGTTTACCTAATGGCTTTCCCACCCAATTTAAAGTAATGGAAAGTAGAATTAGCTTATATCCCTAGGATGCTAACAACACTCTAGGGGACACACACACACACACACACAGAAAGATTCATCAGAGCACATGCTATTCTAGTACTGGGAAATCTGTGAAAAGAATCTCTTTTAATTAGGGTAATGGAACTCAGAATATTCTGGCAAACCCCTGCCAAAACACATAGCTTCCTAGCATTAATAGACAAAACATGCCTGTATGTATCCTACAAGACCTATGCTAAGTACTCACCCCACCCCCAAAAAAACCCAAGCCAAGTAGTAATTTTAAAGGATACGGTGCACCTCAGTGTGAGTCTAAGGTCATATGAAGTCCTGTCCAGGAGACAGACACTTCAAGAAAGGTTTGATCAACATCTGTCAATGCTCCTAACTGCTGGCTCCAGCAGTGTGGCCTAATGCACAGTGCAGAGTGTGAGGTGCAGTTCTAATTCACAGCAAATCTATTTTCAAATATGGTAGGAAACCCAGATGATTAATATATAGATACAGAAAAATTTCAACACTAAAATATGCAAATTCCCAAATCAAAGGTATTCTGAGATACATTTCTACTATATTGTATAATGGATTACCTATGTATTCATTTTACTTCTATAAATGCCTCTTAAGGAAAAGCAATGCCTACTATAACTATAGCAGTTTTCTTACCACACAGGTACTTACTGTTTAGCTTGCTCTAAGAAGTATTTTGGAGTTGTACTAATGCTCTCCCTTTCCAATGGCTTCTTAATCATTTTTTTCTTTTGTTTGCTGGAAGTTAAGAAGAGAGAGAAGAAATAAATTAAACACAAGTTCATTTAGAAGCTAAAGCTAGCAGAGGCTCTACTCATTTCAATGGACTAGATCAGCTGACAGCACTTACAACTGTTTCATAAGGACACAGGAAATCAACCTTTAAAATCACACTGGTTGTGATTAAATACACCCTGGGACAACCTCATGTTCTATGTCAATAAGCATTAAAGATTCTGACTCCAGACAATTAATCATTATTAATAATTCTAAGCATATTTCACTCATTGAATAGTTTTTAAGAATCCAATTTCAAAGATGGAAAAGCTGAGAAGGAACTAATATATTCTAAAGTAAAATGTTCCCTTAAAATGTTTTAAAGACACATCACTGTTGGGATTAGAGTATGTTGAAGAGGATAAAAATCTAGAGTGTATGAGAGGAGTCTTTGAAAGAGGCAACAGCACTCACAACAGATATAAGGTAGCTATAACCTAAATACAGATAGATGTCAGGTAAAATGTGGTAGGGGCGTTGAAAAAGAAAGTTCTGACTAAAAGACATGGTGCGAAGTGAAATAAGTACACTACAAAAAGACAATACTGTATGATTCAACTTATATGAGGTACCCAGAAAGTAAAAACCAGAAACAGGAAACAAAAATAGTGGTTGCCAGGACTAGGCAAAGGGGAAGACAGGAGCTACTGTTTAATGCACACAGAGGTGCAGTTCTGCAAGAGGAAGAGTCCTGGAGACAGGTGCTGCTGAGTACACAGGACTGTGAATGCAGTAAATGTTACTCAGCCACACTACAGCTTTTCACTTGATGATGCAGAGTGACTCCTGCTCAGCAGAAGCTACTCTGTACTTTGGCCTTCCCAGGATGCAATATGTGACACAAAATTTTTTAGCATTACTGGGCAGCAACAGGAAACCAGAGCTCCAAGGAAGTCACTCAACAATGAGAGTGACAGATAAATACTCTAGCAAAGTGTGGTGATCCATTGCAATCTCAGTAATTAGAACAGTCAAGGCAGAAAGATGACTGTGAGTTTCAAGCCAACCTAAGTAAAGAGTCTGAAAAAGCAAATGAAACCACATAAGCCCTGAAAGTCTACAGTATACATCTAGGATGTTTGGTAGATTAAACATGTTTAAATTCATTTTCTACCTTTTTTTTCTTCAAGACATGGCTTCTCTGTGTAGCCTTGCCTGTCCTGGAACTCACTCTGTAGACCAAGCTGGTCTCGAACTCAGAGACCCATCTCCCTCTGCCTCCTGTATGCTGGGATGATAGGCGTGCGCCACCACTGCCTAGCCCATTTTCTACTTATAATACCTTCAGTTTATAATGAGCTTAGATGATCTTAAACCTGTTTTAACTCAAAAACCATTTGTATGTAAGATTAAAAGTATGGAGCTAGAAGGATGGCTCAGCAGTTAAGAGCACTGGCTGCTCTTCCAGAGGTCCTGAATTCAATTCCCAGCAACCACATGGTGGCTCACAACCATTTGTGATGGGATCCGATGCCCTCTTCTGGTGTGTCTGAAGGACAGTGACAGTGTACTCACATACATTAAAAAAAGAAAAAAAATTAAAAACAGGAAAAAGTTTGCCAGGCATAGTGGCACACATGCCTTTATAATCCCAGCATTTAGGATCAGAGCCAGGCAAATGTCTGTGAAGTCAGCCTGGTCTACTTAGTGAGACCCTGTCTCAAAAATAAAACCAAAACCATGTAAAATTAAACAACGCACAATTCTGGAATGTGTGTGTGTGTGTATCTATGTATATACTTAAACTACAGACTAAATAAAGTCAAGGAGGAAGAAACAAGATAAACAAAAAGCAAGAATGTACGAAGACCCAGAGAGAAGGCTCCGAGTAAGTTTAAATGCATACCTTAGTAGTTTCTGGAAACCTTTTATGTATTCAGGCACAGGACAACCAGCCTGCTGGATAACATTGGCAACACTGAAAACCAAACCCCAAAAGAGGAACACATCTCATTAATGTACAAAATTAGTCATGTACAACACAAAGGAACTAAAACTACACAAGAATATTCCAGCAGTCTTCTCAGAGTACCAATTACTGTCAAATGAAACCATACTAGATTTCTGAGAGAAGCATTCACTGGACTGAAATCAATATATGGATGAGTAACTTAGGTAGCAGCCATTCCCAATCCTCAGTGAAGCTAGAGGTGAGCCTCAATTCATTAAGTGACAGTTCTTACTAAGGTCAGATTGCAAGATTTCTACATATTATAACTATTCATTCCTCACAATGACTTAATGTGGAAAATCCTACAAACCCTACATCTCACAGATAAAAAAACTAATGGTCATAGCTAACTGAGGTTGGAGTCATCAATCACATCCTCGTGGTTATTAAGCCCCTAGATCCAGCGAGGCTCTTGCAACACACACCTACATATAGACATGTCAGAGTCTGCTTAAAGCAAGACAAAGTGTGCATGACAAAATGGAAGCTTTGAAGGCACATGTATAGAATGAATGTAGGTGCCTTCAACTAGCCTTCAACCAAAAATTACTATAGGCAGCCAAAATACAGAGAACCCTGCACCTTCATAGCTGAGATTGGTGGCACAAGCCTGTAATACTAGCTCTTGGGAGACAGAGGCAGGCAGACTGTGAATTTCAGGCCAGCCTAGGCTACATAGTGAAAACCTGTCTCCAAAAATCAGAAATCTGCATAAAAATCTATAATGATGGACTAAATTAAGGCCAGAGAGTCTAAAAGCATGTTATATACAGACTTTAAAGGGCTACAACTGACAAAAATAAAATGTGTCACTAAAATACTTTTTCCTCTATGGCAAGTGACTCTGGGACTAAATTTAAAACTCCATCTGGCCCGAAAATAACAGAATGGATATATCATGGTAAAAGAGAGCGCTGACTGGACTGAAAACCTCTACAGAGACTTTGGTAACCCACAACCTTAGCAAGAAGCCACTAATATATTAGTAACAGAATTTGGGACACAGTAATTTCTAATTGTCTACTAATAAATACACACAGAAAAATAATGAAGCAATTTTGTCAACTGCAACTAAAATACCAAGTTATGTTTCCTAATTTACATGCTTCTTAAATTTGTGGATGGTGGAGTGGTAGGCGTGATGCTGGAATCAAACACAACAGACAAGTGCTCTACAAGTGAGCTACATCCCAGCCCCTAATTTACCTTCTTAGTAATGGTTTATCATCTTCAGTGAAAAATGTAACAGCCTTTCCCCTATTCCCTGCTCTTCCAGTTCGACCTAGGAGAAACCAGACCATGAAAATGGCTTTTTTGTTTGTTTGTTGATGTTTAACTGGAAATAATTCTCAAGGTTCACATATTGGAGATAGATGTCTCAGTAGGTAAATCACTTTTTGCACAAACGAGAAGATAGGAGTTCAAATTCCCAGAATCCATGTAAATAAAAGCCAGAGTAATAAAACATATCTGTAATCCGTGTCCCTATGTTAAGACGGAAGGTAGGGATGAGAGATTCCCTGAAAGCTCACAGGTCACTACCCCGACATATACAATGAAGGGCAAGAAAGACACTAATTCAAACAACTGGAAAGCTGAGCACCAACACTTGATGTCTTCCTCCAACCCCTAACACCATTGGCATGCTTCACTCACATCATTAAATAAGAAAATGTAACCCCCAAGTCCAGAAAAAGGTCATTGGATTTTCACAGCACCAAAAACCAAAGAGTATGCCTAACAGGAAGGGTAGAGGTGCTGAGAAAAATATGTAGGCAACAAGGGCATGAAAACAAAGGCTCACCTATCCTATGGATGTATTCCACTGAGCTGGTTGGGAAATCATAATTGATGACCAGGTTTACGCCTTTAAAGTCAATTCCTCTTGCAAGTAAGGCTGTACAAATAAGAACCCAGATTTTTCCTGCTCTGAAGCTGTGGACTGTGTTATCTCGCTGGAAAAAGAAGACAAATTACACTTTAGTACCAGTCTAGATGGCAAACAGGCAGTGCATAATGTGTGTAGTACAGCTGACTTTCTACCTGCTGCTGTGTTCTTTCTGCATGAATGACGTCCACATTAATACCTTCATATATGAGCTCATGGAAAAGTTCTTTAGCCCTTTCAATGGACTGAACAAAGACAAGGACAGGTGGATTGAAACCCTAGGAGAAAGAAGTAAAAATCAGCACACATAACTTGTAAGAAAGAATACAATCAATATGTCTTCAGTTCACAAATAACCCATTTGATTTAGCGTATTGCCCTGGCACGTTTTCTGTCGTAAACCCAAAGTCATCTGGGAAGAGGGACTCTCAACTGAAGAAAGGCCTCCATACTGAAGGCAAGTCTGTGGTGTATTTTCTTAATGAATGATGATTGATGGACCAACCCACTGTGGGTGATGCCATCTCTAGGCAGGTGATTCCAGGTGCTATAAGGAAGTAGGTTGAACAAGCTATTGGAAAGCAAACCATTAAGCAGCATCCCTCCACAGCCTCTCCATCAGTTCCTGCCTCTGTGTGCTGCTCTGATGTCCTGCAGTGATGGACTCTGATGTGGAACTGTGAGCTGAAATAAACTCTTCTTCCTCGAGGTTTTTCTTTATTTTGGTCAGTGTTTTATCACAGCAATCGAACTTCTAAGACTTCTATTGTCAGTGTCTCAATCTGCCTCCATCCACCCTCTACAAAGGGTTTTCATTGTCCTTGGATGGTATTTCTTACCTCACTAATTCCAATAAACTTGCATTCCTACAGCAATGTATGCCCATGCTAAAACCACCACCTCTTAGCCCCAGAACTGCATACTCCAACTTTAGAATTTTCCTGTATCTTTAGTTCTAGTTGTCTCAAAGTAAACAAATAAAAAATCCCTACCCCCAACGGAATCAAGAAACACCTGAGCATCAACTAGGAGCTCACATCTGCTGTCATCTTTGAGATAGAAAATGGTACAGCTCAAATCCCTAGGTCATCCAGCTCAGAAGTCCATCTTCCAAGCGTCCTAACTGCTCTACCATTAAAGCAGCTGATACATTTGCGCTCATCTGTAAGAATAAATTCCAAAAAGCAGACCTACCACTTACACATTTTTGCTTCCTTACCTGAACCCACATTTTTTATGTGTGTGAGTGTTCTGCTTACATGTATGTATGTGACCATGTGTGTGCCTGGTGTTCAAAGGGGTCAGTGGTGCTGTCAGATGCCCTGGAACTAGAGTCAGAGATGGTTGGGAGGCACCATGTGGGTGCTGGGACTTGAACCCAGACTCTCTGCGAGAGCTGTAGGTGCCCTTAACCAGTAAGCCAACTCTCCAGCCTTCCAGCTTTCTAACCAAGGCTTCTACTGAGTACTTATTTTGGGATAAAAAACCAAAAGCAGACGGAGGCCATCACTCATGCAGGTCAGCTCTAAGGAACCAGCAGAGATGAAGGAGTGAAGGACACAGACAGGTAGATGTGGATCAAGGCATCACCAGGGAGGTCCCGGAGCGTCACCATGCACTGGATCAACACTAAACACAATGCTGGGTGATGCTAAAACATGAGTGACCTTTACCAGAAGTCCAGAGTGACTCCAACGTACCTTTTTAACAAGTTCCCTCATAGCCAGAAGTTTTCCAGTCTCAGATCCAACAAAGAGAAGCTCTTGTTCAACAGTTTCCACTGCAGAATTCCTGAGAAGAAAAATGTATCTTTTACTAATCAAATTTTAGCTAGGCATGCTGGTGAGGACCTGCAATCCCAGCACCTGGGAGGGTGGCCCAGGCTCTGCGAGTTTAAGTCTAGTCTGCTGGGACTAGATATAGAAAAGCTTTGCTGTCTAAAAATAAGACAAACAAATAAACAAAGACCAAAGCCAGCCAGGGATGGTACAGAACTCTGGTAAAGGCTCAAGCCGTGTAAATGGGTCGGCCTGAGACTAAATCAACTCCCAAGCAGTGTCCTCTGCCCACCATGTGCACCCGTGTGACACAGCACCAACTTTCCTGTCTGTCCTTCCACACATGGTTCTGGGATCGACCTCAGCAGCAGGCTTGGCAGGAAGCACCCTAACTGCCTAGCCATCTTGCCAACCCATGCTTTTCCTTGGTCATTTTTTTTAAATGGAGGTACTGTATTTATTTAGCATAAAATGCTTATCTCTGTCAAACCCTTTTCCAGTGCTGGAAAACAGATATCCTGCTACCTAACTGTTCAATCAATCCCCGAACTACGTCCCTGGTGCTTATCAAATTCACTTTTGTAGCAGAACTACTTATCATGCGGCTGAGTAACAGCAGTGGGTCCCTGCCGTCCTACTTAACAATCAGAGAAACTGAGTATGGGTGGCCACTGAGCTTATGGCGTATTTTGTGAATGAATGAATGATGGTGGGATGAATAAGTATGCAAATGTGAGAATCTTCACTGTATAATTCTGAAAAATCCTTAATCTTGACTTTGAAAAGCACACTTCTATCAGTAAAACCTTTCTTACTTGTTGGCGTCACACTAGACTATCTCATTGAGACAAAACAAAACAAAACAAAACAAAAACAAAACACCAAAAAAACCCAAAACAACCCCCCCAGTCCCCAAGACAACTCGTGAGTGGGATAACGTGAAAGAACAAGTGCTCACCTCGCTCCAATGGACACAGAAACGACGTTGTCCAGGTTCAGCTTGCACCACTGCTCAACATCATATGCAAAAGTTGCGCTGAACATTGCTCTTCTGATCTTGGGGAAGTGCAGGCCAGGAAAATGGAAGCCAGCTGGTCTCTAAACCCAGTTTTGCCATCTTCAAACAGTTTGTCCGATTCATCTACTACCAGCCACTCAACACTAATGAAGAGCAAAACAACTTGTAGTTACAGAACTGGAAGATTCAGGACACTTCACCAAACTGTCAGCATACATGGAAAAAAAAGCCCAACAATGATGCTACTTTATCAAATGAGAAAAAAATGTACAAGAAAAATTACCACAAAAACATGATAAATGTAACTCAGTCACCTACTTTAAATCCTCAGAGACAAGCTATGTTAGCAATAACAGAGGATTCCTTCAGGATCTCTTTGCCTTTGCTAAAAGACGTGAAAAGTCTTGGGGAGCTATGTACTGACTGTTTATTCAAGTGTGTAATTTTCTTCCTCACAAGTTAACTCCCAGTTTTCTGCTAGATAATTTAAACTATTATTCTCAGCATAACACTGACAAAAGCTGGCAGACAGCATGCACCAAAGGACAACAAGAAAAGCAACTGAAAACAAAGTAACTGTGATGGAAGATACTGTTAACCCGACAGGATCCAAAATCATCAGAGACAAGCCTCTGGGCTCATCTGTGAGGATTACCTAGACCAGGGTAACTGAGGTTGGAAGACCCATGCTACAAACGGCAGTACTACGGCTGGGATTCAGACTGAATAAAAAGGAGAAAGTCCGCTAAGAGTCAACAGTCATCACTGTCCTGCTTCCTAACTATGGATGCAAGGAGTCCAGGCCTCACCTTCCTGCCCCAATGCCACAATGAACTATACACCTTCAAACACTAGCCTCCCTCCCTCCCTCTCTCCCTCCCTCCCTCTCTCTCCCTCCCTCCCTCCCTCCCTCCCTCCCTCCCTGCCTCCCTGCCTCCCTTCAATTTCTGTTTGTCAAATAATCATCACAGTAACAAGGAAACTAATAAAATAAGCAAGTGAATGAAAGACATGAGAGTTGTACCTTGTTAGGTCTATCCCTGGTGGATCCTGCTTCAGCAAGTAGATCAGTCGATTTGGAGTAGTCACAAGGATATCTACAGGAAAAACAAGTGGGAGAAATTGCAAAAATAAGATGCATTCCTTACAGCACAGAACTAAGTCTTCAGAATTTCAGTTAATAACCTTAAGTAGGAAGGAAAGAGCTGTTAACACAAAAATCAAATTCTTGTTAATAAGTCATACACATTTCCCCCTCCACCACAACCTAACCTCTCCCTCTATCTCTGCTCTCTTTATTACAATCTGAGCAGTTTCCTCAACTTTTTCATTGCCTGAGTCTGAGTCTTGCTGTGTAGTTCAGACTCCCTCAAACTCCTGGTCATCTTACCCCTGCCTGAGGGTCAGGTTAGTAAAGCCAAGGCCTGCTTTATAGACACTAGGCAAGAGCTGCACCACTTGACTATACTTGCAGCCATTTCAACTTCTAAGAGACAACACTCTATCATCCTAAGCCCAGGCTGGCCTTAAAACTTCTCAGATCCTCCTGCCTCAGTGGTTAGACTGCAGGTGTGTGCCAGCATGCTTGGCTTAAAAAGTCCTAAATAAATTTTCAGAGCTTAAATTAAAAGCAAATTCTCTGGTTCAGTGAAGGGAGACAAGTAGTCTAATTGTATCTGTCAAGGCATTCCCATGACAGGTTAGAAACCAAGGGCATGAGGTAGGATTCCAAACCCTAGCATTGCTGACACAGTGAGTCACCCAACTTTCTTCAAACAGCTGTCTTGGGCATTAAGGGGCTTAACAATATTTCTAGCCTCCACCTACAATGGGCTACTGGTTCCCACCCCAGCTGCAACAACTACAAATGTCCCTGTGGTGACTGGTGGGGAGAATCATCTGGAACACAGGCACAGATCTTCTGGGTCAATGAGGGAGGAAAGTCTATGTTTAGCTTCCTCAGAAATAACTAATCAAAGCAGGGCTCCATGGTGGCACATGGCTTTAATCCCAGCACTTGAGGCAGAGGCAGGTGGATCTCTGAGTTCAAGGTCAGCCTGGTCTGCAGAACAAATTCCTAAACAGTGGGGACTACACAAATAACACCTGTCTCAATAAAGTAAAATAATTAGGGGCTTAGAGACATGCCTCAGTTGGTATAATATCTGCCTACCATGCACAAAGATCTGGGTTTGATTCCTAGCACTACATAAACTGGATGTGGTGGTGTACACCTGTGATCCCAGCATTTAGGAAGCCTAAGCAAGAGGGTCACAAATTCAAGGTCATTTTCAACTAAATAGCTTTGAAGCCAGTATGAATTACATGAAACCCTGACCTAAAAAAATTTTTTTATACACACATACACAGCTCTGACTTGCCCTGTAACAATTTTTCTATAGCAGTTAGGACCTTTATTATTTCTAAATCCCTTACATACACTAAGCAGGAAGTTCTTACCAAACTTCTTAGATGATTTAGGTCCAAATTTCTTAGCTGCTATTGCAGCTTTGTGGATCATATGTATCCTGAATCCTGTACCCTCAGATATTTTAATTAATTCTCTGTGAATCTAAAACAAAGAGGTAAGAGAACCAACATTAAGACATTAGGCCCGGGCGGACAGCTTCTTTTATGCCTTTGGTGTACCTATTACCAACCCACAGAGGAAACCTGCAGTGCTCTGCAGGATGGCCTGGAATGCTCAGAGACTCGAGATCCTAAGCCACTTCCATGAAACAAAAGCCGTCTGCTGTGTTTTCCACACCAGGACTGTGGAACTCATCAATGAGCTTTTACTGTCTCAGAAAACTGGGGTATTTTCTTTTCCTTTCTTTTTTTCAGACAAGGTCTCCCTCCGTATCCCTGGCCAAAAGCTCACAGAGATTTTCTAGACCCCCGTCTCTAAAGGCATGTGCCGCACGCTCGGCTGTCTGAGACAGCGTCTTATGTGACTAAGCTGGAAAGGACTCTGGAGTACTGATCCTCCTTCCTCCACCTCCTGTGCTGGGATTACAGGTGCGAGTCACTGAGCCCAGCAATCTTTCACTTTTCTAAATGAGCAAACAAATTTCAGCAATGAATATATCAACTGTACCCTCTCAATCTTAAAGATCTGGGAGTCTTTCCCAAAGAAGCATAATTGTCAAATCACATTTTAGAAAACTGTAGACATTTACAAAAGCAGCCCGTATGCTATATTATACAGAGTACACTCTTTTGAGAGCTTTACCAACGTAGCAAGAAAGATATCAAAGCATACACAAATGCATTCTCCCAAAACTGTAAGTCATACCTGGCTGGCAAGTTCTCGGGTTGGGGATATAACCAGGGCTCTAAAGCCTTTATTTGTCGGTTGTTTCAGCTGCATTAAAATGGGAATGCTAAATGCCAACGTCTTCCCAGATCCAGTAGGGGCAGAAGCCAGAAGTTCTCGACCCTAACAAGAGAGCACGGGAAGTACAGGACAAGTTCGTCAAGTTTTTAGAGCCTGGTTAGACAACGTGAGCAGCCAAGAAAACAACAAATAAAACTGAAGGAAATAATCCCAACTGACACCCTTCCACTTAAAACTTAAAACGGTTGTTCACACCCTATCCACTTCTCTAACTGCAACTATGCACTTTTTCTAACACCCCACCCTCGACACTGTTGCCCTAACAGTGTTAGTTAGAGCACCGGCACTGATGTAATGTGAACCCTAAGCACTATGGACAACTAAAACCTGCAGAGAGTCAGAATTATTATTTCAAGTTTTCTTTCCCAGTAAACTTTGTTACCAAAGCATATAACACAACTGACCTTCAACCCCAGTATCTGTACAGTTCAATCCCCTTGGGATGAATTTGTTAAATAACACAGTGAGTGAAGGTTAGAATTAAACAGTGGTGACAACCTAGGTGACAAGAATTTAACAGTCTTCAAAGGGATCACTATAATTTTTAAAGCCTTAAACTGAAATAATGGTCGAAATAACCTGAGGAAAGTAAATGCAAATTCAATTAATGTGAGTTAATAAAAATCACTCAAACATGTGAGTATATTCTCATTTCAGTACACAAAGCAAAGAACAGAACTAATATAATGGAGTGAAAAGATAACTCATATCTTTCCTCTACTTTAAGGCCAAGTTGATTATTTTGTAAATGGGGAGAGGAAAGAAGAGAGAAAGGAGGAAGGGAGAAAGGGAGGGGGGAGAGAGAAGGAGGTGGGAACTTTTCACTGCCCATTTGTTTATTTTTGTAGACAGGGTTTCTCTGTGTAACAGTCTTGGCTGTCCTGGAATTCACTATATAAACCAGGCTGGCCTTGAACTCAGAAATCTGCTTGCCTCTGCCTCTGGGGACCTGGAAGTAAAGGCGAGCGCCACCACTGCATGGTTGTATCATTGTTAGTTTTTACACTGCATGGTTGTATCATTGTTAGTTTTTAAAGTCCTGAAAAATTTAGTTTCCAAACATTTCATCTAATTTACACTTCTATCAACAAGTGATTAAATAAGCACATTGTTAATATATTCATACAGCAGAATGCTATTTAGTAGCAGATGTGTTATAAGTTTCAAAAACATTAAGTGAAAGATTAGTGACAATCCTACCTGAAATCCTAGAAGTAAAAAATAATACAGCAATCAGAATACTGTCCTGTTTCTTTTTTTTTCTGGGTAAGGTAGGGTAAGGAATGAATGAATGGGGCACAACAGAATTTTCTGAGGTGTGCAGAAATGTACAGCTCTACTGGAGAACAGTTATGTTATGTGGGTTACACACTGTTCAGACTAAACTGTGCTTAAGGTCTGTGTGCTTTATCGTATGTGAAGGATATGTCAATAATAAAGAGGGGCAGTGGAGACCAAGTTAGATTATGCATTGTATTTCTGATGCAGCTTCTGAGCATTACAAACTCAACGAAGAAAGAAAAGACAAAACACAGTCTCCATGCTCAGAGGTTTTAAATGTTTTATGAAAAAGAATATCCAAGTGTCAGGCACAGTATAGCACACACCCAAAGTGCCAGCACCAGAGAGGCTAAGGCAGTAGGATCATGGATACAGACACAGACACACACAGACACACACACACACACACACACACAGAGAGAGAGAGAGAGAGAGAGAGAGAGAGAGAGAGAGAGAGAGAGAGAACTGATAAAGGAAATGATGGCATCTGTGTGTAATGATCAGGTTTTATGGGGGTATAAACACTTGAGACAGACCTTCAATCAAATGAAAGACTTAACAGGGGACTAAAGGTGGAAACGATTTCAAGGGGTCAGGAAAAGAGTGAAGACACAGGAAAATGTTACGGGCGTCCTAGATTTTCACACTCACATGCAGCATAACAGGAATGGCTTGCATCTGAATTGGCGTGGGCACTTGGAAGCCTGCATCTAGAATATTCTGGAGCAATCTAGAATTGATTTTATATTCTTGGTCAAGTTGCTGAAATGTAGCAATTGGGTCAGGAAGATCAGTTCCTTGGACATGTATCTTGTGTTTGTTCCGAAAGAAGTTGATCTATAAATTGAGACAAAGGAGCCAACATGCATATATATATGGCCAAACAATAATAACAATAACAATCTCAGATGCTTTCCAACAGCAGTAACAGTTCTGGCATAAGCTATAGCTATACAAGAAGCTTTCTGCTTAAATCCAAGCCTCCAGTTAACACAGACACTGAGTACATTCCATGGTATCCACAGCCAGAAACCCCTCACAAATGATGGGACCCACTGTCTGTGTGCACTGTAATGTGTTTCTCTTTTTCTTTTTCTTTTTGGTTTTTGTGAGACAGGGTTTCTCTGTGTAGTCCTGGCTGTCCTGGAACTCACTCTGTAGACCAGGCTGGCCTTGAACTCAAAAATCCGCCTGCCTCTGCCTCCCAAGTGCTGGGATTAAAGGCTTGTGCCACCACTGCCCAGCCTGTAATGTGTTTCTGTCACACTTCTTATATAACTTTATAGAAACCTCTAGAAGGCAAGCTCTGAAATTATGTTTTTAATATGGTTCTTAGCATGCAAATACCAGTGCTTTTTAATATTTTAAAAACAAAAACAAGCCTATCAGCTCTTGTATTTCTTAAAACTGAATGCCACAGGTGCTGTTCAGTTGTACTTACTGGGCAACTTGTTCATCTTCTAGTCCACAGCCAGCCACATTTTGGTGCCTGGGTCACTGAAGCACAGCACTGCAGTCTCCACTAGCCAAGTGGCAAGGGTACAGGGAGCAAAAGATTCATGCTCTTTCAGCTTTATCACGAACTGCCTTCCTTAAGAACTTTATCCCTCAATAGGTAGAGTGGCTTGGGGGTAGAGGCAGGAGAATTAAGAGATCCATGTGGGCCACAACAAAAAGAATTCTAACCCTCTAATCCCTCCTAGGGAAAAATATGCTTTTAAACCATAAGTTCAACACTGAAGAGAAAGGGTGCCAAACTTCAGGCTTATCAAAAGGAGTTAAGAAATTGGAATTAAAAAATAATTTATGTATGAGTGCTTTACTTGTATTATATATGAACGTATTAGCATCATGTGTGTGCCTGATGACTGCAGAGATGCCCTGCAGAGGTCAGACAGGGCATCAGATCCCCTGGAACTGGAGTTGCAGATGGTTGTGAGCTGCCTTATAGGTACTGGGAACTGAACCTGGGTCCCCTGCAAGAGTAGTCAGTATTCTTAACCACTAAGCCATCTCATCAGCCCAAGAAACTTGAAAATTTTATTCTAGGCACACTATTATTATTCTTGAAACTTGAGGAGCTCAAGAACTCTTATATACACACACTACATATCTATAAACAGCCGGAACTAAACTCTATCTGATCTTTCTATAACTAACCAAGCACTCCAGCACTGCACAGGAGGCTTCTGCAGTCTTCATTAAAGTAAAACCTAGACAAATGTAATTAGTTTTCCATCTTAACAAAATAAATTAAAAAATGGGAAGTCCAGTAAAAACTCTTTATGTACACTTTTGGGAGGTGAATGTATTTTTCGAACCTTTTCCTTTCTGAGATGTTCCAACTTTCCTGAAGTTAATTTCTTCTCTCCATTGCCTTTTTTATCTTGAAGCTTTGCTTCTACAGAGGATGTCCACTGTATAGTACCGTCAAAGTCTTCTTGAGCAGGAACTTCTACATTTAAAAACCAAAGGTATCAAGTGCAAGTGTTAAAGTGTACCCAACTGGCTATCTAAACCACATTAAACCAGAAAAGGCATTAGCAGAACCCATGGGGAAGAGAAGTAAGTGTATTTAGGCCAGCAACAGCGAGCTATAATGTGATGCAGTTAAAGGACCGAGGCTTGTTCTCTTCCTTTTGTTGGCTATGTTAGTTGTGAACATCAAGACAACTAACTATACGTGTCAAACAGGAAATGAACTGAGAAGTCCACAAGCTACAGGGCAGCCAGCTTGTTCATCAAACATCAAGCTAGAAACTACTGTGATAGAGAAAGATTTCCTGTGCACTAGCAATGAAATGACGATGCTTAGGGCTGTCCATATCATAGAGACAGCAGTTCTTCCTGTATCTGTAAACACTGGCTTAATTAAAAGCAGACCTGACTGTCTTAGTGACCAGATTAGCCAACTTTAATGTTTTATATGGTAGAACAAATATGTGAGAACAATCTAAGAAAAATTCTATGAGTAGTGAGCGAAGATCTTCAATGAATATTTTATGTTTTTATAGAGTCTAGCCTGGCCTTGAACTACAGGTCTTCCTGTCTCCACCTCCAAAGTGATGTGATTGTAGGCAAGTATTACTATGCTTGGGTTGCTGATTGATTTTTTTTTTAATGTGTATGGGTGTTTTGTCTGTGTACAGCGTGTATACCAGGTAGCCAAGGAGACCAAAAGAAGGCATCCCTACCCTGGAACTGAAGTTATAGGCATTGGAAAGTGCCATGTGGGTGCTGGGAACTCAACTTGGATGCTCTGAAACAGCAGCTAGGGCTATTAACTGCTAAGCCATCTCTCCAGCTCCTCTGTGGCATTATTAAAACATAATTTTTGATTTTACTCAGACATAACTGACCTGCAATGAAACTGCATATATTTTAAAGTATATATTGGGATTGGCTGTAGCTCAGCATTAGAGTGCTTATTTGGCTTGTATGTGGTCCTAAGTAGTCCCCAACATACTGTATGCAAATGATAATATGCCTTGGCAGTCTATCCGCCGCTCTGCAGCATGGGAACACAAGAACCAACCAATCAAACAGCAAAGTCCACTGGCATGGGAACACAAGGACAAACCAATCAAACAGCAGAGTCCATTGGCATGGGAACACAAGGACAAACCAATCAAACAGCAGAGTTCACTGGCATGGGAACACAAGGACAAACCAATCAAACAGCAGAGTCCACTGGCATGGGAACACAAGGACAAACCAATCAAACAGCAGAGTTCAAAGACAGTCTGGAAGGAAAGGTGGGAGTGTACCATAAGTTATAAGCCAGACAATGGTAGCCCACGCCTTTAATCCCAGCGCTTGGGAGGCAGAGGCAGGTGGATTTCTTTGAGTTTGAAGCCAGTCTAAGGAACTTTCAGACCCACTATAGACTATACAGTGAGATACCACTGAAAAAACAACACAAAGCCATGGAAAGAGACTTGAATTTCCTGATCATTCTTTTATCTTATTTATTAATTAAGACAGGGTCTTACTATGTAGCCATGGCTGACCTAGAACTTGCTATATGGACAAGACTAGCCAAGAATTCAGAGATCTGCCTGCCTCTGCCTCCCAAGCACTAGGATTAAAAGCATGTGCCATCATATCCATCCTGTTTACTTTCCCCTCTGTCTGTGTCTCTGTTTCTCTCTTTTTGTTTCTTTAGGACAGGTTTCTCTGTGCAGCCCTGGCTGTCCTGGAACTCACTCTGTAGATGAGGCTTCCTTAAACTCACAGAGATCCGCCTGCCTCTGCCTTCTGAGTGCTAGGATCAAAAAGTGTGCGT
This sequence comes from Mastomys natalensis, assembly GCA_021653895.1. Lineage (NCBI taxonomy): Eukaryota > Metazoa > Chordata > Mammalia > Rodentia > Muridae > Mastomys > Mastomys natalensis. Next base: position 1,407,413 of record JAJTUV010000176.1, read on the forward strand.
CACCACCCAACTTCACTCATTCTTTATAACAAATAGGCCAGCAGGACTGAGGATTTCAATGTTACAAAATTAAGTGACAGGTAGAAAAACATGCTAATTTCCATAATATCTGAAGCTTACTAAACTAAGAAGAAATGGATGAATAAACAAAAGGAATGTAAAATATGAAGAGATTAATTTATAGAGAAAGAAAACTCCTTATATTTCCAGTAGGTATCACAGGGAAGAATTATTTGAGAGAAAGTTGTGGAGGGAGGGAGGGAGAGCCAGACAGAGACAGAGACACAGAGACATCTCCTGTAGGCAGCTTGTGGAGGAGAATCACTTGAGCCTACCAGTCTAAGGTAAACCTGGTTAACACATACAGCAGAACTAATAAACCCCAATCACCACTAATCCACAATCATAACATTATCTAATTAAAAAATAAATACATATATCATACCTAGGTCTACAGCTTACATACATTTATTACTGAATGGTTATAGTAGACATCTATGGATTTCTGACTATCCAGCATCTGAATCCTGTCTCTAAATTTGTGGCACTTCTTTTCTTAACATGGGCAAAGGTTTCACCAACTTCCTCGAAGCTAGGGAAAGAAAAGACTTTTACAATGTAATAGCAGAAATATGGAAGCACAATAAATGTCCTTGACACAGGCACTAGTCAAACCAGATATGTACTTGCCCTGTGAAGTATACAGTGTGTGACAAAGAACAAGACACTCAGTTTCTGAGTGATACAATGTTTCTGGTAGATTATACTGTAATATCTAAATCTACTTGCCAATTCTGCAATTCTATGTATCTGTTGGACAGATAAAGTCATACAAACACACAAGTACAGTGACATTTTTGTAACACTACAACAGTAAAAGCATGGGAAAAACTAAATGCCAATCATAGATGATCTCTATGTAAAATCAATCTTAAGGGCTGGCGAGATGGCTCAGCAGACAAAGGTGCTAATCCTCAAGCCTGACAATATGAGATTGATTCCCAGAATGTACATGATAGGAGAGAATAGACTCCTGCAAATGTCCTCCGACCTCCACAGGTGCAAAAGCATATGAAAATGCACGAACACACAGGCAAACACAAATGGATGAATGTAATATTTATAAAAAAAAAAATCAAACTTAAATCAGTTATGGAACATAATGGTTACTATGCTTCGCTAAAGAGAGCAAGTCGCTGGGCAGTGGTGGTGGCACACACCTTTAATCCCAGCACTTGGGAGGCAGAGGCAGGCGGATTTCTGAGTTCAAGGTCAGCCTGGTCTACAGAGTGAGTTCCAGGACAGCCAGGGCTATACAGAAAAACCCTGTCTCAAAAAACAAAAACAAAAAAACCCAAACAAAACAAAACAAAAAGAGAGCAAGTCATTGAATGTTCTACTGATTCTAAACAATTCCAAGATGTCTTGTTTTTCTGTTTGGTATTTGTTTTGTTTTGTTTTTTAAAAGGGAAGGCAGTGGCAAAAGTATTGTCCTAAGTTTAAGGCCATTATGGTCTATAATAGCCAGCTGCATGCCAGCCAGGACCATATAATAAGACCATCTCAAAAAAGAGGAGGTGGGAGCAGAGAGGAGGGGAGGAAGGTTCATAACAGAATGTAGATAGAGAATTTATATTTCTAAAGTAGACATGCATATACTTTATATACATATGAAAATAAAATACCCATCTTTTTTTAAAACAGTCATAGAACAGTGTGAATACAGTATCTCAAGAAAAACAGCAGAACTAGGGAACGTGAAATGAAATTTGGGAAAGAAATTTACTCACCATCATTATATAATTTATGCATTTACTTTATTAAAAAAAGGTACATGGCAAGTACACTTAATAGACGTAACACATAAATGCTCCTATAGAGCATTTCCTATACAGGAGAAAAAGAAAAGAAAAACTATACAAAGGAAAAGAAAATTTACAAAAGCTGAAACCACTCACAAAGCCAACATCCACAAAGCACAGTAAAAGATAATTCAAAGCTGGATGTAGTGGCATGGGCCTTTAATCTCAGCACTCAGAAGTTAGACACAGGTGAATCTCTGTGTATTTGAGGCTAGCCTAATCTACATAGTGAGTTCCAGGATAGCCAGGGCTACACAGAGACCCTGCCTCAAAACAAACAAACAAACAAACAAACAAACAAACAAACAAATGTTTAACCTCATTTAATTATCAAGAAAATATAAATTTAAGAAGAGGGTAGGGATGATACAGCTCAGTGAACAAACTACATGTCTAGCATGCAGAAAGCCCTAGGTTCGATCCTCAGCACAGCATAAAATCAGGTGATGGCACTCATCTAAAACTACAGCACATGGGAGAGGGAGGCAGAATGAGCAGGTGAGCAGGGTCACTCTTAACTACAACGGGAGTTAAAGGGTGGCCTAGGGTACCCTTTAGGTAGAAGAAGAAGAATGAAATCTAAATTAAGAGTTTCATTAATTAGATTGACAAAAGAAAATATAATAGCACTAAGGCAGACGTAGTGGCTCATGCCTGTAAGCCAGCACTTGGTGTCATTACTGGGGTTAGGGCTTTGTGCCATAGCATGTGTGTAGACATCAAAGGAAAACACTGTGAAGTCACTTCTGGTTTTTTGAGACAGGGTTTCTTTCCCTTCGTATCGCTGGCTGTCAGACTGGCCTTGCACTCAGAGACAAAGCCTGGCTATGGAGTCAGTTCTATCCTTCCACTTTTATGTGGGTTCTGGAAATCAAACTCAGATCACTAGGATTCTGTGGCAATCTCTGTATCTGCTGTTCCAACTCCCTAGCCTCCAATCCCAGGGAGATTGGGAATCCTTGTTTCAAATAAAAAACCCAGTACAGACAAAGGTGTGGGAAGTCATTCTGTGGTATCTAGTCTAAGGAAGTGATGCATACCTTTTAACAGAGTGTCTCCACTTTGGGATTATGATTCTCCAGAAATAGCAACACCTGTCCAAAGGCTATGCATGACTGTTATTGTAGTAGCAACTGACAGCCAGTACCTAGGTATAATCCAAATGGCATCAACAAAGGATGGGTATGTATTCTCTGATTTATCAAATTGCACTGTTTTAGAACTGGGGGAAAAAATAAGCAGAAAGCCAACACTAACCTGAAGTCATCTTCTTTCTCTTTTTCTTCTTGGGTTCCTCACTCCTCTCCAACAAGACCCCTTCCGTTTTCTCCTCATTTTGGAGCTCCTGGTGTATTTGTAAAGCTCCACACTCATCTGAGACAGACTTCTTGTTTCCGAAGAAGTCTAGTCCCTTCAGGACCTCCGAAGAATCGGAATCGAATTTTCTATTTCCTACCTAAAACCCCAAAAGTTTGAAGTGAAATTTACTACCAAAACTGTTTCCATCCAACCATGACTAGCTGTATGGAAGACATGGGTTCAGTAATTCACCTTTTTAACCTTTTCAAACAACAATCTGTTGAACTAAAGTAGTGTGTTTCGGCAAATGGAATTGACACAAACAAAAACCCTCTCTGTTCTCCTACCAGTAACAACGACAGCAATGAATACATTTCATTTACTACATGTCAAGGATGTTTATTAGATATTAAATTACTTCATCCTCACACCAACCCTACAAGGTTAATAGCAGTGAGACAGAAGAGAAAAAAAAATCCAGACATCAACAAGTAACTTAGCGAAGATCTCAGAAGTATTCACTAGCAGACGCAGCATTTGGTCCCAGAAAGCCCTACTCCAGGGTTCAAATTTAATTACAGCACGGCAGTCAGGACGAAGAAATACAGACATCACTCTCTACAAAGACTGTTCTTTTACAGCAAGGTTATGTTTTAAATGGTTTACAAGTGAGCCTCCTTTCTTGCTCAGTGATGAAAAAACAAAAAACCACTACAGTACAGCTATCTGCACACTCAGTCAAACCTGGGTAGACTATGGTCAAAGAGTGCTTTCTAAGAAGAGGCCTCAGAGAGGATTCCAACTCTGAGTAAAGTAAGAAGCCAGGAAACAAGTGTCCGTGCCAGGCTCAATTTAGTCTACCAGGGCTCAGTAGTTTGGGGTAAATCTTAGGTTAAGCTGAATCCCAAAGGGGGTGATCGGAGCCGGGCCTCCGGGGATTCAACGTGCCCACTGTCCGGCTGGCAGCGGTCTCATTTTCCGGATTCCGCCCCTTCTCGGTCACTCGGCTTCCTGCGTACAGAAAGTACCTGGAATCGCGTAGCGTCTGCTGAGAACCGCTTCACGTCGAACTTGGCGCCGGCTCCAAGCCGGCGAAACAGGTCGTAGGAATCCATCTTTACCCAGAAGGCCCCGCGGCCTCACAGCGCCTGCGTTTACGACTTTTTCTCTGCGACTGCTTCCGCATAGGCCGTAGGCGGAAGTAGCTCCAGGAGGCGGAGCCTGGCTATGACAGGCGTGGAAGACCTTTGAGTTGGAAATTCGTTCACAAACTAGATCCATCTTGTGCGAGGGCGTGTTCTAGACTTTTAGTGATAGTTGGATGAGCAACACGCCAAGATTCTCCACTTTAGGTCACAGTTTAGCAAGGACAGAGATACTATTAACTAGTTACTGCAACTGAGGAAAATGGAAAGTGCTATGAAGCAAATTATAAAATGTGATGGACAGAAAAGGAGTAGAAGCTACTTTAGTTAGATTGGGTAAGTTCAATCAAATGTTTGAACTGAGAAAGAGCCACTTTCCCAAGACATGGGAACAGCATTCCAGACAAGAGGAAACCCCTCTGAAAAAGGGAACGGGTCTGAAACCTTGTTAGAACAGAAGCCAGGATCTGAGTTGCTCTCCAGTGCCACACAAAGAAGGAAAGAGGGGAAAAAAGGAGGAAGGAGGGAGGAATGGAGGAAGAAATAAAGGAAAGAAAGTCGGAGCAGCTGGAGCTAAGCTTACAGGGGCAAACAAATCAGATCTCAAAACTGTAACAAGGGCATGATGAAGTATTTGGATTTTAATGTAAACATAATACAAAACCAAAATTCATGGAAGGGGCAACTATCTTAGTTTATCCCATTTGATTTTTAGATTCATTCTCGTTGTGTTTGAACTACTCAACTTTTTAAATTTTGTTTTACCTTTCTTCTGGAATGTAAGTCCACAAACTGAAGATCTATATTTGCTTTACCATTGTATCCCTGGTTCTGTTTGCTTTCCATAAATGTTTGATGAATGAATTTGTGAAAGTGTCATACATGATTATTTGGACCTATTTGGAGAAGGAACATAGAACAGATAAGAGTGGAAATGGAGACTAAAGTAGAAATGATGTTGCCTTTGTCTGGGTTGATAGCTATGCAAATGTGGATGGATTTGGGATATAGTTTGGAGATAGAGTTTAAAATATCTGATGGCATTTGTGTGGGATAAGGAAATGAATCCAAAGATAACTAACTAAATACTATGGTTTGGGCTGGGTTCATGGCATGTCATTTACTTAACTAAGAATAAAGGAAGAGCAGCCTTTTGGTGAGAATGAGACATACTACATGAAATTGTTATGTTTGTAGACATGAAGATCTTTAGTTGATTAAGTGAAGACATCCAGTTAGGTTCTTGGACCCAAGAGTCTGAAGCTCAGAACTGAAGGCTGGAGAAACAAAACTAGTATAAATAATACAAACATCTTATGTCTATATCATTTGTATAGATCTATGATATAAAGAGGAGAGGGGAAAAAGTCTCAGTTCTAGTGAGACTTTCATACTCAAGTGAGCAGATATGGAATAAGCATAAGACGTAATGGAAATTTTTTCCCTGATTCCTTCTTACAGCTTACATGGGGATGTCTTACTCTTTTGAGTATATTTACTCCCCCTAAAAATAGGATTTTGAGGAGACTGGAAGATGGCTTGACAGGTAAAGACACCAACTCTGTAAACTTGATGACCCGACTTCGATCCTGAGAACCTATGCAAAAAAACCCAAAACAAACAAAAACAAAACCAGATAAGGCTGTGAAGAAGTTTGTAGCATTTATCTTAGCCAGGACCAAAGTTTATCCAGGTTAATACAGTGGAGGTTATGGTCTCTCCCATCTAGTTATAGCCCCATGGTATTGATGGTTTACTAGAGAGTTAACCTCCCAGGAGCTGAGGAAAGCCCTGTGGGTAGCCTTCCTTACTAGGAAATATTTCGCACTATATCAATGACCCAGCTCACTTCCCTCCTTCTAGAAAATAGATTTGTCTTGCTCATTGAATTTGTGCTCTATATCCTTTACTATAGAAGCAGGGGCTTGGAACTTGGTCTAAATGTTACAGAGATCCACCTTCGTCTGCCTCCCAAGTGCTGAGATCACAGGCGTGCACTGCCACACCTGGCCATGTTCCTCTATCTTAGCATTTTTTCTATTGCTCTGTACTTATAACTCCACATTGGTCCACAGGCTTTGACATTTCTGAAGCTGAGGCAATGTGTCATGACTCAATACATTTGCTGAGAGTGAAGTCTGTTTCATATTAAGTGGTCAATTTTTAGTTTCTCTCTCTCTCTGTCTCTCTCTCTGTCTCTCTCTCTGTCTCTCTCTGTCTCTCTCTCTCTCACTCTGTGTGTGTGTGTGTGTGTGTGTGTGTGTGTGAGTGTGTGTGTGTGAATGTTCTGTGTGTGTTGTAGTGTGTCTGTGTGGTATATGGCCAGGTTTTTGGGGGTGTGCACATACATGCATGTGTGTATCCAGAGACAGACATCAGGTGTGTCTCCTCAATTGTACTTCACTTTTATGTATTTATTACATTTTGTTATATTAATTTCATGTGTAATCGTGCATGTGCTACAGCATGTGTGGAGGTCACAACACAACTTGCAGGAGTTGGTTCTACCCTGTAATTAACAGGAACTGAACTCAGGTGTTTGGTTTGGTGGCAAGTATGTTTACTTGCTGAGCCATCTCTCTGACTGTCCACATTTATTTTTAGGATTTATTTATTTTTATCTTATTCTTTGAGTGTTTTTGCTAGCATGTATGTATGGGCACCATATTTGTGCCTGGTGTCCCAATGTGAGAAGAAGGCATTGTATCTCCTGGAACTGGAGTTATAAGTGTTTTTAGCTACTATGTGAATCCTGGGAACTGAAACCAGGTCTTTCATAAGACCAGTAAGTGCTCTTAACCACTGAGCCATCTTTCTAGCCCCTATATTTATTTTTTTTCAGACAAGGTCTCTTACTGAACCTGAAGCTTCCCCAACTGGCTGGACTTACTAGCCAATGAGCTTCAGGAATCCAACTGTACCCTAAGCTACCTCCCGTACCCCTGGTGCTAGGGCTATGGGCACCTTGCTTTGTATATGGGTTCCTTTGTTCTGAACAAAAGTTCTCATGCTTCTGTGGCTAGTAACTTACCAAATGAGCCATTTCCACAGCTCTGTAAATCTTACTGAGCTAATGAAATGGACAAACTACAGAAAGATCTCTACGAATTTAGCAGTGGACCTATTTCTCTAGCTGGTGCTTTGCATTAATAGATTTTGGCAGACTGAATGAATGAAGTCAAATGGGAGCTGACTTACACCATTGCTTGCCTCGACAATGTCCAGCTGACTCATTAAGAGAGCATTTCCTCTTGGGGGCGGGGGGAAAACAAGGCTGTTTCAAAGTATTGTCAATAAAAGTGGAAAGGAAATTGAATCCTGGTTCTGTATAACTGGAATTTCTCCAAAAACTAGTATGGTGTGATTGTTGGACACACATGGCTTCTCAACTGTAGCCAGTGAGAACACAAAGTCTGTGCAACACCAAGGTGGCAGCTGCTTGGAACAGCTTGTTGTTATGAACAGAATGATCACTCCATAGCCCAAAGGGGTGTCTTAGAATATTTTTTTCTATACTCCCTGCTTATCATCCAACAAACTTCAGCGAGAGCATTGTTTTTACAGTGTCCACCGTAGACCACGACCTAGGTGTGCAGGATTACTTAGCCCATCTTTGTTCTCAAGGAGTAGAGCCTGCTAGGATGTAGAGCTCAAACAGAGTAGGAAATACTCTAGGAACATTGGTAGAAGATATAAGGAGGGAGGAGTTGTCATTGGGGACTTGGAGGTGATGGAATGGGCATTGTAGAACATTAGGATGGGTTTTGTAGAAAAGATGAACTTGGAAGAGCAGGCTAGGATGCAGTTCAGTTAGTAGATGCTTGCTTAGGATTTCCAAAGCCCTAGCTTTAGTCCCCATTATTAGGCATAACAGCACATTCTCTAATTCTGGCACAGAGGCCAAGGATCAGAAGTTCAAGGTTATCGAGCTAGTGCGTTGGTTAAGCATGTAAAGGCACTTGCCGCCAAGCCTGATGATCTCGGTTCATTCCTGAGGACCCACAAGGTGGAAGAAGAGAACAGATTCCCATAGACTGTCCTCTGACCTCCACATGCATGCTGTGGCATGTAAACATTCATAATAAATAATTTTTTAAAAATAAATTCTAGGTCACCCTTCAGTACGTAGCCAGTTGAAGGCTAGCCTGGAAACTGTATGAGATGCTGTCTCAAAATTTTTTTTTCTCCAGTAGGTGTCGTGGGCAAAGGATTGATTGATTGATTGATTGATTGAACAAGGTTTCTCTATGTAGTCCTGGCTGTTCTGAAACTCACTTTGTATACTAGGTTGACCTCAAACTCACAGAGATCCGACTGCCTCTGCCTCCAAAGTGCTGGGGTTAAAGGCATGTGCCAACACCATCCGGTGGGTAAAGGTGTTTAAATAAAGCAAACAGCCACAGTGTGCAGAGTAATAGAAATGGGCTGGTGTGTTTAAAAGTCTACTCATAGTTCCAGAAAGCTGGAAGCAGGTTTGCAACAAGACTTGGAACTGAACCGGGAGGCGGGTGCATCCTAGTGAAGAGCCTTATGCACGTTATGCACACTTGGAGGTACCGACAGTGTTCAGGGATGTTAAGCCAATGGTAGAAACACTTCAGAAATTTAAGATCCCAGCAATGCAAGGGAGGCAAGTATAGAGTCAGTGAAATTGAAAACAGTCCTCAGGGAAAGGAGCAGATCCAAAGCACATTAAGTACTGAGCATGGTAGCTCCTGCCTGTAATCCTGGCACTCAGGATGCTAAGGCAGGAGGGTTGCTGCAAGTTCAAGGTTAACTTAAACTACAGAGTGAGGCCACAGCACTCACACCAAGGACAACTTTGGTGTCAGTCTTTGCCTTCCGTTTTGTTTGAGACATGGTCAGTTTGCTGGCCTGGGAGCTTCAGGAGTTTCTCCCGTCTTCACCTCCGACCTCACTGGAGATGCGCTGGGATTGCAGAGCCAGGCTACCACAGCAGGCTTTGCATGGGTGCTGGGGATTTCAGTGAAGGTCCTCATGCTTGTACGGTGAGCACTTTACTGACCAGGCACCTCCCCAGGCCTGAGTGGAGTTTCTAAGGGTTATTTAGAGAAAGGAATTGTTATGTGTATCTCCAAGGAAAATAGAGACTCCAGAACCGTACCTCCAAGAGCCTCAATTAAAACCCAGTTTATGTAGAGGACAGAGGGCTATCAATAACAAACCCAGCAATGGTCTGCATGGTGAGACCACTCTTTTTAAACAAAGGTCTTGATTCCAAATTCTCAAGATACACCAATACTTCAGAATCCAGATAAAGTGTTTACTTTTTCTAGTTCCTTCGTCTGTGTTCTCTCTCTTTCTCTCTCCCTCCCCCCATCCTGCCCCAGGAGTCAATAATGCACTCTGCAGGCTTTCAGGTAAACCAGACTCAGTTGACTGTTCCAGTCCTTATTTCTTAGGACAGAATTCAAAGAAACAGCACCTGCACCAGCGCTGGCCTCATGGTGGCGCTCCAGTCTTGTTGAAATGCCTGCTTTAGCATCCTCTTACTAAGTAGGCTGTCTACAATGACAAGAACTCTGGGTCTACAGACCCCACAGCCTAATATCCTGGAGTGAAATTACATGGGCACCTTTTGCTTTCCAACTAGTCTTCCCCTACAGCTGAAACCAACAACACTGTGTGTAGTATGAAAGAATGTGTCTGTCTGGAACACAGATTACATCAGAGTTCAAAACTAACTAAAACAAATCTCCTTCACAATTATTAACAGCCATCACTTATTGAGCATCTACCATTTGCTGCAGAGTCCTGGGTACGTTTCAGATTATCTGAGTTCTCTGAATTGTTCTGACAGCTCCCCTCCCCCAAAGAAAGAAAGAAACCAGGGCTCAGAACTATGAGGCAGCCTGTCTTTCATTCTCACACACAGTAAGTAGCACGATTGAATATTGAACCCGCTTGTGTGGTTTCAGGGCTTGAGATCCTGAAGCACAGCTGGTTAGTAATGTCAGGAAGGCAACAGTAATTAATAAAGCTTGGCTTTTTGCTTGTAGGATTTGGCATGAGCTCATTTGCATAGAAAGGTATTTAAGGGGCCTTGTGAGGCTCCTGTCTTTATCTCTCCATGAAACATTGTTCCAAACAAGAAGGGGAATATTTACATAGTCACAGAGAATATCCCCTGGGGTATTCGTTACTTACAGGGATTAAAGTAAGGGAATTTATAGTGGAAAAGGCTGGCAGGCAACCATGTGAAGAAAACTGCCTTGGAAGCATAATGTGGCAAAATAACTGTGGTAAAGTGTTAGTGTTTGTGGCACAGGGAGATTTTTGTTTTTCTTTTACAGTGGGAAAGACAAAGGAGGATTTCTTTTTCTTTTTTTTTGCCTTTGTTGGTCAGCAATGGAAGAGATGACTGATTCCTATCTTTGATCTCCAACTGCGAAAGCCCCAAATTCCAGAGATTTCCAAATGGAATCAGTTTCCTTTAAGACAGCTGGTTATCAGAACATCTCCACCCTGCGTAAGGAAGCCATCCAAAAGGAAGACACAAATAGTAAAACTCCAGAATAATGTTGCTGTACTGAGCAGACTGGCTGGGATCTAGTTACTCTTGCTCCTCCGATGCCCAATCAAGAGTGTCCAATCATAATTACGAAGCATTTTAAATATACCTTATCAACTTCAAAGCTGAGGTAATCTCAGCCTAAGATAGTTACCAACCCCCTCTCTGTGTGTATATACATGCATGTATATGTATACACACATATAATACACACACACACATATTTGTAGTAAGAAAGGAGAAGGTTTAACATGTCGCTGTTTACACAATTTACAGTACAATTTGCTGACTCTGCTCATCCCCACAGGCAGATGCCACCTGTCCTTACCTACTACTGTTTCTCTGATCCAGGGCCCCTCCCCCAGTATTTCTGTGAAGTATTCTTGGAGCTAAAAGTCAAATTCAGTGAGTACATATGAGTCCTAGTCTGCTTCGGAGGAGGAGGTTAGTCAGTCATCATCAGAACGCCTGTGTTAAGGTGCATTTGTGCTATTGAAGGACAGAGTGTCTGGGTGTGACGGTGGACCTTCTAAGTCTAGTGCTCAGGAGACTGGAGCTGTTGCATTACAACTTCTAGAGTGGCCTGGGCTACAGAATGAATTCCAGGCTAACCTGGGTAATATAATCAAGGCCTTGTCTCAAAAACAAAACATGGTATACAATGTCTAGTGACTCAAAATCTAAAACAAAAGTATCCATCTGGACAACTATATAATGAACGTGATTACAAAACTACTCTAAATTACTTTATTCAAAACCCAATATGTACCTAAACATACTTGAAAAGTGCTGACTTTCAAGCCATTATTCCTTCTAAGAACCCACCCTGAATTTGTGCCTCCAACAACCTGAAAATACACACGCACAAGGTTCTTTGTTGCAGTACTTGTATTTATACTTGTAGAGTAATAAACACAACCTAAATGTCGGTGTGATGGTGTGTGTGAGAGAGTAGTCGAATAAATGGCTGGATAAGCACACGAGAGTCCTATACACTGGTAGAAAAGAATCCAGAAGAGATGTGTAAATCAATAAGGAATGATTTCTAGGATATGTGATTTAGTGGGGTAGAAAAGAATATTTGTAGTACGCTACAATTGGGGCAAGACAGAACAAAGTGAGAAAATAAGCCCCTGTTTGCTTTTGTGAACAGAGTGTAAACCTGGGGGACTGAGTCAGAAATGCCTTAGTTACCTGTAAGGAGTGAGTGGGAAGGAAGTAAAAACTGGGGCTGGACTAGGCAGAGGGATGGAATGGCATTCCTCTCTTCCCCCCTCACACCTTACTTCCTCCCCTACCCCAGGGGAGTAATAGAGTCTTGCTATGTTGCCCAACACCCTGGACCAAAGTGATCCTCCTGCCTCATCCTCATGAGAAGCTGGTATTACAGATGTGGCTTACTGTTCCTGGCTTACACATATTTCTTTTTGTGCAGTTCTGAGTTTCAGAACTCTGTTAATGTTCATGATAAAAAAACAAACTAAAATGGGATAAAAGTGTATAACATAATAATCACATGGAAAAGCAGCTATGTGTGTGTCAGGGACCTCCTCAGCCCGAGACATTTTATAGACAATGTTGTTTCACTAAATACTCTTAGACTAAAGAAAGGGAAAACTATAAATTAATATTAAACTCTAGGGTGTTTTCTTGCAGTAGCAGGCCTCTTATTTTTGGCAGTGATTCATTCTGGGTATTCTGGGATTAGGTAAATAAGTAATATACTATGAAGAATGAGGTTCCGTTTCCTCACGCAGAGAAAAGAAAGTTACTGATCTGGAAAGGGAGAACAGTAGAATGAATTCTATAATGGCAGGGTGGAATTGGGCAGGGCAGTTTAATTCATGTGAATAATTAGTATTGTGTGTACGTATATGTGTGTGCAGTGTGTGCAGGTTCTTGAGTATGTGGCCACCAAGGTCTCTTCCTCTATTGCTCTTCATCCTATTCTTTTGAGACCGGGTCTCTTTCTGGGAACTTGTCACCGTCCCCACCCCACCCCAACACTCACCCCCCATCCCATGCCTACCTCACCCCCGTCCCTACCCCACCCCCACCTCCAGTACCAAGGTTACAGGCTCATATCACCACTCATGTTAGTGCTGAGGATTTGAGTGCAGGTCCTCAAACTTATACAGTGGGCACTGTACCACCTGAGCCATCTCTCCAGCCTCTAAAATCACGGTTTTTAATAGAAAGCCCTGTGTGTATGCACACACAGGCATGCGTGTATTTCCCTGCTCTTAGAAACAATACTCAGACCTTCTACTCACATCTTGGCTTCTAAATTCCATTTGCTACTGAAAGGAATCATAGCTCTGGGAAACTGGCTAGAGCTTGGAAAGTAAAATATGACCCTTGAACAATGGATTAAGCCAGCAAGTTAGGAAGCACTCAGAAAAAAATCAGGATGACCAAGAGAGTAATCCTAAGAGATCCTGACTGGCCAAATGAGAGTAATTAGTATAAAAAATAGTGATAATAATGAGCCACACCCATTGAATGAGATATGTAGTTATACAAGCAATTAAGTAAATACACGTGGAAGAAGGCTAGTGAGCCTTTGTTAAAGTCTCAAGAGGAATAGGTTATGGGTAAAGGGGCTTGCTGCCAAGCTTGGTGACCTGAGTTTGATCCTAAGGGGACCAACGTGGTGGAAGGAAAGAAATGACTCTGGCAAATTGTCCTTAGACAGACAGGCAGACACGCATATAAACAAAATATAATAATAGTAACAAAGAATATTATTTAGCAAATGTAGAAGAAACTGGATATGATAGCACACATCACATCTGGAATCTCAGCATTCAGAAGGTTGAGGCAGGAGGATCATGAGTTCTAGGCCAGCATGGGATAGATACCAAGACCCTGTCTCACAAAAAAGACAAATATATAAAACACAGGAAAAAAATTATGGAATTAGAATTGGAGAATGATTTTCTGGCAGTCATCAGTAATAATTTAGTCACCAATTCATGGAAAACTAGTGGATGAAATTTATATGAGAAACAGGATATTCACATTGCCATTGAAGTATGTCTGTTCCCACAAGATTTTTATTCATTAAAGGAGAAAAAGTACGTGCAGAGTAGAGATATCCATCAGACACCATGTGAATGAAATGATCAAAGTGTAAATGTGAAAGCAAATAAGGTAAACTATCAATAGTTTAAAACCTGGGTGAGAAGCACACAGGATTAGGGTACTATTTTTACACAAGTCTGAAGTTGTATCCAAATAAGAGGCAACTCAGAAGAGGTTGCTAAGCCGCATCAAGTCAAAGGCTGTACGGAATGTATAGGAAGTTACATCTCACCACTTCCTCAGCTCAGCAGCTATGGGAAGCTGCAGTTGGACTTCGTGAGTTGGAAGGAGAGGAAACACTTTATGTCTCTTTGAAGCCAATCTAAAAACACATTCTGACTTTCAGATGATGCAAACTTGTAACAGTTTTTAACAGATAGTTTTAAAAGTCTTTAAGTAACAGTTTTTAACAGATAGTCTTAAAAGTCTTTGCCAAAGACAACATCTATGTGTCTAATTGTGGGGAAGTAGTTGAAGATTTCAGTCTTAAAGATCTAAAGTAATAAGAAAGAGTGGAATAAGTAGAGGATAGTAAATTTAGCCCCAAATGTCTGATTGTAACGGAGGCTATAAAGTTTTGTTGTTATTCATGCAGACATGCTCCAAAGTCTTTAGAGTTTTACACAGAAATGAGAATAGGAATGTTGAAGAGATGCATTCTGAGTGATGGAGCAGCAATGCCCAGCTTCTGATGCTCTTCTGAAGACTCTGTGTGCTAATTCAATCAGCATCACAGCCAATATGTGCTGAATTATTATAGTTCAGAAATCAAGGTTCCCAAAAATCCTTATTTGTAGTGCTTCAGCCCCCCCCCTTTCCAGCAGCTTGGCCAAAATAAATGTCCTTAAAAATTTTCATATATTGGGCTGGTGAGATGGGTAAAACCCAAACCTGATGACCTAAGTTCAGTCCACATAGTAGAATGAGAGAACTGACTCCTGCAAGTTGGCTTCTACATGTGTTCCCTGGAATGCATACATTTGCACACATATGTGCATGCATTGCCCCCTGAATAAATAAATGAATGAATAAATACATAAATTAAAACAAATTAAATTCCATATACTAAGTAGTTAGGTTCAAATATCTCAACACATGTTTATGATTTCACAACTTAGTAGCCATTTGAAGACATAACACATAATTGCAAAGAAAACATACCTTAATTTCACTCTAAAATATCTGCCCTTACTTGCTAGTGAGCTGTACGAGTGTGTCTTAGTGGTTGTACATCCAGAATGATGGGCTCAACTACACAGTGCCATGCTTGCTTCTCATTCCACATTATAATCCATATAGTTCTTGGTTTTGATTACACAACTGCAGAAAACCCAGGTTCACAAAGATCTGACCTCAATAGATGGAGAACAATGCTGGGTATGGAGGTGCACGTCTTTGATGGTAGCACTCGGGAGGCAGAGGCAGGCAGATCTCTGAGAGGCCAGCTGTCTACATAGTGAGTTCCAGGACAGCTAGGGCTACATAAAGAAACCCTGTCTCAAAACAAAACAAGAAAACAAACAAATAATAAAAGATGAAAAGCTGTCTACTGCTAAAACAATCTGTTTTCTCAACTAGTGACATACACAATTACCAGCAGACATTGACTTTTACTGTGCTATCTCTGACAGATTTCAATACTGTTTGTTGTCACAATAGACTTATTGCTGTCCCATCCCAGGATGTTTGGGAGCCATGACTGTACAGTTACTGGGGAAAAAATTCTCAGGGGAATATCCAAATCAGATTGTCCTATTTGATATTATATAATGATTAATGTTAACCAATGAGTTAATATTTTTGCAATCTCTTACACGCATCTTCTCTGTTTCACTTAATTTGCTTTGGGATAGCTTTCTATTTTATTACAACAGAACAGAAATGGAAACATTCGGATGGAACAATAAAAATGTTAGCGTCCTGTAGGTCAAGAGTAAATGCTTGCATGTGGGAGTATCTAACTTTTTTGAACTCACTGTTTTTAAAAAATACTTGATTTAAGAACTCTGATACTGGCTAAGTCAGTAAAATGCTAAGCCTAGATCTTCAGCATCCATGTAAAAAGTAGGTCCTGGCATCCATGTAAAAAGTAGACCCTGGCAGTACCAGTCTGTAACCCCAAAGAAGGGGGGAGACAGGCAGATTCTTGGAGCTCATAGGCCAGCCAGCCTGAGCTGTGATGAGCTCCAGGTGGAGAGTGATGGAGGAAGACAATTAACATTGGCCGCTAGCATCCACCTGTGCATAGACACGTGCACGTGCACACATGTGCATGTACAGCCATATACATATGTGCAAACACATGTGCACACACATGCACACACACACGAGCATATACTTAAACATTTCTTTGCTGGGTGTGGTAGCACACAACTGTCATCCTACCACTTGGGAGACTGAGGCAGAAAAATTACAAATT
Source organism: Mastomys natalensis (assembly GCA_021653895.1). Taxonomy (NCBI): domain Eukaryota; kingdom Metazoa; phylum Chordata; class Mammalia; order Rodentia; family Muridae; genus Mastomys; species Mastomys natalensis. Next base: position 1,423,754 of record JAJTUV010000176.1, read on the forward strand.
CAAAACCAGCTTTGTCTACAGTGATGAGTTTGAGGATCACCCAGGTAAGCATAAGGAGACACAGTCTTTAAAAACCAAACCGAAACAGCAACAACAAAACCTTGTTTGTTGTTCTATGTTGCATTTTGAGGTTTCTGTCTTTTAGGATAGGAAGCAAACATCCCCTCTGTGTGTATGAAGGGAAAATGAAGATGGAGAGAAGATAGTTTATGCAGCATCACTCAGTAGGAGGCAATGATGTGCTTACCTGGATTATCAAAAGTCATGTAATTAGTATCTAACATACAGACTTCTTTGCAACAAGGTGATACTATGCAGTAATCACTATACAAAGTCAAGGGGCCCATGTTGACATGCTCTTATATCAGCATTTAGCTGGTGTGGTTTTCCCTGAAGAATTTAAGTCAGTATGGATATTCAACTGTACAGTCAAGATGACAGCAGTGGATGCAGCATCCCACAGTGCCAGGATCAAACGGGAAGGAGAGCTAAGGACATGGCTCAGTGGGTAAAACCCCTTGCTGTGCAAAAGCCTGGAGACCCGAGTTTGACTCCTGATCTAGGTAAAAACTGGACACAGTACTTTAAGTGTCTAATCTCTGTGCTCCTATGGGGAGATGGGAGACAGTGACAGGAGACCCCCCAGAAGCCAGAAGACAGCCAGTCTGTAGAACACAGCAAAACAACGACAACGACAACAACAGCCAGCCCAGTATAAAATATGTACAAAGCAAGGACTGATACCTGATCTGAGCTGCCTCTCCTGACCTCCATACATATGCTGTGTCAGAAACATGGCCACGTTTACACAGAGATGTACACACACATAAACAGAGATGTACACACACACACACACATATCACACATACATACTAAGTAAAAATGATAGAAGGAAATGCTTACTTCTGTTTTACTCATAGCCACGATGAAAGTTATTCGGATTAGTTTAACGTCAGCTTACATAATAGGAGGAAGCCTCAAACTATTTTACTTTGGGTTGGGGGCAGGTTGTAACTCAGTAAGTGAGAGAGAGCTTGCCTAGCACACAGGAGGCTCTGTGTTTGATCTCTAGGACTGAAAATAAAATTGACCCAAGAGAGCTGGAGTTCCCAGGGGTCACTGAGTAAAATATATCTCTGGGTTTTCTTTACAGAGTGGCTCTGTAGCCCCCTGAAGCATCATGCACCATCCCGTGGACTCACTGCTGTAGTTCACAGGCAGCTACAGACCTCACCTTCCTAGTCTGTTAGCTGCATGCTCTTTTCTTTTCAATGCTCTGTCTGTGCACTGGGGCAAGCACTTGGAGAAGCAGAGAAGTTTAAGATAACTCCAACAGAGAGGTGGTCTTTTTTCTTTTTAGGTCTGAATACCAGGAGTGGTGTGGACAATTGTCCCCAGGACTGTGAACCACAGTGCGCCATCCCAGGCTGTGTTTGAAATGGCCTAATGAATCGGCTGCAGAATGGAGGGGAGGGAATATGAAAAGATTTGTATAACAAAGCACCATAAATCATCTCTGGTACAGTGCGACCCCCATCACTCAGCCTGTGGGCTTGTCAGAGAAGCTGCAGGGAGGAAGAGAGAGACGAGGGAGAAAGAAAGGAGGTCTTCAAGCTTTGAGGTTGCAGTACCCCTGAAGCCAGCAAGGCCACCAGTCAAATCCTTCTCAAGGTGTCCTTCACTAGATTGGTTGGGAAGTTCCTATCAAGAGCCTTGTTCATGTATAGCTCTATGCTGGGCTATTGAGGTGTGATGGACAAGGGTTGGAAGGGTAGAGCATGGTGAACCAGATACAGTCCCTGCCTTACTGGAGTGGGACAGGGTTATGACAAAGATGTGACTTGCTTCTTTACCATCAAAACAGATACATAGTAGGATGTCCTTATGTTAGCATTGTAAGCTCTTCTGGCATTAAGGTGAATTTCTATCAAGGGACTGGATGTCTACATTCATCATAAAGCTGTCCTTGCTACCCTTGATGGGAATTTACCTTCTTTGTCCCTCTCTTCCTGTTATCCTATGTGTGTGTGTGTATGTATGTATGTATATATATATATATATGTGTGTGTATGGGATATTTCCACAGGCTTTTAAAAAATGTATTTACCTTTATTTTATGTGCATTGGTGTATTGCTTGCATGTATGTCTATGTGAGAGTCAGATCTTGGGGTTACAGACAATTGTGAGCTGCTCTGTGGGTTCTGGGAATTGAACCTGGGTCCTCTGTAAGAGTAGCAGTGCCTTTAACTGCGAGTTATCTCTCCAGTCCCCTTGAGAAAATTTCTATAGAGTAGGAATTGGAATAAACACAGGATTTGGGGAGTCAAAAAGATTCAGATTAGAATCCTAGTTTCTCTGCTTAGTGGCTATGTGTGACCTGGGTTGGTTTCCTTTACATTTTTCATTTTTAATTATGTGTATATGAACAGGTGACTGTGTGGGTTTGTGCATATGAGTGCAGTGCCCATGGAGGCCAGAAGAGGGCGCAAATTCCCTGAGTTACAGGCAATTATGAACAGCTGGATGTGGGTGCTGTGAACAGAACGTGGGTCCTTCGCAAGAGCAGTACAAACACTTAAGGTTGACTGTCTCTCCATCCATCTGGATTAGTTTCTTAACCTCTCTAATTCTTAGTTTCCCTCTTTGTAAAATGAGGAGCATAGCTTCTATGTATGGTGAAGTTGTGAGGGCTGACAGCAATAAGGTATGTCAGTTGTTTTGCTAGTTATTGCTACCTGGTGCTGTACGGAGGTAATTGTTTTATAGGGAAGAAAACAGGATTCATTGGGGTTAAACCCCTTAAGTACTTACGCAGTTTGTAAATTGGAGGAAGCATCACACTGGGCTTCAGAGTTCTGGAGCTATGTCTGCCTCGTGCATATTCCTTTCCTACCTTAACTGATCACACAATCCTGAGCTGGAGCAATGGCTCAGTGCCTAAGAGCACTTCCTGCTCTTCCCAGAAAGCATGCATTCACGCTCAGCTCCACACCAGACAGCTCATAGCCACCTGGAATTCCAGCGTCAGGGGATCTGACACCCTCTTCTGGCAGCATAGGCTCATTTATGTAAACACATAAATAAAAACATCAATCTTCAGATAAAACTCAGAACCAGTAACTTACTTTTTCTTGACCTTCAATTCTTGTGTGAGAGAATGATTATTAATCATGGCATCACCTCACTGTTTATTATGAGTTGCCGAGATGTGTGAGAAGTGCTCTGTAGAGAACATACTCTGAAAATGGGAAGTCACCTGATTAGCCAGGGCCAGGAATTGGAACTACAGTGCCAAGCACTTGCTGTTTTCAGGTAGGTTGACACTATGAGCATCTTTTCATTCCTAGCTGGAAATCTGAAGGGCTAGTTGATGCTGTGAACACTTGGAAGTTTTTTTATCAAGTATAATAAAATGAGTTGACTTTACTGTTTTGACAATTGCTTTATGCTTATTCACAAAATATCTTCTATGAAGCTTGGAGATATATATATATATATATATATATATATATATATGAACATTATATATAAATACATATATCCAAGCTTCATAGAAGGTAAGCCAGGATTGTGAAGAAGCAATACCGTTGACTTCACGCAGATAGATACGTCAACACGTTTGCTTTTCAAAAGAAATCGTCATTCCAGGGACAGCATTACAGTATTGCAAGGAACAAGATCAAAACTTGTTTTTGGAAAGAAATCTAAGGAACAAGGGAAAGCAAAAGCCAGGTCTCTTCTTCCCAGCAAGCCCTGCTTTGGGATGCAGCTTCTCTTCAACCCCGGGAGGGTCGAACATAGGGTCAAGGAGTGGTGACCAGGTTAGAAACAAGGACAACAGAGGGAAGGGACAAAAGAGCAGGGGGTAGAAGCTGTGGGCCCAATGCCTGAGCATGTTTCTTTGCTGCAAGAGAATGGCCAGACAACGGCTCAAACTGTGAGAGAGGAGGGTGGAAAGGGAAGGGGACAGCTAATGGATGAGGTGTCCCAGCAGGGGTCAGAGGTCATGAGGGCACCACAGTGAACTAATTGGCCACTCTGCATATTCACTTTCTGCTTGTAGCCTACAGCTGGGTCCCGAGAGAAAGGCCCCGGGGGGAAGAAGCTGACTTTATTTTTTTATGTTCCAGATGTGAGGCCCAACTCAACTGGTGCCCGGGTACTGAGCAACCAAAACGGTAAAGAGAGGCAGGAAGTCTTTCTCCCCTGTCTTAGCCCATCTAACCAATGGCATCTTTCTGAAAGGGAAATGCTAAATATTCCACTTCCTTCATCCATCCAATCACTACCACCAACAGCATCACCTCCATATGTCAATTGGAAGCCCGGAGAATTCGACAGTAGTACATACCAGGTGGGGATATTGATCTTTTTGACTTGGAAGCTAGATCACCAGAGGTAAAGCATACTTATTTTAAAAAACTTGTGCAGGTTTGGCGTGGCTATCAGTTCAGCCTCTGAGCTGAGAGAGCCTGAGGTAGAAGGCCAGCTATCAGCACCGTGGCCTCAGAATAGTGCTTTAATTTTTCAAATACCAGTTGGTTTTACTGATTTTTTTTAAAAAATGGGTTGTTACGTGGATCAAGAGGGATAAAGTTAGAACATACTTCAAATATATGTTGAATCACTATTACTTTAGAGCCCAACGTGATAAAATGGGACAGGGAATACCAATTGTCTTGCCTTATAATCTCTACAACCCGTCTGTCCCAAGACAAAATCTCCATTCCTCTTTTTTTATTTCTTCTTCTTCTTCTTTTTTGGTTTTTCGAGACAGGGTTTCTCTGTGTAGCCCGGGCTGTCCTGGAACTCACTCTGTAGACCAGGCTGGCCTTGAACTCAGAAATCCGCCTGCCTCTGCCTCCCAAGTGCTGGGATTAAAGGTGTGTGCCACCACTGCCCGGCTCCATTCCTCTTTAATAAGAATCCTAGAATAGGGGGAAAACATCAGAGTCCTTTCTAGGATTCTGTCTGAATTTCATATCAACCAAGCTCCTTGGAGCAGGCCTTTATGTGATGAATCGATACCAAGAACGTAAAACTGGTCCAGGTGCATAGGTACCCGTGAGGACCGGTCATCATCATCACTGTTCCTGGGAGAAGGAAATTTCTCGGCCGGTGGAAGGATTCAAGCATATGATAAGCTTATACTTAGTGAGGCATGAAGAGATATCCACAGGTTGGACAAGATGGGATCTGGGTCAGAGAGAACTTTCTAGCTGCTGTGTGGCTTAATAAAATAGAGTGGCCTTGTTTTCACAGAGACTACCTGCTGACTCTGGAGCACACAGAGAGATGGAAATATACAGAGACGCGTCAGCGTGTCTGTGAATGTGGGTCTCCCACTCTGTGTTCTCTATCACAGATGTCACAGGCACGCAGAGAGGAGACCCTGAGTTCCTACCTAACACTGAATTCTGAAGCTTCTTTTGTCACAAGCTCTTTCCACTTCCTTTCATTTACTTAATCATTCATTCATTCATTATTCATTCATTTGCTCATTCTTGATGTCTAATTTCTTTTTACTTTAAAATATTTGTTTGCTTGTTTGTTTTTATGTGTATGCGTGTTTTGTCTGCATGTATGTGCTGGGGTTCATGGAGCTCAGAAGAAGGTTTTGGATCCTCCGGAACTGGAGTTATATATAGTCAGTTATGATCCACCATGTGGGTGCTGGGTCCTCTGCAAGAACAGTTAAGTCCTCTTAACTACCGAGTCCTCTCTCCAGCCTTCTTGTTCCTTTTCAAAATATGTTTATTAATTCTTTGAGACTTTCATGCGATGTATCTTCATCACATTCAAGCCCCACTTTTCCCTCTACTTCCCATAGTGTTACCCCTCACCTCTCCCCACTTCCCAATTTCCATGTCTTCTTCAGTTAATAACTCATCGAGTCCAATTTATGTTCTCCCTGCACTCATGCTTGTGGGGCCACACACCAGAGTGTGGTTGACCTTTTCTTTATGCCCCACACTCTTAAAGAAAATGTATTCCCCCTCCTTGAGAAGCCATCAACTGTCCCTAGCTCCTCAGTAAATCACTAAGACCCCCTGATTCTATATTAGGATGTTAACTGGCTATGGTTTTTTTGGTTTGTTTTATTTTTTTATTTTATTTGTGTATGTGTGTGTGTGTGTGTGTGTGTCTGTGTGTACATACATGCATGCTTGTACCATGGCCCACGTGTGGGGGTCAATTATTCTGAGTTGGTTCTCTCCTTCCACCTTGGGGATCTAGGGATTTAGATCAGGTCATCAGGCAAGATCAGCAAGTATTCTTAACCACTGAGCTATCTCTCCAGCTCCTGTGTTCTGGATAATATTACTTTTGCATGACATAACTCAGCATGTCATTCCCTTCCTTTTCCAAATTGTGTTTGCAATTATTTTGTTATTGTTTGGGTCAGAGCCTCACTAGGTAGCCCTGGCTGGCTTGGAACTCACTATGTAGAACAGGCTAGCCTTAAACTCAGAGATCAGTCTGCTTCTGCCTCTCTGCCTCCCAAATACTGGGATTAAAGGCGCACCACCATCTCTGCCTTGTCTTTGCCATTCTTGTTCTCATTTCTATTTCATATTTTAAGATTAACTTGTAAGTTTCCTATATAGTGAAATATAGGAAGCTGAGATTTCTATTAAAATTTCATTGACTTTATATTTTTTAAAAAATAATAATGGATCGCTCCTCTTTTTAAAGACCCTTTTTGATGTCCTTCAGTGAAGTTTTATAATTTTCTCAATTTTGGTGAATGCTTCTCTTGGTGGACCCAATGCTAATAACCCTTAGCATTTGTGTATACAGTAACAGGAACTCGTAAAGATTACATTTTCTGCTTGTTTTGCAGGTGCTTAAGAATCCTTTGGATTTTGGGGGCGAGTGCTATTCCTCAACTCAACAACCTTGCACAACAATTTTAATGGTTTTGATAGCTTGCCTATAACTCTCTTTGACACTGGCAGGTCTACACCATCTAGAGCGCAGAGGCTGCCAGCAGGTTACTAGGAAACACCTGCTCGGTCAGGGGTGTGTGAGGTCACTAGGACTGCTCTCGGCACGAGTAAACAGTCTTCCAGTATCAGAACACCGATTCTCTGGGAATTTTTACTGTGGAGTTGAAAATCAGTTCTTTACATGAAGTAATAGCAAGTCTCACAATCTTTTCAGACCTTAATTGATGGTGGAAAGGCCTGAGAACGGACTGTAAAAGTTAGAGGGCTGTGTTTAGCTCAGCTGAGCTGAAGAACTCCTGGTTTAGTAGGGTAGCCTTCCTTCCTTCCTCTGGACTAGCACAAATCAACTTCCAGGTGCCTCTGAGGCCGAGATTCTAGCTAACCTTATCTCCATTACACCCACCCTTCTTACAAACCATCCCTGTGGCTCTGTGAGCATGCCCGAACTCTAACATATGTTCTCAACACTTATCCAATGCTTCGAATTTTACCCGTGTCCTGCACGGCGTTTGTAGGACCATTGCTGTAGATAGCTAGTTTGAGAATTCAATAATAAGAATTGTGAACATGTATATGGTGCTGAATGTCTCACGGAGCACTTCTGAGCCCTTTATCTGTGTTACTACATTTCCTGTAACCATAGTCCTTTATGGCTGGTGCTGTTTTGATCTTTGTTTTATAAGGAAACAAAGCACAGAGACAGTGCTTAGTGAAGGGCACAAGCTAAAATTGGTGGGGTGGGATGGGCTCCAGTGAGCCCAGCTGCAGTCTCTGGGCTCTTAGCTGTTGTGCTATCCTACCTTTAGCTGTGAAGTCAGCTGCTGTGGATGCCCTTTGTGTGGGGTCCACAGTCCTAGACCTGGGATTCTAAGAGATATCCCTTATCATCTTATTATAATTGTGTCATCATATAATTATCACATCCAGTATTTTTGTCTGTATTGTGTGTTTTCTGAGACAGGATCTCATGTAACCCACACATGCAGCAGAGATTGACCCTAAACTCCTGATTTTCCTGCCTCTACCTCCCAGTGCTGGGATTATAGCAGTGCCCTTGTTAAGAACAGTGTTTTTATTTAGAGTATGGTCTTCTAGAAAGTTCTAATTCCTTAAAGATGAAGAAACAGGGTTAGAATGTTAATGCTCAGATAGGCAGTGGTGGCTCATACTTTTTTTAGTCACAGTACTTGGAAGGCAGAGGCAGGCAGATCTCTGTGTTTGAGGCTAGCCTGGTCTACAGAGTAAATTCTAGGACAGTCAGGGCTACACAGAGAAACTCTGTTTCAAAAAACAAATAAAACAAAACAAAACAAAATGAGAAATGTTAATGCTCTTAGAGTCACATGGGGAGTAAGCGTCCGTGTCACTGAAGGAATCCACATACCTCCAAGCTTTCTATCCCACACTTCCTTTATCCTGAGCACATCGTCACAAAGGACTGGGACACTCTTAGTGCTGCCTTTTGCATGGAGTGGCAAAGGCACAGAAGGTGAGGACCTTTCTTTAGGGAAAAATTACATCATTATAATCATATAGCTGAATGCTAAGTCTAGGACCCTTTTCTTTCTATTTATTTATTTATTTATTTATTTATTTATTTATTTATTTATTTATTTATGTGTGTGTTGTCCAACATGGGAACCTAGAAACAATCTTCCTCTGGAAGAGCAGCAAGAGCTCTGAACGGCTGAGCCATCTCTCCGGTCCCTAGGACTACCTTTTGGTCCTTAAAATGAGAGTTCCTGAAAAGATATGTGTTTCATCAGCTGTTCAGGAGAAGCAGCTGGGGAGGGGGGTGTGCGTGTGTACGTGTAAGCCATTGCTCCTGCCCCAAAACAGGTTTCTCCATTTCCAACACTGACAGGCACACCCCCTCCCCCACTATGTGTATGTAGCTGTGTGAGTTTATAAGCACCAAGCTAAGCAGCCTGATTGGGGTGCTGGGAATTGAACCTGGGTCTTCTGGAAGAGCAATAAGTGCACCTAACCACTGAGCCATCTTCTCAGACCCTGTGCTGTTCTACCACACTCTTCTCTGGCCTTTAGTTTTAGAACAAGCATTAATATTGGCTTTCAGAATAGAAGTTAAGAGCATACTGATGGCTTCTGGGACGACTGAGATATGTAGATTTTCATGCATGCTCATTTATAGAAATCACACACACCTAGCACCCACATTGCCATGTCCCCGGGAGTTCCTGCAAATAGGGAGTCAGCAAGTGCATGTTGTAGTCTGGGTGTGTTGACAAGGCCAGTCACAGCTTGCTTTGGAGGTAGGTGCAGCCTGTTCTCTCTGTCTGGAGTCCTGACTAGAGCAGTCTTCTCTAAGGTGTGGGATCACATTTTCCATCAGGCCTGACTCATACATTCTCCTGTCCTTGCATCAGCAGAGTGAGCTGTGGGGAATGCCTACCTCAGAGCAGGCTCCCATGCTCAGGTCTGGCCTCCTGGCCAGCAGTCCCTCAGCACTGATGCTAGGGATGCTTTCTCAGGTCAAAAGGGAAAGCATTGTTGCTGTGCTGTGGCCAGGCAAACACATAGTTGGCTTTGAAGTCTCAGGGGGGATTTGCTCAGGCTAGAGTTGGAGGCTGAAGGAGAGGCCTTGCTGTGTTTGTTAACTCCAACTACACACGAGGCCTAGCGTGTTTGATGTCTCCGAAGAGCAGCAGGAGGAGGGAGGCACACCCTGGGGGTCCTCTTAGAGACCTCTTCCCCCTTGTGCTGGGCTTGCAGTCCCACCTAGGAGTGGGACATAGGGAAGGTCCAAGTCCAGAATGGTTACTGACAGGCCTTCACCTGGAGGAATAATTGTTCCGTTTCTTCAAGCTGCTCTGTAGGAGTGTGCTTCAGGGTAAAGGGCTGCTTCCTTTGGGCTCTGGAGGCATGAAGTGGGGATGAGGATTAAGGGAAGACCTGAAAGCAGAGAGGCAGCAGCTTGTGCTGGCAGGGGACAGACAGGTGTATCCACTTTGCCTTGAGGTCCCCGCTTGCCATCTCCTTTCCTTTCCCACCCTCTACCTTCTAACTGTAGCATCACGGTTCCCCTTCTTCTCTGCCATCAGTATTGCAGCCTGAGTGGGAAGTTCTCTATTTTTCAGGATCCCACCTCAGTAGTCCTGCCTCAGACGTGCTAGATAATGACCAGAAGCACTTGCCAACAGCATGTAAATCACCACTAAGTAGGAGGTAGGCCAGGACAATGCTCCCACATGGCTGCCTCTCTGGGCTTGTCCTAGGATTTCACCAGGTGCCAAAGCGTGTTTACCACCTTCGCTTGTGGGAACGGGGCATTGTAATGAATGAGTTCAATGTCCCATATGGCAATTTAGTCAGAAATATCTCCACCCCACCTCCAACTCTCCCTCCCATCCGTGCATCCTAACTGTACACATTGCTAGATTCTCCCTCCCGCCCCCATTTCCAGAATGTTCCTACCTGTATACCCCTTTACCCAGATCCTGCCATTGAGAAAAGCTTGTTTACAATAAGGCCATGAAATCAGGAGTTATAAATCCTGCCCAGGACAGCTGCCCTATCTGTGTACTAAGTTGTGTAAGGAGGCTCACTTGCTTGTGATCCATTCCTTGCCCCCCTCCCCACTCCCAGCGCTCTGCAGCTCCTCTGCAAACACAGGACAATGGCCAGATGGGAGTTACCTGTCTCAACAGGTGTCTTCTGGGCCTCACTTTCCTACTGGGTGATGGGAGGGTCACCGTCAGTCCACCCACCACAGGCATTCCTGTGATTGTGATGATCTATCTTTGAGCATGACCTTTACTCCTCCCGATATCTTTCGCTACAGGAAACGGAGCCCTCCTTGATAGCTTTAAGGGTCTTCACTTTGGTGACTTAATCTGAGTGAACAGACAGCTACTGTGCTGTTTGTTTCAGAAGTGGCTCTGCTGTGGCCCTTTTGCAGTGGGCACTGGGTAGTGCCCACTGTGGTGCATGCTTTCTGTGGTAGCTGTAACCTTACTAAACTTCAAGGCCCCTGAAGACAGAGATTCAGGGGTGTGTGCGTGTGTGTGTGCGTGCGTGTGTATGTGTGTGTTACTGAGCTCTTGAGCATATAAATTGAGTGTTGTACCAGTAAGCCACAATCCCCAGCCTTAGACTTCTTATCCATCACTGCATCCCTCTGCTCAGTGGACCGCATAGACTATAAGCATATAAATACTTGTTATGACCAGGTGAACACTGTTGTCTTGTTACTCACAAATATTTACCAAAAGCGTCTCTGTGTAGTTACTCCACTAAGCAGTAGAGGCAATTGGTTAATGAGATACTGTTTTCATCCTTAAGGAGACCCAGTGGCACTTTACCTGCCTGAAGGTCAGAGCTGAGCTGCCTGGGACTGGAGACCCCAGGGTATCTGCTCTGGTGGTCAAGAGCCTGGACATATTTGTTTTAGAGTGAACTAACTTAGACAAGATACCCCTGAGCCAGAAACATATCTACTTATTCCCATCCTCAGAACATTCTAGAATGGAGCTGATTTCAATGGCATCCTCTCAAAAATATGGATAAAAATCATTTTGGGGGTTAGGGAAATGGTTCAGTGGTAAAACTGCTTTCTCCGAAAGCAAGAGACCTGAGTTTGAGTCCCTAGCACTCACATAAACCGGGACGTGGCTGTGTGTGCCTGTATCCTTAGCACTGTGGAGGAGAGACACACAGATCCTGGGAGATCCTGAGCTAGCTAGCCTAGGGGAAGCAACTCAGGTTTAGTGAAGGATGACATTTTAAGGGAATAAGATAGTGACAGAGGAAGACTCAACATCATCCTCTGGCCTCTGCACTTGCACACTCACACACAAACACACGCACACATACATATAGTGAGAGACACACAGAGGTGCACACACACACATAGTCAGACATACACACAGACACACAGAGACACACATACAGGCACACATAGACACACAGACATAGGTACAGACATGGACACACACACACACAGAGAGAGAGAGAGAAAGAGAGAGAGAAAGAGAGAGAGAGAAAGAGAGAGAGAGAGAGAAACAGACACACAGACAAACAGATATACATACACAGAGAGACACATACAGCCAGACACAGACATTTACTCACACACACAGACACACACACAGATATATACACAGACACACAGAGAGAGACAGACAGACACACATACACACTCAGACATTCATTCACACACACAGACACACACAGATGCACACAGATACACACACACACATATATACATATATATACAGAGAGACAGACAGACAGACACACACACACACACACACACACACACACACCAGAGTAATTTGTAATGTCTCTATTTGGGAAGAAATTGTCTAGTCTTTTTATTCAGGAACCGAAATAAGTGACAACGTAATCGACAGCGTGAGTTCCAGGCCAGTCAGGCCTGTAAAGTGAGACTGTATCTCCAACAGTAACAGCAGCAGCAGCAACTACAACAGCAGCAGCAGCAGCAGCAATAAGCCCCTACAGGGAAACAAAAAATCTAAATCAGTGAAATTTGCTTCCCTGGGCCCTGGTTCCCCTGTCCTTGTCATCTGCACCTATGTTACTTAACCTGGGCTTCCTGTCACCTGGAGGCGGCAGGAACAAGAAAAGGGGAGGTGTCTGTCTAGAGCTTATCCCAAGGCATGTTTGCCCAGTGTCTCATCCATGTGGAGAGTTACTGTGGCCACTGAGGCAGGGACTAACACAAGGGTGTACATGACATGACGGATGAGAACCTGGGAGGCAAAGGAAAGCGACAGTCAGCCCAGATGATGATGGGGCTTTTGCTCTACCAATGGTATCAATTCACTGAGGGGACCTTTACAATGTGAGGGAGGCTAGTGGTACATCACATTTGCTGTGTAGCTCCTTTGAGCCAGAGCTTCTGAGGGAATGCCTACTTCTCAGTGGACTCAGAACACTACAAAAAGGAAATGTCTTTGAAGCTTTGTAATTCATCTTTAAGGTGAATTTAAACTTTATGTCTTCTACCATGACCTATCAGCTTGCTTTTTGCTTAAAAATACAGCTAAGGATTACTTTGCTCTGGACTAGATGGATACAACACGAAGAGAGGCAGCTTTTCCTGTGGCTTCTTTTTGTTTGTTTTGTTTTTTCTAGACAGGGTTTCTCTGTCTAGCCCTGGCTGTCCTGGAACTCACTCTGTAGACCAGGCTGCTCCTCGAACTCAGAGATCTGCCTGCCTCTGCCTTCCTAGTGCTGGGATTGATTTTTGTGGCTTCTTGGAGACATTAGCTCACTGTCCTGTACTCTCCCTTGAGAAGCTCACCATTAGTGACATTCGGCCAGGTCACACATACTGTGTGCAGGAGTGGGCCTCTAACAACTTGCATGGCCTGCACTTTTGCTCTCAGACCACCTGGTAACTTGATGTGTGTGATGTGTCATCATGACTATACACTCCTCCAGCTGAAAACTACAGGATTGTCCCTTTGCCTGTGAGTTTATCCTGGTACTTTTAGCAGGGTATAGGAATCATGTGTTCAGGAACTCTATTCATCAAATGCCTGGGACAGTGGCTTGAATCCTTTTGGCTAGCTGAGTTTGGTGGCAAGTGATCATAATCCCATTTATGCAGGAAGCTGAGACAGGAGGATCCTTGAGCTCAAGAGTTCAACACCAGCTTAGGCAACATTATGAAACCCTCCTCAATACATAACGAATGAATGAATGAATGAATGAATCTTTTTGTGGAGTCCGTCACAGGGAATGAGCAGGGAAGGTCAACAGCAAGTCTGGGATTCTGAGGAGAGCAGAAGCAGCTAAAGTGGATTCTGGATGGATAATTATCAAAGGGTCCTGGGCTGTGGATTGTCCATGGAGCTACTTTGGTGGGCTTTTTTTCCTATTTTTTTTTTTTTTGTTTTGATTTTGAGACAGGGTTTCTCTGTGTAGCCTCTGCCTCCTGAGTGCTGGGATAAATGGTGTGTTGCCACCATGCCTTGCTCCATGATGGCCTTCTTCATGCTTTGTTTTGCCTGACATGACAGCTTTATATACAGAAGGAAACTAGGAATCCATACACCCCACTTGTTTGAGTCTGTAGAAATTTGCTATGAACTTAATAGATCAGTGCTCTAAAATATTGAATATATGTATGTGTGTATAGCTCATTTGTTTACTCATCCATGCATTAATGCATGTGCTTATCCACTCAACAAGTCTTCATAGAGAACCTCCTGTGCAGCAGGCACCATGAAGTTGTAGAGACAGTAGAGCATGCTGTTGGGTTGACGGCCCAGCCGTTAAGAGCACTTTTTCCTCTTGTAGAGAATCCGGGTTGAATTTCCAGCACTGACATAGTGGCTCACAACTATCCCTAATTCCAGTTCTACGGGATCAAATGCCCTCTTCTGACTTCTATAGATGCCAGCAGCACACATGGTGCACACACACACACACACACACACACATATATGTATATCGGCAGGCGAAACACTCACACACACAAAATAAAAATAAATACATCTAAAAAATAAAACAAAAAACAAACAAAAAACCCCAACCCATATGGTTTGTGTGCCCTTATAATGTGCATGGGAGAGGCAGAATGGAATGGGTGGTCTCCAGGGAAATTGACAAAATTTCAGTTGAAAACCACCTCAAGTTCTTCAGGCAACTGCCCCTGCTTCTGGGTATTCTTCTCAATAGCATGGATGTACAGATTCTGGGTCCTAGACTACATCAGGGATAGTGATAAGTTGTCCATAATTAACCATACAAAGATAAAAATCTTAAAGCAAAATTCCTCTCCAAGTTCCCCTGCTGCCTCAGCTGTCCCAGAGACCCTTAGTGTGCCTGTGTCCTTACAAATGATATTTGTCTTCGTATTTCTTTCTTGTGTCAGAGCTGGGAATCAGCACAGTGCCTTCCATAGCATATATATACCACAAGGCCCAAGAGAGCAGAGGCACACTGCTGTAACTCAGAGCCCAGATAGGACTGAGATGAGGTCTGCCAACAAGGTGGGGAGGAAAGGCTGAGGGCGTGATCCTTGATTCTACAGAAGGATGCTGGGCTGCCAGCTGCCAAGGACCTGCCAGACAGACCCCTGTGGTTCAGGAGACTCCAGCCATGGCTTCCTATCTCTCCTCCCCATAGCGAATGCAGATTAGACATCTTCAGATGCTGAATCCTCTGGACTCTGGAACTCAGCTATGGACTCACAAGGCTGGTGGGACAATGGAAACAGGGGCTTTGGAACATTTCCAAACAATTCACATACACACACCCACCCACCACCCCTGCAGCTACCAAGCTGATCAATGATCTCCAAACCAGGGACTACAGTGACTCTCTCGTATCTGCCTGACAAAGGATTGCAGACTCTGGCACACTCTACTTTCATCTGAGCACTCGCTGCACTCAAGGACAATTCGACAGAATTTGAACTGAGTTTGGTTGTCTGGCTACTTATGTGGAAAGTCACCTTCCTATGACATTAAGGCCTCCAGGAGGGCCACCACAGCCTGTACAGTCTGCTAATTCTAGTGCAAGCAAGGAATGTGTTTATTCTTCCAAGGGGCAAAGATTCCCCCACTCAACGTTACACTGCCACGTTGTGTAACCAGGAACACCGGCTCTCGCTGATGTAAACAAGTGGCCAGGGCAGACTCACCCAGGGTCAGTTGCTACTTTTCCCAGAGGTGTTTCTTATGAATGGCTGTGCCCAGTGAAGCAATTTCCTGCCTTGTAAACTTCTGCCCACCAAACCACATCTCCTATCTATCACTGCCTGGCTCAGGGTCATAAAACAATTCCCCTCAAACCAATCAGAGCCTGATCGAGAGTCCTTGAGGAGCAGGAAAATTACCTCTCCACCTGCACATGTAATGACACTTTGCAAGTGAGTGGCTTTGCAGTTTCTGAGTGTAAACATCATGCGCTTTACCCCATGCCCTGCCTCTCTGCTCATTTGAGATGTGGGGCCCCTGGATTTGATTCTCAGCCCTTCCCTTCACTCCACCAAGGCACTGGCTGGCTGGTGACCCGTTACCTTGACCTGAGGATCCCACAGCTGGAGAACACATTTCACTGTGTTAGATCATGATTTACAAGAGAAGTTCATGTAGGGGTACCAGGCCAGTGGGGGTGGGTGTCAATATGGACATAAGAAAACAGGTCAAAACAATTTCAGGAACCCTTTGGTTTGGACATGCACTTTGTAGGCTGTGAATCTTCAACCTAGAATGTCTCCTCCATCCCCTGTCTTCCTGATGGACTGTCCCTCATTCTATATGACACAGTCTGTAGTCTACCAAGGATCCTTTGCGTTCCCCAGTATGCTGCTACTGTACTTCCGGAGGTCTACACATTTGCTCACTTGCCTATTCTGCCAGGTTGGAACCTCCTTCAGAGCATCCTGGAGTCCTCTGTTTCTACCATAGAGCCTGATTCAAGGTCAGTTGGCCCAAGAGGGTCACTGACTGAGAGTGTGAATGAGCTCCTACCTCATGTCTCTTCTCTACATTCAGATAATTTGCACATTGAAAAAATATAAAGAATATGCCCTAGTCGAAGGAATTGAGTCCTGGGTGGTTAGGCTTGTAAAATGAATTATAACAGGTTTTCTGTCTTTAAGAATACTTTTTAAGGAAGCCTGAGAGCCAATCATCTTTCTGTAATGGTAGCAATATTAGATGGGATTCAAAGATTGGACCTGAGAGTAGGTAGAGGGGTTTTCTTCCTTCTCTTCCCCCTCCTCCCTCATCCCTCCTCTTCCTCCTCTTCCTTCTCCTCCTCCTTCTCCTCCTTCCTGTCCTCTTACCCTCCTCTGAGTTGCCTGAACCTCAGGCTTAGACACTGATGTGGATCTGAGAGAGCCCCATTTTTCTATTTAGTTCTCCTTATGCTTGTAACTTTCACTTTTGGACCATTCTAAATAAACCCCAGTTGCCACAGTACTATAGTAGCCATCAAGCACCTGGAACCACCATTTTCCTCTTTCCTGTATCCTATAACAAGCTCCTTCCTCTGACTCCTGGAAACCTCCAGAGAACGGGGTGTTGGCAGGGGCAACATGTATATCTGAGTCAAACTCTGTGGCATACTTACATGCACACATTATTACTGGGTGCCTATTATGTTCCAGGTACCAGCTGCTGGGGACAAAAGTGAACAAAACACCGTATCTTTTGCCACACTGAGCTTACATTCTAGCAGGGTAATGACACCCAGGTGGGGAGGGATAGGGCCTAGCTATCATGACACCTGCCTTGGTTCTCCTACATTACAGGGCACTCTGCTGTGAGCCTGGCAAAGGGTTTTATGCACCTGCATTTTCTCTGCAGCCAACTCCATTTTCAGACGTTCAACTGCCTTCCAATGATGCCTCGGCTAACAAGTGTAGAGCCAAGATTGAGTAATTCCCTCCAGCCTGGGATTATTTATTTATATCTTTGGAAGTGTTAGAGATCAGGCCCAGGGTCTAGTGCATGTTAGGCCGGCACTAACCACTGTGCTCTATGTGGCAGCAGTAAATGTTTACTAGATGAACAAATGAGGGATGAATGGTTAACCCTAACTCTCACGGCAGCCTGCTGTTCTGTCTCCATGACACAAACATGAGCAACATCCTAGAGTTTTTCATTTACTCACTGATTTGAGCCATTCTCAAATCAGTGGTTTTGGCTCCTGAAAGATCTCATAAAGATTAAGAGACAAGCACTTTTCTCCTTATCAACCATGTTTCCTGAGCCAAAAGAAAAAGGAAGAAAAAAAAAAAGATAAATCATAATGGGAAACATGTACAAAAGAAGTGAAATGAGTTCCTTAGATTCTACTTCTTCTGACGTTGGAATTAAAGTCTCAATGGGTCTGAACGGTGGCCCCCAGAAGCAATGACTTGTAAATCCTAGTGCCCTTAAATGTCAAGAAGAAAAAGGGTCTTTGCAAATGTGGTTAAGAAAGCTTATCTCAGGTAATACTTGTGGACCCTAAATATACTCTAATATACCTTTAAAATGTGGAAGGCTGAACCTGGAGGGGTGGCTCAGTGGCTAAGAGCACTTGTTGCTCTTGCAGAGGACCTGGTTTTGGTTCCCAGCACCCACACCGTGGTTCATAACCATCTACTGTAACTCCAGTTCTAGGGGCTCCAAGTCCTTCTTCTGACCTCCCAAGGCACCAGGCAGCATGTGCTGTGCAGACAAATATTCATGCGGGCAAAACACATACACAATAAAATAAATTCATCTAAAGGGAGAGAGAGAGAGAGAGAGAGAGAGAGAGAGAGAGAGAGAGAGAGAGAATATGAAAGAAGGGAGAAGGCAAGGTAATCACAGGAGCAGAGATTGGAGTTATGTGACCACAAGCCAAGGGATGCCAACAAGCCACTAGGCTCTGGAAGGGCACAGAAGGGCACAGAGCTACAGAGCTGTTGGCAGGGAGGCATGCAGCCCCCCTCCTCATGACTCGCTTGCTGAGAGATGGGGCATAACAGTATGTGCTTATAATCCTAGCTGCTCAGGAGGCAAGGGCAGTAAGATCACTAGTTCAGGCCATCTTAGGTGACATAGTGAGAGTCCATCTCAGCAACAGACAATATAAAAAATCCCAAAACTACAGGATTGGGAATATCTCTCAGTGCAGAGTGCTTGCCTAGAGTGCACAGGGCACTAGGTTGGAGTCCCAGCAGAGTACCTCTTCCACTTCACACACACACACACACACACACACACACACACACACACACACACACACACACACAAATTCGAGAGCAAATCTCTCTTTTGTTTCAAGCCATTGCTTCATCTTTTGCTTGAAGCCATCATTCCAGCCCCTTTGAGGAGAAAGGGGAAAGGCTATGTCTTCTTCAGCTTCCCCTTCTGGTGATCATTAATTATTATTTAAATTATTTACTATTGCATGGGTGTGCATTATGGTCAGAGGAAAACTTTAAGGAGTTGACTCTCTCCTTCCACCACATGGGTTTCAGGGAATTGAAGTCAGGTCATCAGGCTTGGCGGCGAGTGCCCTTACTGGCTGAGTCATCGCACCAGCCCTGCACGTGTTTCTGAAACACACTCACAGATCTCTCACTGAAGCCCGTGTTGGAACAAAAAGGCAAAGAGAGTCCCATTCAGCAATGGATTCCTCTCCTTCCTTTTCTTCTCAGTCTCCTTTCTTCTTTCCAGCTGCATCAACACCTGGCATGTCCACCTTCTTCACATATGTTATTATGTTGATTACCCAGTTATTGTTGCCTTCCATCTCGGTCAAATGGAAGCTCCAGGGAGAAGTGGCCCTTGAGTATGTTTGAGTGGACCCATGTGCAGGTGCCAGAGATCGACACTGAGTGTCCCCTCCCCCCTTTTAAGGTAAGGTCTTTTTTTTATAGCCCTGGCTATCCTGGAACTCACTATGTAGACCAGGCTGGCCTCAAACTCAGAGATTCACGTATCTCTGCCTCCCACACGCTTGGATTAAGGATGTGCACCACCACTCTGGGTTCTACTAATTTAAAAACGGGATTTATTTATTTTTGTTTTATGTATGTAGTTTTCCTGCAGATAGATGATGTGCTTGTGGCATGCTGACAAGAGCCAGAAGAGAGTGATGGATCCCCTGGCACTGAATCTATAGATGGCTGTAGGCTGCCATGTGGGCATTCTCCATTGAGCTTGGGTCCTCTGAAAGAATAGCCAGTGCTCTTTTTTCCCATTAATTAATTTATTTATTCACTTTATATCCCAATATCAGACCTCTTTTTCTCCCAGTCCTCCCTCACACAGCTCCTCCCCAACCCCTCCCCTTCTTCTCTGAGAAGGGGAGCCACTCAGTATCACCCCACCGTGGCACATCAAGTCACTGCAGGACTAGGTACATCCTCTCCCACTGAGGCCAAACAGAGTAGCCCAGATTGGGGAATGGGATTCAGGTTGCTCCAGTTGTTGGGGAGCCCGTATGAAGACCAAGCTGCACATCTGCTACATATGTGTGCAGGGGCCTTGATTCACCCATGCTTGCTGGTTGGTTGGTGGTTTAGTCTCTGGAAGCCCCCAAGGGTCCAGGTTAGTTGACTCTGTTGATCTTCCTGTGGGTGCCTGTCTTCTCTGGGCCCCCAGCCAGTACTTTTAACTGCTGAGCCATCCTTTTAACTTCCATTTTAATTGTTGAGAGTCATTCACTGAACCTGGAGCTCACTGATTGGCTAGACCAAGCAAGCTTCAGAGATCTTCCTGTCTCTGTCTCCCTAGCTTCTGGCTTTTTACCTGAGTGCTAGAATTTAATTTCAGGACCTCATACTTACGTGGCAAGAACTTTAGCAACTGAGCCACGGCCCCAGCCCAGGAAATACTTTCTGAATAAATGAAAAGGGAAGATTATTTTGGACTATGTGTTTTCAAAAGCAAAGCTATACATGAAAAGCCCTGGGCTGGCTCAGGAATCACATTCTCTTCCCTTATGTTGGGTTGTTTTGGGTCTTTTAAAAAATTAAACTTTGTACCAAGCATGGTGGTGTACACCTTTAATCTCAGTACTCAAGAGGCAGAGGCAGGCAGGTCACTGAGTTTGAGGCCAGCCTGGTCTACAGAGCAAATTCCAGGACAGCCAGGGCTACACAGAGAAACCTATCTCAAAGAACAAAAACAAAAACTGTAAACAAACAAACAAACCAACCCCAAAACCTTTGTATATCCTTTTCAAAATGAATTTGGAATAGCTTCTATTGTTTTATTACAGATGTAAGACAATAGGACACAGGAAAGAACCTTTGGAATTTAACGATATATATATAGTGTGTGTGTGTGTGTGTGTGTGTGTGTGTGTGTGTGTGTGTGTGTGTGTGTGATACAAAAGAAACATCTTGAATATATTGGCGCATATATATATATGCGCCTTGGGATGTAACTCCCTCTGTGTTTGTCCCACTTACTCTCCCTTAGAAAGTGTTTCTACTCTCTACACCTAGGAAAGAGTTCATCCAGGTGTGTGTGAAGTCCTGCACATGCCAAGGATTCAGTAATAAATGGTCACGCTGGAAGCCTCAGCAGACAATGCAGTGTTTGCACAGTGGAATGACCCCTGTAACCAGGAGGCAGAGGAGGGAAAGAGAGAGGTAGAGACAGAAAGGGGGAGGGAGGAGACTTACAGGCAGTCAGATCAGCTGATTGCTATTTGTTATCAACATGCGGCCTGTGTGATGGGTTGGAGGAAGCAAGGTGCTCCCTGTGCAGTCTGCTGCTGACAATTGCTCCTTTTTCCACAGTGGCTTTTGATGCATCTAATCCCTGGTTCAAAGGGAACTATCAGCTCAGCTTTACCTCCAGCACAGCTGGCTCCTGCCTCCTCCTGACTTTGCCTTTCCTGGCTCCGGGAGTCTTCCTGGGACCCCTGTTCCCTACCCCCACCACGCTTAAGGAATAAGGACACGTTCCAGCCTCCCGGGCTCTCCATAGCCTCCCATATGTCCCATTCTTTTTCTGCAGAAGACCAAACCTCCCCAGTCAAGCCTTCTCTCCTTGGGTTTGCTCTTCCCAAGTCTCAGTTTACCACTTCATTTGCCTTATACCATAGGAAACACAAGCATTTGACCAAACGCCCAGTACCACACAGATGATAAGGAAAGTCTTGATTGATGTCTGGGAACACTAGCCCTGTCCAGGAAACTCTATGATGCAAGAATGAACACCAGTAGAGTGCACAGGTTTCTGAGCTCTCAGCCATTGACATTAGCACTGTCATTCCTCAAAGAACCTTAAGAATCAGGCATGATTATTATCATGGCAGTTTTTACATATGACAGCGGGTGCTGATCCTAATCAAGGTATCTGGGCTCCAAGAAGCCTACCAAAGGCCTGCCCCCAACTGTGAGTGAAGAACCCAAGACTCTCAGCTGCATTGTATTGTTATCCACCTGAATTCCTCAGCAAACAGGACAAACTATCTATCTGTACCTTTGGAGGGGAGACTCCACAACCCCTGGGCTCAGAACAGTTTAGGACAATCTGAGGCAAATCATTAAGTATCTCACTCCATTTCATGGATGTTAAAGTCCTAACCCAGGACTCTCCCAGAACATGAGTGGGTCCTGAGAGAAAAGTACGTGCTCCGTAGCTACGGAGGGAGCTTGGAAGAGGCTGATATGTAAGGGTGGAAAGGATGAGGGTTCTTAGTTGCAAACAAACTTTCAGACTGGGCAGTTTACATCTGGACTCCCAAATAGTAGATATTTTTCTTCTTCTTTCCGATGGTGAAGTAATGTTAGGAAGGGCCTGCCAGGGTTCCGGAGACTTGTCAGTTGCCTGGGTCTCCGT
This sequence comes from Mastomys natalensis, assembly GCA_021653895.1. Lineage (NCBI taxonomy): Eukaryota > Metazoa > Chordata > Mammalia > Rodentia > Muridae > Mastomys > Mastomys natalensis. The sequence goes on from JAJTUV010000176.1 coordinate 1,445,980, forward strand.
TCTATATATCTTGGGTCAAATAGAATTTGGTTAAGAAAAGTTCCTTAAGACTGTGCCTAATCCACTCTCCCTCCCTCTCCTCTGTCTGTGCCTGTGTTCAGATGACCTCTTGGATCAATAGGACCTCTAGGTTCTCAAGGCTATTGCAACAATGCCAAACAATTTAAACCCGCAGCCCTCAATCTGTAGGGTGTGAACCCTTGGATGGGACTGTTAAACAGCCCTTTCACAGGGAATGCCTAAGACCATCAGAAAACACAGGTACTTACATTATAATTCATGACAGTAGCAACATTACAGTTATGAAGTAGCAACAAAAATAATTCTATGGTTGGGGGTCACCACAACACGAGGAACTGTATTAAAGGGCCCTCAGCAAATTTTCCAGCTCTCTGAGAGTGACCACCTTCTGCTTTATGAAAACCCTGCCACCCAGGGACAGGTCTGCATAGTTTTCTTGGCTTTACTTTCTCTGGAAATACTCTATTGGAGCATAGAAAAGTGCTTACGGAAGAGGAGGCAGCACTGAGCCCAGGGCAAGGTCCGTCCTCCCAAGTCATCACTGGATTTGTTAGCATCCTCAACAGAGAGAGGACCAAGGAAGTGGTAGCAACCAGAAGAGCCCTTTCCCCTAGGCCCAGACAGTCCACGAGAAGGCAAGAAGGTAGAAAAAAGCCTGGAATTAATGCTTAAAATGAGATTTCAGAAGTTCCCCACTGCATTTTTCTCCCTCTCTGTGACCATAAGCGACCCAGAATTGGTGACCTGACTTTGTCCTTGTGTCTAATGATGCAATCAACTGTTTCTCACATTTAAGCATGAGAAAGTTAATATGAATGTTCCAAGATGATATGAGCACAGGTCACCAGAGAGGATGACATTGTATTCAGTGGACAAACTGGGAAATCTTACCGAGAACAGGCCTAGGGATTGTTGGTGAAGCCATAGCAGGGGAAGATATATGAGACTCTAAGCAGTGACAAAATAAATTGCTTTAATGAGAGGCTTCCTGAGATGGCTGTCAGCCAGTCAGTGTCCGCGCCTAGGACCACAGGATGCTAGGGCATCTTGCTGCCACTAGGATGTCTCATCCCTAGGGATCCAGAGGTGTGTCTTAACATGGGGGTGGAGGGGTGTTAGCTGGCAGTCTGTCCAAAGTATGCCATCCCTGTGGCCAGAGGGGTGCTGGTGAAGAGATTCATTTCCCACTCTGGGTAGTTTTCAGTGGGGAAGGGGAAGGGAGCAAGTCACTCTTGGAATTTCAATTCTGACCTTTACAAAGAAAAGTGATAGACACTTTAGTATTATATACAGGGCAGGGGTAGATACGTGGAAGGAAAATTGCACTTAATTACAGTAGTTTATAGTTTACACCCATTGGACAAATTTACTTCTTTAGAAGAAATCTTGAGATCATCTGGGATGGGAGAGGGGGGGTCTGTCAGTATTTACAGTGTCTGGCTCAGTTCATTAGGACACATCCTCCTCGGTCCTCATCTTATTTCAGTAACAGATTCAAGTTTTTGCATCAGTTTGTTCGATGAAGGGTTGCAGGGGAGACTCCATGGGTTTCTCGCTTCCTGTTGCACCATTTTGCACCAGCCACCTCTGGGAGAAACAAGAGCGCTTGGCATCTTAGGAGAGGCTTCATGACAATACTGCAAAGAAGGGAAGCTGGGCTTCAGGCTACAGCTCTTGAGAGCGGCTTGTCCGAGGTGCCCAGCAGGATGTCAGGTGAGCAGGGACCTCTCTCTCTTGGGTTCCCAGGTGCCTGTCAGGTCGCTGGACTTCTCTATGACAGATGCCAAGAGACTGATGGTGTGGAAAATGGGGTCCTCATTGCTGTGCACAGAGTAGTTATGTGGGTATCACCAGGCTTGCAGTGGACACTGTGGGGAAGAGAGAGAGGAGAAAGAACTTAGCAGTGTGCACATAGGCCATTAGTTTAGCTTTTCCAAGGGAGCTGACACCCAACTTGGCCAGTAAAGTTCTGGAGGTGGAGGGCTGGGCTGGGGTGGGTGCTGGAGCTTTCCTTTCAGGAAAGCTTTCAGGAGTACTTCCCAGGAAGAAAGTGTGTTGCCAGGGAGCCTGAAATAGTCCTGATCTACTGAGTTTAACCCTGAAGTGAGGATTTGTGAGAATGGCATTTATACAGTGCTCAGGGTGATCACAAATCAGCAGGATGGGAACTCTAGGTGTCTTGTGGAAGTAGGTCTCCTTCTAAGACCTCTAAGGGCCCTAGGCCACTACTTCCCAAACTTGGATGGAATGGCCAGGATCAGGGATTCTGCTAAAACTTAGATCCATCTCTGGTTCTCAGGCCTGGGTCAGGCCTAACAATTTGTATTTGTAGTTTAAAAATTATTTACACGTGTGTGTGTGTGTGTGTGTGTGTGTGTGTGTATTTATGTGTGCCCATGTGAACTCGCACAGTGGAGGTCAGATGGTAGCTTGTAGGAGTCAGTTCTCGCCTCCCACTATGTGAGTTCCACTATCAAACTCCTGTTACTGCGCTTGGCCACAAGCTCCTCCATCCGCTGAGCCACCTCACCTGCCCCAGACTGTGCAGCCCTAAGAACTCAGCTCTGCTCACACTGCTGATCTACCAAGAGCAGCAAGGCCATAACGTGAGCGAGGGAATGTCCCTTTACTCTAAGTTTCCACCAGGGAGAGGGGTTTGGAAATCATAAGGAACTTTCTCAAGGGTTGTTATCATTGGGCAAAGATACCAAGAAAAGAGGTCAAAGGTTTAAGGTGTTTGATGCCATTCACCTCAGTGGGCCAGGGAAGGAAACCTCAGGGTATCCGGAGTCACCCTCTGGGAGGAGCTGCAGGACACATGTGGGACAGCCTCCCTCCTCCTCCAGAGCCCCTGGCTTTAAGTGACTGTTTCAGAAAATCATGACCCTCTTTTTAATCTCAAGTTCCCCCCCGTATCCTCCCACATGTCTTTCTCTTCACCCTTTTTCTTTTGTCAGCACTGAAGGTTCTCCTTTAAGCCTAGTGGCTTGTTCTTTCAAGGCTCTCCCCTCAAACACACATGTCCACACGTGTACTCACACGTGTACACGTGTACTCATACAAACACAGGCCTAGTCTTCCATTATTTTCTTACTAATAAGGGCTCTCAACCATGATCCAATGAGATCATCACACATCCATTTGACAGATTAGAAAGAAAGCAGGATTCAGAGTGAGCGAGATGAGCCAGTGGTTCAGAACCGGGAAAACTGTGAAGTCAGAGGCTTTGGTTGGCTTTGGGTGACCTCCAGCCTGTGTCACGGACCAAGAGCATTCCTTCTATTTAGCTTTGTTCTCAGTCAAATTATTTTTTGTGCTTCAGTTTCTTCCTTTATAGAAAGGGAGGCTGCAATGGGCTTGGTTGTATTAGTACAGGTGACCTTGCTTCAAAGGCGTTCATGTGGCAATTCTTAATAATCTCTAGCATGGGGCCCCTTCCTCTCTTCTCAATGCTGTTGAAGACTCCTAAGACTGCCCTGGAACTATGCCTTTGTGTGAGGAGCTAGTCCTCCTGCATTCTTGAGGTGTTGGTCAGGGCCCACAGATACCCTTTGCCTCCTCTTCCTGCCTCTGCCCACCCCCACCCTCCAGTCTCTTTACTCCCCACTGTCAGCCCCTCCTCCCCCTTTTTCCTTCCAATTTTCAGATTTCAGGTGGAAGAGAGAGAAAATGGCTTGTGACCTCTCAGCTTTCAATAGGAGAGCAAACAAGAAGGGCCGATAAGGAGACGCCAGAGAGATTCTATGACCTGTCATTAGGGATGGGCTTCTCAGCTATCAGATGTTTGCTCACATAATAAAATGGTGGCAGAGCCCTAAATGTTGTCAAGGGACCTGGAATTATTTGCTCCTTTCAGAGTCTAAACATAAACATCTGATAAGGTATACACTGGGGTCACAGTACACCCAGCTTCATGGGGGTCTAGCCCAGAAGGTCACCTCTGTAAGGTGTGGTAACTGTGACCCTCACCCCTAGAGGATGTGTTACATAATGGTGGCACTGAATGGTGGTACATGATGGTACACACTGAAGTTCCACTGTGTGCAGACATCATGTTTAGGGCTTTACACGCACAATCTCCCGTTTATCATTATTTCTTTTTACAATTATTTATTATGAGTGTGCAGGATTCACGTGCCCCAGCTTGTGCGTGGAGGTCAGAGGACACCTTGCATTAGTTAGTACTCTCTTTCCATCATGTGGGTGCTGGGGATCCAACTCAGGTCACTGATCTTTCCCTACTGAGCCATCTTGCTGGCCTCCACTTACCCTTTGAGGTAAGTGGCTATTACTAATTTAACCCATAACTGGGTGCCTGCAAGGTGCCCAGGGCATGCAATTGTGAATGCGACCAGCTTATAATTTTACACAGCACACATTCTAGAGAGTTTGAACAACACGCCACTAAACAGCATGTGCATGTATCATATATAAACAACTTTTAGGTAGAGGTAAATACTCTTGGAAAGCAAGCATGGTAAGTCAGGCTGACTTGAGGGAAAGGGGGATCCTTTAGGGAGGTGGTGACATCTGAATTGAATGAAATTAAGGAGCAAGCATGGAAAACTCCACATATTGTGTTCCAGGCAGAAGAGGCCAAATGCATAGTCACTTGCTGGTTGTTGTGAGTCCTGGTTCTGCTTTAAGCCCAGTGAGCAAATGAGGGGCAGAAAGAAGTATGGAGATAGCAGCCTGATCACCCAGAGCCTTGTAAGTCTTCCTCTTCATTTGGTAGCTATGGAAACTCTTGGGGAATTTTGACAGGAGAAGGACATGCTTGGTTTCTCTCTTGAGGTCTCCCTGGCTGCTACAACCAGACCACATGTTGCATCAAAGAGCAGAAGGGGGAGTCAAGGGCCACTGAAAGAGATCAAGTAGAGACACGAGAAGCCTGAGTTTGGGCTATGAGGGTGCCCAGGGGTGTGGTAAAGAATGTCAGATTTAGGATGAATTTTAAAGGTCTCTTAGCAAAACTTAACTGATGGACAGGATGTAGGGAAATGGAGAAAAGAACTAAGGTCTTTTGTGAAGAAGGAGGGCAGGAGGTTTTAGAAGTAGAATTACAAAACAAGGAAGTGATCTAGGTAAGGAGAAACCGGGCAAAGGAAGAGTTTCTGTTTTAGGTGGGCTCAGTTTGAGAGGTGTGCTGTATGTTTGGGCATGCATAGGTCTAACTAATGATAATGCTGTCATTGCACCCTTTGTGGGCAGGACCACCTTGGGGGCAGATCACACATGTCATCAGTCTGTGCACTTGATCCAAAGTCATGGAATTGGTGTGTGACCCAAGGATAAGAAGCCAAGGAGTGATCCTTGGGCCCCTCAGCACTCCAATGTTGAGGTGAGTTGCCAGCTAAGGGTAAAAGGAGTATTGAATACTACAGAATGAGGTGGTGCCTTAAAATCCAAGGGGGCAAGGGAGGGAGGGATGGGCTGCAGCATGGTATCAGAAAGCAGCCACTCAATCTGCAGCATGGAGGTGGTGGTGATGATGACACAGTGGAGTGTGAGGCTAGAAGCTAGCCTGCACTGGTCTTGAGACAACTGGGAGTAAGGAAAGAGAGATGCAGGAACTACAATCTATATAGACTATAAGTAAAACCCATAGGGACCTACGATGGCAAAGCTTGCATACTTAGCCATGATGTACGATCATTGCCTTGGGGCTGGAGAGATAGCTCAGAGGTTAGGAGCACTTGATGCTCTTGCCAAGGACTGGAGTTCAGTTCCCAACATTTATCTAGCACTCATAACCATCCATAATTCCAGTCCCAGGGAATTCAACCATCAGACCTTGCTTCCCTAACACCAACAATGAAGAAAGTTTGACAAGGAGGGGCAGCTGCAGGGGGCTCATGATGAAGCAGCTCACTTTCTCTTGTTGGCACCTCCAGGGGGTTTTCTTAACCTCTCTAGGAAGTGAAACAGTGGGTAAAGTGTATTATGGGAACAGGAGTCAGCACACAGCCTGCCCACTCTGGCTCTTACTGAAGTCATTGCTTGGTACAGTCTTAGTCCCAGATCTGCGGGGTGTCACTACACAGGAGCTCAGACACAAACCCTCTCAGAATGTAACTCACGACACCCAAGTGTTGAAGAAGAAGAGGCAAATTCTCCAGAAGGACAGGATGAAGGAGATACAGAGGACTCTTGGCAGCCTAGGAATCCTGAAACTTGACTCCCATGGCAGGTCTGTAGTAGCATCAGTAAGCACTGGGATCAGACAGCTACAAGTTCACAATCTAGATTTAGCTGTATACCTGCACAACCCTGCATCATCATTATGGTTCTCAAGTATGCATGGCTATCAGAAGCCAAGTATGGTGACACATGCCTGCAAATCCCAGAACATGGGAGGCAGAGATAGGAAGATCGATGCCAAATTGATGCCAGCCTTGTTTGTACAGTGAATTCCAAGCCAGCCAGGGATCATTCCTCTTGGATCTAAGTTTTGGATCAGTTCCTTTCTGCACATAAGCACACTTTCTCCCACCTTCCAGGAATGCAGCTATTGGTTCAGAGGCTACCCAAAGGACCCCAAGCCATTATCTCAAAAAATAAATTACAATAAAATTAAATAGAAAGAAAAAGATATTGGGAAGTGAAGGCTGTTAATGGATCTGGAGCAAGAAGATTACAGTCTGATAGAATTCTGGCTGTGGGGTTTATCTCTGTGTGAAATTACTCATCTCCCTCTTCATCTTAGAGCCTTAGTTTTCTGCATAAAACTATCTACTTAGCAGAAGGAGGAAAAGAGTTACCATAATATATGGTAGAATAGCAGCTTAAATGCTTGTTGGAACATTGGAGGTACTAAAAAAAATAGCAGTTCTGAATCCATTTATCCATCTCTCCATCCATCCATCCATCCATCCATCCACCCACCAACCCACCCTCCTACTCACTGGACATTCACGATGGCCCAAGTGGTTTTGGTACTGTGGGTGGTTCCTGATCCACTTGCTTTTTGGAGGAATGTGGAAAGGTAAGTACCTGTCTGGTAGCAGTAAGGGAAACAGTGATCTAGAGCATGCACAAAAGATGATGGGCCTTTAGGAGCAATGGCCTTAATCTTGGGACACTTTGCTGCCAGGGCCTCCTATGACCACAAGTAGACCAAGCACTGAGGTGGATAGTGAAGAAGGCAGAGGGAGAGAATGGCCTCTTAAAGGAGCACAGACAGAAAAAGGAGTATAAAGGGAGCTTCTCCCTGCATCTGACTATGTCGCTGACACCTGTTAAGCCCTGGTGAGCCAGGGAAGGGCTTTCCCCATTTATAAAGAAAGCAACGATCACAATCTCAGTGGGGAGATTGTACAAGGTTGTACAGCAGGAGCTGGTGGAGTCAGAATTTACTCAGGTGTCCTGGCTCTTTCTACCTCTAGTCAAAGCCTGCAGAATAGCACTGACCAGGGTGTGTCCCCAGGGTGTGTCCCTGTGACCTGAGCATGGCACACACTAGCTGCTGGTTCCATACACATCATCAGCACACAGACTGTTCCGAGAAGCCCTTTCCAGAAGGCTCTGTTTAACCTAGAAGTTTCCCTAACATACTCAACCAAGGACCCATTCTCTCCCACATATCTCACCAGGTTCTGACACCTAGCAATGGTTTTAAAATACATCATGGAAAACAATGCTTTAAAATGAAGAAAGAACAAAACTACTCATGTTCCTGGTGCCCCAGGAACAAAGAGTTCATAGATCATATTCACTTTAGCCCACCCTTTCCCGTTCTTCCTTCTGCTTTGGTTTGTAGGAAGAAAGTTTTCTGTTTGAAACTTAGCACACATGTTTAATGTTCGCTCTGGTTCCTAAATACTTCCACAAGAGCATTTATGATTACCATGGGCACTTTCAAGAGAGGGGGAAGGTGTTTAAATGGAAAGAGCTCAAGATTGGGAGTCAAAGACCAAAGTCTGGAGGCCAAGTTCGTCTGCATGACCTTGGGAAGGTCACTTTCTGTTCTGGGTTTCAGTTCATGTCTTAGAAGATTGCAATGGAATGAAAACGACAAAGCAAAAACTATAAAACATTCCATTTGTCTTGTGAGACAGTGCTCCTCCTGCCTCAGCCTTCTGTGCCCTGCTATCACAGGCATGTAGCATCATGCCCACCTGAGTCCTTTTTAAAAAATTTTTTTTATTAGTATAATCATCATCTTCGTTGTTGCAGAAATGAGGGTCTGGTCATTCATGAGATGTCCTGGAATACAGAGACACCTTCATAATATGTCATGGTAGTTGTTCATTCAGCTTCAAGGTTGGCTAGGCACTCTGCCCAGTGGAGGGCAGAAGCCACGTGGGGGTTGACAGCAGCATCCCTGGGAGCTTCTTGAAGCAAGTTAAGGGACCATTTCCTGAACTCAGAGGACTCGTTTCAACAAGCAGGCATCAAAGTCAATGTGGGAAAGACAGCGATAATTAATCACTGCCCTGTCTAGGGCCGCCCAAGCAGCAGATGGATTGATAAAACTTTAAAAGAGGAAGGTATTCCCAAGGAGGGCTGCTGCGCCTGGCTAACCCCCTGATTGAGATTAGTGAGCACAGATAAATGTTTTCCCTGATGGCTACAAAGAGTGGGAAATGGCACGGGAGTTAGGAGTCGAAGGGCAGAGCAATGGAGGATTGTCTTTTAATCTCCTATTGGGTGAGAGAAGACTGCCAGAGTAGGTCCCACACACCTCTCCTTCTACCTCCCCAATTTTTGAGCCCAGCGACCCAAGCTGGGTATTTAGCACTTGAGATATACCAGACACTTAACATACACAACTGATCCAAATCCTTGAAACAAGTAGATGTTACAACTGTCCTTTGCAAGATGAAACAAAGGTTCAAAGTGAATGGTAGAGCCTGCCCTACTTCAGTCTAGGGTCCGAAGAAGATGAGTCAAGGGGAGAATTGAGACTCCTGAGCCCCTGAGTGTGATCAGAAGCTAGTGGCAATGGGTGAGGTGTGACTTACAGGGTTCCTGGGCGGGGGGCGCATGATCAGCACGATCAAACCTTGATGTGTGCTTCTGACACAAAGTTCAAGGTTGTTGCCTTCTTATCTAGCAATCGATAGAGGCCAAACAGTTCCCACAGTACATAGACCCCAGCTGCTGAAAGGTCCTATTGTGTTACTCTGGAATCCACAACCATGTTCAGACATCTTGTCCTGTTTTCTAGTTCTCCGTTTGCTGTGGCAGTCCACCTCTCTGAGCTGCGGCTCTCCCTATTGGGTAGCGGTCATTATTATTCCAGCACCTCTTTGGGAGGTGGGACTTAACTCATCCACTGAGGCACTGACTAAGCTGCTATGGAGTCCCCCATGGTCTCGGCACCAGGAAGTCGAATTTAAGTTTCTTGATAAACCATCAAACGGGAATAGGCCTCAGAAATGGTCACACTGTCTACTGGGGAGTCCTCAAAGGGTTAACGATTAGGTTATTCGTTGGGCGACTAGTGCCTGAGGGTGGTATCAGTCCCAGAACCCCTGATTCTCCTTTCTCTTTCCCCACTGACCACCTTTGCAAAGCTGGCAGCTCACCAGACATCCTGACCTTCCCATCCCATCCTGGAAAAACCCTTTGCATGGATCATCAGTCATCCCAGTAAGGAATGCTCAGTTCCAGTGTCTAACAGCATTATGTCATCTAGACTCCAGTGACCCATCCAATCTCAGTCTTCATTTAATAATACTCTTGTTGGGGAGCAATAAGCTCTTTTGGTCTGTAGCCCATCTGTCTTGCCCTCTGACCTCAGGAGTTCATTTTAGCAGCTAACTGGAAGAAGAACCTCATGAGAATAAAATCATGGCTGAGTTTGTACTCACTCATTGGTACCTTGAGAGTCTGAGTTATGAGCACATACATGCACACACACACACACACGCACGCACACACACACACACACACACACACACACATACACACACCCTGGCTCCATCCTGCTGCCATTACCTGTTTACTGGAAGACATGCTGGTGAGGGTGTTGATGCTACTGGTATCTGTGACCACCATGGCAGACGGGAACCGGGAGGTGTGGGAATACTGAGGAGGTTCCTGCTTATGTGCATACACTGGAGAGACAGAGAGAAGACGAACTCATTATAGACACACAGTCACGATACCCACATAAGCCACCCTGTAGTTCCCTCTTCCCTGGGGTGGTGGTTGTATTTGGGAAGGCAGTGTATTAAGGAGACATTCTGTTTTCTTAGCCAAGGTACTTGATCTTAGTTTGGTTCTCTCCTTTGTAAAATAAGGATATCTGTCGTAGGAACATATCAATGTTTTGAACTAAATAGATAGCCCTGTGCGTAATCCCATTTCCCTGACTTTGCATAAAACATTAGGAGCTGGAGTGTCAACAAGTGACATTATGCATATGGAAAGCACCTGCTGGCCAACATGCAGCATCTGCTCAGGTGTGTGCTTACTGTTTCTGACACAATTCAAACTCCTTGTTTCCTCTTGGAGTTGTAGACTGGTTAACAATTGTAATGAGATGTGCATGCAATTAACTGTATAATTCTGGATTATTCCAATTTTCACTTCAACATATCAAAGCCTTATAATGTCACATAAATATGAAGGATAAACAACAGGAGACAATTCAGTTAAGACCTCCAGGAGCATATGACTCGATATTTAGTTGTTTTAATACTTGCCTTGCACATCTGGAACCCTGTGACTGTGTTAACTATCCAGAAGAATCATGTCGATTCTAGGTCACCTAACTAATGAAAGCATGTGGATGTTTGGCCACGAGGGAGGGACCAGCATGTTCCCAAAACATAGACTCTACCAAGGAGGCCTCCACTACAAAGTGGAGGTGAAGGTCACTGGCTGCTGGTTATTTCCTGGTCTGGTCCCTCTGGGCTGTCTCTCTGTGGCTTGTCAGGTCTATTGGGTCTGGGCAATCCCATGAACCATGGTGACCGCTGTGATAGTGTTCCACCCAGGCCTGTGAGGTGAGGAGTGTGTATGTGGGGGGGTCACAGACTCCACAGGAAGAAGAATGAGGCCCAGATGGGTCCCAGACTCTACTGCATGCTGTGGCAGAGTTTGACAAGCCAAAGATCTATAATTGGACTGTGAAGTGCTGCTTAGAAACCAGCCCTGCAGGCCTGAGTCAGGACTGAGCCCTGAGAATGGAAGGATGAATGTGGCCGATCAACTTCAGACATCATCTGTCCAAGGCATCTGGAGACACAACTCAAATCCCCTTTGCCCTCCTAGCTTTTTAAAAGTGACTGAGTAAACACACTTGCATTTCTGCAACACTTTATGCTTATGAAAGGAAGATCACCCATATTTTTTTAAATAATTTTTTTGTTGTTTTATGTGCATGGGTGTTTGGCCTGTGGGTATGTCTGTGTGAGGGTGTCAGATATTGGAGTTACAGACATGTAAGTGTGGGTGCTGGGAATTGAACCAGGGTCCTCTGGAAGAGCCTTCAGTGCTCTTAATCACTGACCCATTTCTCCAGCCTGATCACTCATATTTTTATTTCATGTTCATAATGACCTCATAAGCATACGGTTCCTATGAGTAAACGCGTAAATGAGACTCAGAGTATCCAGTGGCTACATAGCTGTTTAAGACTCGTCTAGACTGAATACTTCCTGAAGCAGGCAAGATATCCATCCTTTCTATAATTCCTTCCCAAACTTGAAAATTAAGACTACAGCCAGGCTTGGCCGGAGCAGTGGAGGCCTGGGTTCAGGGTGGAAGGCAGGAATAGGTAAATGTAGGGAAGGTGTAAAAGCCAAAGGTGAGGACCCTCTATGTAAGAGGCAGATACTCTGCTGCTCCTTGACTTGGTAGAGGATGGGTGGTATTTTCCATGCACATTGATGGCTTTGTTTGATTTTTATATTGTATATATGTTCATGCATGTGTGGGTGCACATGTATGTATGGGTGTGTGTGCCTGCCTGCATGCGTGTGTATGTGTGCCAGAGAGTGACCTCAGTTATTGGTCCTCTGGTGTGATCCATGTTACTTTTTGAGACAGGGTCTTTCACTGACTAAGACTCGCCAAGTGTGCTAAGCTATGGGCCAGTGAACCTGGCCCTATCTCCCCAGAGCTTGGAGTATATAGGTACATGTCAGTATACCGAGATTTTTTATGCGGATGTTGGCGATCCAAACTTAGGTTCTCATGTTTGTATAACAAGCACATTCCTGACAGAGGCCTCTCTCTATCCCTGTTTGTTTTCCCCTCAGTGTCAGGGGTTGACCCTAGGACCTAATGCTGTTCGGCCAGTGCTTTAACAAGGAGCTGTATTTCCACCTCAAGCTTCACGTTTTTCTGATTGGAGATTTTCAGTGTGTATAGACTATGGGCATGAGGATGCCAGAAGATTCGTCTGTTTTAGAGACACAAATAGATCCCAACCAGCATGCCAACTCTGACTGTTTAGGAATGGCTGCTAAGGTGATGCTTATGGTAAGGAGCTGACTGACTGCTGAGATCTTACCGCCTCCCTCCTTCCCATGTACGTGTGTGTGTGTGTGTGTGTGTGTGTGTGTGTGTGTGTGTGAGAGAGAGAGAGAGAGAGAGAGAGAGAGAGACCCACGCACATGTATAGATCAGAGGATAACTTGGAGGAGTCAGTTCCCTTCTTCCACCTTTATCTGGGTTCTGGGGATTAAACTGGGATGGGAAAGTGCTGTGTTCTCCATATGCTTGGCCAGCTCTCTTTGATTATAGGCCTATATTTTCCTCTGCAAACTCCCCCCACCCCCAGTCCCCAGAGTCTTGGGGCTAGGGAAGAGGACAGAAAAGCAAGAACAACTCTCAAGAGCTGAGCTTGAGAAATGGCCTCGGTTGCTGATAGATAGGTTAAACTAAACCAATAATCTTCCAGGAAACTCGCAACCCCGGCATGCGTGTCCTTACTGTGAGAGTTCTGTAGCTGAGTCACCGCAGCCATGAAGGGCTGCTGGGCCATGTGACTTCCTGGGCTCTGCTGCATGAGGGGCTGCTGGTGAGGGCTGTGCAGCTGTTGAGAGAACTGGACGGGCTGTAGGGCAGCCAGGCTGCTAGCCACACTATTGATGACTGGGACACCCTGGGCTTGGGAGGTGTTGAGGCCTGTGGAAGCAAAGAGAAATGTCAGAGTAGTACCAGGGTGAACCAGAGGTGACGAGGCAGCGTCAGTCACGATGGAGGCCCTGCTCAGCCTGTCTGTTACAGAAGAAGTTGCATGGAAATCAACTTCAAAAACAAGGGAACTAAGACCTGGAGAGATATATTTCTGAAGCCTAAGAGTCTCCCCAAATCATCCTATGACTTCCCAAATTCAGCTCTCTTGAGGTCACCAGACCCCTGGGAATGCTATTTGCTGTCTCCATCCATGCTGGATTATGAGAGGCCTGCCCTGGTGACCTCTGGCCTAGTGAAAGATATTTCTTTAGGGTATGGCTTATTACCCAGATCTGTCTTTCTAGAAGTGAGCAGCAGTCTGCAGCAGCTCTTCCACCCCTCCCATTCCCCCACTCCCCCAACCACCTGCTGGCCTCCAGTCAAAGGAAACCAAACCTTCCTCTACAATCCTGGAGGGAGGAGGTCTGAGGAGACACAGTAGCACTCACAAAGCCCCTAGGAGAGGTCAGGTACTGACTCTGTGCCCAGTAGCAGAGAAAGGAAGAAAATACAAGAAGATACTAGACCTGTCTGTGAAGTGGATATATACTAGGGATTTTGGTACCTGAAGAACCAGGTTTGAGGAGGAGGAAGCAGTAAATTAAAGATGTGGCAGCGGGCCCTGCCATCCTTCTGCTCTGGGGGCATGGAAAACCTGAGCTTTGGTATCATGCCTATATCCTGAGACTTCTTTTGAGCTCCAGCCATTACCCTAACCTGGGTCTTTTTGTCTCCATACTCTAGCTGCTCCCTGGCAAGATCCTCGGGAGGTGAGACAAGATCAGAGTAGAGGTCAAAGGCTGAGGACAGAGGGTATCCCAGTCACTGCCCTGAAGTTGTCAATATTCCTTAGACCTTGCTTTTTGGGAAGTTGGAGAATGTGATGAAGAGGAGATCCAGAGAAAGACCTGTTGTAGTTCACTGCAGGGTGGCAGTCTGCGTGTGAGTGTGAATGTGTGTGTGTGTGTGTGTGTGTGTGTGTGAGAGAGAGAGAGACAGAGAGAGAGAGAGAGAGAGAGAGAGAGAGAGAGAGAGAGAGAGAACCTTTCTGAAAGGTAGAACATTGAAAGCAAGGATTTGTGGGAAGTCCTCCAGGGAGATAGCACAAAGTCTTCAACAATTGCCCACTTGGAGCTCTAGAAGATACCATTATCAGAAACTTAAAAGGTGAGACCCTTGAACAGAAAGGAAGAACAGATAACCGTCTTCCTGACTCCCTTGGGTGGGACTTGGGGGGGATCTTCTGATCACCCTCAGAATAACACTAGAATCACCCTCTCGGGGGACTCAAATACGCCGAGTGTCTATTTCAATTTCCCTCCTCTTATTGCCAGCCTCTGGCTCACAAGAAACCCTATGAGTTTGTGTTTATCCAGGAGTCCATGCCCACTGCTCTCTTAGGGAAATCTCTGCCCAGAAAAGAATTTTAGCCTGTCTAGACTGGATAACATTAGAAGGCATAGTTTGGAAACAGGGTTGAGCCTTAGAGCCACCCAGAAGATCTCTTTAAGAAATATACATTCTTGAGCCCCGCCCAGTGAGTCAAAGCTTGCAGAGGTGGGGCTCAGGAATCTCATTATCAACTGTCTAAGATCCCAGTGTGCTTCTGTCCCGGACTGAGCAACTCTGATGTCATCCTAGCTCCCCCAGTGAGTGTGACTCTTGGCCTTTTTATCCGGAAGAAACAAAGATAACGAGGATTGGGCAGTGGCGAGTCACTTGTCCAGGGTCCTGCAGTGCTGAGGAAGGTCCCCTGTACACACAGGAAAACAAGAAACCTCTCTAATCAACTCTCCTTTAGAGGAGGGCACTGGGTCTGAGCCAAGCTTCCTGACGATCCTCAGCCTTCTTTATGCTCTGTCTACCCCAGTGCACATGTGCACACCTAAGGTCAGTGCGCACCCTGCTTACATGCTTCAGGGGATGCTGTGAGGAAGCCGAGATGCACGGGTGCACATGATGGGAAGAACAAACTTGGAAAATGCAGAGTGGTCCTAGGGAAAGCTTTAGTGTAGATAGCACCTAAATTAATACAGTTAAGTGTGTGTGTGTTAGTCAGACTTAGTATGGGAAGAAAGAAGTCATGTAATTTGTGTGTAGGAAGAAATAAAGAAGTAGATATCTTACCCCCTCCCCACCTCCCCGTGTGTGTGTGTATGTGTGTGTGTGTGTGTGTGTGTGTGTGTGTGTGTGTGAGAGAGAGAGAGAGAGAGAGAGAGAGAGAGAGAGAGAGAGAGAGAGAATATCCATGCACATGTATAGATCAGAGGATAACTTGGAGGGGTCAGTTCTCTTCTTCCACCTTTATCTGGGTTCTGGGGATTAAACTCAGGTCATCCAAAAGCAAGCACTTTTACCTGCTGGGCCATCTCTTCCAACCCCATGAAATCTCTTAGAAGGTAATTAAGCTGGTTTTAGGCATCTCACTCTTTATCCAACTCCCAGAGTTAGTTTGGTTGCTGTAGTCCAAGGACCAGTGAAATGGAAGTGAATTTGAAGTGATTTTTAACTTTGGAAATCTTTAATAACTTCTTCATTCCCATTACCCTTTTGCCATATAAATGTTGAGCATGTTTCCATCCCAGCAGATAAGGACAGGGTGAGAGCCATACACAATCACTCGATAAATCTGTGTGCTTTCAATGGGCCCTGACCTGTTCTGCCCTCAAAGAAGGCATAAGTTGTTCTTTTACATGATTTCAGTTCTTAGAAGACAGGAGGGGAGGGAAGCAGAATGCAGCAACAAGACAAGGAAGCAAACAACATGGAGTCCTGGATGCTAAGAGGACCATGGGGTAGTGCCAAGCTGAAAAATGATGACCAATGTGCCACGTTTAGGTATCTCTGACTCCACCTGAGTAAGCTCCCCCATGTCACAAAGACAGTTCTGAGACAATGACTTTGCCCGAGTAGTCACAGTGGAGCCAAGAACATCCAAACACACAGACAACCTGTGACAGCGAAGCTAAGAAATGTCCATACCCTCAGGTAACCATCCGCTTCCCAGCCTGCCTCATCAACTCCAGCCTTCCTATGGCCAGCAATGGCCCACCTCTGATGAGGCAGGACTGGCTGCAGAACAAGGGCCTCCTTGAGCTCTTCAGGCATGTGTTAAACACCCTACTTCTCTTTAAAAAGCCCAGAGATACTAGGTCAGTGGCCCTCTCTGGGTCCTTTCTGTATTTTTAGCACTACCCAAACAAGGTTGTGTTAGGGCATGAAATGACTTCTTCAAAAACTCATCAAAACCTTGCTCTATCTTAAGGACCAACCTTGAGAATTTTCTAGAGAACACAAAGGGATAGGAATAAACAGGAAACAAATGGAAAAGCCAAAGTTACGAGAGGTCTTGCTTTCTAGATTTACAAGCGTGTCTATATTCCTTATCATTGCATTGTGTTAACAACACACTTTATAGACGAGGAAGTCAAATCCAAGAGAGGGTGAGTGATTTAGCCTGGCTACATAACTAGGAAATTGTGACCTGGATTCAAAGCCATTAGAATGATGTCTCTTGTGGGATACATGCTCTAAACATCGTATAGGAGACAAAAAGAGCCAGAGAAGTAAACATCAAATCTACAAGTTTGCTGGGCACGATTGAGCATACCTGTGATCCCAACAATGAGGCAAAGGCAGGGAGACAGCTGCAAGTTCAAGGGCAGCTTGATAGCGATGCCCCGTCTCAGCTACTCTACCCCTTAAAACATCTAGGAGCAGAAGGAATTCTCGCAGGGCCTTTTGTGCCTTTTCCCATCACAATGATTCGCTTTTTGTTTTTTCTCCCTGCTCCCAGCATTACTAACCAAGAGTAGAACTTACTCTGTGCAATGGCCATGACTCCAGACAGGGGAGTCATGATGAGGTTTTGAGATTGCTGGGGATTGTGGTGGGAGAGGCTGTGGATATTCGTCAAGGTGCTGACTGGGGGCAATCCTCCTCCCGACACTGTGATCTGCTGGAGAGAGCAAAGAAGGGCGGTTGAGTAAAGCAGCCTGAGTGGATTAAACCAACAAGGGCTGCTTTTAGGATGCTACAGCCTTTCAACTTTCTTCACACAACAGCAAAAGTTAAACAGTGGGGCAGACTCTTTTCTAGATGCCATGGAGAGTGTCGACAGGCAAGGCCTTGTCCTCATGGTGCTTGTATTTGTCCATTCTTAGAGTTGCTAGCCGACTTAAGAAGTTCTGTTCATGTGTTACCTAACAGTCACTTGTTCACTATTCTTGTGCCCTATGTCATGATCTCTCATATTTTATATTACTGATGCTAGAGATAGGTGACGCTAAAAATCAGGCTGAGGAAATGCTCTAGGATCCCTGTGAGGATAGACTAGGAGGCAGGAAGGCGTCCAGAGCGCTCTGTGAGTCCTGCTCATGCATCAGCTCAGTCTCAAGAGTTCTGACATGCCCATTTCCCAGAGGAAAAACTGAGACCAAGAGTAGATAAACAACATGCCTGAGATCCTGAAATGGTACACCTGCTATTTGAGTCTTGATCAGTCTGACCTAGGATCCATTTTTAAATCTATTTTTAAAAGAAAGTCTCCAACTAAGGGTTGGAGAAGCTAAGGCTTTTCTGTTTTTCCAAATTGTCATCATCCTTTACAATTGTCCTCCCTTCCTCCTCCTCCTCCTCCTCCTCCTCTTCCCTCAGTCAAGGAGCTGATGTTGCTAATGGCAGAACAACTAAATACTGAAATTCACCATTACATCTTAGTGACAGACTCAGAGGTGAAAGTGACCAGTTCTTGCAGATGTGTTTGCACAGGGCTGTTCTAGTTTATTCTTTCATTTGTCTCTACTAAGACCTTTTCCATCTCTCCACGCATCAAATCCTATTGGGGACTTGCCCTTGATTTAACAAATGTGTTTATACACCCACTGACAGAAGCTAACAGTACTAAATAAAAACTCCTGTAAAAATGTGTTGTTTTGATTCAAATATCAGAAATATTTCTAATGTCCTTGTACTAGTTATAATAATATAAAAATCAGTTTTGTATGCACACATTTTCATAATAAAGTATTTTGCTAGTCACAGTTTTGAAATAATTTCTAATTTTTTTCTTTTTCTACTTCTTTCTTTTTTTCCCATTTGTTTTTTGAAGACAGAGTTTCTATGTGTAGCTCTGCCTGTCCTAGAACTCACTCTATAGACCAGGCTGACCACAAATTTAGGGGATCTGCCTGCCTCTGCTTCCTTAGTGCTGGGATTAAAGGCATGGGCTACCACCATCCAACTAATTTTTTTTTCTAAGAAAAGACCACTTCTCCTCTTAAGCAGACCCAAGTATTGCTGAGAGAGTCAGGAACCCTGAAGAGGGGTTATGGCATTAGGGTCTGTCATCCACTCCGCTCTCTAGAGCTCTTCAGAGTCTAGGTCTCGCACTTTTACTTGGAAAGATGGTAACTTCTACCCTGTCCTTCTGGTCAACCTCACACTTTCCAAGGTTAACTTGGAAAAAAAAAGAAGTGGGGTGGGATCTTGAATAGGTTTGTTTGTGTTTTTAAAATGAACATAGAGAAATGAACTAGAGGTCACATGACCAATAAGGAATTTTGACCACATCAAACAAGAGAGAACCAGCCTGTTTGCTGAACTTGTTTTTCAGAATGTCAGAGTCATTAAAAAAAAAAAATCTGTGACCTGCCTTCTGACCAAATCCCTTGGGTAATATGGTCTTTTAGGGAAAGTCAAGGGAGCGCAGTTCATTTCTGCAGCACTTCAGCTTGATGGCGCCACAAAAGTGTGGGTAAAAATGATGCATGTGTAGCTTTACTGTTTGTAAGGCACTTTCCTAGAAGTCCTCAGTCCAGAATGACACAAACAGAGCAAGCATTACGACTGTTGTCCCTGTGTTACATAGTAAGAGAGAAACAGATGAGCTGTATGTCACTTGACAGTAAGTGAGGGAGGCAGAGCTCAAGCCACGGTTTGCTGGAGTTTTCAGTCTCATCCACTTACTGTTCTTGGCAACCTTGGTCAAGTGACTTCCCACTTGAAGAAGTAGCCATTACTTCCTGCTTGCTTCCAGGATGGATGGAAGCCAGAGAGTTGCCAAAGATACCATGATGACCCTTAACACAACAATTTTGAGAGCTTGGATTCTGTAATACCTGTGATACGGTGATTTCTTTAAGTGGTTATAACATGGAAGGTGGGTGCTGTTAGCCCTATCTTGGGAAAAAAGATAGTCTAGAGAGGTTAAGAGACGTCTCTAAACTTGATTTTTCAATAAAAAGAAAGAAAAGAAAGGCCTCAAGTGGTAGCTGAACGCAGGTGGTCTGCTCATAAGGTCCGACTTTACACTGGCGAAGTATTGCAGGGGTAACAAAAGAAGTCTGCATACACAAATTACAGCCTTAAAGTAGCTATGCCATTTTGGCACAGGGCAGCAGGTAGGGCTTACTCCCAATCAGAGCTGTGAGCAATCTTTACACCAACCCTGCCACATGGACATTGCTTCTCTGTTTGCAGTGCGAAGATGCTGAAGCCAAGCAATTCTTTGACCCTACGCTGGTGAATTCCAGAGCCGAGACTGCACATTTGGGGTCTCTTGCCCACGCTCCTGTTTGTTTTATTTTTTTTTTAAATCTGTGTGTGTGTGGTGTGTCTGTGTGTGTTATGGTGTGTGAGTGGTATGTACATGTGATGTGTGGTGTGTGGTATATATGTATGTGGTATGGAGTATGTGGTTTGTGTGTTTGCTGTGTGTATGTTGTGAGTGTGTTATAGTATATATGTGTATGAGTGGTATGTGTGTGTGACATGTGTGTTATGGTATGTGTGTATGTGATGTGTGGTCTGTGGTATGTATGTATGTATATATGTATGTATGTGGTATGGTGTATGTTTTGTGTGTGTGCTGTGTGTGTGTTATGGTGTGTGTGTGTATCTGTGATATGTGTGTGACATGTGTGTTATGGTATGTGTGTGTGTGAGATGTGTGGTCTGTGGTATGTATGTATGTATGTGGTATGGTGTATGTGGTTTGTGTGTGTGCTGTGTGTGTGTTATGGTGTGTGTGTGTATCTGTGGTATGTGTGTGTGACATGTGTGTTATGGTATGTGTGTGTGTGATGTGTGGTCTGTGGTATGTATGTATGTGGTATGGTATGTGTTATCTGTGCATGTTATGATGTATGTGGTATGTGTACGTGTGTGATGTGTTTGTGTGATGTGTGGTCTGGTGTATGTAGTGTGTATATGGGTGTATATGTGTGCTTGTGTATATGTATGTATGGTGTATTCATGTGATGTGTGGTATGCTGTGTGTGGGATGGTGTGTGTGTGTGGTGTGTGTGCTGTGTGTGTGTTTGTGTATATGTATCTGTGGTGTGTTTTTATGATGTGCAGTATAGTATGTGTAGTATGGTGTGTGTGGTGTGTATGTGTGATGTGTTCATGTGATGTGTGGTATGGGGTGTGTGTGTGCATGTGTGTATGACTTTGTGTGGTCCTCACCTTCTACCTTGTTTAAGCAGGGTTTCCTGTTGTTTGCTGTTCTAAGACCAGGCTAGCTGGATGAGCCAGCCTACAAGGACTCCCTTGGCCTTTCATCTCCCTACCGCCCTACTGTGTCCAGTTTTATGTGGCTTCTAAAAACCTACACTCAGGTTCTGATGCTCATGCAGCAAGCCCGTCTCCGCAACCCCACCATGTCCTTTTTTAACCATATTCCACTCTTGTGTTGGTGGACCATGATCTGGGATGCACTTGTTATACATTAACAGGGAACAGACTCTTGACTTTGGGCACCCGGCAATAATGACATAACATATGAACCAGGGTGTTGGAGACAAGCGAAAAGCCGGTCCCTGCAAACAAACTTCCAGATGTTTGCTAACACTGAGGTGTGCTGTCTTGGTCAATCATCAATCTAGCACATGGCCTAGCAAGGGTAATACTGAGAAAAGCCTGAGAAGGTGTCTGCAGGCTACGTATGGGACAGCCTAGACGTGCACGACATAGCCTGTACCTCAGAAGGAAGATCAAGAGAGCACAAAGAGAGATGCAAGGGCCTTTAAGAAGTAAGAGCTGGCTGTTCTTTTTTTTTTTGGTTTTTCGAGACAGGGTTTCTCTGTTTAGCCCTGGTTATCCTGGAACTCACTCTGTAGACCAGGCTGGCCTCAAACTCAGAGATCCGCCTGCCTCTGCTTCCCAAGTGCTGGGATTAAAGGCGTGTGCTACCACTGTCCGGCGTAATAAGTAAGAGCTGAGACTTGGAATTACACCGTATTTTACTTTTTTTGGTGCTTGGAGCCTTATTCTTCTAGGCAAAGCACCTCTACCACTGAGCTACATCCCTAATTCAGAACCTGCGAGTTTATTATTCTTATTTTATTCTGTGTGTATTAATGTTTTGATTGTATGTATGTCTGTGCATCACATGCGTGCCCATGGAGATGGCATTAAATCCCATAGAACTGGGGTTCCATATAGCTGTGAGCCACCATGTGGGTGCTGAGAATTGAACTCTGGCTCTCTGAAAGAATAAGCACTTGTCCTAACCACTGAACTACCTCCCCGGACCCATCTAGGAGTTTTTAGTCCACTGAGAAGTAAAGGACTCTTTTCCAGGGTAGCCTGAATAATGCTTCGGCCCTAACTTTTTTGTATTTTTACTGTCAAGAAATCATAAAGACGTGGGGCTGGAAAGATAGCTCAGGGGTTCAGGAGCATTGGTTACTTTTCTAGAGGACCTGGGTTAAATTCCCAACACTTGCATTGCAGTTCACAACGCTCTGTAACTTCAGGCCCAGGGTGTCCAACACACATGGTGTACAGACACACATGTAGGCAGAACATTCATTCACATAAAATAAAAATAATGGTTAAAAAGCAGTATAGAAAAACGAACAAAAAAGAAACTATAAAGGCAGCGTGCACGCATTGCTGTCAGGGAAGAAGGGGCTCTCGGGGGCTTGGGGAGGACACGAAGGGCTGAGAAACGCTTCCTACTTGGTTGCCCCGTCTGGTTTGTTTACAAAGACTCCCACGAGGGAGGCCAGTTGAGGTCTCCTGAAACTGGAGTTGTCCAGACCAGGGCTCCCCTCAAGACCTACATGTTGTTTTTCTTCCAAGGAACTGGGGACTTGGTCACCTGTGACTCACTTCTCCTGTGTTGCCTACACAGCTCACACGTCAAGGTCTAAAACGGCAAATGCTCTCTGCCACTTTCCAGCCCCCACCGGCCACGGTCACAGGTGGGGGTCAGACACCTTGCGGGAATGTGTGCAGCTCCACCTTCGGCTTGGAAGTCAGGAACCCTCAGCTCCTCCCTCCCATGAAACAGAGCATGACCCAGAGAATGAAGTTTTCCATTTCCTACCCTCACAGTTGGTGTCGTAACACTCCTGTTGTCTCAAAAGCCCTCTCCCGTACCCTTGTGGTGGCAAAGCCATGAACTGGAGAGTGGGGTCTAGGATGGGGTGGGAGGGGATAAAGGGAGGTTCAGAGAGACTGGGGGTGACAGGAATCAGAATGTCCTATATACATGTATGAAACTGTCAAAGGACAAATTCCATAAAAGTTAGATGTGGTGTGTGTGTGTGTGTGTGTGCTCAGAACTTGGAACACTCAGATGAGTCTTACGGAGCAGGATAGCAGGATATGGGGCTGTGGTTAGAGGCACAGAAAACTTTGGTAAATATGTCATTGACACTGAAGGGACAGCACCTCCATTCATGAAATAGTCACTGCGCTGAGTGCTCTCATAGACGCTATCACACTTCCCCAACAACCGTATTGAGGCTACCCCCATTTTATAAATGAGGAAAGAGGACCGAACGAAGTCGTAATTTGCCCAAGGTTGTACCACTCTGAGGTGCCAGAGCTGAGAGTTGAGAGTTGGTAACCGAACCACTGAAGTCACTGTTTCTACCTCCAGCTACCACCCCACCCACTGCACCTGCCATTATGTCCTCCCTCCCAGTTCAGGAGTCCCATCTCTTGCCATCTTCTACACCCTGACACTCTCCTCATCAGGACCAAAGGAGTCAGGAAAGGAGTTGGGGGCTTGTTTCAGAGTGAGGTGCTTTCTGGGTTAAAAAAAAAAAAATCTGGTTTTGAAGGCCTTGGCCGGGAAGGATGAATGAACATTTTATCAACACAAATGTCATTGGCAGCCCCAAAACAAACAGCGTCCCACCCGGCTTGCTCCTTTATGAGGCATTCAATCAATAAAATGAGAGCAGGGCTCTGTCAGATTTATTGGCTGGGTTCAAACTGAACACCTCTTCTACCCGCCAAAGGCTGGGTCACCAGCCTACCTTTTGGTTCCTGCTCTGGACAGCCCCATTTTCCCCGGTGGGGCTACAATGGTTCATTGTTTGAGGCAGGCCTTGTGAGAAGTTGTGTTTGTCTTGCCTCTTATCTTATCAGCTCCAGTGGCCCAGGAGTACTCACCATTTTACTGTCAGGTGAGAGGAGACTGTGGCCTGGGTCCAGGCTGGCCGGAGAGACTTGCTGTAACACCGACTGGCTGGTCACCATGGCACTGTTACCATGGTGACTGATTGTCGAAGAGGAAGTGACCTCATTGTTTCCCGGCTGACTGTAGCGCACTCCTGCAAAACATGAACCCAATAGGAAAATTAGTGTCGCCAGGGCCCCTGAACACTGACTCAGTGCCTCCTGTTTTCAATGGTGGGTGACAGGAAAACAGCATTGTTTTCTCCTCCATGTCCACTCACAAGAATGATCAGCCATCTTCCCTGGGGTGAGGGTGGCTTGGCCTCTACTTTAATTGTAGAATATAAGATATATATGAATATCTATACAAATATGTTTCACCTTTTTGGTTGGTAGCCTTAGCCTGTACTAGTTGAGGTGTCTCTCTAGCCTGGGGTAAGACACTTTGGTCCATTTTGGTTTGTTCTTTGTTGTATTGCCAGGGTTTTGGCACTTGATAGTCATTCAGTCAACTTCTACTGAAGGATGGAGGGATGGAAATGATGGATGGGCAGGCAGAAAGCATGAGAAAGGTTGAACCTTCCAAAGGCACGGGGTTTCTCTGAAGGTAGAGGCAGACCAACCCACAAGGGCGAGGCAGATTTCCAATCAGGATAAGGAAGAATTTTCTAGCAAGAAGGGGCAAAGGACAGACTTTGGGATTTATAAACAAACAGGTTCAAATCCTGCCTTGGCTCTGCACCTCTGTCTTCTCCCATGAAACAGAGAGAGTACTGTCTCTCTCCAGGGCTATTCAAGGATTGGAGGCAACATTGCGGGCAAAGATACTTGGCAGTGTGAGCTGATAGTAGGATAGACCTCAATACATGGATATGAAGATTCTCTAATTCTAGGACCCCTAAGGTCAGATTCTTAGCACAGATGGAATGTTCTGGTAAAGAGCAATTTCTAGAGGCTCCTGCTCTGGCAGACTGATTGCTGCATTGTTCAGGAAGCAACTTGGCAGGAGGCCTGGCTGCTGCCCTGCTGTTCTTTCCTTTGGAAGCATCTGGACTTCACTCTGATTTCACCTGCATGTTTTGACTCCCTGACCAGCTATTTACCTTCCCAAGATACCCTGCTCCCGAGAGAGCGAGCGAGCAGCGATAACACTGGGAGTCAGGTGTGTGCTCACCTCCCAGCCTGTCCCCACCATCGATTCGGTCTCAAGTTAAACAGTCTCTGGACTTAGCCTATTTAATTTGGCTAAGGAAAAGAGCCAGCTCTCTGATGATCAAATATGGGTCACAGAGAGGCTTCTCCCCTACCACAGGCTACACGATTATTTATTTTAAAATAATTAACTAAGGATAGCCATGGGAAACAAAAGCCTTCACAAGGTGGTATGGTAAGAGTCCAGAGCCTCCCATTAGAGGCTAGGCAGCAGAACCCATTTGTTGTGCATTTGTACCAAGCACAGATGGGTCTCTGAACTTCCCCTTTATGATTTCTGGCTGGGAGCTGGAGGATCCCTGTTTTGATCACAGCTTTGTCATCTATCTATCTACTGGGTGAGTTCCAGCTTCCTTATCTTGAAGCTGGAGGATGGTGTGCTGTGGCAAGGGGACTGCCGTCAGTGCACTGTGCAGGGAACTAGGTAGAAGGCTTGTCAGTTCTAGGTTCACTCGCATCCGTCCCCTCTGATTCTCTTCTCATAGATGTAATAGGCACTGGAGTGATCTTCTAGGAGTAGGGATGGACAGATATTATGAGATTGTCTGCAGGCCACACACCAGGAAGAGATGCTCTTATTAGAAAAAATAGAGCCCAAGTCTTCGTATATTTCACGAATTCAGAAGTGCACTTGAAATGGTAAGGAGTGAGGAAAACAGAATGTGTAGGCTCTGGAGCTAGGTAATCAGATATTAAATCCTGGCTTCACCATGCCATAGCCATGTATGCTTGGGGCAGTTACTACCCTCCTTTGGGCTTTGGTTTCCTTATTATTAACAATGTCCACCCCTTAGGTCACAATGAATTAGTGGATGTGCAAGTACTCTGGGTATATACTATATGATAGTCATATAACAATTGCTCCAAGTATATTCCCCTCTACTCTCAGACTATCTTCATCCAAACATTTGGAAACTTAATTAAGAAGTGGGTGCTCTTTCTTTTTTCAATCACCATTCCTAGCTCTAGCCATGGAGATAGGTGACAAAGCCTCTGGGTTAACCTCGATTTACTGAAGATACCAGGTTAACTGTCACAAAAGTCCTATGGGAGAAATGGCTTTGGCAGATGTTGGCCATAAGCCCTCCATTCACTATTTGGCTCAAGTCATTATTTAGTTGTGTTCCTATCATGGACCCCATGAGCCACAGAAAGACATCCAAGTGCAATCTAGAGACCTCCCCTAGGTGCTGGATGCTGCTGTTCTCTGGGCATCACGGACCTTGGGTTATTACTGAATTGCCAGCAACCTATGAAACAGATAGAGTGATTTCCACTCAGCAAGACAAACTAGAAGTATCAAAAGAACATAGGAAATATATGGTCCCAAGAGACAGCAAACCTGGCATTGCCTTCCTATGCTAGTATCATTTCTAGGGTACTCTTCACCAAGCTGTACCCTGGAATTTCTGTGTGTATGTGTACCATCCCATAATTATCTTCTTTTCCCCCTGAGTTCTCTCACTAGCCTGGAACACACCAAACATGCTAAGGTAGCTAGCCAGCAAGCCTCAGGAATCTTCCTCCGCTTCCCTAGCACTGGGATTATAAAACTTGGTCACCATGCCCAGATTTTGCACGGGGTCAGGGGAGGAAATTGGGGATCAAACTCAGATCCTCAGTCTTGCAAGGCAAGTACTTTACAGACCATTTTCGCTCTATCCTCTCTGCTCAGAAGCTTCTGATGATCCCTTGATGCTTTCTGAAGAATCTCAAATACCTGTGACTGATAGAATGAGAGCCTTACATCTGCATTCTGCCTTATTTAAAATGTATCATCTCTCACCACAGTCCATGTGGTCACCTCAGATCAGATGGCTCTGCCACCGCCTCTGTGCCTTGCCTATGCAGTTCCCTGTTCCCTCTATGTTGACAGTTCTTTTCCCTACAGCATCTCTGGGAACATGTTCTTTATTCACCCTGTTACTTAATGGTCCCATCCTCTAGGCTTTGAAGACTCTAGAGCAGTGGTTCTCACCCTTTCTAATGATGCAACCCTTTAATACAGTTCTTTGTGTTGTGATGATCCCACAACAACAAAATTAATTTTGTTGCTACTTCATAAAGGTACTGTTTTGCTACTGTTATGAATCAGAATATAAATATCTGATATGAAGGATATCTGATATTCAACCCCTGTGAAAAGATCATTGGACCCCCAAAGGGATCGTGACCCACAGGTTGAAAACTGGGGCTCTAGAGACTCACCATCAGGAGTCTCCTTGTTCTCTGATGTGTTTACTTTTCTCTTCCTCTCAAAGGAAGAGATGCCTTCGTTATTGTTGCTAACAGAGCACCTGGCTTTGTGCCTATTTACAGACTGAAGGAAGAAGACCACAGCTGCTTTGATCAGGGATCAAGCAGAAAGAGAAAGTATGGTCAGTTCTGAATTGAAAGTGTGAATCTGTTCCGAGGGGATCGCTGGGAAGTCGAGCCGATCTCACAGCCGAGAGGTACTGGATGAATTTAGAAACTTGCACAAAGCTGAATAGGACCACACAGAATAGAACAAACAGTCCTGTGCATGCACACAGACTGCCTGAACATCAGCTAGCCGCCTAGAGTACTCAGGGACTATAAGCCACATCCTTGCCCATCAGGAATCATAATTCCTTCTGACTGCAGACAATCCTCTGTCCTCCATGTCACAATAATGACCTGTGACCTCCTGACACCTACTTCCTTAGGCAAACTTCAGGGCCCTTTCAGGCCCAACGGCCATGTTTATTGTTGGACAGTGTTTATGCTTTTAACCACATAGCAGTTGTAATGTAGCTGCTAATGCTTTGATGGAAAGCTTATTTTATAATGTGTCACCAATGGTGCAATTTTCCCCAACAGCCTTGTGACTGTTCTTATGCAACTTTGGCACCTGTGTATGTGTGTGTTTAGATTCATGTGTTGGTTTATATTAGGGGTGTGTGTGTGTGTGTGTGTGTTTAGATGCATGTGTTGGTTTATACAAGACGAGCTGTGCCTCCTGTGTTCAAAGACAACCATGATCACTCTACAGGAGGATTCCAAAGAAGGCCTGCTCAGGTGTCACAAGTCTGTTTCAGGAGCTTCCACCGATAGCTCATAGACCTAACTATGTGGCCCACCTCTCTAAGATGCTCAAAAATCAGCAAAGACTTTAATTCTGGAAACCAGCAAAGCATCAGTCCCTAGACATTTAAAACTCCATTGGTCTGTCTGTCTGTCTGTCTGTCTGTCTTCC
Organism: Mastomys natalensis; assembly: GCA_021653895.1. Classification (NCBI taxonomy): domain Eukaryota; kingdom Metazoa; phylum Chordata; class Mammalia; order Rodentia; family Muridae; genus Mastomys; species Mastomys natalensis. Next base: position 1,473,980 of record JAJTUV010000176.1, read on the forward strand.
CTTTCAGTTCATTATGATTCTGGATCAGTCAACTGTTTAGGCTTTCTCTGGTAATACATGCTGGATTAATAAAATAGCGTTAATAATGTTTTCCTGGGAGACAAAATGCTAAAACTGGTAGGTGAACAGAAGAGCAATGCCAACCAAGAAACTGTGTCTGGAATTCCTCTTGTATATGGAGAGAGAGGGGAGTGGGGACTCTTGGGTAATATGGGCTCGGCTTGTCCCTTACCTAGCCTTTGGCACTGGAGCCTGGGGGGCTCTCTTGACTGGGATCTGTAAGGTGAACCCAGGACCTGGTGGGATGCCTTCACCTCTGACACTTCATTTTGAAGCCAGTTCTTATTCGTGATAATGAAGGAATGTTCTTCCAGTTAGTGGACCTATGCCAGCTCGAGTGAGCGCCCCAGCCACCAGGAGAGTAAACATTACTCAACTGGCCAGGGCTCTGTCACACACATTCTTCCTCTGTGTTCCTAACCTCATGCAGAGCACAGCCCAAACCCATTGGGTCTGAGAACTAGATATGTGAACTAGGGTAGGAGGGAGCATGAGGAGACAGTTCTTCCAAAATGAAGCCATTGTGCCCATTAATCATGATCAGACAGAACTGTCCTAGGAAGCCCCAACCTTGTATTGTGAAGTGGAGGGTCGGGGCATTAAACTAGTCTTGGTGACCTAGCCATGTGTCCTCATAACCCCCCACCTCCCTTACCTAAACACCAGTCACTTTTATTGAGGACAGAGGCAGAGAGACTGCGGTCTGGTGAATTCCTCAGCTACCCATTTATCATCGAAAGAATGCGAACAATTCCGTGGCTCAAATCAGGGACTCTGAGAAACCAAGGCTTCCAAATGAATTAGCACAGCTGCCTCAGTTTCTCCATGGGAAGCACAGGACTTTTGCTATCCTGCATACCATTTCTCCCTAAGGATAAAGACCCATGTTTGCATGGGGTTTAGGAGATTGAAAACCTGAAAGCCTAGGAAGGGAAAAAAAAACTGATGTGAAATGAAAGCAATTTAAACACTAGGTGGGTCTCAGTTCTGGATCCCCAAGACCTCAGGTGGGAGTCTCATTCATGATGGGAGACACACAGACAGGCCTGGGAGGACTGCAAACATTCTTGATTCAAGGGGTAAAGCATTGAATGACACTTCAGGGAGGCCCACAAACTGGTTTTCTTATAGAAATCAAAGTCAACTCTAGCAGCAGGGAAAGAAAGAAAGAAAAGCAAGCAGTTGAGAAGAGGTGCGAGCATGCATGGTGCCTTCACACATAACCTCCAGGCAAGGAGGGAGGTGGGACGGACACCCATTGCCTTCCTTTCACAGGGCTTGGTCTTAGTACCATGTCCTCATGTCCTTGCCAGAGAGCTGGTTTCTGCAAGCAAACATCAGGTGGTTTGTAAGATCACCTCAGTTTGGAGCCCAAGGCCACAGCCGAAAGACTCTACCTGACATTGGAGAACTCTGTCAGGCCTCATCCAGATGAACATCTATACTGGTTTCTCAGTGGCCACAGGCCCATATGACATACTGAACAGTGGAAGTTCTGAGGTGATTTAAAATACCTCTTGTGGGGGCCAACCCAGCAAATCTTGACATTCTGAAGCTGACCCCTTTCCTCTCCTCTACAATCCCCAAATAGACTCCCAATATGGTAAGCCACTTTATCGTGACCCACAGATAGTTTGAAACAATTTTATAAGTTTTCACCCTTGTTTCTTGGCTGCATCTATCATAATAATATACATATCCTGAGGCAAGTTATAGTCCCCTCAGCAACTTCTTTTTAAAGATTTATTTATTTTTATGTATATGAGTGCTCTGTTTTCATGCACACCAAAGGAGGGCATCCGATCTCATTACAGATGGCTGTGAGGCACCATGTGGTTGCTGGGAGTTGGACTTAGGTGCCTCACAGCCATCTTAACTGCTCTTAACTCCTGAGCCAGCTCTCCAGCCCCCTCCTCAGCAACTTCCATATGGAGTGTGAACTATGTCAGGTACCCAAGTTTTTGCAGAATGAATCAATAAGAAAGAATGGCTTGACTGAGGACTCCATGAGAAGCAACTGTGGGAGATCTATCTCTATCTCCGTATCCATATCCATATCCATATCTATCTATCTATCTATCTATCTATCTATCTATCTATCTATCTATATCACTTACATATATATCTCCTAAGTCTCTTGCTTCTTTCTGTAGTAAAGAGAGATACATTTTTTTAAGGACAAAAGAGGAAATGGAAGAGGAAATTAAAACACAATCAAAATGGAAGAAACATTACTGACAGGTTTGAGAAATTTCATGGCCGGAGGCATCAGACAAGGGCATAGAGGGGTGTGGGAGATGCAGCAGGCTGCTTTCTGCACCTAGAATCTCATCCTGGGCTGAAACTGTGGTGTGTGTGTGTGTGTGTGTGTGTGTGTGTATGTGCGCGCACGCACGTTTCATTCCCTGTTCAAGCGTAATATCTCTTTAAGAGCAAGTGCTTTCATTAATATAAGCTGACTGTTTCCTAAGTGAGGCTTAAAAGTGACAGCACATAGCCCATGGCATCTTATTTCTTGGCAACGAAGACTCGATGCCCCTGTAGATGTATAAGTGAGATGCCTAAGTTTATACTTAGCAAGTTAGAGTAATCTAAACATGCTTTAAAAAAAAAAAAAAAAAAGAAAGAAACTAAGGTAAAAACCTAAGAAGGGCTAATGCTGGACATGTCAGTCCAATGCCTGCGGGGCAGACAGTGTCCTGCTGCAGTCTGGCTTCGGGGGTCTTGTCTTTTCTAAGAGGTTGCCTTTGCAGGCAGGGGTAATATGGCTGCAACAAAGGCTCCCAGGCTTGGCTGACAAGGAGAATGGTGATATTCCTAGTGGGCTGGGCAATGTGAGGAAGGCTATAAAGCCATCAGAAGACCGAGCTGCTGGGTGTCCACACAAAGTAAAGACCTATAAACAGACATCTGTATTGTGACTGAAGGGCTAATAAAATTGCCTTAGAAAAGAGAGGGTCTTCCACTGTGACCTATTCATAAGCCATTCCCCCACTGGGAGGGGATGCCCAGGGACAAGATCTTTTGAGGCCTGACAAGTATTAGAGCTGCTTCCCTATGGGGCCTGGTCAAACCCCAGACTCTTCATCACTATCACTGGGACAGCTCCAGCAGCATCATCACCATCATCATCACTATCATCATCAGCATCATCATCACTACCATCATCAGCATCATCATGACAAATCACTGCTGATCACCCAGCAGGCTTATGAGTGCTCACTCCAGGGAGCACCAGGTGAGTGTTTGGGGAACACCATCAGAGATGCTCAGAGTCTGGCAGATTTTCTTCTGTCTCTTGGCAGCTCAGACGTACAGAGAGTCTAGATCTCAGGTACTCAGTGGAAACTCAGAATGATGCAGCCTAACACTTTTCTTGTCCAAGGAGTACTGATTAGTAAGAGATTATAAAAGTATCTAAAGTAAAGGACCATGATACTACTAGTACAACTAAACTAGGTGAATGGTCTAAATCCATAGAAACCAAGCTAGGAGAACATTAGGGAGAAAGCCAGGCTGTGCTCTTGGAGAGGTTTCTGGGAGCATTTAATGTTGCCACTAGTTTATGAACCATAACTTAAGATAAGAGATGGCATACCAGGACATTGTTTCCAGAAAGGGTAAGCTAGGCTTCCAATCATATTTACAGATGGCATAGAAAAATGAATGTTATGCCCAGTTTAACCAAAAACTGGAATAACAAACCTACAATGCAGAGCACTTAGGCCTCAAGCTCAGGAACCTCTCCATAACCAGATACATTCATTCCATAATGAAGGAGAGTGCCTACCGCGGTGCCAGGCCTAGCAGGAGAGACCGTGAAGGATCCAGCAGGGGCTTGGATACAGCTCAACTCAGGGTTCTACCACTCTGAATACATGCATAGTGAGCCAGGTGTCTGAAGGCCCTGCTTCACGATGGAAACAAGGCAGAACAGTTTTGTTTTGTTTTGTTTTGTTTTTCTTTGACAGGAAGGGATGCAAGCCCTGGAGTAGAATTCTAGATAACAAAGAAGATAGGCTGCACATCTCTGCTCCCATATGTAAAATACCTAGAGGTCAACGAAGCACTTGCTTCTTGATCGCTATGCAAACTGCAGGTGCTGTTTGGAGAATTTCTGTCTTTGCTGCACAAGGACTCATTCGGGCTTCACGGCCATCACAGGTGCCGAGCAAGGTTCCATGGCACGGGCATACATACTGCCACTCAAAAGCCCCGGAAGTGTTAACCTCTGGCAGTTATAGGTGTCTTGTTTATACCCAGTATAAATCTGTTTATTGTGACTGGCTCCACCCAATCTGCCAGTGTTGTAAAGCCCTAATGGTCCCTAATAAAGGTGGAAAGCTTCTAACAGCACAAGAGTTCCTGAAACAGGGATGGAGTGAGGGAGAGAAAAAAAGAGAGGGAGGGAGACAGATGATGAGCTTAACAATAAAGCATCACAATGGCAAACCTCTCTCTGTACTTCGAGCAGCAAAGTCTGGGGCCTCAAAACTGGAAGCAACACGCAGTCTCCAAGTAATGAAAAGTCAGAATCCTCAATTAGCTTAATGATTTGTCCAATGCTACCTCTGGGGTTCAGGGATCCCCAACTCTAGCTGCCTTTCCTTTTCCAGCTGAGTAGAGAACCACTAGATCATGGTCAACATTTCAGAATGCTCTCCTGCTCTAGCTGAGTGACAGGTAACTCCTGGCTGTGCATCCAAGTGTCTCGAGACACGTGTTGCAATGTACTACATCCACATAACAACAATTTTGATCCTATAGGTGTGTGTGGCGCTACCCTGTCCACTTTAAACGAGCTCCCCAGATGACTCCGATGTGCTCTAGGAAAGAGATCGGAGAACCCCAGATTTTGCCAATGCTTCAGTTTCATGGTTCTGATTGTCTCAAGTGATGACCAAAGTTCATAGAAACTTTAAAGCCACGCCCTTATGAAGAACTCAAGGAGACCCAGAGCCCTTCCTTGGGGAGCTCAGGAGCTCAACAAGGGCAGTGAATCTTCCTTGTCAAGCAATAAGATGACTTGGAGAATATGTTATCACTTTAAAGCCTGTGACAACCCTATGCATGCATTAATACCCTTACTGAACCGGTGAAGTCGAGGAATGTATTTGAGAACATGTTGCCAGGCGGTGACAGAACCTCAGTTCCAATGAGCTATGTTTTGAGTGCCACACCTCGCTTCCAGATACATGTATCTCAGTGTGGTCTTTAGTGAGGAGAAGGGCTATCTGCAAGCAGCAAATCTCACCCCACATTTCATAGAATCCTCTTGGAAAAGCCATTAAGTTCCCAAGCCCATCTCCAAGATGTGCCTCCAACATCCAGAGTATGCTACCCAAGAAACTTTGATGTCCTCAGAGTTCTAGAAAAGGTGAAGTCTTCCCTGATGGGGCTGAAGCTAGTCTGTAGTGGCCCAAGCTACCCACTGTGCTACTGTTGAGGCTGCTGAGTCAGAGCACAGGGTAAGTAAGGTAAGTAAGCAGGTGCTAAAGGGGGGTGAAGTGGCTTCTCAGGAACTTTGAGGCTTCCTGTGCTCACCGCAGGCTGGAGTCCACCCTCCTATTTTTGTGCACACTCTGCCTGAAGTTGGAGTCAGCTCTCTTTCTCAGAACAAATGGCAGAAAGGGTCACAGATGCACCTTCCATCAGGAAAGCATCCAACCTTCCTCTAATTGGGCAGCTTCCATGGCCCAGTTATATACAAGCAATACAGGTAAGTGAGGTACTCACACCTACTTTTGTTAAAGGAAAAAACTATGCTGCTAGGTACAGGACACTTCGGCTACCTGCTGCCCTGACCTCCTGATGTGTGTATGGTTCTGAGCCCTAATCCCAACATCACTCCATGTATCCCACAGCTGCTTCTCACTGTACTAAATGCCCATGACACTGAATACACCTTATGGGTGTCAGGAAGTCCTCAGGAAGATGAGAAACTGTCTCGTATCCACTGTGTGACAAGAAGCCAGCCTTGGTCTACTGCAGACACCAAGATGAGCATCTACTGGAAATACCCAAGTTCTCTAAAACTCAAGATTGAAGGAGACTCCAACAGAGACAGGGAACTAAGGGGTCCCCTCACCATATAACAAATAACACAATATCAACAAACAAACCCTCTTCCAAATAACACACAATACCAAATAACAATAAACATCATTTATGAGAGCCTGCCATGTCTGGGTGTTTTCCCTTTATATATAGGCACCATACCACGTCCCCCTCGAGCTTTTGTGCAAGTGGGTGTGCCCATTGTACACTGGAGAAACTGAGTCTCAGATTACAGAAGCTTGCCTAGGGTCACAGAGAAATAAGTGACTAAGGTGAGGCTGGAATTGAGGTCTTCTCTATGACCTGTGGTTCTGTTGTACACTTGTTAGATTTAGAAGAACTTTATAAAGACATGTTAAGCAGGATTGCCAGTTAAGGGAAGGTTGGGAGACTGGGGGAGATTAGTTACTAATGGAGTTGCCCCAGGTGCTCCCTACTGGTAGCGAGGCCCCTGAGTCAACACCAAAATACAGAAACTCAGGCCGTTAGACTCCTAACCAGAATATGCATTTTGACACATATCCAGGCAATGAACATGCACTTTAACGGGGAAAAGCTTTAGAGTTAATTTTCAACTCACGATGGCCCATTGTGCTCCCTGGAAAGTTTTAGTAGCTACTGATGCCTGGCTTAACTCCCTAGAGAGTCTAACACAATAGAGCTGGGCTGGGGCTGGGCTGTATTTGAGAGTTTTGCTGATCCAAGCAGCCTGTTTTCATATAATGTGTGAATCAAGAATTATATAGATGTATGTATGTGTGTATGTGAATATGTACATTATATACATGGATATATACATATATTATTAATTACATGTGTAACTTTGTGAACCTGCCCACAGAGTGCCCACTGGAAAGTTGATGCTCCTGGAGCTGGGGTTGCAGATGGTCGTAAGCTGCCTGACATGGGTGCTGGGAACTGAACACATGTCGTCTAGAAGGGCAGGTCTCACGCTTAACCACGGAGCCATCGCTTTACCCTGGTTTTTATATTTTTAGTTTTATATGGTTGGAAAAACATTCAAAGGAAGATAATGTCATGATACATGAAAATGACATGAATTCAAATTTCAGATGCCATAAATAAGGCCTTGTTGGGAGCGAGTCACACACTCATGTGTGCATAGTTTATGGCTGCATTTGTGCTACAGAAGCAGGCTTGAAGGGCTGTGACTGAGACAGGACAGGTTGAAAAGCCTGAACTATTCCCTTTTTGGCTCTTTAGTGAAAAATCTACCTGACTCTGTTCTATAGTACCTGTGAATAGCCCAGTATGATAATTAGGACTGAATGCTTTATTTGATTTTATTGTGAAGATACGTTATATTATATTAGTATATAAATATATATAAAATGTACACATATAAGTTAATATGTATGCATATTATATATGTAGATATACACCATACCTGCACACATGTGCACAGACACACACAGACACACAGGCACACACACAGATACGCTTGCATACATATACATACATGCACACATATGTGCACACACACACACACACACACACACACACACACACACACACACACAGAGACGTTTCCCTCCTGGCTTCCACATTTGTGTTTTTACTTCCTGTTGAAAAGTGGGTAGGGGATAGGGCGAGCTCTTGTGCGTCTATTAGGCAGGTGGCTTCAAAGGCCCTTTGCCCGGACCTCTGTCTCTCTCTGCCTCTCTAGTGCTTCATTCTCTCCAAGTTCCTGTTACTTCCTATCAAACATTCTACAAACAGATTCCAAGAGCACTTCTCCCATAAGCTGCAGGTTGGACTCCTGGCAGCTTCCTGAGGGGACCATGGTAGCAAGGAGCCCTCAGATCCTCTAAGGATCCTTCAGAGGGATTAGGCAGAGCCAGTGGGCTGCCTCGGTGATAGGAGTTTGTTATCAGCTGGGGGTCCCTTTGTGCTGAGGCCTGAGCCCACCAGGCCTGCCCAGTGTCTTTGTATGCAGACCAGGGCTGGCCCCCTAGGGGGCTGGCAGCAGAATACCTTGAAGACTGGACCTCTTAATCTCATTAATATCCTGATTGTCTTCTCCAATCTAGTGGGAGTTGATGGGGTGGTACTCACAAGATAAAATGACCTCCAAATTCAGGAGATAAAATGACAGATTAAGTCCCCTAAGAAGCAGAACACTGGAGCTGAGTCTACCTCTGAACCACTAGAGCAAGCCAGGATCCCAGGCAATTTTGTCTCTCCTCCTAAGGGACAATAGGACTGACTCATTTACTCTGGGAATCCTTGCTGCTGAGATGAATATTTTTTACAGCTACCCTCATAAACCCCTCCTCTTGTCTGCTGCACAGGGAGGGGGTGGAGCTCCCAGAGGTGAGCTGAGGTGCCTACCCTGTCTCACAGGCCCCATTAAGTTGTTAAAGCTTTTAAGTGCCCCAGACAGGGCCCAATGCAAGGGCAGTTCAAATCCCCACACAGATAGGGATGGGCTTGAGAGAGAGAGGCCTTCGTTTCTTTCCACAGAATTCACCTTGCTCAGGGGCAGCAGCTGGGGAAGAAACAGTGAACTGGCTAAGTTCTGAGTTTTCTCCCTACCTCAGCTCTGTTATTCAGATGGGAGCAGCAGTATAGAAGGGGAGAGCTGTCTGTCTCTCTGTCTGTCTCTGTTTGTCTCTGTCTCTGCCTCTGTGTCCCCTGTCTGTCTGTCTCTGTCTGTCTGTCTCTGTCTCTGTCTGTCTGTCTCTGTCTCTGTCTGTCTGTCTCTCTGTCTGTCTCTGTTTGTCTCTGTCTCTGCCTCTGTGTCCCCTGTCTGTCTGTCTCTGTCTGTCTCTGTCTCTGTCTGTCTGTCTCTGTCTCTGTCTCTGTCTGTCTGTCTGTCTGTCTGTCTGTCTCTGTCTCTGTCTGTCTGTCTGTCTGTCTCTGCCTCTCTCTGTGTCCCATCTGTCTGTCTGTCTGTCTATCTATCTCTGTCTCTGTCTCTCTGTCTCTTTGTCTCTCTGTCTCTCTCTCTCTGTTTCTCTCTCTGTGGATTAGTTCTCAAGCTTAAACACTGTTAGTTATTTGTTAGAACAAATAAAGACAGATGGACAGTGTATTACAGGTCAAAACCTGTCCCACTGCTGACTAGCTCTATGAACTTGGGTAAATCACTCACATTCTAAACATCTTAACTTCCCCTAGTTGACAAATGGGGGTATCAATACTGATAGCACCTACCCTCCTAGGTCTTGGGAAGGGTAAAATGAGACAAAGCACAGAGATGGCCAGTCCAGGGCCTGCTGAATCAACACAGAACATTCTACTTTCTCATCTTCAGTCTGTGTCTTGCTTCTGGGTATGTTTGAGGTCTCCTTGGGCACAATATATATTTTGTGCCACGGAGAAGTACATCTATACAGCTGTTTGTACCCGAGCCGGGCCAGGAATGGATCTGCTTTGTCTAAGCCATGGGGTTAGATTCCTGCAGGAAATCTTCCTGCCACCGAGGATGCAGGGCAACAGAGGCTAAGGAAGAAGTAGGAGGCAGGATTCTGTGTATTCAAGTTCTGACGCGTGTCAAGGAAGCCAGGTCTGTCAGGCTGGGAAAGGGAGGGATAAAGTTCAAAAGCAGCAGCCACAGAAACAATATGTCCTTTTAGGATGTGGCCCAGAGGTCTAAAAGTTATCCTGGGGAGGTGTCTTCTCCCGTCTGTGACTCACTGACTTTGCTGAAGAACAAGTCCCCATTTCCTTATGAAAAGATCATTTCAGAATGAGGACATGTGTGGGAGAGCAAAGGCTGATGGGAACCTCATGTCCCTCCCTGCCTCCTTGGGGAGGTAGCCAGGTGACTTAGACTAGATCAAGGTGTACAAAGAGCAAGGACACCCAGATCAGGCTGTAGATAGCAGCCTTGGGCCAAGGCTAGCCCAGTTCCCATCCCCAGCTTCCTCCTCTTCTGAGGCAATCAATACAAGCACCAGTCTCCAACCTGCTCCTTTTTCTTGCCACAGCCCTGCCCTCTGACCTTTTGGGGGCCTTTTCCTTGATTCAGCTCCAGAATGGAGGTAAAGGCCATCACTCCGGGCCTACTCAATGGCCCCAGAATGGGTTGTCACGGGGCTCTATAACCAGGGACAGCTCCTGCTGGCCAGAGCTGGAGTAGGGAGGGCCACAGATAAAGGCCTTCCAGTCTGAAGATAAATGGCCGCCTGCAGCCCTGCTACAGTAACTTTAGGCCCCCAAGAAGAAGAGACAAAGGGTGCCCCTGTGACACACACTGGAAAGATGAAGGCCCATCAGCAGCAGCCAGGCTGGTTCAAAGCCCCAGCTTAATTGTCAATTAAGCATGCATAAGGCGGGGACAGAGCCATGACAACCCTTGGCTGCATGCTGGTGTGTGATTGTAAAGGCAGAGAGGGGCAAGGCTGAAAACAGCTGATTCTGCTGAGTGTGTTTGTAGGCTACCTTGTAACCAACTAGCCGCTGACAGAGGCAAAGTGCTCCTCCTGCCATCCCTATTGTGTGGGACATTCCAGGACCAGGGTCACATTGTGGTCATCGTGGGCAAGTGGGGCACATGCAGTAAGCATGGCTGGGAAGGAGGGGACTTGCATAGGAAAAGGAGGCACAACTCTCCAGGAAGAGGGCTCTGGGGGAAAAGTCTTCTCTCTGCTGCTGCCAGACCTCCTGGTTCAGGTGCTGGGGTCTGGAGAAGGGACAGTGTAGAGCAGGGGGCTTAGATCTTGGGGCTGTGTCTCTCCCCAGAGATTGCCAGTGTTAGGGGCAGAGGACTATCTCAAAGGGGAAATGTGTCCTATACAAGCATAAGGACCAGTGTTCAGAGCTCCACAGCCATGGAAATGCTGAGTGAGCAAAGGGTTTGTCTGTGATTCTGCACATCGGGAGGTGGATGGATACAGGGAGTCCTCAGAGTTAAGATAGCTACCCAGAGTAATCAAATCAGTGAGCTATGGGTTCAAGTAAGAGACCCTGTCTTAATAAGTAAGGTAGAGAGCCATCAAGAAAGATGCTGGGCATCAACCTGCTTCTTCTCTCTTAGCTTCCTTTTTATTGCATCATTAGTGGCTTGCAGCAATGTCTAACCCTGTGACTTAGATAGATATCTCTCTCACACACACACATACACATATGTAGGTACATATGCACACATATATACACACACCAATGCACATATATGTATATGGAGAGCAAGAGAGAATAAGCAAGACATAGATAGGTAGGTAGATAGATAGATGATGGATAGATGGATAGATAGGCAGACAGACAGATAGCCAGTGCTGACACTGAGTGTTGGTTCCAAGTTTCAGGTTCCAAGTCAGCTCTGTTTTTGGCATAGGACTGGGGAGGCCTCACTACAGGGAGGGTACAGTGAGGCTCTGTAGCCCAAAGCCTTTCTTGAGCATGTCTGTCCACCTAGCCCCGGGGACAGTCCTAAGAGTCATCTTGGAAGCCTGAGAAGGGCATCTGAGGTTCTAATTCCAGCACTGCAAAGCACAGTGTTCACTTCTCTGTCCCAGGATGAGAACACATCTCACTGCCTATGAGGATTAATGTCAAAGCATGTGGAATTAAAGAGAAAACAGCTTTTGTCTTGTTTTGTTTTGTTTTTGTGCCTGTTCTTGTTCTCATTCATCCTCCTCAATACTGAGAGCACAGGAGGGATCTCACTGGGTTTGCTGGGAAAGGCGGTGTTTACAGCGCCTACCCCTTTAATCCTCGCATGCACCCAGCATCCATCTGACACATAAGGAACTCAGAATTTACGTGAATTAGTCACTCATCACCTGTCTACTTAGAACTGAGGTTCAAAATTACACCCTGTGAATCCAGTCCCTGGGCCTGAGTCCCTTGATGGACTTTGAGTGAAAAGGGGTGTCTAAAAAGCCACTGAAAATATCCAGTGTTCCATAAGAATCCTTCCGAGACAGCTGTAGGATCCTTCTCTCCCTAGGAAAGTCCATGGTGCTCCCAGAGATAACCTTGATCCCCAGCTGGTTCTGGAGACTCCCTACAGAATATAAATCCTGAGGATGCAGGGCTATGTGTCTCCAGCATTTTCCTTCTCATTCTTCACATGCTGGCTAGGCACACACTCCATCTCTGAGCTGCATCCCAATTTACATTGCCAGGACTTGATTAGCATTTAATGTATATTTGTGTGGCAAGAATCAGCAGACCTGATGTCTAACCGCCATCATGTGAGTTTCAACAAATTATCTCTTTCTGGGCCTCAGTGTCTTTCTTTGAAGGGTTTCTGGGTTCTATTCTCCTTTTTTCTTTTTGTAAATTTTATACAGATCCAGAGTTTTGGAGCAGCGCAGAGACTCCATTTTCAGTGGACATACTCTTCTGTCTCTGGCCCTCATCTCTGCCTCTAGTGTTTGTAATACCTGGCCCTGCTGCCTTAGTTCTCTGGCTCTCCAGCCAGGGCACAGAGAGCCTAAACTAGCGACCCTGCAGTGACCTCAGCACAACCCCAGCTTGTCAGAAAGCCACTGGCCTTTTGTTTGGCTCTCTGCTCCCCTGACTTTGGTGTGGAGATCACAGGTCCCAGCACAATGCCCATTGTCTTTTCAACAATGCTCCTTGCCCCAACCACGCCCCCACAGCTTCCAGATTCAGCTCCATGGATCACCATGATGGGCAAATTCTCCAGCCCTGCTCAGTACCAGCCATAGGCTATCCACCACCTACCTGCTGAACCTTGCTTTGTATCGCTGTTAGGGGCTCAGTGACTCTTCAGTAGGCCAACACTTTCTCCCCTCACTACCCCCAGCTTCGTTACCTTTTATAAATAAGTCAGCTTTCTTCTAGGGTGTCTGAGCCCTTCCTTACTCTCAGAGCAGGACTCAGAGAAACCCCAGCCTGGTCCTAGGCTGCATGCTGATCAATTTCAGGTCTCAAAGATCATACCTCCTATGAGAGGCAGGCACGGAACAAATGTCTGCATATTGCCCATCTGCTGGCTCAGACCCTGTCCTGATGACTTGGATAGCCCAATATATGGATCATCTTGCAGCTCTTGGGCCTTTCCCACCAAAACGGTAACTTGCAGGGCAGACAAGCCTGCCACCCAAGTGGCTTTTCCCTAACAACCATTCGACTCCTGCTGAAACTGGAGAGTGGCGGATAGGATATGGTCTGACACGCAGAGGGGTCATAGTGACCGGTGATACATCACTGTGATCTCCCTGCCTGCAGCTTGGACCTGGCATCCCCCAAAGGCAGCTTTCTCTGGAGATAATCAGTGTGGCTGAATCAGCAGTCACATAGAGAGAGTGAAGATAGAGAAGAAAAGGGCAGAGGGCTCCTTTGAGGCCAGGCAGCTGAACAAGGAATGGAAGGAACTGACCAGAGGCACACACTCTTTATGAGCCTGTTCCGGCAATGGGAAGAAGCATGTCTGTCACCATCCCAAGGTGTGCTCCTCTGAAGCACCCTGAACAGTGAGACTGGCAGGACAGCTGGCGTCAGTTCTGAGCAGTGAGATCCTGCCTCTACTTACCTGGCAACTTGTTGGGTGGAGAAGAGCTTGGCTGGTGGTGAGGGAGCCATGAGTGAGCAGGGGGTTCAGGCTGTGTGTCTGGTTGGAGCTATAGGCATCCATGGCCAGCTTCTGCCTGAAGGCCTCTTCCTTCCGGCGGTTTGCAAACCAATTGTAGACACGGACCTCTGTGACCAAGTTGGAGCCTAGGCCGTGGGCTTTGGAGGGGGAGACACCTCGTTGCAAGCATTCTGCCCTACAAAGGACAGAGAGGAGAGACGGTGAATGAGGGTGCCTGGGGATTGTGTGTGCTAGGTCCCAAACACAAAATCATAGCAGAAGGTGAAGGTCAGTGGGGGTGAGGGAGAGGCCTGTCCAGAGAGAGGCTATCCTCACAGTGTTTGAGAAGGTTCAGCGGAAGCTTTGGTGGGGCCCTGAGCAAGGTAGAGCATAGGCCCCTCTGTGGCTCCTGTTAAATGAGGGAAAGCCAAGGATGGGTAATTTCAAGAGACAGCCCAGTGATTGGCCTCCTGGCACCTTCTTTACTGTTTCACGAAAGACAGTGTCCTTTGCTGGCTCTGTCTAAGTCTCTTCCAGACACTGTGAGAGACATCTGGACTTTGGGGGTTTGACACCCTAAAAGGGTGCAGGGAATCCAGATTCCACATTCTTGCTCTGGGGCAAAGAACTAGCAGAGAGGAGCAGGGCATTAAGAAGGGGAGGGATGTCTTTGGGTATAAGCACCAATGAAATCCCCAGACCATCATGAGCTCTGTTCTTGGACACCTCACTTGCTATTGAAGGCTTTCCTTAGCCTGAAGACCTTGTGCCAAACCTGGCCTGCTTCCCTACCTGGCCTTCCTGGCCTTAGCTTTTCACTACCAAAGCTGCCCAGCTTGGAAACTTAGCAAGGACTCTACAGGCTTCTGCCTGAGCAAGGAGTAAGCGTTTTAGAAAGTTAGTGTAAGAATGAAAGAAAATGGAGAAAGAACAAAGACAAAGGATTCTCCAAGGACTTCCAGTGTTTGCTTTAAAAATAATATATACATAGTTAAGATACAAAAAGGAGTCTGTTGAGTCAGTGTGCACAAAGCAGACCAAACAGATCCAACCAAGTCTTACTCGGCTGCCAAATTTCCTTGGTTGTTTGCTTGAGACAGCCTCAAATTCCTCCCTCTGCCTCCTGAGTGCTAAGATCACAGGTGTGTGCCAGTGTGCCAGACATTCTTATAAAACCTGTGCCAGGCCAGTGGAGGCCAGAGTTAAGGAACAGTTTGGTGTTGCCTATGTAGAATGGAAACATCTCTTCAACATCATATTTTATGTCAGAACTTCTAGAGTATCTCTCCTAAAATAAACCCTCACAGGAATAATGATTTAGCATTTCACAGATATGAGATTCCATGATTGAAAATCAGGCTTCTTAAATGCAGGCTTCTCAGTTCTTTTTCTTTTTTCTTTTTTGAACATTCATTTGTGTGTGTGTGTGTGTGTGTGTGTGTGTGTGTGTGTGTGTGTGTGTGATAGCAAATATGCTGAGCTTAGAAGACAACTTGCAAGATTTGGTTCTCTCCACCATGTAGATCCTGGGGATTAAACCCAGGCAGTCAGGCTTGACAGTAAGTGCCTTAGTCCTCTGAATCATTTTGCCAGTCTTCTTCAGAGCTTTTACAATACTAAAATATGTTATGATGCCCTGAAGTATTCCTTCTTAAATGCAGGCTTCTCAGTTCTTTTTCTTCTTTTGAACATTCATTTGTGTGTGTGTGTCTCAAACCTATTTATTAGTAAATTAAATTTGGGGTTCTGTAGAATACACTTTAGGAGGCCCTGATTTAGCCACACTTATAGCTAGATAATCAATATCTCAACGTCACAGGACCAAGGGGCTAAACCTTTGCCCTCATGTTCCAGGATCTCCTGGCATTACCTGTTACACTCCTCCACTAAGGCCTCCCTCTCTTCCTTGCTGGGATTCTTTTGCCGGTCGTAGGCCTGGTACAAAATTTGCTGGGATGCGGGCCCCCATTTGAAGCGGTTGCGGCGCATCTTCTTGTTGGCGGGCTCAGAGCAGGCGTCCTCTGACTGCCCAGGCCCCTGGTTCTGTTGACTGAACTCTGGAAAGAGAAACAGCAGCTGATCCTGACTGCTTTTGTCTGTCATGTTTCCAGAGCTCTGGACTGTCTGGTTGAACTCTGAAAAGAGAAAGGAGTAGACTTGATAGAGCCTGTAGCCTTCACTCTATAGACAGACAGACAGACAGACAGCCACCAGACAGACAGGTGGACTAATGAACAAGAACACCTTAATTCTTTTCCTTTAAGCTTTACAGTATGCTCCAGTTTTATGTGGGGATACAGAGGGAAACACCTTACAACAGGTCCCTCCCCGCTTGTCTTGTGTCTCCCAGCAAAGTCACCCTTTCCTTTCTTGGACAGAGGTTGACAAGTCAGTGTTTTGAGAAAATTATTTTCCTTTGTCTTGGTGACCTTCTGACACTGAAGCAACACTCTGAATTCCAAATGGTTGTTATTTATTTATTTATTTTTGAGACTGTTTCCTGTGTGTCCCTGGCTGTCCTGGTACTCACTCTGTAGACCTGGCTGGCCTAGAACTCAAAGATCTGCCTGTCTCTGCCTCCTGAATACTGGGATTAGAGGCACAAGCCACCACCCCCTAGCTCTGAATGCTTGTATTTTGATGACAGGGGGGATGAGCACAGCCAAGACTCAGGCTAGAGGGAAATTGTTCAAAGGTGCATCTTACACTTCCCCACCATATTTAGGGGCATGTGTGGCCCTCCCTGCCCTCCACTCTTCATCTACTCTCAGCCCCTGCATTCTAATGCTAGGTTCTTTGAAAACCATGAAACTCCTAACCTTTAAAATTATGCTTTGGAATAAATATATCTAGAGCTTTGTATCTGAAAGAGAAAATGTTCCTTAGATTTCTAGTATGACTGTAAAGGCAATAATGTGTGTGATATGTGTGTCATGTGTGTACATGTGTATGTACTATGTGGTATGTGTATCAAGTGTATGTATGTGTGTATGTGTATGAGAATGTGTGGTATATATGAGATATATGTCATGTGTGTGCATGCATATGTGTAATATGTGTGGTGTATGTGGTATATATGTGATATATGTGTTATGTATGTGCATGTGTGTGTACGTGGTGTGTCCCAGGGGACCTTTTATGGGGGAGTCAGCTCATGATCTGCCCACATAATTTGAAAGATAGCAAGTACAGAGTCCAAAACAGAAGACCTTCCCAGGAATGACATGAAGGAGCTGGAGAAGGTAGAAGGAGACACCTGACTGACCTATTTTCAGTTTACTTTCATCCAAAGAATGAAAGGCAGAAGCCTGGTCCAGTGGCCACATGTTGGCGCATACGGTTGGACCACTTTATTAAGAAGGGAGCTATGCTGTTCACTTCCCATGTCTGCATGGAGCAGGGTTCATGGGGGCGCAGGATACACACATTCATTTCCTAGTCCCTGCTGCCCATGCTCTGAATCTTGGTGTTCTCCTTTCTCAGTCCTGTTGTTGATGTCCAGCCACAACCTCCAGATCACTACAGTAATGCCTCTGGACCTGATATAATGTTTAAATCTTATCTGGGACAACTGGATCACAGATTCTCACTACTTAATGTCTGAACCCCATCCACAAACCTTTCCTAGTGTCTCCAGTCTGTATGTATACTTGGGATTTTATGACCTGTCTTGAGCTCTCTTTCCATTTTGGCCCATTACAAGAAAACGGTGCCTTCCTCTCAGCCTGAACTTAAGATCCCAGCTGTGGGCAGGGCTGGCTTTGTTTAACCAGTGGCCAATGGCCAAAACAGAAGCAGTCTCCCAGGTGGATAAACGGCCGCTGTCACTAGAGCCTTTGATTTGGGATGGCCCTCAGATCACCTAGGGTTCTGTGTGTATGGTAGCCCATGGTAGTTTTAGAAACCAGAAATAGCCTCTGCTAAATATAAAAGCAGACTGTCACCAGCTTCCTGGGACAACGTGGGCAAAACGATAACTCTTCCTACAGTCAGATAACTCCTCCCACAGTCAGCTATTTTTCCAGGTGTTTTCTTCACCCTTTATATTACTTGGTCTTTACAGCAACTCTTTAAGTACTGTTATTTGAGGGTGAAGGTGGAGGTAGAAGTCCCCTGTTCAGTGGGGAGGGAACTATTTAATGTCTCTTTTTCTTCCTCCTCCTCCTTCTTCTCTTTCCCCTGTGGGCCCTGCAAGTCATCGATAGAATCCCCTTTGAATAATAGCCAAAGCCAGTGAGGATAACCCCAAGTGTCTGGGATCCTTTTGAGATTTTTCATTTGAAGTGAACAGGTGTCACTAGACAGTCCATCTCTACAGCTCAACACCCTCTACACCTAACCCTTCACCTAATTCTCACAGCCCAACATTATTCCCAGTAGCGGAAACAAAACACAACAAAACAAACTCCTGAAGTTCGCCATGGTTAAGTGACCTATCTAAAGTCAGATGAGCCTTGGCTATCCG
Organism: Mastomys natalensis; assembly: GCA_021653895.1. Classification (NCBI taxonomy): domain Eukaryota; kingdom Metazoa; phylum Chordata; class Mammalia; order Rodentia; family Muridae; genus Mastomys; species Mastomys natalensis. The sequence continues at coordinate 1,492,069 of JAJTUV010000176.1, forward strand.
AACATCTGTAACCACTAGCTTATGAATCACTCCAAAACAACCCTAAGCTCCCTGAATCTGACTTTGGTGGAGGAGGCTTTTGCTGCATGCATCCCGCAGTACAGAGACTGCTCTTTTGGGAGACAGCAGCCTACACGAGGTCAGGCTGGAACCCAGAGCATCTGTAGCCCAGTCAGAGCCTACAGCCCTAAAGGACCTGGCCTAGACACACCCAGTGTTTGAAGAACTAGACTCCCACAGGTCCTCTAGCCACCCCCAATTTTCCTCCACTTGCTTTCGAATTAAATGGAACAGAAAACATTTGATGCCCATAAAAATGACATTGGAGCATTTGTTTCAGCAGTCTTACCCAAGGCTTAGGAGCTAGACAGAAAAGTTCTATGTACATAGACAAGCCCTTGAATAGTAAGTACCAATTATTAGTTTGGTTTTTTTTCATGAACTTTTATGTATAATTTTGTTTTTCATCTTCTCTTTCTATTTCCACTAAACTCATTCATTTGGTCTTTCTTTTATTTATCTCCCCAATTTTTGTCCTATGCTAGTGTGTCTTTTCTTTATCCTTTAAGGCTTGATACAAATGCTCCCTCCTCCAGTAAGTCCTCCAGGATTTCTCCAGGTGCTGTAGCAGCGGCCCTGCTGCCCAGTTCATGCCTTTTAGAGGGCCTGGAAAGCTGCTCTCATGAATTACTCTGGTTTCTTAACTCCTTCAGGGGAGTGTCACTCTGTGAACTCCACAGCCTAGTATAGTGCTTGGGACACGGCAGGTGTATGTATGATAATTACAGGAGGAGGAAAATGTTCTTAAGTTCTGTCTCCTGTAACTATAGACCAGTAATAACCAATAATAACACTGAACAAAATTATCCCTTGCAGCCTGCCATCCACTTGATCAATTATCCCTTCTTGAGCATCCTGAGGCTCTTTCTGGGACTTGCATCTTGTTAGACAGCCCAATGTCTTCTGTGCCCTTGAGTATGACCACCACGGAGGGAGCCAACCCAGACTTTAAAGAATTGACTCCTCTACACAGTAAACAGCTTCACAGTGTCTTCTACTCTGTCCATACAATGTTCCAATTCAAGGGTTAACTTCAGCTAGAGACAAGTGCTCCGAATCTTTCCTTCCACTGATGGTCTTTCTGCCCACAGACACAATAAACACACACACACACACACACACACACACACACACACAGTCATTTTGGACCAGTGTGTAGGAAAAAAAAATCCAAGAGCAATTTTAAAAGTGACTGTCCAGAAAGAGGGGAAAAGATTCCTACCCAGAAAACAACAGAAATGTAGAAATGAACATGTTATGAACATGTTAGCCAAGACACAGAGGCTCATTGCACACACACACACACACACACACACACACACACACACACACACACAGAGAGAGAGAGAGAGAGAGAGAGAGAGAGAGAGAGAGAGAGAGAGAGAATTGGTGGAATGGTGGTGGCTAAGACAGTTCTGGAGAATGGGCTGGGTCCAAAGAGTTCAAGAGTAATGGCAAGGTATGATCTCCCCAAACAAAAACAGCTCAAGGTTCAAATTACCCTCAGTGTTAAGACCCAAGCTTCTCAGAATTCTTGGGTGGAAGGAATCTTGGGACAGAAAGAAGACCTTGGGTTAAGAATTGAAATAAACTGGGTATAGAGGTGCACCACTTTAATCTCAGCACTTGGGAGGCAGAGGCAGGCAGATCTCTGAGTTCAAAGCTAGCCTGGTCTACAGAGTAAGTTCCAGGACAGCCAGGGCTGCACATGGAGATCCTGTCTCAAAAAAAAAAAAAAAAAAAAAAAAGCCAAAAAAACCAAAAAATCAAAACCTAAAACTACCAAAAAAAAAAAAAAAAAAAAAAAAATCCAAACAATCAAAAACTCTGAAATGATGAGAACTGAATCAGCAAACCAGCACCAGTCACTTCCCATCAGGCAATTCTCCATAAACATCATTGATGGCATAACCGAGGGCATTCTAAAGGATTCTGAGTATTACATGGTAGTAGCATTTCAAAGGTAATCTGGCAAATTTCGAAGTTGTATGAAAAGTGTGTGGAAGGACGTGTGTACAACGCACAATGTATAGGGGGAACAGATTGCGTGGATTGTGTAGGCAACTTGTTGCAAAATAATTCAGAACCCCTTGCTGTTTTTCTTTAATAATTTCTTCTGAACTAAAAACATTTCGTTGAAATTAACCATGTGCAAAATAAAACAACAAAAACCAATTGGTCAGAGTCTCAAGTGCAGACGCCATATCTGTGTCCTGCCTCAGACAGAAAGGAGGTCTTCACTGGGTGGAGTCACTCTCAGCTGAGGCCAATCTTGGCAAATGTGAGCAATTGCTTTAAATTGCTTCTGGACTCAGTGCTCCACCCCGGCACCCCCTCCCCCACTACTTCCAAGGAACAGGGTCAAGTTCTGAGGCTCTGTACAGACACCCTAGCTATTTATACTTTTTCCCTGAGGGGAAGAAAATAACAGTAGTGACGATCTATATTGTTGACCACCATCTAATCTCTTCTTTGGAAACTCAGACTGTCTTCATGTGTCAACCAGAGACAACGAAAGGGGTGTTGGAAAGAAGGACTAGAAAGATTCAGAGTGCACTGCACACCCTGAAGGTCTTTTCAGCGTAACTAGCTGTGTAGCGAGAGGTTGTGTGAGAGAGAAATGATACAAGATAACCCACTGTGTAGCAACTGTATCTACCTGCCAACTTCTTAGAATTGCCAACCACTTTAACAGGCCTTCTTGATGGAGGGGAAACTAAGGCAGCCCATGAGGTCAGAGTGAGGGCAAACGTTCCTGTAGGTTGAAGAAGAGGCAAAGTTAAAAGTTAAAACACTTACGTCGGAGGATCTCCCGTTGCTTTCTGACATACCACGTGTACAGGGCAGCTCGCTTCTGGGTCTTCATGGGGGTGCCCTTGTTGAGGTGTTGAGAGAGGTGGGATTGGTTCAGGCCTGTGACGTCAACCACCTCCCTCTGGGGGATGTTGTGCTGTTGCATGTATCCCTTGATCATTTTGGCAGCTCTCCATGGGTCCTCGCTAGACAGACAAACAGATCATTAGGATGCTGCTGCGAAATGCCCAAGGGAAAGAAGTCACCTGCAAGGAGCAAAAAACTCATTTTCCCATATTTCCCCACCTATCGGAACTCCAGCCTTGAGAAAGGTATTGGGCTAAAAGCAAATTAAATGCTTCGAGGAGTAGGTGCCTCTGGTGCCCTCAAGACATAGCTTTTCCTTCTGAGATAGGCTCATCTTTAAGCCAGCTCCTACTCCCCACTCCCCAGACCCCATTCCCTAGGCCTTGGAAGAAAATGCTCTTGCTTTGTTCTCCTCTCCTTAGATTTCAAGAGACTAAAAGAGAAGAGTCTCACCAGAGAGTGGAGATACCTTTAGCCCAAATTGGCTAAGGTGATTCTACACGGAGCCAAATGAGTTTTAAAAGTTTTAGTCAAAACCTCTCCAATATTATTCTCTTTCTGAAGTCTGTTAAAACAGGGCTAGGTCTGTGTGCACGCCTCCTGGGACACAAGCAAGAGTCTTCTAAGAACTGCCTATATATTAAATAAAATTATTTTTGTTTGATGTGTCAAGAAACCTCCAGCAATCAAACTGAAATGTTTCATAAGCATTTGTGCAGCTGTGATTCTTTTTGTAGTCAAATATTACATTGTTTTTTGGGTTTTAGAAAAGTGGTCTCAAATATGTTCTCTCCAATTGAACAGGACACTTGCAAAGCAGGTATGCTTTTAATAATAATATTATTATTATTATCCACAGCTCTGCCTCCAAAATAAAACCCACTGAGGAAGAGTAATTTCAGTATTGGGGAGTAAGACATTAATGATCCCAAATACTCTGTTTGCCTGTATGATAGATCTCTCTGATACAGAACAGCCACCTGGGTGGTTGCAGTTCTCCTGGATTTCAAGTTTGGACTGAGAAACAGACATGCTTCTCATTTCTCACTAATGCAAGCGCAGCTTGCATTATAAACAAAGCACGAGGATATCTCCCAGGTATTTTTTTTTAAATGTCTTTAACTTTACTGTTACTTTTTCTTGCTTGTTAAATAGGTGACTTAGAATGAGAACTGTCATTGAAATTAATTAATTATGATTCTAAGAGACTAAGTCTCATAATGCACAGCACAGATCAAAAGTATAAAAGGAACAATACAAATATGTATATTATTTATTTAATGCAGCTACAGAAACAATTTTTACTACATGTTGATTATATATATATATATATATATATATATATATATATATATAAAACAAGACATCAAAAAGCAAAGAAAAAATTGGGTTCAGATGAAACAATAAAAATTGGTGTTAAAGCTGAGACCAAATTAGATACAGTGGTAAAACAATTATTTTTCAATGGTGCCTGAAAAATCAATTAGTTTGTTTAAAGTGTTAAAAATCTCCAGCGATCAACGGAGATATTTTATAGGCATTCGAATTGTGACTATTTCAGCAAGCCTTGGCTATCAGGTTCGTGAGAAGCCAGGCTTTTAATGAAATGTTTTTGAGAACTGTAAACGTTCACATTAATTATACATAAATTAACGAATTTCTCAAGCATTTATAAAGACCCAGAAAGTAAAACAACATACTGGAATAGAACCAAAGCAGAGGAAACGCGCTCCGGTGTTAGACCTGGAGAATTCATCCCGAGCAGGAGAAAAACATGGCAATCAACATTTTAGATATAACCACGTAAATACTAGCGATCGTCTCAAAGCTCGTTGTTGGTTAACATTTCCACAGATAGTTTTAGGATGGAAAAGCATTTCTAACAGATACGAACATTACCTTCAAAACAGCATTCGGGTTTTAAAAGTTAACACTATCGCTTTAATAGATCGTTTGGCCATTTTTCCTTTGTTTAGCTTCTTTACCGGTTATTCTACGTGCCTAAAAAGACCTAGCATAACAGTGTATTCTAAATGTGAGTGATTCTGTGTAAAGGGAATTAAAAGCGAGACGATTAAGAAAAAGAAAAACAAAACAAAAGAAAAACCGTTGAGACAAAACCTTCAGGTCCGGAATTAAAAGATTTGAATTGGGGGTAAGATGGCGTAGTTACACCTTAAAAACAAAAACAAAACAAAACAAAAACTAAAAAAACTTCTCGGATCCCAGAATGTCCCGCACATTCCCTAGGGGAGAGGTCTGAGGCCCAAGTAAGGAGTTGTTGGGAAATACAGTTTCCTCCGTAGGAGAAACTCGTGGTAGGGAGAAGCGCTCGGCCTTTGTAGAGCCAGCGCAGGTGTCAAACGCAGACCCACAGTGGCCGCAACGTCCGGCCGGCTCCTTCCTCAAAGGTGATTTTGCTATCCCGAAACAGAGAAACCCTGGGCCCCAGCTCTCGGGAGAACCAGGGGCCTTGGTCCCTAGGGACCAAGCTAGCGGAGAACTAGGGGCTTGGGTCCCACGGGTCTCCTAAGCTCCTGGGGCACACTAGCCTCCTGGCCGCAGCCGGGGAGCACATGACACCGCAGTTTGCAACCTTCCTCTCTGGCCAGGCCCTTCCAGCCCGGGTGAAGGCAACTAGGCGCGCCACCGAGTGACCCTCCTCCACCCCCCCCCCCCGCACACCTTTCTTTTCTTTCTGACTTACAGGGGAACAAGGGGGTGGAGCGGGGAGAGAAAAACAAAAGAGAGTGCCTGGTACCCTGCAGTCGGCTGTGCAGTGACCTGAGAGCCGCTAGCAATTTCTTGAAAAATTACTTTAATAAAGTCGGACGCTCCAGGCCCAGGGGAGGGAAGGCGGCACCAGCTTGCGAATGGGACAAAGCTTCAGGGTGTGTCCTGGGTCCTCACCCCAGCTAGAGTCTGGGCTCCTCTCCTTCTGCTCCCCATGGTTTAGGGGTGGTAAGAAGGCCCAGGTCCTAAGACCCCCGACTCAGACAGACTCTGTGTCCGCGGAGCTCTGCCGGTGTCTGCTTCCCGGAGCAGAGCGGGGACCTGGGGGCGCGCCCTGTACCTCTGTGCGTGTGTCCTGTGAGCACCCCCTCCTGCGTTTTGATTTCCTTCCCTTTCTAAGCCGAGTTTACAACTTCACCAATGAATAACCCGCCTCTCTTTTCAACCTAATCACGCTCTTTGTGTACTTTCTGTTGATGATTTATAGGAATAAATTAATAACACCCCAACTCCACGTGCTGCAGTTTATGTTACATCTCCGCTGTGTCCAGCCCGGCGTGGGGACCATGGTGGAGAGGCGCCCTAGGCCTCCCAGGCTTCCCTAAGTCAGCTCCGAGACCAGCTAGATGGTGGCTCTCAGGAGAAAGGACCTAGGCCCCAGGGGGCTGGCGACTGGACGTCGAGTCCTTGAGCTAGGCCCCAGAACAACTTTCCTGCCAGCCTGCCGTCCCAGACTTTCTGAGAGGCTCGGTACCCGAGTCTGTACCCTCTACACCGGACACCATCCAGGCCCCTAAACTCAGCCACAGAGAAATCATTGCTACACGGAAAAACAGCAACGGAAGAAACCCAAGCTTCTGAATCAGAGCAAAAACATTTTAGGGGGTTAAAAAAATTTTTTTTAGAAGTTCTCCAGATTGCCTTGGCTAGAGGGCAAGCGGCCGGGTCCCCAAAGCGCAAATTCAAATGCAAGGTCATATCCCACCCCAAGCGCACGCTGCGGGAGAGGAAGCCGAGCCGCCGAGGGCTGCCGCAATCACTCCGGAACTCTGAAACTTTGAAGCCGCAGGGCTTAAGAGTCAGAGGCCACGCGAGGGGCTCCTTTCTGAAGCCAAGTGGCCCCGAAGCGACGTGTAGTTTAAGGGAGCCGCTTAGCTCCTTGGATAATTAGTAACTAGCTGTCAAAGCGAAGGCCCGGGCGAGAGGACCCGCAAGTGATCCTAGCCACTGGAGCGACCGCCAGCCAGCCTGGGTTCCCCCAGGACTGCTGGAGTGTCGCTAGCGAGATGTGTACACGCCCACCTCTGCAAAAGCGGGGGTGGTGGTCTTAGGAGCAGGTACCCCACCTATTTTCTCTCCCTTTCGTTCGTGGTTTCTTTTCCCCCATCACTGGTGACCGTATTACAAACTTTTCACTTTATAATTCTAAACCCGGAGCTCACACCGGCGCTGTAAGGACACAACCGGAGAACTTGCTTCCCTGGCCTCGGCCACCGATGCTACCAGGCCTTCTGCAAAGAACTGCAGATTTCTGGGAGAAATGCATGGCTTGGGGTTTGGGGAATTTGGTGGGTCCTGGGGGATCGCAGCTGTTTCGCTGCACCCACCTGCCCCTCTGGTCATGTGACCTAAGGCTCCGCACCTTCGGTTCTCGTGCCTGGGTACCACCAACAAGGTGCCTAGGTCTAGGGTGCCCGCATAGGTGGAAGCAAATGAAGCCTGGAGGTTCCAGGTCGCCAGGTGGAGGGCCAGGTTCAATTGTTAGCAGAGAAGCGGAGCGCTCCCCGGGGCATTTTTCCCGTGGGAAAGGGGCTTGCGGGAGAGCAGTCTGCACCGCATGCCTCTGGCGCTGAGCCGGGGACTCCAGAGACTGCGCGGGCTCCCGGACGTACCCCGCTCGTTTGCCTACCTGAGCATCCGGTCCACCTCGGCCCGCTGCTCGGCGGCCTCCTCCGTGTTGAGCGCCTGGAGTTCTTTGAGGATGGGAGGAGTGTCATAGTCGTCGCCGTCCTCTGAGCCCTCGTCCCCAGACAAGCGGCCCTTGGCGTGGCCATTGGTGAGAGTATGGAAAACCGGCTTGGTGTCGAGATCCGCCCCGCTCCCGGGGGACAGGGGCAGTGTCTCCAGCTTCACCCCGAAATTCGGGGACGGCAGTAACTCCTCCAAGGCCTGGATCAGCACTTCCTTGGTGACTCCGGAGCTCAGCAGGGCACTCAGGAGTTCTTGCTGGAGCGAAGTGAGCTTGGACACCATTTTCCAAGGACGGAAAAAGAAGGGGTTGAGGGGATGGGTGGGTGTGAGAGAGGAGGGTGGAGGGGAGTTTTACAAGAGAACCCCAAGTCCTGGAACCCCTCCACCCTTTAGCTTTCAGACACCTGTTATTCTCTGGGGTCCTGGAGACTCCTCCGAGAGGAGTCAGAAAACTTCTAACTTGCCATGATCGCCACCATTAGGCCATATAAGATATGCAAATGAGTGGGAAGGGCTCGACTTTCGGCAAGATGCAAATGGTGGTGGGGAGGGGGGGAAAAACCGAGAAAGTGGGAGAGCCTAAGGGACAGTCCAACGGAGCCACAGACTTGGGCCGGGATTGGGACTTGCCACAGCCCATTGTACTCACTCTGGGGGGCTCCAAATCTTCTCCACCGATTCTGTTTATCAGCCAAACTTTAGGTGACCTTTGGACTTGTAAAGCAAGTGGCTTGCAGCCTAGGCTGGGTGGGGGTGGGAGGCCTTTCCACCTGCGACGGGTTCGGCTTTAGTCCAGAAAGAAGAAACTGCGCTTCGGGGGTTCAGGTGAGAGAGCTGGAGAAAGTTGGGATGCGTTGGGAAGGAGGTGTGGGGGAGGATGAGGAGATCAGAGAGCCTCCAAGGTGTCTGCAGGTAGCAAGCCTGGAGATGTAGCCAGATGGTGGCGAGTCCGATCCTTTGGGAATGGGAGCCAGGAATAAGAATGGCTTTAGGCGCGGTTTAGAACGAATTGGAGGGACCCCATTTTCTTTTTACCTCGGCTACTGTTCTCCAGGTCCCCTTCAACTCGGCCTGGTAGTTTGGGTTTGCTGGATTGCCTGACCCGGACCGCGCGTTGTTAGCGTGCTAGAGGCCTGCGGGACCCTTGAAAGAAGACGCTCGATTCATTTATGGTCAGAGGGAGTAGCGAAAGTGAAGCTTGATGCCGCTGGGCTCACCAGCCACCTGCCCCGCCAAGCCAAGCGGGAGCAGGACACCTGGGGCTTGCCCTCTGCCTAAACCCGGAACAAAACAGCGCCTGGGCTCTGCACCTAAAACTAGGGCTGCGTGTGGCTCGACCTGTGGCTGGACCGACTGTTGCCACCACTTTTTTGGGTCTTAATTCTCGGATGTCTGCTGTGCTGGGAGTTAAGAGTGCTCTAGAAACACAAGTTCACTGTGGTGGTGGCAGGAGTCTTACATGCCATCTAAAGCAGGCATCCCCAAAGCCATTGAAGAAAAAAAAATTTTTTTTCCCCACTCAGGTTTGGCCCGGAAGGAAGCCCTGAGCCTTTCGGCATGGCAGGAGTTTCTGCCACATCTCCCCTGGGACCCGGAGAGGAAGGAAGGAGGCACAGGCCGCACCCAGACCTCCAGGCTGGGACCTGACCTGGGAAGGAACTGCTTAGATCCACACACACACACACACACCAGTAGCTCCCCAGGGTAGAGGCCATTTTGAATCTCGGTTCCCTCATTTGTGTAATATACTCCTAATATCCAGGATACAGAAAAGCTGTAGACACGGAGGAAGACCACCTGTGCAAAGCTGGCTAACACCTGTGTACACACTTCCCAGTCTGTGAAGAAGGGAGGCCTGCTCCCAGTGGTAAAATCTAAGCCCTTTGGAAGCTTAGGATTCTCAGAATCGGGGACATTAGGGTTGGAAGAACTGGACAAAGAAAGACGTTAGCGTCATCGGCAGGGCAAAGGAACGTCTACGTACATTCTCTTGCTGCATGCACTTTCAAACACAACCAGTTAGGAGGAAATTGTGGTTGGGTCAGAGAGAGAGATGAATAATAACGAGGGATAGGCCAGCAGTCCTTGTCTGCTACACACAGCATCAGACCTCCTGGTGGTGCATAGACTCTGCTGGTTTTGATGCAGTCTGCTAAGGGTGCCATTCATTGAAAGCCTGAGCTGGTGGTAGAGCCTAGGTACCAGGCTCACCTGCGGGAGGGCTCTGGGAGAAGGAAGGGGGTGCATGGGACCCCACACAAGGTTTATACCCATCACTGTTTATCCAAGAAAGAGGTCAGAAGTTCACAGAAGTAGGGGCCCTTCATTTCACCTTCTTGCTTTCTAGTTTGTTGTGACAGGTGACAGATGCTTGATTCTTATGGTTGTGCCCAGTAGGAGGACTCTTTCTGCCTCACAGCCCCACTCGAACAGAATAATGACGTGTTCCGAATAAATGTCTTTTTGTTTTCCCCGTCTCTTACTCAATCTCATGATATTAGTATAATGAACATCGATTTCTGTCTTGAGCTGGGAAAACCCATTAAAAGGCCACCATTACCACCACTGCCCACTAATCAATACAATTTTGATTTGTAATATTGTGATGTGATACCAGATACCCAAACCTCCCTCTCTTAAAAAACTCCGGTGTTAACCCCTTCTCCCTCCACCCCAGATTCCCATGTAAATGAACAGGAAGCTGCACCTAGAGTTCAGGGAACAGTTTTTGAGTGTACAGATAGGTCTCCTAGGCGTTCATACCCTGAGATTGTCTTACCCAGACCTATAGTTCATTTACTCAGAGCAATATAGGATACTATCAAGTAATTGCAATTACAGATGTGTGAACAGATGTGATACCCACGAACATGTACTTATTATTTTATTTTTATTTTTTATTTGCATGAGTGGTTTGCTTGCATGTATGTGTGTGCACCACGTGTGTACCTGATACCCTTGGAGGACAGAAGAGGGTGTTGGATCCCCTGGAGCTGGAGTTACAGACAGTTGTGAGCTGTCATGTGGGTGCTGGGAATAAAACCAGGGAACATGGGTCCTCTGGAAGAATAGCCAGTGCTCTTAACCATGAAGCCGTCTCTCCATGTTTATTTATTTTTTTTATGTGTATGAGTGTGCCTGAATGTCTGTGTAGCATGTGCATGCAGTGTCTGGGGAGGCCAGAAGAGGGCATCTGACACTGGAGCTGGAGTTATTGGTGGTTGTGAGCCCCCATGTGGGTGCTGGAACTGAATCCAGGATCTCTGCAAGAGCAGCAGGTGGTCTTAACTATTAAACCATCTTTCCAGTCCCCATTCAAAATTATTTACTTTTATTTTATGTGTAAAAGTGTTTTAACTGCATGTATGTCTGTGATTAGGTGTGTGCTTGATGCCTTTAGAGACAGAAGTGGGTAGTAGATCTCCTGGAACAGGAATTACAGAGTTGTGAGCCACCATATGCGTGCTCAGAATCAAGCCAGACATCTTGCAAAAGCAACAAGTGCTTTTAGCTGCTGAGGCATCTCTTGAACCCCTGACGAGTCTATGTTTTTGTTTTTGACCAGAAACTCACTATGTAGGCCAGGCTGGCCTTGACCTCCTAGGGATCCACCTGTCTCTGTTTCCCTCATGCTGGGATTAAAGGTGGTTTCATGTTTTGGTGGACTCAGGATGCAACAGCAGGACCTGTGCATATTGTTCTCTGTGTTTGTGTGCACACATACTTGTACGTAAATCATAACTTAATTTAAAAATAAAATTTATTCTAAAGCTGTGTACGGTGGCACTTGTGAGGTAGAAGCAGAAGAATAGAAATTCAAGCCCCGTTTGGGAGAATTCAAGGCTTGCCCAAGTTTTATGAAACCCTGTCTCAAACAACAACATGAAAGGAATTCCAATGTATACAACATATACAGTGGTGATCATTAACTTACTTACCAATTGTTTATAATTGGTTTGTGATCTTCTGGAATCTCTTCTATTCACCACATATATAGTTCATTATCATTAAAATCCATAGGCTGGCCAGATGGGGTGACATATGTCTCTAATCTCAGCAGACTGAGGAGGAGGATCCAGAGTTCGAGGCCAACCTGGACTGACTACACAGCTTGAACTTGTCTCAAAAATCCAAACCAAGTCAAACAAAACCCTAGAAACTTAGTAGGTTAGCAAGCTTGTCCCAAATAGTCAACAATCCCTCTTCATAAAGGGTTAGATAGTAAATATTTTAGGCTCTTTGTGGTGGCAACTACTCAATTCTGTTGCATACAATGCAAAATGGATGTCTGTAGTTGTTCCAATAAAACTTTATTTATTAAAAACATTGACTGCCAGGTGGTGATGGGACATGTTTTACCTTTAATACTAGCACTTGAGAGGCAGAAGCAGGTGGATCTCTGAATTGGAGGCCAGTGTGAGTTCCAGGACAGTCAAGGCTACACAGAGAAACCATGTCTGTGGGTGGGGATTGGGGAAGAAAACAAATACAAAGACAAAAAACCCTACACAATAACAACATTGGCTGACAATGTATTTGGTTCATGGGCCACATTTCGTTAAGCCTGGGTAAGATGCTTCTGTAGGTCAGGGCCTGCAGACAAATCGACCTTACAAGTGGTCTCTTGTCCTTTCCCCTCTTGGGATGAAAAAGCAGATGCCTTATTTGGGAGAAGAAATGACTACTTTCCAAGACATATAACCCAGGACATTACGAAGTCCCGGTTTTGGAGTCAGGCGGACCAGCTGCTTTCTCAAACTGCCTAGTTTGACTTTGGCTAAGTTATTCTATTTCTTCTTGTTTTTATATCATGAATGAGTATGTGCAAATGTTGATGACAATGAAATTTATGCCTCACCGGGTTGTTGGAAGAATTCAATGATGTAACTCAGAGAAATATCTTGAATGGGTCAGCACAAGCAGGACCCGAATCAAGTACTTGCTCAGTTGTAACTCATGACTCAGGAGTTCTCTCCCTCCCTCCTTCCCTCCCTCCCTCCTTCCCTCTCTCCTTCCCTCCCTCCTTCCCTCCCTCTTTCCCTCCCTCCTTCCCTCCCTTCCTCTCTCCACCTGTCCCTCTCTTCCCTCCTTCTTCTCCCTCCTTTCCAACTACCCAGCATGCAGGTAAGCTCACTACCAAACACTGCTAAATATTCACTATGTGTGAAGCCCTTTGAATGAATCAGCAAATACCAACCTACACCCCTCCCCACATACCTTTCAAAAAAAAAAAAATCACTTCCAGCTCCAAGCCCCTATTACCCCAAGCCAGCTGCAATGAGATCACTTAGGCAGAGAAACTCCTAAGGGCAGACATTTCTTGTCTTTTGATTCAACAACCCACATTCTTCTGCTGGGTCATTTTTAGAAATAGGGTGTTTCCAGTAGCTTGTAAAAGATTAAATTAAAAACCAGCAGCCTAGTATGATATTAAACTAATAAATACTACACCTAGCATTGAGAACCTTCATTGCAGAACAGTAGACCACACTGCTTCCTCTCTCTGCAACACCTTAGTATAGAGACTGGTGGCGAGCCTGGCACACAGTGGATACTTCTTGGATGTTTATAGAATACATCATGAGCTCTGCATATAGTAGGTATGCCATATATTTTTATTCATAATGATATGATAGGCCAAAGTGTATAGAAAAAAAACCTGTAACTTTTATTGGCATTTCTTGGAATCTGTCCTCAGATTAATATTAAATTAAGTTCTGAGAGTTTGCTTTGGGGTTCTAGCAGGTAAATGCCACTACTCTTAAACCTTTGACCCAAGACTTACTTTCTATTAGGGGAAGGTTTTTCTCTTCCGTCCAGCACATAGCTGCTGCAGGGAAGCACATGATGTGGTGAGGTAGAAAGGGGACAGTCACCTAGCCAGCCAGATCAAGATCAGCCACTTAACCCTGGTGACAGATGTCACAGGCAGATCACCCTCATACATCCAAATGGGATGTGATTGTGTGTGTGTGTATGCACGTGCACGTGTGCACGCACGCACACGTGTGCAAGCATGTGTGAGCATCTGGGCTGTTGAGCTGGTTGGGTATGTAAAGGCACCTGCCGTGGAGCCTGACAATGTGACTTTGATCCCCAGAACCCACTAAGTGAAAAGAGAGAGCTGACTCCTGCAGGTTGTCTTCTGACGTCCACCCTCAGGCTGTGGCACAATTACACCCCAACACACACATAAAACACACACACAACCCACAAATAATAAATACAACAATAAAGTTCTAATGCGATAGATTGTTAAGTCACTCCCATACCTTTTTCTTCTCATAAACTTATAAAACTGGATGACCCATTCTCACTTTAATAAGGAGGAAATAGAAGCCCCAAGATTTGACCCAAGACCTACATGTGGCTAAGGATTGGATCCTGCGATTTGAATTGAGGACCATTAATGCCCCGCTAAGCCGTTGTTTTCTAATGACATTGTCTATAATGCCAGGTTAAGCACAAGGCACAGCCTAGGGATAGGAACAAGGTCTCGGAGTAAGACACAAGAGTTGCCCATTTCACTGCCAATGCCATGCTCTGGAAATAGAATGGCTCTTTCTTATTTCTTCTTCAGAAAATGTGCTTGGAAAGGGCCCATTCTATGAGCTAGACATCTCCACCCATTAGCATTACCCTGTGCCTCCCCCCTTGAATCCTGAGTTCTGAGTTCTGAGCAGTGGGCCACACCTCTACATTCTGCCTACAGTGTCTTGTGAGGGTTCTGGCTGCGACTTGTCCCCTGTACATGACTGTGGCAGCTCAGCCTTGCACTAAGGGATGACCAAGGTACCCTTTTATGCCCTCGTGGCCAGATGCAGACTCAGCTCTCAGGCCTGGGGGTAAAGAGCCTCTGGGGACGCTGACTCAGCTAAGCAAACATTTCCTAAGTGTGAGTCACATGCTGGGCAGTGTGTTAGGGCTCTGGGATCATTTGGGACGAGTTAGATTCAATTCCTGCTGTAAAATGAGTTGGCATGAGAGATACAGACATGTGTTCATCTCTCCTTATGCTAGATGGGAGCAAGCAGGCTTTACGATGTGAGCATCAGGTATCCATTTATTCCTCATAGCTGTCCCCAGGACAGCATTCTTCTTCTTTCTAGTTTTCTTTTCTTATCGATGATGATGATGATGATGATGATGTTCGAGACAAGGTTTCTCTGTACACAGCCCTGGCTGTCCTGGAGCTTGCTCTGCAGACCAGGCTAGCCGCAAACTCAAGAGATATCCCTACCTCTGCCTCCCAAGTGCTAAAATTGAAGGCGAGCACCACCACAGCCAGCTAATTTTGTTAACAGCTGCTCAGAGAACTTGAGTTGCAGGGAACTTCTCATACTGAGTTGAGACTCAAAAGCAGTCCCTCCTGGCTTCAGTTTCCAGAGGCAGGTGCCACGGGGAAGCCAGCTTGGCGTCAAACTGACCTAGATTTGAAACCTGACTCTGCTGCCTCCTAAACATGCCTTTGAATAGCTTGCCACTCTGAACCCCAGGTTCTCCATCTATCAAATGAACACTATAGAAATCAGTAGGGCACATGCTATTTGTAAACTGCCTGGCGCAATCAATAAATAGAAGCAAATCTTAATAAAAGAATGAGACTGTGAGCGACACTGGGTATGGCCTGAGCATAGGAGACTTCAAAGTCCACCCTCACAGTGATACACTTGTTCCAGCAAGACTATCTCTTAATAGTGCTATTTCATATGGATCTATGAGGGCCATTTACATTTGAACCACCACATTGGGCCTCAGTGTTTCCATCTTTAAAATGGGGATAGAGCAATGACTTTGTTGGTAAAGTGACTACTGTACAAACCTAAGGACCTGACTTTTGATCCCAGCACCTGTGTAAAAGTACGGATATGGATTTGTCATCTTGGCACTGGGGCTCTTACTGGTCAACCAGCCTGGCCAACTGCTGATGGAGGTTCAATGAGATACTTTGTTTCAAAAATAAAATAAGTTGGAGAGTGATAGAGGAAGACACCTGACTGACACCTACCGCTAACCCACACATGCACACACACCCATGCACACAAGTGCACAGGTATATACACACCACACACACACAGTCATAGCAAAAACGTTAACATTTCTTTAAAATGTAAATAGCAATAAGATCCACCTAAGAGGACGGTTGTAAGGAAGAAATGAATCAACACATGTAAAAGAATTAGAAGACACTCATTCAGACTGTCAAAGGTAGCATGACACATCTACAGGCAGAGGGACCCATGGGCATCTTTGATACTGAGTATTTAGGGACCTTCTGCTCTTCCTAGGAAGGAGATGATGAGGGTCTGTTGGCAGAGCAGGTGCAGTTAAAACTGAAGAACCATGGGAGCACCATTCCTGGTATCGGTACTAGTCAACGTATGTCACGTGCCACTGTGCTGATCTTTTATGTATATTAAAAACTAATGTAAAAATAAAGGAGTTGACAAACATGAAGGAGAATTACGATTTCTTCCCATCTCTTCTGTATATCATCCTGCACATCCCAACTTGGGAACTCCTATCCTCATGCACAAAATTGGCAACATTTAGTGTTCTCGTTTTTCAGGTTAGCTTACGAAGGAGTGGGTTTCCCCGTGGACTCTTCATGCACAGATGTTATCACATTTTGCTAAATTTTATGTTCCTTTAGAAGGTTTTTATTTTATTTAAATTATGTGCATAAGTGTTTGCTTGCATGTATGTGTATCATTGAGTGGCTGGTACCCCAGGAGGTTAGAAAAGGGTATGGGATCCCCTGGAACTGTAGTTATAGGAGCTTATGAGTTACTGTATGGGTTCTGAGAGCTGAACCTGGGTTCCCAACAATAGCGCCCTGTGCTCTTAACCACCAAGTCGTCTCTTTAGACCCTTATTTTACTTTAGATAAACAAAAATCTAGATAGAAGTTATCAGCTAGGAATGTTGAACAATTTGAAGAAAAAAAGTGTGTGCGTGTGTATGAGTGTGTGTGTGTGTGTGTGTGTGCGCGCGCGCGCGCGCAAATAATTGTTTAACAGTATGGAATAAGAGAAGCAGGGAGGGGGAGAAAGATACTGAGAAAAAGAGAAAAGGCAATAAACTTTAAAAATAGATAAAAGTGGGAAATAAAGGAGGAAAGAGAAAAGATTAAAAGAAAGGAAGAGGGGAAGAGAGGGAGATGGTGCAAGAGAGGGAGAGGGCAGAGAAGGAAAAGAGAATCAAGGAGAGGGGAGGGGAGGGAGGAGAGGAGAGGGGGAGAGAAATGCCCCAAGGTGCCACTGCTCAGAGGCAGCTGTCCAGTTTCGGTCCAGTCTTTGCTCAGAGCCCTCATCTTGTCAGGAATATGGGTCACAGTCTATAGGTTGCACTCTGCCCTCTTTCCACAGGCTCAGAACCATCCGTTAATGAAGTGGACATTGCTTTCTGGTCCGCGTCTCTTTCCTTATAGCTAGTTCCCCTCAGCGGCCTCACTTGGCAATTGTGTCAGCAGCAATGGAGAACTTGGCCTTTCCCATCCTTGGCCCACACACCTCATTAATTTCTCTGTGCACCTGGAGCTGGCCATGATGGAGCAGGGAAGCTGCCGGGTCTGCGGAGAGAGGAGCAGTGTTCAGTTCCCAGAAGCTGGACCTGAGGCTTCACTGGAGTTATAGGGTCATGCTCTGGGATCCTAGGACCTTTGATATCAGATCATTGTTTAGAAAAACAATAAGAGAAGCCTCATAGATGCAGAGTGACTATTTTCTACAAATAGAAAAGAAAATAATGCAAAAAAGTACTAAATAAAATATTGAAATGAAAATATACTCAATGCTTGTTGGATGAAAATTTATTTTGGATTTGATGGGGCCATAGATTGAATTATTTGGACTGAATTAGGGAGAGGTAAACCTTTGCAATAGTATCCTGATGTATGACGTGGTCGGCGTCACTGGGCCTGGTGGCTTAGACCTATAATCTCAGTTACTTGGGAGGGTGAGGCAGGAGAATCATGAGATCAAGACTGCCTGGGCTCAGGGTGAGTTTGAGGTTAAGTTGGGCAATTTAGTGAGACTGTCTCAAACAAGCAAACATCTGGAGTCACGACCTAATGGCAGAGTGCTTCCTTAGCAGGGCGAGGCTCCAGGTGAGGAGACTGAAGCAGTGAGGCTCTGGTACTTAAGACCCTTGGTCATGAGGTGGGTCCTCGGTGCTGGCCAACTCTCTGTTGTCACGGCTGCATTGCTACTGTGTCCCTTTGGCTTTGTTTGGGAAGCTCTGTCACTTGCCTAGGTGCTCTGGTAAAGTCAACCCTTTTAGACAATGGGATTTAGTTCATGTTCCTTTAGGACCTACTGGAAGGAAGGCATGGTGCTGGGCTCGTCTCATGGCAGGGTTCATCTCATGGCAGAATACTTCTTTAGTCTATGGGAGCCATCGTTAAAAAAAACAAAACAAAACAAAGAACCCAAACTTATCAAAAACTACAAATGTAGGGCTGGAGAGACAGCTCAGTGGTTAGGAGCAAGAGCTCCTCTTCCAGGGGACCCAGGGTTGATGTCAGGCAGCTCACACCATCTATCCAGCTCCAGAGGATTTGACAACTCTGGTCTCCACAAGCACACACACATACATACGCACACACAGACATGTACACACACAGATACCTACACACAGAGAGACAGACACACACATACAGAGACACACACAGAGACACAGAGATACACATACAGAGACACACATAGAGAAACAGAGAGAGACAGAGATACACATAAAGAAACACAGACAGAGATACACACACACAGATACCCACAGAGAACACACAGAGAGAGACACACACACAGAGACACACACAGACTGAGACAGACTGAGACAGACAGAGACACACACATACAGACACACACACACACAGATACACACAGAGAGACACACACACAGATACACAGAGAGAGACATACACACAGATACACAGAGAGAGACATATACACAGAGACACACATATACAGACACACACACACAGAGATACACACAGAGAGACACACACAGAGATACACAGAGAGAGACATACACACAGAGAGACACACATACAGACACACACAGAGATATACACACAGAGAAACATACACAGATACATACAATACATACTCATAGATACATACGATACATATACACAGACACACACAGATACACACACACAGATATACATATAGAGAGACATACACACACACAGATACACACAGAGAGAAAGACACATACAGATACACATACACACACACACACACACACACACACACACACACACATATCCCTGACTTTAGTCACAACAAAAATAAACCATTTTCTAAGGTTTTGAGGATTTTCTTGGAAGATGGCTTTGAGGAAGAAACCAGCTTGAGCTGTTTTTTTTTTTTTTTTCTTTCTCCTCTGATCCCTGCTGACTGACCAGGGACTTCAGGCTGTTTACACGGGAGAGCTTTTGATATGGTTATTTGTGTGACATTGTATCGGAGCCTTCAAATATTTGCTGGGAGGGTGGTGGAAAATGTCTAGACCAATGCAAACACTGCAGGCCCCAGAGCAATCCCAGAAGCTCGAGGGGGTCATTTAAGACCCCAGCTCTATCCGACTGTCATCACAAGGAAGCCTCTGATTCTTGTCAGAGGCAATGAGCCCATCAAAGGGTCCAAGTCTATCTCCCTCTCCCCAAATCTTGATTTCCCACTAGCCGGCTTCATTCATTCCTGAATCCAGAGAGGTATACCGGGGAGCCATTGACCTAAGAATCAGGAGCCTAAATCCTAACTCTCCATTGCCTCCCACCCACTGGGTCACTAGGGCATGCCGATGGCCTCTCAAGGATCTCTTTTCTTGGTTTTAATGAAAGCCATTGAGAAAAAATGGCCTCTAAGGCACCTTTCTTTGATCCAATCTCTCTCTTCCTTAAGCACCTCTCAGACAGGGCTAAGAACCCAGGCTTGCTGTGGAAGATTAAAAAGAAGAAGATGATGATGATGAAGTCCCCTGCCTCAAGGGAGCTTGCTTTGAATTATTTACACTTTTAATGGTGTTCATCTTTTAGTAACTTCTTGGGTGCTCAAAATCTACAGAGGGTGGGCTAGCTAGAGGCGGGTGTGTGTGATAAATCACTTCTTCATGCTCCATACAGTGCAGGGTAAAAATCTGTCACTATGTCTCCAGGCTTGATGGCCACCTGAATTCCTGTACAGGTGCTTACATACTTAAACATCTTACAGCAAGCCAGGAGCAAGCACCATCTACGCTGAGCTCTTCTTGTGGACCGATGGCCAGCCGATACTCTGGAAGCTCTAGCAGGGAAAGCCCCCAGGACAACCTGGTGAGGTGGCAGATTTTACCTGACACCATGAAGCTAGCAAGAGACCCCGGCCCAGCCTGTGCTTCCTTCCTGGGATCTGAAGCCACTCGCCTGGGCCTCTGCTTCTGGGGTATGCATTTTCAATGCACAGAACACAGAGTGGAGTTAGGCGGAAGAAGCACAGAACCCATAGATAGTGTGCACTGACTCTCTTGATTAGAGACAGAGAGAGACTTGAAGCCAAGTGTTATCACTCAAAAAAAATTAGAACTCCCTGCCCTGCTTGCTACATTGCTTAGACAGCACACTGGGGGCGGCTCTTAATTGTTTATTTTTATGATGGAACCCAAGCTCCACTACTTGGCCCCCAACCCCACCCCCACACCCCCACACATGCTAGGTGGACACTGATACCGAGCTACACCCACAACCTGCTGGCATGTGTTTATATGTGACAGTTTTGAAACCCTCCAAGGTGGGCACACATGCCAACATTACATCCTCTCCCCCTTGCTTATAAGCAGCCTTTTGCTTCCTTTCCTGTCTCTCAGGCAGCCTTCAGGGGCTCCGTTCACAATTCCATCTTACTAGATGCTCATCTTCTCCCATTGGAAATCCATCCTCAGGCCTGAAGCAAATGCTTACAAAAAGTTTTAATTACATTTACTCTTTATGTTGTGTGTTTGGGTGGGGGCACATGTCATAGCGCTCCTGTGGAGATCAGAGAATAACTTTCCTTTCAGGAGTTGGTTCTTTCCTTTTACCAGGCGGGTCCTCCTTGCTCCTAGGGAGCAAACTCAGATAGGGAGGCTTGGCGGCAAGCACTTTACTCATCGAGCCATCTTGCAGACTCCCTGTAGCAAATCATTAGCAAATCCTATCAGCTCTTTCTTGGGTATAAGCTGAGGGACTGGCCACTCCTCAGGACCTCATCCAGTCAGGCAGGCCAGCTTTATCTACAATCATCTGTCCTCACATCTGGTCCTTCTCCTGCTTCCTTACCACCTGCAAGGCACAGGAACCTGCGGGATTGTCTTGAATCAATGATGGATCACGCTTGGCTGATAAATATGATAATGGTCTCCCAACTCACTCAGAGCAAAAGCACTGTGTCATGTGTTGATGCCTGCATCTCTGACTCCTTGTTATTCTTGAAACACTCTGACACACGTCTGCCCCAGGGCCTTTGCATCTGCCATTTCTCACAGCACTATCCCCTAGCTGCCGACACAGCCCCCTCTTCAAGTCTACAAATTTGTCATTGCTCTGTGAGGAATTTCCTTCCTACTGTTACTAAAATTTCAGCGTATTGCCTCAAAGTTTTAGCTTTATAACCTGGCTTTTCCCCCTTTTATCTTTAAAATATTGATTACCACCAGCCAGAATATGAATCGAATCAGCTAATTTTGTTTGTTGTCTGACTCTATAGTACATAAGCCTCACCCAGACAGGGATTATTTCAAGGGGGAAAGTGCTGTGGCTCCCGAGTTGCTATAACCCCTAGTGCCACATTTAGTAGAGGTTGGCATATGTTTGTTGACTGAATATTGAAACTTCTCTGCCTCACCAGGTATCTGAGTTTTGGCTGCTCTTCCGGGTCTACAAGCAGTATCTCTATGTTAGCTCCACCGCCACTCCCCTGGGGCTGAGGCTGTTCACTCTTTCCCTGAGAGACCTACCAAAGGCACTCTCCAAAGAAGCGTGCATGACTAAGAAGGCATCTCCTAAGTGTCCTACATTCTGGGATTTTCCACAGACCTCCACACAGGCATCGTCCCCAGCTCCTGGAGACCCTCCCTATGTCCACAGACCTCACTCTCAGTTTTAGGAGTTCCCCGCTTCCTGACCCCAACTATTAAAAGCTAGCCATTTGGCTTACTGAATATTAATTATTCAAATACATCTGCCTGTAGGAGAAGTGCCCAGTCTCGAAGGGATGAAAATGAATCATGGTGAGACAGAAAGCCCAGAGAACACCTCCATCCCCCACTCCACAGCAGCACACGCCTTCGAATGGTTCCCTGAGATTCCAGGATGAAGAGAGGATCAGGGTACGCTTTGTAATTTGCAAAGAAGGGTTAGTTATCCAAATTTCTGTCTGAGACATCTAACAATTTCTATTTCTTTATTTGGTGTGTGTGTATACATGTGTACTGTGGCACATTTGTGGAGATCAGAGGACATCTTGAGGGAGTGAGTTCTCCTCTCCCACTATGTAGATCCACAGGTCAGGTACCTTGGTGGCAGCTGCATTAATCCACCACGCTGTATCCCCAGCTGTGCTGGAGACTTCCAAGGTGGTAGGTAATACCTGTTGACTGAGGACAAAGCCTGTCTTTCTGTTTCGTGATGGAAAAAGAAACTGCACAGAAAGACAATGGTTTTTCCGAGGAGTACAATGTCCCAATGGATTCTTTCCTTTCTATTAGGGAACAGTCATGTTCACCTTTAACCACCTGAATTTCTCAGTCGCCTCAGTAGAGCCTCGTCATCATGAAAGTTCCCACCGCTGAGGAGACGACAGAGAGACAGAAGTGAAACTCACCCACCACTCCGCCCCAAACAATGTTGAGTCAGGATGCAGGAACTTTAGAGGCCAGATTAGCAGTCCTCAGAGGTCATCTAGAGCAACCCCGGAGGCCATCTGCACTCAGAGAAGCTAAGCCACGGATGGGACACATGACTCTGGGGCCACAGCTCACAGGAGTATGTCTGGATAGGAGCCAGAATCCTCACTGAGTGCCTCTATCAGGTGCTCTGTCCCGGGGTCCTTAAAAGTCTTTGGTGACCTGCTGCTGTCTCCCTCATGTTCCAGATGAGGGAACAGAGATGCATCCGGCTGAAAGGGCAATGAGGCCGAGGTGGACTCCAGAGGTCACAGAATATACTTCAAACAGACCTTTGCCCTTTGCCTGTCTTGCGTTTGTTTAAGTGGGGCTTCTGGTTCTTTCTCTCCATCTTCCCTCAGTGTCACAGTCACTTATACACCAGTTTCATCCTGTCCCTCAGGAAATGCTCTTGTGAACCTGAAACAAAACAAAACAAAACAAAACCCAAACCAAAACAAAAAAAACCCAAACCCACATGGCCTAAAAGCACTCAACCAAGTTAGTTTCTTGTACTGTCCCTTCTGTTCCATACCAATGTTTCTGTCCAGGGCTAGGGTCAGTTTAGTCAGCGTCAACAAACTCCCCCAAGAGCCCTGGCTTAGCGGGAGAGCTGAGGGTCATCCAGGACAGCCTCTCCAGGCCTACAGCAGCTCTGCGAATGAGTGCAGGATAGCCTCGCCACGCCCCCGCACGCCTTGCCACGCCCCCGCGCTGAAGGCGTTAGCTTATCAGATGCACGACCAGGCATCTTGATCACCCAACCGCCGTCAGTCTAGAGTTACAGCTGGAATTGTGCGAAAAGTCAAAACTCATGTCTCTGTTCTTCAGTCTTAGTTCCGAGGGCCTTGGAATTTCATCAAGAACCCAGAGCTATCACCCACTCCAAGCCCTGAACGACAGAGGAGAGCCTAATCCTGATGCAACTAAAACAGTTGCAAACCCTCTTCATTACCACGGGGCTGTGACAAGTGACAGTTACATTATGTTTGTCTTTTTGGAGCAGTCACTATGGTTACTAATGGCTACCTGCTAAGACCTTTACAGCTACTGTCTTGTTCAACCTGCAACACACCAGTTCATTTGGTACTAACATTATTCCTCGCCCAAGGTCATGTGGCTAGAGGGGTAGAGGTGGAATTTGAAGCTAGTCTCTTGTCCACTCCAACACCATGAGCTTTGACTCTTGTCACCCGTGGCTCAGCCTTTTGCCCCACTCTAACCCTGTGTTCGAGACTTCTCAAAGCATGACTCTTATCTTTTAAATCCTTTCTTTTCATCCTCTGGTCACCAGGTTTGGGTCCAGGTCAGTGGTTCTCAAATTCTGTTGACACGTCCCATATAATGGAGGTCTGAGATGAGTGACAGATGAAGTAGACCTTCTCATGATCTGTGACTCATTGCTGCCACCCCAGCTGGAAGTGAGGGGAACAGTGAACTTTGACCCAGCATCTTACATTGGGTGGAAAGGGATGGAGGCATTCCCCCCCTCCTCCTCTCTCTACCCATCTGTGCATGCTCTTTCTGTGGCTAATCTTGCTTTTCTGAGCCTCACCTTAAATGCTAAGGAAGAACCAATCCCCCGAGAAGATCTGGTAGCCAGCTCTTCCTAACCGATCAGGGTTAGGGGCAGCTTTCCTATTTCCTTGGAACTGTTCCCATTTCTTTCCTAAGAGGCCATTTTCCCCCAGGAGAACTCAGGTATCATGAGCTCCGAAGCCCTGCCCCACCTTGTGGTGGTGTCTGGAAATCACTTTATAACCCGTCCCAGTCACCCCCTCCCACAATCCTTCCCCATCTCTTCTTTTCTGAGTACCCCCTCCTCCTGTATCCCCCACCCTGCCACTTTAAGTCTCTGAGAGGCTAGGTGCTTCCTCTCCCATTGAGGCCAGTTGAGGCACCCAGCTAGAAGACCATACCCCATATACAGGCTGCATGTTTTGGGATAGCCTCCACTCCAGATGTTTGAGACCTACATGAAAACCAAGCTGCACATTTACAACATATGTCCAGGGAGGCCTAGGTCCAGCCCATGGAGCTAGATCTGTGTAGACTAGGTATGCTCCACGGTTGGTGATTCAGTCTCTGAGAGCTCCAAGGGTTCAGGTTGGTTTACTCTGTTGATCTTCCTGTGCAGTTCCTATCTCCTTAGGGCCCACAATCCTTCTGCCTATTCTTCTAGAAGAGTCCTCAAGCTCCATCCACTGTTTGGCTCTGGATGTCTGTATCTGTCTGAGTCAGCTGTTGGTTAGAGCCTCTCAGAGGACAACTTGCCCCTGTCTGTTCTCAGGCTGGAGGTTTAGATCCTGGGAGCTCTGGTTGAATCTTTTGATATTCATTAGCCACCATTAAAGTTGAGACCAGTGGTAAATCCTGAGGATTTGAATCCAGACCCTACTCCTGTTCTTAGACTCCCAGAACAGAGTCATTTAAACTGGGAAGATTAGAGGTGACCATCACCCTGGCACTACTACAAATCCCTCTGCTTCTGCTGAGGCTACAGAAGTCTTATTGTGTGTTTGGCTTGTAGCAACTGAGTCACTTTATCTCACTGAATTCTCGCCACCTGGAAGTTGGAAAAATCATTACCATTTTGGAGATGAGATAATGAAGACTCAAATTATCAGAGCTCCCACTGCTGGTAAGAAGTGGACTGGGAGGTGAATTCAAAGTGACAATGACTTTGGGTCATTGGGTTAGCATCTCCACTTATCTAGGTAATCAATCAAGTTCATTTTATATGGAAAAACGGAGATTTCCACGTGCACACAGAGGCTCTTTTGAGTATTAAATGAGATGGTGCCTGTGAAACACGAGACTGGAAGGCTGCATACAGGAGGTCCTTACTTGTTCCCACAAAGCCTACCTGACTATTTTTCCCTTCTCTGTGTATATGTATTGTACATGCTTCTTTGTGTGCATGGATGTGGAGGCCAGGGGTCAATGGCCGGTGTTTCTCTCTATTGCTCTCCGCCTTGTTTTTGAGATAGGGTCTCTCACTGAACCTGGAGCTCACCAGTAAGTCCCTGGGATTCTTCTGTCTCTGCCACCCCAGTCCTGGGTTACAGGTGTGCACCCCACAGCTTTTGACTTGGGTTTGGGGGACTAAGCTAAGGTCCTCCTGTTTGCACAGCAAGCCTCTCACTGACTGAGCCATTTCCCCAGCCTCGAACTTCCAGGCCTGGTAGCTTACCCACGGCCTCCTCCTCTGTAAGGCTGAGCCTCTTTCCACTCAGACCTCAGGAGCTACTTGCTAACCATTTACTCATGCACTCACTTCTTAAAGATTTGTTTACTTTATTTCAGGTGTGGCTGTTTTGTCTGTATGTATCTAAGTGTGTGTGCCTGTGTGTGTGTGTGTGTATTAGAGAGGGAGAGGAAGAGAGAGAGGAAGAAAGAGAGGGGGAGAGGGGGAAGAGAGAGAGAGAGAGAGAGAGAGAGAGAGAGAGAGAGAGAGAGAGAGAGATTATCCACCTGAAAGCAGGTGCCTCCAGAGTCCCCTGGAGCTGGAGTTACAGGCTGTTATGAGCTTCACACTGGGTACTGGGACCCACCCTTAACCACTGAGCTACCATCCCTCCATTCACTCACTTATGGAATATCTACTGTATGTCAGACATACTGAGTGGGTCCTTGGAACTCAAGCAATTAAGGGTTACATTGGTTTGTCCTGGAGACAGGAAGGGGGAAGGAAAGTAAAGTGGCCTTATGGGGTGTAGAAAACCCTTGTGGCATTTTCTGTCATCTGTACTAGACACGAGGGACAGTGTACAGAGTCAAAGCACATGGCATTGTGTGCACTTGAAAAGAAATACAAAAGCAGGACATCAAAGGCAGGTTACAATGAAGACTTAGATAAATGTCTTTTGGAGGAATTTGGAGGAATGGATGGTCACAAGACAGAAAATGCCCTCCCTTTAAAGGATGGTGAAACTGGATTGGTGAATGGGTCAGGCAAAGCCTGGCAGCGGTCTGAAGAGAAGGAAGTAGCCAAGGGCAGTGGCCTGAAGGTGCATCTGGGTACCCAGTGCCTGTTACCATGAGGTTGTAAACTTCTCAGTCTTACTTAGCTACTCACCTTTGTTAGACCTTAGAGGTTCTTCTAGAAGTATAGCCAAGAACAAAGCTTTTGTCCGAGCCAGGCACTGTGTTGGACTCCAGTTTTCTGCCCCGACAGTGAGTCCCCATTTCCCAGATGAGAACCTTAAGACCAAGGCCTTCCATGAGTCCTTTAAGCTCCTAAATACAGAAGTCAGAAGGCAAGGATGGACAGCTTGACCTCTAAGGAACAAATTCTTTCTATCAGGTCATGGCGTCTCTTTCTCCCACTATCAGAGGCTGTGGGGGAGGGCTAGCTTGGTGGGATCTAGAACTTGCTGACTAAGCATGATGATCTGCACTTGGGTCCCCAGCACCCATGTGTCTGTAACCCAGATTTTGGAGGCAGACAGGCAGCTATCCCAGTAGCTCTCTGGCCGGCTAGGTTAGCCATAAGGGCAGCTTCAAGGTCAGTAGGAGAATCTGTCTCACAGCCATAAGGTGGAATGTAGAGAGAAACAGGAATCGGACACCCTATGCTTTACTCTAGCCTCAGTACACATGTTCTAGGGTATTTACACATGTGCATGCAGTCACCATATATACACCACACAAATACATGTGCACACTTGTGTGCATGCACACACACAGAGAAAATCCATCCTCTATCTAGCAATCATCTATTTATCATCTATCATTTATTTATCAACTATCTGTCTATTTACCTATCATCTGTCTGCCTATCTATCTATCTATCTATCTATCTATCTATCTATCTATCTATCTAAGACAGAAGATCTAACACTAGTGACAGGATTGCTTGCATCCTCTGGGCCAACAAGGCATCCTCAAGTGTCACTTGTGGTACTGAGAGGAATAGGTAGAGGAACTGGCCTTTGGGGCAGGTTGACATCATGAGAGGCTGCAGACATGAATCTGTGCCTGGCAAGTTTTCAAAATCTCTTCAGTTCTTAGTTTTCTCATCTTTAAACCAATAGTATCTACTAGGATTATCCATAAGGGTTAACAGCTACAGGTGGAGCACCACAGTGCAGGTTTACAGCAAGCACTCAAAGTATAATAGTATCAATATATTAAATATATATACACATTTAATATATGTATATATTAAAGGATAAGGTTCATTTTGTCTAGAGTCTGACAAAGTCTTGACCTTGGTGTCCCTAAGGTATATGGTCAAATGTTTGTTTCATGAGCTTGTGAATTTTTATGAGGTTCTATTTTTACAATTCTATGTAATGCTCCAGTGCTGGTGGACACATCAGCACCTGTCCTTTCAAATAGCCAGGCACTTCCCTGCCATGGAGCCCCGAAGCCATGGGTTTTCTCCTGTCTGGTGAAGTCCCCCATTGCCCCCCACCCTCCACCATTTGCATTGTGACTTTATTATTTTGATCTCCTCCAGCCTATATTGAGAACGACCTGGCTGTGAACCTCCTGGGCATTCTGCAATCTCCAGTGGGGAAGTTGTGGTTTCACCAAGGTGCAGGCATCATGAAACCGAGAGAGAGGTGGCAGAGCAGAGCAGTTACCCAAAGGTAGGAGAGAGAAAACTCACTCGAGCTTTAGTAAACGGAAGCCAAAACGGTCTTTTTTGTTTGCTTTAAAAAAAAAAAAAAAAAAAAAGACTCGTTGAGACCTCAATGCAACCACATTTAAGGAAATAAAAGCATAATAAAGCCCCTACCCTTCCCCTGACTTCTAAAATGCTTGCCCAGCAATTTCCCTCTGTGAGTATTTTCAGTTTTAAAATGACAGTTAGTGAAAATGCCAACCAACTGCTTAATCCGCATCTATCTCTTTCTCTGAATACTTAGACACTGCCATGTCTGCTCTACGATAGTCTCCTTTTGAGACCACAGTGGAGACCCACTCTTTCAATGTCTTGGTTTTAACCAATCCCAGGGGCCAGGGGAGGGGGAATGGAACCATCAGGGACATCAAAGGTCACTAAGCTGTGGGCTGGCTCAAGCCTTGTGTCTGCCATTTGCTGCTCATGAGACCTCGACACAGTTACTGCCTTTGTGTTTGCAGCCTCAGTTTCCCTGCCATGAGGCAGATATGCTACAGACGTGAGATGGCAGTTGAGAGGGTTAGAAGTAGAGTCTATGCACACTGGATGAGACTGTGAGCAGCTCACAGTTGCTATTGGAGATGAGCAGTCTCTAATACCATGACGGGCACCTTTTACAACATTTCTGCTCCTTGGACACTCTTCTTGGGAGAAGAAGCCCAGAAGTGGTGTTGTTAAGATCGCAAACGCAGACATTGTTTTGTCGTTTTTTAGGATGTATTGCCTATTGCTGTCCAGGATTTCAGATAGTTTTTGGCAGTGTACACAGCATTTGATCCAAAGTTAGCAACCAGAGAAGACTTGAGAGGAGGCCTATTATCATGGGAACTTTGTGAAGACAAGCAGGGTCTTCAGGATCAAGGAGGAAGCAGGGGATAAGAGCAGCAATTGGAGGGCAGCAGGGAACCAGAGCTGAGGCTGAACAGAGTGCTACTGGAGAAAGAGTTCCTGAGTGTGTGTAAGTCCATATATGCCATCTGGGCCTTTGGGGATTTGATACTAGAACATGGCTCATTCCCAAACTGACTTCCAATATTCACCCATGATGGAATTTGGCTGTCGTGAGTTTATAGTAAATTTTCTCCCTTCACTCATTTGTTTCTTTGGTTCTTTTCTTGAGGAATTTAATAAGCTGTAAACACCAGGTCCTCATTAAGTATAGTGTGGCCCAAGCCTGTGACCTCAGCATTTGGGAAACTGAGACAGGAAGATCATGAGTTCAAAGCCTTGTAGGCTACATAGTGACCTCTGTCTCAAAGAAAGGCTGGGAGTGTGATATGGTGGGAGACCCCTTGTCCCCATCTAGAACACTCTGGGTTCAATTCCAGCACTGAAAAGCACAAAACAAACAAAAAACCCAAAATAACCAAGACCTCCACCCATCTAATCTTGATTCTTGTGTGTTTTGTTTTATTTTTTGAGACAGAGTCTCTCTACATAACCCTGGTTGTCCTGGAACTTACTATGTAGACTAGGCTAGCCTCAAACTCATGGAAATCTGACTGTCTCTGCCTCCCGAGTGCTGGGATTAAAGGTGGGCACCACCATACTTGTGTGATACTGATCCTTATAACACATCAAAGCTTGGCTTCTCCAATCCACTAGTTTGCTTGTTTTCTTTCAGGTGTTAGTAAGCCTTGGTGCACAACTCCCATGCTCGTCTTTGGGGTGTGCATTGGGACAGTATTATTTTCACAAATGCCTTGGTATTTATGGCACATCTTTGCAACTGGTCAGGGAGGCACCAGATGAGGACTGGAGTGATCTGGGTTCAGGGCTAGGTCTTTTGCCACTACACATGTCCTCTGAGTGGGGAACCCATGCTGGGTGGCCATGCTCCTAGTGATGGATATAGCTTTTGAGCTTTCATGAATTAGTTGTTAAGTTCTTGTGATAATACACCAAGCAGATTTTAATAAAAGAATCCATCTTTCTGTTGATGCATTAATGGGGCAGAGAGATAGATGGCTCATTGGATAAAGACATCTACCACCAACCCCAGGGATCTGAGATCAGTCCCCAGGACCCATTTGACTGAAGGAGAGCATTTTGACTTCCACAAGTTGTCCTCTGATACACACACACACACACACACACACACACACACACACACTAAACAAATAAATGTACTTAAAGCACCCTATGGGTATCCTCAAGGAAGGTACCCTGCCCTTCTCCTTGCCCCGCCCCCATGCTAATGTTGAGGTTGCTATAGCTCTGTTATGTGACCACTGATCGACTCTGACTTTGTACTTGGGATCTAAGGATTAGATCTCCACTTAGTTTAACTTTTTACCCCCATTGGCCTTCCAGAAAGGAAGGATTAAATATATAGAACTGGAGCTGGACCCTATGAGCTAATGGAGTTTGATTAGACAGTCCTCTGGACAGCTTCCTTCTTTCTGTTGTCTTTCTTAGACCAACTTCCAGAAGCTATTTGGGGATCTCATGGGTAGACTAGGTGTTCCCACCCCATCAGGGGCCGGTGTAGGCTCTGCACAGCTCTGAGCTCTCAGGGGACCCAATCAGGAAATGACTGCAAGCCCCAGAGAGAATCTGGAGACCACATTTATTGCTAGTGAAAAAAAAATCCCTAGGCAATCTAGTCAAATACAGATGAAACTATTGTAAAACATTTTTAAAAACTCCTTAAGATAAAAAAAAAAAATAACAAACAGGTTCACGGTGTCAGAGTAGCACATGGAGAGAGAGGTCTTCACTGGAACACTGCAGATTTTGAGGCATGCCAATTCATAAAGACTTGGATTTCCAACTGGGTCCCTTGGAAGCCTTCCCCTCCTAAGAATTCAGGTCTCACAGCTTTTATAGAATGGTGGCTACTTAGGAACAAGGGAATTTGGAGGGCCTGGGCTACTGCCAAGTGCTCAAAAGAGCTGGTGTCCCTTAAGGCCCTGAATGCCACGGCAGCATTTGTAAGAGAGTGTGAAGCTGGAGTCCCTGGCCTGGGAGGGCACAGATGAAGAAGGCCACCTGGCTCTGTGTGTTCAGTTTGAGGACTCAGCATGGGGTCCTCAATCCCAGCATTAGTCACCAGGAAGGGAAGTCACTGACCTGTAAGAGAATAGACGAAGGTTCCTTTTCAGTGGTTCACCCAGGAAAAGGTAGCCTGTTCTTCTTTTTGGGGAGTGTTAAGGACGTTCTATATGGAAAAGAGATCATCGTTATCTCTGTATTTGTGTCTGGCCTGTGTCTTTTCCTGAAACCTCTTGAATTCTGAGCTTTGAGAGTCTGGATCTTTCTTTTTTCTACTCATTACTCCTAACTCTCACTGACTCTGCATCTACCACAGTTTGGTTCGGGTGGGACCACAGCTGGTATGGTCAGGGATCATGGTCCCCACACCATCCGGGAGCATGTTAGATCGCATATGCAGAGCATCAGGCCCCATGTAGGCCCATGAAGGGTTGGTGTTTCACCAAGTTCTCTGGGGAGCGGGGGGTGGTGGTTCATTGAAGTGTGAGAAGTACCGAATTAAGGGACTGATATTTGGTGACTATGACAGGGCAGGGTCAACAAGAGACACAGATCATCCATTGGTTACTGCTATCTACACACAAGGCTAGCAAGCCACTGAATGGTGTTAGGCCTTGAGTTTTTCATGTGACATGGGGTATGTGCATTGCACCGAATGATATAAAAGTAATTTCTGAGCATTTATAAAAGATGGATCAGCGTGAAGCCTACCTTCAAGGATCTTAACAGTTCAGAGGTGGAGAAAAGGGAGATGTGCAAGTAATGACAATACAAGGCAAAACATGAAAGTGGCCTGGGAGAGGAGCCAGAACTCAAGGGAGGAGTAGCCCTGTCAGCTCAGCCTTAAGTCCTACTCAGAAAAAGATGTTCATGTGGAACATGTGCTTGGGACCACCAGCCACTGCCCAGACTGTGTGTGCTAAGGGCCACAGAAGTTGTAGTGGGCTGATCATCGAGGGGAGGGCTTCATTTAGGTTCACATCACAGATCCTAAGCGGCGAGCCAATGGAAATGAAAAGAGAAATGTAAGCTTTCACTTTCTCCCCATATCTGGTCACATCCAACCTGCAGCTACTATGAGGGCAAAGGTTTCATCCGTGCTTACCTCCAGGACCCCTGGGTGTGGCACGGGACAGGATCCAGCAAGAGCTCAGTCAATGTGTGCAGAATGGACTAAACTGGGATGGAAATGTAGCTCTCTGGTAGCAGGGTGCTTGCCTGGCATGTGAGGGCCCTGCATTCAATCTCTAGACCCATAAACAACAAGAAAAAGAAATCTTCTCAAAGAATGGATCCTAGCAGATGGTTTTCATGGGCAAGCCAAGGACATCCTGGGCACCCAGGAAATGTGGGTCCTTCTTGGGCAGTATCAGAACAGTGTGAACAACATCCTATGGTGTAGCAAACAGTCCTTCTAGCTTCAGTTTAGAAAGTACATCTTTAGTCTCTTAAAATGGATTTGAGTCATATGGGGACTATATTTCAGTCTCTCTCCGGTGGCCTAGGGCATTCCAAAAACCCATGAAGACTATTAGGGGGTGTGGGTAGGGTGAGGTTGGACTGTGAGCATTGTTGGAGAGAAATCACAGGACACAAACCTTTCATGTGAAGAGTTCTTTTAAAAAGTTCTTCAGTTTTTCTAGGCATAGTCTATGCCCATTGCTCCCAAAATATAGCTGGTGAGAAGCCTGGTCTGTGGTGTTTATGCTGACTTCCCCACACGTGGGCTTTCCGTGGTCTCACCAGAAGAACAATGCAGAAAGACGGAAGCTCTTGGATTTCTAGTTCTGATGCGAAGCTTCACATGAAGAACACATGAAAAATCAGACTGCCGAACCTGAAGGAAAACTTGTACATGAGCAAATGTCTGGAAACGGCTGGTTAATGAGATACATGGACTGATAGGCCCTAATTCCTGCTATAAAAATCTGGATAAGGAAAATAACACAAGACTTTTTTTTTTTTTTTATTTCCAAATACATTATTAAGTAGGAAGAAAGGTGCTTCTCAGATTCAGTGACAGGTAGTGGGAGTTAAATTTTTAAGATTATTGTTTTAATTTAGTGTGTGTGTGTGTGTGTGTGTGTGCGTGTGCACACTCGTGCTCATGTAAGCCAGAGGAGTTGCATTCACCCCGGAACTGGAGTTACAGGTGGTTGTGGGCTGACAGACATGGGTGCTGGAAACTGAACTCAGGTTCCTGAAAGATCAGGACATGCCTTTACCTGCTGAGTTATCTCTCCAGCCTTAGAAGTTGTTTTAAATAGTTGGTGGAGGCACAGAAGACAAACTCTGAGGACAGAGAGAAGTGAAGTTAGGGGCTTGGGTTGCAGAGGTTAGGACTGGAAAAGCACTCCAGCATAGAAAACACGCCAGAAGCCTTGATGCTTGCCACTCAAGTAGAAAAATAGACACTGAGCAAAAATGTCTACCCTGATCTATCTATTTTATGCATATGAGTACACTGTCACTGTCTTCAGACACACCAGAAGAAGGCAACAGATCATATTACAGATAGTTGTGAGCCACCATGTGGTTACTGAGAATTGAACTCAGGATGTCTGGAAGAGCAGTCAGTGCTCTTAACCACTGAGCCATCTCTCCAGCCTACCACCCTGACCTATCTAAAGTGAAGGTGTGCTGTTTGAATCACAACAACCAGGCTGGGTCCTAAAGCAACTGGTTTATATGCCTGAACTCCCCAGGGCCCAGAAGAAGTGAGACAGTGCTGAAAGTGCCCGCTGAAGAAGAACCCACAAAAAATTACCAACTGGGCTGAACTGGAAGGCAGCTCAAGGGTAGAACATGTCCCCCACCCCCAGGCTCTCTGTCTTTCTGCGTCTGTCTCTCCCTCTCTCTGCCTCTGTCTCTATCTCTCAGGAACAATCACTCTGATGGGTAGTTGCTAAGACTCAGCAGAAGATCACCATTGACAGAAGAGCAGGTAACAGAATGTTCTGAAAGAGATTATGAAATGTATGTATTTAAAGTATTTAAAGTAAGCCAAGAATGAAATAGAAAAAAAAAATAGGAAAAAAGGGAACATTTTAAAAGAGAAAATACAGTTATTGAAACTCCAAACTTAATAGACTAGCAAGATGATAAATAGTTACAAATGAAGAAAGAGTTGGTGATATATTGTTGTTGGATATGGTAAACAGGCCTATAATCCCAATGTTGAGGAGGTGCAGGAGGGCTTCAAATACCAGGTTGTTGTGTGACAAAACTTTTTCTAGAGAGCATACACCTGTCTATTCACTCCAGATAGGGAGTGTCTGGACATGACAGACTCAAGTACGGATACCACCAAGTCCAGTTAATAAACCATGGTTTTTATTGGGGTTACTTACAGGAATATGGGCAAGGGGTTACTTACAGGAGCAGAAATGACTCAAAGACAGGTACATCACCACCCTCCCGGCCCCCACCATGAATGACAGCTCACAGAGCTGGGAACCTGCAGCACACTGCATAGTCTGCAGGCAGATCAACAGGTTGGAGAGTGTCCTTTCCAAGAGGCAGCTAAGCCAGCTTCTGCTTCTCTTAGGTGGTCCAGTCTCGGAGTCTCTTCAGCTTGGCTCCTCTTTGCTTTTGCTGCAGTTCAGGTTGTCTGAGAATCTTGTTGGTGGTTCTTTTTCCCAAGTCTTAAAGAGATATCCAGCTTTTCTTTATTGCTTACTCGGGTAGGGAGGGGTTTAGTGAATCTGGTCAGTTTCAGGGACTTCCTGGAGCTATTTTGAGTTATTTACCTTACTGTTTAAGGAGCTTCCCTGAAGAATAGATTGTTTTAATTTCAAAGGAAATTGTTACACAACATGGGCTCATCCAGGCTACAAGATCCTATCTCAAAAAAAAAAAAAAAAAAAAAAAAAGCAAAGGAAAACTTTTTTTGATAAGTGGATCTGGTGGTAGAGGTCTGTAATCCCAACTACTGAAGAGGTTGAGGCACAGAGGTTAAAAGTTCAAGATCTAACTGAGCTACAGAATGAGTTCAAGACTGGCCTAGGCAACTTGGTGAGATCCAAAACAAAATTAATTAATTATTAATTAATTAATGGCCCTAGAGTTGTGAGTTCAGTGGTTAAGATGGTGTACTGATCTTACAGAGGATCTGAGTTCTGTCCACATCCCAGTGGCTTCCAATTGCTTCTGACTCCATCAAATGCCCACTTATGGCCTTCTTGGGACACACACACACACACACACAGTCTCACATGCATACTCACAATTATTTTTAATCTAAAAAAAAGTACAAAACATTACTGCAAGTATGGACCCGAGGATGTCATCTCAGATGAAACATGTGGTTAAAGAGAACACATCTGGAAAAGGGTTAGGAGCTAGTCAGAATGAGAAGGTCCTGCACGCTTCTGGTAGACGTTTCAAGAGACAACATAGAGAAAATGTACAAATGACAAACCCTGGTTTCCAAACTAAAAAGATGAAAAGTGATGTGAGAAAATTTAGGTAAAGGAATGTACTGAGTCCCATGAAGGAACATTAAAATAACTTTACAGTTGCATACAGTACAAGGAGGCAGCAGAACAACAGAGGCAAAACCAAAACTCTGAAAACTGGTGGTGTGTGCTTATAATCCCAGCACATAGGAGGCAGAGGCGGAGGCGGAGGCAGGAGGATTGCCTTGAGCTCAAGACCAGCCTGGGCTACATAGAGCATATATATAAACACACACACACACACACACACACACACACACACACACACACACTCCTTTATATACATGTTTGAGGTAGGGTTTCACTGTGTAGCCTTGGTTGGCCTCGAACTCTCTATGTAGTTCTGGCCTCTGAGAGATCCACTTGCCTATTTCCTGAGTGCTGGGATAAAAGATGTGCCCCACCACATCCAGCCTTTAAATACATTTCTTCCACAGCAGATTGACAGCAGATTTTCTTATCAGCTGCTAAAAATTCCAGAACCCAGTGGGAGTGGTCTTTAAAATACACGAGAAGAATAGCCATTAAGGTACAAATTCATGCCTAGCTAAGGTGTAGTCAAGACTGGGAACAATATAAAGAAAAATTTGAGATAAAGAAGAGCTTATCTGTCATAATTCCTCAATGAGAGGATTACAAAAGGACGTGCTTTGAAGACAACTGATCTTGTATGGAGTGACATTTAAGAAGCAACACAAACAAGAATAAATATATAATCATACATTCATATTTAAATAATATTGACTATAAATTATTTCATACAATAATTTTGTTGGATAAAAAAATAAGATGACACCGAAGAACTAAAACACTGTACAAACTTGGGCAGGACTGAAGTTTTTATATTTGGGAGAAAGAAGTTGGAGATATTAACATTACATTCACATTTCAAAGGTTCTCACCTGAGGTGGGGAACAAGAAATAGAACGGAAGATTTCCAAACCAAAAGGAAATAAAATTATATTGCAATATAATTTATAATCTTATTATAAAAATAAGATTATATTGTTAAAGTGGAAAGAGAGACATGGACCAAAGAAGTAAAGATGAAATAAATAGAGGCTGGAAGGATG
This sequence comes from Mastomys natalensis, assembly GCA_021653895.1. Taxonomy (NCBI): domain Eukaryota; kingdom Metazoa; phylum Chordata; class Mammalia; order Rodentia; family Muridae; genus Mastomys; species Mastomys natalensis. The sequence goes on from JAJTUV010000176.1 coordinate 1,528,770, forward strand.
GCTCAGTGATTAAGAGCACTAGATGCTCTTCCAGAAGACCCAAATTTGACTCCCAGCTCCCATAGACCGTTAACTGTAGTCCCACCCTCTTCTGGCAACCTTGGGAACCAGGAACGAATATGGTGTTCAGATAAACATGTAGGTAAAACAAAGCATTCATACACGTTAAATAAATAAATAATAAATAAATAAATAAATAAATAAATCCTTTTTAAAAAGATTAAAATGGATTCCACTAATGAAGAGAATTCTAATTGGATGAAACCTGACATTTCTGAGCTCACACCTAATGCCAGACACTATGCTGGGATAGAACAGATAAACAGCTTCTTCCTTAAGCTCAGTCTAGCTAGGGACAACTAGAAGTGATATGTCATGAAAGGACAAACAGTACCCGGAGGCTAAGGGGAGGGGCTTGGGGAGAAGGCCAGGGATGGCTTTCTGAAGATGGTGACCCCTTTGCTTCATCCTGAAGGATGAGTGAGAAGTCAGAAGAAATAGCACGTACCAGGCCAGCGTGACAGCTCAGCTCGTGGCAAAGGCATGGAACAGGACCCAGTCTGCTCACAGTCTTCTTTTGTTACGGATGAGGAGTCTGAAGTTTCAGAAAGGTAAGGAGACTGCCCCTAAGGTCGTCCGGCTAATTGGTAGCAGAACCGGAATCTGTCCTAGAGACTCATTCACACACACACACACACCACTCAGAAGGCCCCCAGTGCCCTAGGTTTACTCCAGAAGGGCTAGAGACTGCATGGCGTTGAGGTTTCAGATGACTTTGAGAAAGTACTGCCTGTGGGTGTGGGCTCTGGATCTCTCTCTGGCCTGTGCTGGTTGGAGCAGAGCCAGGAACCCAGGCAGTTTTCAAGACTGAGCTGCCTGGCTCACCCCAAGGAAGCCTCGGCCTCCAGTCACCTCACTGACGCTGGGTTTAATCATTAACTCCAGGTTCACAGGGCTGATGCTGGAGTGCACAGGATCTGGGGAGCAGCCTGGGTCTTTAGGGAGCCAGGAGAAAGATGGCTCAGGAGGGGGTGAAGGGGGCAAAGTTTAGAATGGGCTTGCTCATCCCTGAATGGATACACCCTGAGCACAGGGACAAGGTTCTGATTGTGACTGTCGATTTTGCTGGAGTTTATACAGTGTTTTGTAAGCTTGATTTCAGGGTGTCTTTTCAGTGGTCATAGAACATTGTACTTCTGTCTGCTACAGCCTTCATTTTGTGGGATAAGGATTTACCTACCCATTTGCCCCACTAAATGTAGCTCATAGAGGGCAGGACTCTATCTTTCTTCCCAACAGCCTCAGTGCCTGGCACGGCCTGGAATCACACTAACTTGTTTTTATTTTTTTAAGGCAGAGTATCACTACATTGCCCAGGCTACAGTCAAACCTGCTACTCTTCTGCCTCAGCTTCTTCAGTGCTGGGATTAAATGTTTGCACCATCAAGCCAAATGGCTGATTTTATTTAAAAATTTCAATAGAGTAGGACATGGTGGAGCATTCTATTTATCCTGACACTCAGGAGACAAAGGCAGGTGGATCTCTGTGAGTTCAAGGCCAGTCTAGTCTACATAGAGAGTCCCAGGCCAGCTAGGGGCACAGTGAGACCCTGTCTAACAAACAAATAACCAGCAGCAATAATGAAAAGTTCAGTGGAGGTTTGCCGACATCTCTTGTACAGTAGCAGAGCTGGGGTGAAGTCCTCTGGTCTCAAATAAGTGGCAGTTTTCTCCCCTTTGTCCCTAACATCTGAGAAAAGACAGCATATGTCTGAAGCTGCCTTAACATTCTTCGGACATAGGTGTTATTCAAGCATCAGGTCACATTTGATTGAGGAAACTAAAGCCCCATAGGGGCAATAAAGGTAACTGCCCCTCATCATTCCTGAGATCTTGCAATGGGAAAGACTGTTGGCAGAAATGTTGCTACGTCCTGGGAGTGCAATCCTTTAAAGGGTATTTGTGTATTCTACTAAAACAAAAGTCCCAAACCAGACGAACACCACCTTCCTCTTGGAAAGCAAGATGCAGGTGGCAACAAGACTTCTATCTCCTGCTGATTCACCAACTTCCTGGTGGGTAGATACTGCCATGTCTTCTTCTTCACAAGGTATTTGCGAGGATTTAATAGCTGGACAGCATGGGAAGTCCTTGGCAACTAGATGATGCTCACACATGGTACGAATACCTTCTGTCTCTTGAAAGTAAGACTCCTGACGGTCTCATAGAGCAGTGGGGATATAGTCTGCTCCCGGAAGCCATGTGAATGTAGGCATCAGGTCAGAGCTGAGGCTCGCTCTGCTGATGTGGCTTCAAATGTAAACATTTGTTGGCAGTGTGGCTGTAGGGGATGCTGGGAGAAGAATTCCCTTTGCAGGAACAGTCACTGTCCTGGAAGAGCCAGCACACCTTGTTGGATCTAGGCCAAGAAAGCTGACTCTTCTCCCTAACCAAATCTGTCTCAGGCCAAGGTCCCAGACTGAGGAGGAAACCGGCCTATGTCAGGGGGCCTCTATTCATGCTACCTCTGGGTGGTTTACCTTAGCAGGATAGTGGCATGTATAGTGTGACCAATTTGCCTTCACCTCATTTTACCACCAGAACTTCATCAGAGTTCTGAAAGTCTTGTAAAGTTCTAGCTCTCCACTGTAGTCATGTCAGGAGGTAAATTTGTTCAGAAAGGACCCCAGCGTCCTCCTTACCCTCATCTTAGCTCATGGTCTCAGTAAAGAGAATTCCCCGACTACCTGATGTCTCTCCCTGCCCCTCCTCCTTTAAAAATCTCACTCTCTTGCCCTAACATCTCAGATGAAATGAAAGGTAAATTGCCAAGGGAGGTTCTCTCTTGGGGCAGATTTCCTGTCTCTGCTTGTGAGCACAGAGACTCTGATGGGAAGGCCAGGGGCAGAGCACTCTCCCAGAACCAGCCCTGGGTGACAGGTGTATCAGAGAGTAACTCCTTCAATGGCGGGGGAGGGAGGAATTAAAAAAAAAAAAAAAGAGGAGGTAGAAAGATCCTAAGGGCTGCTCTTGTTTTTCTCTATGCCACCCAACTTGAAACTGTGTCCAGGAACAGAAAAGAGAGGGGAAGAGAAAGGAGGGAGGGAGAGAGAGAGAGAGAGAGAGAGGAGAGAGAGAGAGAGAGAGAGAGAGAGAGAGAGAGAGAGAAGGAGTGGGAGTGGGAGAAAGAGACAGGGAGGGGGAAATCAAAGAAAATTGCAAAAGTCAATGGCCTGGAACCAGAGGCAGCCTCAGCAACTGCAGTGTGACTTTGATTCTCCTATCATAACTCTGAATTAAAAATTCAGGCAATTATCTGCATGGCTTCCTTCTGATTAGAATGAGCCGGAGCCTCATTAATGCATCGGCACAGAGGAAAACCATTAGGGTCTGTGAAATGGAATGTTTCTCTGAGGACAGGTTCCGCTTGATGTAAAATGCCCAGCAAAAAGAAATTTCACACATTTTTAAGCTCAGAGTCACAGGACAGCACCCTGCTTCAGGGCTACAGACCATGCCGCAGCTATCCCTTCTCGGCTGGCTCTGGGTGAAAGCCACTTTTGTCTCCCAGCCTCTCTAGTACCTCCATGAATGCTGTTGGGTGCAGGGAGGTGAGGGTCCTGATATGTCAACTCAGCCTGGATCCCCCAGTCTCAAGGACCTTGAACCATGATGAGTACTTGAGCTGTCTGGGAACTTACTGTCCTCCTCTACAGAAGAACTAGAAGACTGCCCAGGACAGCGAAGGTTCTAGACTCCAGAAAAGATCAAAATAGCCGCATAGCCCCAACCAAATCGGTATTTCCTTGATCCTTGTGATGATCTGGGCATCCCAAAGTAACCCATGCAGGATCTGGAGAAGTTGAGCTTGCCTTGGAGGCTGGTGGATTGAGAGAGGGTGACAGGTTGGAGGTAAGGAAGGAAGGAATTTTTGGGTCATCCCTCAAGTTGTAAGGAACAAGCTGATGGATATATACAATTTTATTGTCCAGTGCCTGTATGGGTAGCTATCCTTTTAGTCTTTAGAATGGAAAAGAAAACCACAAAACAAAAAAGGAATCCTGTAGCCTAGGATAACCCTGAACGTCTGATAACTCCTGCCTGCACCTCTCCACCTCAGAAGTGCTGAGACTGTAGATGAGTTACCACATCTGGTTTACAAAGTGCTGAGGCTCGCCCCCCACCCCCACCCCGCAACTAAACTCATTCGTGTGAAGCACTTTTGTGCATTTCTGGGGGAAGCTTTCTTTCCCTGGATTACTTACAGGTGAGCCAAGAGCACCTACCAGTAAAAGTTTTCAATCATTTCTTTTGCAGCTCCCCCTGAAGTCACTTGGAAGAGGGTGAAAACCTTTTAGACAACAGGGTCTAAACCAGTGGTTCTCAACCTGTGGTTCTCGACCCCAACAGGGGTTGCATATCAGATATCCTGTATATCAGATGTTTACATTATGATTTATAACAGTAGCAAAATTACACTTACGAAGTAGTAATAAAAATTATGTTATGGTTGAGGGGGTCACCATAACATGAGGAACTGTATTAAATGGTCACAGCTATAGGAAGGTTGAGAACCGCTGGTCTTCAAAGCTAGTGAGTAGGACTTGGTTTCCCTCATTCCAGATAGCTCAACATTCCAACATAAAGATTCTTAAGTCACCAAATGTGGGTCCTTGAGACCTCAAGCAACATCAGTAACTTTCTCAGGAGAGAGGCAAATCTTGTGTGGTAAAATTCAAAATACTAGGGGGACAATTTTGTAGGAATACAGCTGACTCCAGTCAATAGGATGCCAGAAAAAAAAAATCACCCTTCAAACTGAGAGAGCCACATTCTTCTCCTGGAACAACTGTTAATTTCTCAGAGTGAAGAATCCGGATTTGTACGCTGTAAACAGTCTGTAGTCCCTGGAATGGAGTCAAGGGGTTACTGACATACTTTGTATCAACAGCACCCCTACCGGACGCCGGCGCAGCAACAAGCATTGGTCGTTTAGATTTTTTTTTTAAAGCGATTTTCAGCTGACTCCCACCTTAGAGGGGTACATTCCTGGTCACCAAGGAGGGAGGTGTTTTTTTTTTTCTTTTTTTTATGAAGTGTATTTATAATACTGCAGACAGTTTTATGGATGAAGGCTCCCATAGTTTACCTCATCTTCCAACACAAATAAGAGACTTGGTGATTTAACTACGTCCCCCCACACCACCCCCTGGTCTCCCGCAAGCTCTAAGAGATTTCCCTAACATTTTGCTGAGAGCCACTGTTGACTTCAGATGATCCCCAGTCAAAGGCCAACTTCCAGGCACCCAAAGTCTAGGGTGGGTGGGGGTTGTCTCTCTGGACTCACCAGTTGGAATGAATATTTAAAAGGAGCCAACCAATGGTCAGGAATGTGGACCTTCCAGACTAGGCGGTCTAGCTCTGCAGAACAGGCTCCCTTCTGGCTCTGGAAATGAGTCTCTTAATCCATCCACTGTGTCGCTTGCTATTTTGGATGTGGTCCCTCATTCCCTTCAGACCATTCTTTATTTCCTTGGAAAGCTTACCTTTTGCTACGAGACAAATGAATGTATCTGGCATTATGCTATGAATGAACACAGCTGGATAAGGCGCACAGGGTGAAGACAGAGGCAACCCTCTACTTTCTCTTTGCCTCATCTGTAAAGTGGGGATAAAATGGTGCTAACTTTTTACCGAGGGCAGATGTATGTGAAGATCTTCATGCTCTTACTAGCAGTCAAGGTTGCTGCCCCAACCCTGACCAACCCCGACCCGGCACTTCTTTTGCCTGCCTCAAATTTAGGTGTCATTTGTGAAGAAAAGATAGGCCTCCCACAGAGTACAACAAGAACCTGATAGAAATCACGCTAAGGGATTTAAAGTCTTTGTGTATTTCATGTGCGTATGCATATGTCATGAGGCATGTGAGTTAGAAGACACCTTATAGGGCACTGCTTCTTTCTTTCCACCATGTGGTCTTCAGGAATTAAAGTTGGTACTTCAGGCTTGTTGGCAAGTACCTTTATCTGCTTAACCATCTCAGTGTGTGTGAGTGTAGGGTCCACAAGTCAATCTCAGGTATCCAACTCAGGAGGTGTCCATGATACAGGGGCTCTCACTGGCACCTGGGGCTCACAGATTAGGGTAGGATGTTTGGCCAGTGAGCCCCAAGGGAATCTCCTGTCTCCACATCTCCAAGGCTGAAATCACTAGACATTTTTTTTTTTTAAGAAGGGTGTTGAGGATTGAGCCCAAGATCTCAAGCTTAGGCGATGTTAATTGTCAACTTGACAGAATCCAGACTCACCTGAGAGGCGGGGCTCTGGGCCTGTCTGTGGGTGAGGGATTATCTCCATTATGTTAATAGATAATGCTCCCTGGGCTGGAGATCCTGGACTGTATGGAGAAAGCCAACTGGGTGCTGCTTGTGCATCTTCACTCTCTGCTCTCCAATTGCGAATTCACAGTGACCAGTTGATTCAAGTTCTTGCCGCCTTGGCTTCCCTGCCTTGGACCCTGAGCCAGAATAACCTGTACCACCCCCCCCCTCGTAAATTGCTTCCGTCCGGATCTTTTATCACAGGGACAGGAAAACAAACTAAAATGTGGTCAGCACTTTACCTACTAAGCTGTCTCTCTGCTAATCCTTTTAACAAAACATTTACTCAATTTTGCACAACTGATTTTGTGTGATATTCATATCCTGCTAGGGAAATCACGTGTCCCCAAGGGAGCCTTGCTAACATTTAAAATTAAACAGTTGAGTGTTCTCCCTACCAGACATGTGCACATATAGGACAATGTACCTGTCACCTGCTTGACTTTCTAGAAAACCAAGTCCTCAGATGAATTGTCACTTGCAAGCTTGTTTAAAAAGAGCTCAGCTCCAAAGCAGAGAGGCAAAGGAAAACAGGTCTACTCCCTGAAGGGAGTTCAATGCAGAGATATGGTTCTTGTTAACATAGGCTTTCCTGAAGGCAGGTGATGTATCTAGACTTTTTCATTAGCTTTCATTTTTTTACTTGAAAAAAATCAGTCTGTAGTTACATGGCTTCACAGTAATCTAAATACCACCATTATATTAGTATCCTATGTGCCTGACAATTGTCCCTGTCTAAGCACTGAAAAGCCCACTTCCTGGAAAACTAAGATGCCTCAAATGTCCTGGGCCAACTCTATCTGTCAATCAGTGGAGCTGCCAGTCCCAGGGATGCAAGGAGAGGACATCGATGGAGAAGGCTCGCTCTTTGGAAGTCAGAAGAGCACATTGCCTCTGGTGGGAAGACAAATGGTAATAGTCTGTGTGCTTTCCCCATCATCCAGGTTTGGCAGGCCTGGTCTCCAGGAGTCCAAATTCAGAGTATCCCAGAAGGGGAATGCTTTAGTCCTTAATGAAGAAATGGGAGGCAGGTAAGAACAGAACAGATTCTAACAGGATCACGTGAAAGGCCTGCCACACCTGCTACAACCTTCCCAAGGAGTCTCTTGCTTTGATTGAGTCAGGCTCTGGGCCCCGCAATGATTCCAGCTGTTTTCACCCAATCTGTTCTCCTGGGTAGGGCTAGGGGCCCTGAGATGTCTCTGTGTGTGCCCACTTCTCTCAGGACCACCGAAGGCCTTCACATGTGTGATATCCTCAGACTTCCCCAGTGGGTATGCTGCATGAGAAGTTTCTGGTCAGAAAGAATGGAGCCCTGTCTAATTCTTAAGGCTGTAAGGTTGTTTCTACAGACCAAGCTTGGGCAACCAGCTTTTCTGCTGGCTGGCTGGAGTCTTGGCTTCTCACCCCAAACCTGAGCATCAACCTGGCATAGTAGAGAAGAAAACCCTCTCCTTCTTTACTGATTGGTTTTATGTCAACTTAACACAGGCTAGCGTTATTAGAGAGAACGGAGCCTCCACTGAGAAAATATTCCCATAAGATCTAGCTGTAAGGCATTTTCTTAACTAGTGATTGATGGGGAGAGGGCCCAGCCCACTATGCATGGTACCATCCCTGGGCTGGTAGTTCTGAGTTCTGTAAGATAGTAGGCCAAACAAGACATGGGATGCAAACCAGTTAACAGTACCCTCCATGGCCTCTGCATCAGCTCCTGCCTCCAGGTTCCTGCCCTGTTTGAATTCCTGTTCTGACTTTCTTTAGTTATGAACAGCAATGTGGAGGTATAAGGTGAATAAACCTTTTCGCTTCAACTTGCTTTTTTGGTCATGGTGCTTCATTGCAGCAATAGAAACCCTAAGACACCTTCCTTTCCTAGGGACCACAGAGGAAATGCCTTTTTTATTTTTTATTTATTTATTTATTGGTTTTTTTGAGACAGGGTTTCTCTGTGTAGCCCTGGCTGTCCTGGAACTCACTCTGTAGACCAGGCTGGCCTCAAACTGAGGAAATTCCTTTTAAACTCACAGGTTTTTAAAAACCTTTGGTACCATTAGGAACTATTTATTCTCCATGGGTGAAATGAACAGGCCTGGCTGCCTAATGTAAGGCTGTAAGGGCTGAGTGTAAGAGAAAAAGCAAGGGACAAGAGAGACTCAGCTCGCTATGCAAGCCTGGTGACTCGAGTTCCACCCAGGGATGCCAGGGGAAGAGCTGGATGGGGCAGAGACATCTGTGATCCCAGCACTACTAAGGAGAAAGGGCAGTGTGGACAGGAGAATGGGTCAGAAGCTAGAAGGTTGGCTAGCCTGGAGTATATAGCACAGCAGCACAAACAAGACCCTGCCTAGAAACAAGGTGGAAGGAGAGAATCGACTAACCCAAAGTTGTCCTCTCACCTACAGATATGCACCATATGTGAATGATCACACACACACACACACACACACACACACACACACACACAGAGAGAGAGAGAGAGAGAGAGAGAGAGAGAGAGAGAGAGAGAGAGAGAGAGTTCTAAAACAGGAGGGTTGTGAATTTGAGGCTAGCCTGAGCTACATAGTGACAGCTTGACTCAAAAAGAAAAAGAACATAATTTTGAAGTCAACAAAGGCCACAAATACCACAAAACCCAGAAAAATTGTAATTGTGCATATCTTTGAAATACATACTTATGTAAACTTTAATAACTTCTTCTTCTTCTTTCTTCTTCTTCTTCTTCTTCTTCTTCTTCTTCTTCTTCTTCTTCTTCTTCTTCTTCTTCTTCTTCTTCTTCTCCTCCTCCTCCTCCTCCTCCTCCTCCTCCTCCTCCTCCTCCTCCTCCTCCTTCTCCTTCTCCTTCTTCTTTTTTGTGAGACAGGGTCTTACATAACCCAGGTTGACCCCATTCTCTGAGCTGGCCTTGAACTCCTTATCTGACTGCCTGTACTTCCAAAGTACTGAGATTTCAGGAGCACACCACCATTCCACCATGGTTACCTCTCACCGCATAATTTCAATCACTGTTTAAAATGACAATAGCTTTGTCTTATTTTCTATTCTTGGAAGAGAATCATTGCAGTTTAGTTAGCATAGTGGATCCAAATTTGGCTTTGATTGAGAGCTTCCTTCTCAGCCTCGAAGTCATCATGTCACACACACACACTGTTAAGGTTGTTGTCAAGTTTGGGAACCCTGTTCCCGGAAGTACAGTGCGGCGTGGAAGAAGTAGTTAGGAAACAGGAAGCAGCCCTCATGTCCCTGCCCCATTACTTCCCGAAGATATAGAACTGTCACTTTCTCCTAGTGTCAGCTTTCCTTTCTCCTATAGCTCTCTTTGGCCCTGAGAAAACAGATCAACATGCATCATTGCTACGGATGCAGAGAGAAGAGCTCTGGACTCCGTTGTATGACTCTGGGCAAATCCTACCATTTCTGTGTCAGGTTCCTTGTCTCTGTGCTAGGTTTGTGGTTTTAGGGATGACTGGCCGGATCAAATAGAAGTGTTTTGAGAATTGCCAAGCAATTTTACTAATGTGAAGAATTTTTATTTGGGTCCTGGGGGATCAGATGGGATATTATCCAATGTCTGTGAACATCTTGCTTCCTTTGTTCCTGGAGGCCTGAAGGAATTGCAAACTCCAATTTTGGATTTTAATCAAATTTGGGCCTAAAGACCCAGACAGCAAAATAAGTCATTAATTGCCATAAAAATATGTATCTTGCCTGAAGCCATTTGCTATAATTTGTACTCAAAGACAGATAGCTAAGACACAGTCTTAATCCTTAGGAAGGGTGACTTTGGCAAGTGGAACCCCATATAGGCATTTCTGCGTGTGGGTTCAGCTCCCACCGGCTAAATTTACAACCTGGGCATCACTGAGCCTCGGCATCTCCTCCACAGCCCCAGCTGACTGTACAAGGCTTGGCGGACAAATGATTTGACCCCTACAAATCTTGGCGACTATGTGGACAGGTGTCTGAGAAACCCTGAGAAGCCAGAGGGAACCTCCTGCTGAAACCAGCCTTTCTCCGTGGGGGGGCTTTTCGGCAAGCTTTGAAGTATCTTCTGGGAGAGAGAGGCTGTTCCATCTTGAAGGTGCCATCACTTTTAATTTACTCCTCTGTTCATGCTTCGGAGGTGGTGTTCATAAATACAGGCCCCCACGAAGTCCTGCCCTGTGTAAGGGACGAGCCACAGAGGCCCAAGCCACAGGGGAGGACTTGCTGAATTAAGAAGGTCGCTGGAAGCGAGTGGCCTAATGACACGAGTGAGACTCCCAAGTTTCTTTCCTTGAGCACAAATATTTCCAGCTCTGATCACAGACTCCCTTTCCACCAAATCAATGAAACCGCAAGGAAAATGGCGTCCCGCATGACTGCCCCACAGCTATCTCAGACAGTCCTTTCCCTTCCCAAGACACAAGTGCGCTGGGGCTCAGGATGTGAAACCCATGCTATGTAGAGATTAAACTGTGAGGACTTCAGGTGGGGTGGTCCATTTCAATGTCATTGTACTTGTGGAACTGAGAGCAGAAGCTGCATTTTGTGAGTGATGGGTCTTTGCCCCTCCTTACTCCAACACTTGCCTTGCATTAGAGACCTGGGCTCAGGCTCTCCCTCTGTGACTGCTGATTTAGTGTTTCAGGGCAAAGCAGGCGTTCTCCAAGCTCAATTTCATGTGTTAGAGGAAGACAGTTGTTTAAATCCTACCTGTCTTATTAGAGAGGCAAAGAGATCAAAAGACATCTGTTTATGCAAGCATCTTTTGTTATTGTAACCTCCTAATAATTTTATCTCAACAATTAAGCCACTGATTTGCTTTAAGATATTTAATTTTTTTTTAAAAAAAATATTCTTTCATTCGATACATCCTGACCACAGCTTACCCTTCCCCCACTCCTCCCAGTAACTCCCAGCAGCCCTCTCCCCCAGTTCCACTCCCCACTCCCATCTTCCTCCAGAAAAGAGCAGTCCTCCCAGGGACATCAACCAAATATGGCACGACAAAAATACAATAAGACTAGGCATAAACCCTCTCATCAAGGCTGGAAGAGGTGATCCAGTAAGAGGGAAAGTGTCTCAAAAGCAGGCAAAAGAATTGGAGACACTCCACTCCCTCTGTCAAGAGTGCTCCCCCAAACCAAACCAACAACTATAACATATATGCAGAGGACTCTGTGAACCCCTATGGGTCCTGATTAGTTGACTCTGCTATCTGTGCTCTTCAGGCGTCCCTGACCCCTCTGGCTAGCAGGTTTTATAAAAAGATATTGTTAAAAGAAAAAAAGGTACTTAGAATACTAATGTTCCTGCTACAATGTCTTGTAATGTGTCTGGAATTTGGGACCAGCTTGGCCTTCAGCAAGAAGATCCTTTGTCCTAACTCATTGAGAATAGCAGAGATGGGGGCGCTCAGGTGAGACTAAGCTTAAGCAATGTCCCCACAGTCTTCTCCTCATCTCACTGCCTTCTGTGTATCACCATCTGACTCCTTAGGGTCACAAATACTCACAGTGACTAAGTCTCATGCCCTCATGGGATGCCATCAGGGGAAGAGAGCCTTCTCCCTAATGATTTCCTCATAGGAGAGATGGCGGAAGTGAGGAAATTTCTTTTCCAGACTTCACTTCTGTTTCAGATTTCACTGGCTCTGTTTATCAGCCAGGAGTAGCATAGGCTATCAAAGCCAGGTTTAAGGTCTGCAGGTAGGATGGGGATGCCAACATATCCACATTAGGAGGCACTTTATCAGGAGGGTAACGCTGGTTTGTAAAATTCATATGTATCCTGTACAGTCCACCATCTAGCTGACCCAGATCCATACTAGCAACATCCTTCAAAAATGCTCACCTTCTGTAGTCAACCTCTTTTGCCAAGAAATAGGGTATAATTTCATCTGATTGTGACTGTCTGGGTGAGAGGCATTCCTAATATTGGTTCTGTGAGGCTGAATGGTTACATCTAATCACCGCCAATGCACTCCATTAATAGCAGTAGCAGAGGCACGAAGAGATGGTGATTAAAGATTCTCAAGGGTACTGGCTCAGTTAACAAAGCATGAGGACCTGAGTTCCGATCTCTGGCATCCATGTAAATGCCAGTCTGGTGTAGTGGCCCACCTAGAATCCCAGCACTCAGGAGGCAGAGATGGGAGGTCCCTAGAACAAGTTGGCCAGCTAGACTAGTTGAGTAAGTGACTCTGGGTTCCAGTGAGAGACTGTCTCAACAAATAAAGTGGAGCATGATCTAGGAAGACATTCAGTGTCAACATCTGGCCTCTACATGCATGTACCATGCACACATACTTGTACATTGTACAATGGGTACCCACATGCAACACATATACCACACAAATGCTCCCAAGCGAGGTCGGAGCTTGGGAAATGAAACCATTTATGGTGGTTACTGGTTTGTTGCTTACTGTGTTCTTCCAGAAAGCACAGAGATGTCATGTTCTGGGTGTGAGGCCACAGCTTTCCTAAAGTCTTCACTTTCCTTGTGGTCCCAGCTTTTCTCTCTAGGAAAATATCTCCTGTGGATTGTCTTTTATAGGCTTATACAACATGCACACCTGGGAGAACATCTGGATATTATACTATCCTAGGAGGCATCTTCCTGTGAATGTGAATTTGGGGGATCTGAAATAATTTTCACAGACCGTTGTGCCTAAGACTTGAGGTTTCTTTGGCCAAATGACACTCTTAAAACATTCTGGAGATTCTGGCTTTTTGGGCTTCTGGCCAACACTGTAGATTGTCCGGGAGTCAGAGATCTTATCATATCCTAGCTTTGAAAGAGCCTTCCTGACCTCGCCCTTCTGCTAGCATTGGCCCAGGCACCTGGCATCCCTTTGTGCCTCGAGCATAATGTTTCTGTCTTGGCCTCTAGTCAAAAATACGTAGAACCATAGTCTGGTGGGACCAGCTCACAAATTCATCCATTTCCCACAATAAGCGCACAAACACTGAGGGTGGCATTTATCAATCACTCAGTGTTGGCTTTCCTTCTCTTGACCCTCACAACAATCCTGTGAGATAGGAAACTGTTGGCATTGGCAGGTTCTGAAACTACTCACAGAGATTGACTGTCAGGGCTTTGTGTTTCCAATTCCTTCTATCCATTTTAACCTGTAGGTGACAAACATGGTTCCCCCTCCCCCATGTCCCCAGCTGTCAGATAACTGCTGGCCATTGGCAAATAGGCAGCTCTCAAGTACCTTGTGTCTCTTCCTCTCAGGCTTTCAGAGCAGCCTTTTTCTGTCCTTTCTCACCCTTCTCCTTCTTCAGAGAAATCGAAGACTTTCCCTACAGTGTTCTTCAGTGTCACAGCCCGGGGTGGGGGAGGGGGGACAAGGAAAGGCTTAATAGACAATACTTTATTTGTTCACTGCAGCATAACAGAGAATGTCTAAATTCTCATGGGCCAACTCCTATCCTTCTGCTCAAATGCCAGAGCTTAGCCTTGTAACACCCCACTCTCATCTATCCATCAGGAGTCTTTAAGTTGCCACTCAAATGAACTTAAGCAGAAAGGTTTACTAGGACGTGGTGGTCTGTCTGCCTTCTCAGGTGGCTGAGGGAGGAGGCTTACCTGAGCTTGGGAATTTGAGGCCAGCTTGGGCAATAGAAGGAGATGAGAGAGGATGGGAAAGAAAGAGAAAACAAGACTGTGGTGGTCTGAATGAAATGAATGAAATGGTCCCCATAGGCTCATGGGATGACAGTATTTGAAAGGACTGGGAGGCGTGGTCTTGTTGGAGAGAGTGTGTCACTGGGAATGGGCTTTGAGATTTCAAATACTCAAGCCAAGCCTAGTGTCTCTCTCTCTTCCTGCTGCACATCTGGATGTAGAACTCTCAGCTACCTCTATAGCACCATATTGGCCTGCATGCTGTCATGCTTCTCACCATGACAATAATGGACAAACCTGAACCTATGGCCATCTCCAGTGAAATGTTTTCCTTTGAAAGAGATACTCTGGTCAAAGTGTCTCTTCACAGCATGGCCTTAGAAACCGTATGATAGAGACAGAGAGAAAGGATAAACAGATGAATGGATGATGAATGGATGGATAGATGGATGGATGGATGGATGGATGGATTTCATGGCAGGCTACCAGGGGCTTAAAACATTAGCAGGAAGCTAGAGGATGAGGCTGGGAAATCCTCCCGGGGAGGAGCTACACTTGCCAGTGCTTGCCAGAATGCCACAGGCAATCCCTACTTATTTTCTCTTTGCTCAAGTTCCAACCCAAGTAAAGAGCATTCTATTGATCAGTAGCCTCCCCAGCTGCTCAGCCAAAGATCAGTAGGACCCGCCAGACTGCCTGGTGAAGAAGAGGAAAACACAGTAAAGGAGACAAAGAGGAGGAGAGGCTCAGTCAGTGATGTGCAGACATGAAAGCCTGACATCAGGTTCCCAGCACCCATGTCAAAAGCAGATGTGGTAGTGCACATCTGTAATCCCAGCACTAGGAAGGCAGAGACAGGAGGATTCCTGAAGGTTGCTGGCTATCCAGTCTAGCTAGTCTGAGAGTGAGCTCTAGGTTCAGTGAGAGACTGTCTCAAAAACTAAGGAGTAGGCGCTGGAGTGATAGTTCAGTGGTGATAGCTTACCTCACGAAGAGGATCTGGGTTCGGTTCCCAACACCCACATGCAGGCTTGAAACTCTCTGTAACTCCAGTTCCCGAAGGAACCAACACCTTCTTCTGGCCTTTGTGGGTACCAGGCACACATGAGGTACACATATATGATTGCAGTCAAAACACTCATATACATTAAATAATAATGAAAAAATTAAATCACAAAATGAGAAGAAGGTGGGGGTAAGTTGAAGACCACACAGACATTGACTTCTGGCTTTCCTACCCATGTGCACACTTGTGCAACAACACACACACATACACACACACACACACACACACACACACACACACACACACTCAGAAGAATCAAAACTAAACATGGATGTTGTTAGAGAGCAAGAGGACACAGGGCAGCTGGTCCAAATGCAGCCAAGTTCTCTTCTGCCTGGTGCCACTGGTCTTCTGGCAGCATGGTTGCTATTACACATCAGCCGTGGTGGCAGGAGAGGATCTGCATAGAGGCCTAGAGGACATCAAATAGAGTCAGGAAGTAAGAGTTAGGGTCTTAAGGGGCATTATTTTTGTTTAACCCTGTCTTGTTAAGTACATAAGATGTTATTTAAGTATTGGGGAGTTTTCTTAGTCTTGGGACCTGGCTAGGAAAGGAGGAGACATAACTATGCATAATATAATGTGCCTTTCAGGTGGCAGTGGGTGACAGCAGCAGTAGAAATACTTTAGTCTACCAGCGTGAAGGGGTCTGACGTCAGACGTAGAAAAGAGCAGTGTTGGGCTCAAACCACGATCATGTGACCAGGTTACCTCATCTCTGTGAACTTCAATGTTCTCATTTCTGTACTTGGAGTGGCGTCATATGCAAAGCATTATGTTTTCTAGGAATTGATAGTCAGGGTGAGTATGATCCCAAACAAAATACCAACTTAAAAGATGTGTGTGTGTGTGTGTTTGCACATGGTGTATGTATGTGCACATATGGGTACACTTGCTTTGACACATGTGAAGACCAGAGGAGGATGTCAGGTTTCCTGCTCTGTCACTTACTGCCTTGTTCCCTTGAGGCAGGGACTCTGGCTTAACATGGTGGCAGCCAGCCAGCCCCAGTGACCCTCTCTGCTGTCCTTCCATCCTCCAAACACTGGGATTACAGGAGCATGTGCTGGGGATTTGAACTTAAGAGATCTTACCTGCTGGGCCATCTTTCCATCTCCTTGAATATCCCTTTCCCCATGAATGTCCTTTTAATAAATATATTTTGATAAACATATGTATATTTACCCAGGAGCAGAATTGCTAAGTCATAGAATATTTCTATGTTCTACTTTAATGCCTACTGCCAAAGGAACGGATAACTATACATTCTATTCTTAGAGTTCTAGAACCTCCAAATATTTTCTGACGTTTCATACCATTTGTCTCTCTCACTGCAGCTGTTCTGGTGAATATGTAGCAATAGTATACTGTGCTTTGAAGAAAAATGAAATTGAGTCCTTTCTCCTTCTCTTCCTTCAATTTCCTTCCTTTTTCCCTCCTTTTTCAACACCTGGGATCCAACCCCAGGCTTTGAACATGCTGGGTGAGTACATCTTTTGTGCTATAATGCCCCCTGATACTGTCTCTCATTGGGTTTTCAATTGATATGGGCTTGCTGTCTATCCTTTTCAAATTAATTGTGAAAAATGCTTGGTATATTTTAAGAACGTGCGTGTGTGTGTGTGTGTGTGTGTGTGTTTGTTTCTGTATGTATGTATGTATGTATGTATGTATGTATGTGCTGTATATTACATAATTTGGCATCTTCCTTTTACTTGTCTGAAGTCTTTAAATCAACATAAAATTTTAATTTAATCTAGTCTGCCTCCCTCATTAAATTTTGTCTTAATGGTTTATATTTTTTTGTGTCCTGCTTAAGACTAGGCCATCCTACGTGATCATGAAGACTACTTACGTTTTATTCTAGACTATTTAGAACAGTTTCTTTTACATTTAGAATGATATAGCATTTGAGTTCATTGTCACGTATAGCGTGAGACAGGGCTTTAAGACTCTATGCTGTTAGGTTTGTTTTCTTTATACGAATATAAAACAACAACAACAACAAAATCAGTGAGACTGTGAATTTGGTATAACCTAAACACCAGTTTCCTTTTAAATCATTTCCACAAAATTCTTTAAACTTAATTTTATTTTAAATTAGTTTTAAAACTCACACCTATCTTTTGCTAATTTATCTCAGTTGGTATATTAGTGACAGTCAGTTGGCAGGGAAGGGGGGATGATCATTTCAATAAAATTTCTGACAGAGGCAACCTCAGGGAAGAAGGATATACTTTTAGCTCACAGTTTGAAGAAACATAGTCACAGAAATGAAGGATATAGAGAAGGTGCCGCAGTAGGAGCCCCTCGGTCTGTGTTGGTTGGAGTGTAGTTGCTTGTTTCCTGGCAGGATTCAGAGCTGGTCTATCACCAGCAAAGGATCACCTCCAATCACCTTCAACCACCAAAGGTTTCATAGTCTCCTCCCCCCCAGGCTACCACCAGCTGGGACCAGGGGTTCAGCACATGAGCCCATGGAAAGGTTTTTCAGGTTCAAAACCATAACACTCTGCCTGTAGCACTCCTGGCTCAAGGCCATCTCCAACACAAGATGCATTCGGTCTTATTTAGAGAGTCTCCACAGATGGACCCAGCACTGTTCCATCTCAAAGCTCAATGCTCTTCTGAAAGACCCAAAACAAGATCTTAGCTGTGAGTCTCTCTAAAATTGAAAAAAAAAATAAAGGTCCACCTCAATCCATGGTACTTATTCTAATATTCAATGGCACAGAGTGAGTACTTTGCACCCAAATTTGAAGATTGGGGTCATATCAAGGAAAGACCTAAATAAAGCAAGACTGAAAGAAACCCAGCCAGGCACACATACTGTAGTTCCATGTCTGTCCTCTGGGGCACACGGTGGCAGGATGGTATCCAACAGGCTTGGGGAGCCTCACCCCTGTGGCTTTGCCACCTACAGCCATGCCTGGCCTCCGGTGCCTGAGACTTTCCCTGATCCTGGGATTTCCAGCATCTCCACGGGTCCACTACAACTTGGGTTGACCTTCGAGGCTTTACACACTGAACTCTCTTGGTCTCCCTGCAGGGAGCCTGACTCTCTGCACATCACCTAAGGGCAAGATCTGGCTGTGCCTTGCCGTTGTGTGTCTGGAAATCCCAGTATTCAGGCAGTGGAGGCAGAAGTGTGTGGTTGAGGCCAACCTAGGTTACACAGGGAAGGTCCGGTTTCAGAGAGGACAAAAGGACAAACTAAAGACAGCTCAAGAATTTAGAAAATTTACCTATACAGCAGAAGAGAGGAGCGGATGCAGGGAGCCAGTGAATGCTACCGTACAACAGCTAATGTCCCTGGAGAACAGCTGGAGGGGGAGGGGGACACAACCGGAGCAGGCATGGGAGGCCTTTTAGAATACTATGATTAGTTACTACTTCTGTAGCTTCCAATCCATTTTCCACAATGTGGCTCCAATGAACTCAGTCACATTTTCGAAGACCTTCCTTGCTCTCTCAGTTTAACATCCTTAAGTGACTCCTTGTGGCTTTCAAAATCAAATCTAATCTTCCTTGTATATAAAAGGCCCTTTGTTACTGACTCCTGCCTTGCCTCTTCATCTCCCGCCTCTGGCTGAGCCTCCTCGCCTGTCTGTATTCCTCAGCTCTAGCGCTGATACAGCTTTACTTAATTATTGACTCGTTTATCTGTTCTCCCTAGATTATGATCTCCTTGAAAAGAGGATCTGAATTCGAATCGCTGTGGAAGTCACTGCCTCCGCTGCCTCTCTTCCTGTGCTATCTTCCGAACCCCAGTCTGTTTTCCTGCTTGCAGTCTGGTATTTTTATCTGTGCCACACGTGGCATAGAAAACGTACTCGACAAATGTGTGCAGAGTGATTCCATGCGGATGGTGAAGTTCCCAGAACAGGAAGGAACGTCTCAGAGGGGAGTGGGGATAGTCTCCTCCAGTCTGTCAGGATGGTCAGTTCACTTCCAGAGCAGGGGTCCTGTCCTTCCGCTTGGTCTGTGTGCCTTGAGACTTGTGAGGATGGTCTGAAAACTTCTGGCTTTATTCCCTCTCATTATCCGAGTACTCATCTAAGGCAGTGGTTCTCAACCTTTCTAACACTGTGACCCTTTAATTCACATTGTGGTGACCCCTCAACCATAATTCTTTTTGCTACTTCATTGTGATTTTGCTACTGTAATGAATTGTAATGTAAATATCTGTTTTCTGACCGTCTTAGGTGACCTCCGTGAAGAGGTCTTGGCCCGCAGGTTGAGAACCACTGAACTAAGACATCCAGACACTCTTAGATTTTTTTTAAATTACATTTGTTTATTTTTCTTTATGTATGGAGGGGGTATAGGCATGCCACAGAGCATGTGTTAAGGTCAAAGGACAACTTGCAGGAGTCAGTTGTCTCCTTCTACCTTGTAGGTCCTAGGGATTGAACTCATGTTGTCAGGCTTAGCAGCAGAGACATCCTGCTGGCTCCCTCAAAGACTGCTCTTAGGAGGCTGGCAAGCAGTGCATTCATTTAGGACCCAAAGTTTTCTAAGTGTGAGTCTGTTAATTAATTATCAGTCCTTGAGAGGGGATGAGGGTGTAGCTCAATGGGCGAGCATTTGTCCAGCATGTGAAAGGCCCTGGGTTTGGTTCCCAGTTCTATAAGGAAGGGCCAGGGGAAGCACAGGAATGTGAACTCATTCTGCAGATGGTAACCTTGTGATCCTCTCTAAACTCCTGAGAGCCTGAAAACTTACACAGCTTGTCAGCACTCTACCAAGAGATCCCTGCCCTACCAGCACCCCACTCCCTTGTCAAACGGAGGTTATCTTTCCTTTTGTCCTGATATTGGAAGCAGAATCCTACGGGGCTGGGGCTGTTCTACTTTGAATGGGTTTCAGGTCACAAGTGAGTGGATTCCTCTCAACGTGTCAGCAGATGTGTGCAGTAAAGGACGGGTGTTCTGCCATGCATCCTGTAAGAAGGCAGATGTAGAAGCTTAAGACTGAGGCTTCTGACCCTCAGGCCTTTGTTTTCTTTAAAGGAGATTAGTCCTATAGCAGAGCTGGTGTAACTGGGTGACTTCCAAGGGACCCCTTCATGTGGAATTTTCTCAGCTTGCTTCTTCTGTCTTCTCCCTCTTCTCTCCCCTGCAACACAGTGTTCACACAGGTAGATCCCGGTTGACACCTGTGACAGCGTTGTGTGGGCAGTATAGTGAGTGTGACCCTGAGTTGGGGGGCGGGGAATGCTGTGAATTTGAGGTTGTGTTGTAGCTTTTGTCTTTTCTAATGACCCTGTAGAGATCCTGTGGTCCAGGAGGGAGAGTAGCCAATGCATGTGGAGAAAAAAAACCAGGATTCAGGGCAATTTTCTGCTTTACTTTCCAAACGCCCCATGAAGTGTTAAACTTGAGGCTGGCCAAGAAGCTGGCTAAGGGCAGGTATGGGATATAAGGATTTACACCGTGTGTCATTTACATTTTGGTCAACATGGATTCTTTCCTACACATGGCCTATCTACGGTGTTCTCTGTCAAACTGAACACCGAGGTTGTAGGCCTCACTCTAGTGCAGGAGGTGTGAGGCAAACTACACCCATCTGTTGCCAAAGAAAGCAAAGGAGGCCAGTGGAGCATTCCAGACCTTTGCCTTGATTATACAAGAGATATAGTCAGGGCAGGAGCACGGTGACAGGAGACAAGCCAGGAAGTAGAGGGTTAGAGTGTGATAAGGCTTTGGGGCACTTGAGATGTCACACAATAGTTGTGACTGTATTGTCATAATTGCTGGCTCACTCATATCACTCTGAACGTTTTTTTTTTTCAAGCATGCTATCCCCAAATCCTAGTAGTAGGAGAAACCGACAGCTATTTACACCCACCCATTGGTTGCCAGCTGAATTTGAATTTCAGATAAACATCGAGTACATTTTTTAGTATACATAAGTTCTGCATTACATTTTGCTTATTTGAGATTCTAGTTTAACTGGGAGTCGTAGTCTTTGATTTGTTAAATCTGGTTGACAGCCTCCACCCATTCCCTTGGATTGACTTCTAGTAGAGACAAAAGGAGTCCTACAGAAAAACTAACTTTTGGAACGTGCACCACCTAGAGGTTATAGGAGCAACGAGGTGACCAAGAGACCAAAACCCAACTTTTTTTTTTTTGGTTTTTCGAGACAGGTTTCTCTGTGTATCCCGGGCTGTCCTGGAACTCACTCTGTAGACCAGGCTGGCCTTGAACTCAGAAATCCACCTGCCTCTGCCTCCCAAGTGCTGGGATTAAAGGCGTGCGCCACCACCCCCGGCTAAAACCCAACTTATAAACAGAAAGAATAAGAAGAAACAATTACTCTAGTTAAAAACAACTTTAAACATTTTTTTCTTTGCTTTCTCCTTTGGATTTATATTTTTCTTTATTTATTTCATATGGCCTAGAATGTTCTGAATAGACCAAGCAGGCCTTGAACTCACAGAGGCCTCTGCCTCCTGAGAGAGCTGAGATTAAAGGCATGCACTTCCCTATCTGGCTTTAGCTGATTAGATCAATAGCTTAGATTGAGCAGTGAATATGTAAATCCCTTATGGGCCAAGTATTTGAACAGCCAAAGGCCTTGGGCTCTTTTGTTGGCACATAAAGGCTGGCACATAGTCTTGGCTATGTTCTACTAGGGTTCTTAGTGATTATCTTGCAAGAAGTACAAGACATCCCTGTTGTAGCTGTCACATACGGTGTCAGGAACGTGTGATTTTATTAAAGCAGTAGAGGTGAGGAGGGAGACAGAGAAGCAAGTATATCCAATATACTGTCTTGCTGCACCGTGGTGGAGTTTGCTGTCAAAGGCCTTGTCTCTGGCTCCTAGTTAGTGTCACCTGGGGTGGGAAGCAAGGGCTGGGAATTAGCTCTGGTGTGTGATGACGTCATTGGCTTTCACATTTTAAGTGTGAAGTTACTTTTTCTCTTTTTGTTTTGTTTTGTTCCTTGAGGTAGCCCTGGTTGTCCTGAAACTCAACATATAGATGAGACAGGCCTAAAATTCAGAGATCTACCTGCCTTGGAATGCTGAGATTAAAGGGCATTTACCACCATGTCTCTTTCTTTCTTTTTAAGCAGGTTTCCCAGAAGCCTTTAAAATGAAGCTGAGGTTGAATGATTCTACTAGTTGAAGTGTCATGGGCTGAAAAAGAGGTGTAATCTTTGAACAAGGCACTCGCCCTCCAAAGGTCCCATTTTCTCATTTAACTCAGCAGTCGGAATCCTTGGTGTGAGAGTTTGCTCAGTGTTTAGATGGAACACAGGGCAAATTCTCAGAAAATGTGGCTGTGCTATTCACTCCACAGAGTGGAGGAGTAGATTTCTCCAGGAAGCCACCAAGATCTGCCTTTCGCAGCGTGGAGGCTGAACTGGGATGGAGGACCGGAAGTAACAAGGAAACTGAGTTTGGCTGTGTGTCTATCCAGCCAACAACAGATTCTGCGAACAGTCTGCTAAGGATCTCATTCCTGGTCACCACAGGCAGTTCAGAAGCATGCCGTGGGTGGTGTGGGAATTCTGCAAAATACAAGGGTGGGTTAGAAACAACAATCAACCATCTACTTCCTGAGTTAACTTCAAGGTTTGCTGAGTGAGTTCAACAAAGCCAAAGCATGATGGGTATAGATCAAGGGAAGAGAGGTTTGTTCCTTAAGGATAGCTTAGATCTAGAAGGCAGGCAGAAGACAGCTTCAAACCTGTGGGGATTTGTGGAGAAGTGCATGTTAATTGGTTGAGTTGGGTAAAACCAACCTGGCAAACCTGGTTTCTGGAATTCTGCCTGTGACGCATCACCCTCAATTTTCCTGGAAACATCCAATATTATATAGATGTTCTTCACAAGGGATGGGGCCAGGGTTTGCCCTCACTCATCTCTTTGCTTTCTCTTTCTGTTTAAACCATGTGCATTTCCACGTATTTAAGGTTGCTTCACGCAACGTTGAAGACATACAAAATGGACATTGAGGAGCGGGAGAGATGGCTCAGTGATTAAGAGCACTGATTGCTCTTCCAGGGAACTACGGTTCAATTCCCAGCACCCACAGGGCAGCTCACAACTGTCTGTAGCTCCAGTTCCAGGACATCTGACACCCTCACACAGACATACATGCAAGCAAAACGCCAATGCACATGTAATAAAAATAAATCAATCATTAAAAAACATTTTCAAAAGAACATGGGTATCGGATTCTGCTTTAAAACTTGAAGTATCTGAGTGTCAAAGTCCCCCACCCCGACCGTATTTACCAAGAACTGCAGGACTTGTTTTATTTGCTTAATTATTTAATTTTTGAGACAGTCTTTTGTAGCCCTGGAACTAACCATGTAGCGGAGGCTCAGGAGTTCAAAGGCATCCTCAGCTGTACGGCTGGTTCACGCCTCATGTATGAAGTGGTGGGAGCCAACCCAGGTCTTCATGAACAGTGGGCAAGCCTTTCCCACTGAACCACACCCCCGGTCTTCTTTTGTTTTATAGACAGGGGGAAAAGGCAGAGGGGCTTTAGCATCTAAAATTCAACTGATAGTTTTCAGGCTTTTCTTTCAATATATTCAGTACAAAATAGTCCAGAAACTCCATTTGCCATTTAGTCCATGATTTAAACAGAACAAAACAAAACCAACTCAATTGCTTCTATGAGTAGGTTTTATAATAAATTGGAGAAGGGGGATTAACTTTTTAAATTATGTTTTCATTTAGTGTGTGTGTGTGTGTGTGTGTGTGTGTGTGTGTGTGTGATGCACGTGGAACAGTGCTTGTGTGGCGAGCACAGCTTGGGGGAGTTGCTCTCCCCTGCGTGTGGGTCCTGGCGATTGGACTCAGGTTCTCAAGCTTGCAGGCCAATGCCCTTGCCTGCTGAGCCATCTCAACAGCCCCAGGGAGGGTTTTCTTTGATGAAGATTTATTTTTATTTTGGATTTGGATTTTGAAACAGGATTCTACTATGTGGCTGTGACTGACTGGAACAGTCTATGCAGCCCAGGCTGGTCCTGAATGCAGAATCTTTCTATAGGAATGTACCACAACATCCAGCATGGAAATGCGTTTTTAAATGATCCAAACTTACAATGTGCCTTATAATTGCAATAATGACGAGAAATGTGCCCATAGCATATTGAGT
Organism: Mastomys natalensis; assembly: GCA_021653895.1. Lineage (NCBI taxonomy): Eukaryota > Metazoa > Chordata > Mammalia > Rodentia > Muridae > Mastomys > Mastomys natalensis. Next base: position 1,552,950 of record JAJTUV010000176.1, read on the forward strand.
CTCTTACTTGACTGACATCAAACAGGATGATTTTTATACATTCTCTTTCTCTCCTTCCCTCTCTCTCTCCCTTCCCCCTCCCTCCCTTCCTCCCTCCCTCTCTCTTTCTTGAGATGGGGGTCTTTCTATGTAGTCCTAGCTGTGCACTAGATAAATAACTGAGCCTTTAATTGACATATAAATGTGACTTGACATTCATTCTTGTTCCTCTCATTGTCTCTTTGGGGTGATATTAGGCCAGTCCAGGTTGGTCTCTCTGTCTCTCTGTCTCTCTGTCTCTGTCTCTCTGTCTCTGTCTCTCTCTCTGTCTCTGTCTCTGTCTCTCTCTCTCTCTCTCTCTCTCTCTCTGTCTCTCTCTCTCTCTCTCTCAGCTTCTATAGAATTGGGAAGTTGGCTACAAGCTAGGCCCTTCCCACACTGTGCAGCTTATATACTGCGAAATGACCCTCTTTGCCTCTGTGTCCAGCCTGGGTTCTCCTTTCTTCCATATCAACCCAGGTTGTTGTATTCAGGTAACTCTAACTTCACCCCAACCTCATTTCACAAGAGAAACAACCCCCAGAATGTGGTTCCCCACCTCCAGTGAGCATCTTAGGACAACAGCACCCAGATTAGGACTCATGTCTTGGCTGTCCCCACACCCCTGCTGACAGAGCACAAAGGGCAGTGTGATTCAGGTCACAGACAGATCCACGCACACACTGCACCACGGTGGAGACTCTTTCACCCCAAGGGGCTGTTTTGGTTCAGCAGCTCCTGGGGCTCGAATAAGTTAATCACTGATGGCACGAGATTAATTTATAACTGGACAGCAGACAAGATAGTTCAGGTCTCAGCGGGCGGCACTGAACTGTGGCGGGGCATGGCTCTGAAGACACCTGGGCGTGCAGCTCGGTGCTGAGGCTGGGAACTCCCAGATCCCAACTGTTTCCTCACGGGCACCTGCTTAGGCCTCTCCTTCCTCTCCCCAGTGTAACTGTTTGTCTTAGAAAACCTGTCTAGGCAGCAGTCAGGACTGCTAAGTTGGCAAGCTAGCCTTGCCAGACATAGGGGCCACCTGTGTGGAACTGAGTGTGGAGAGAAAGGAGGTGGCTAGAAGATGTGGAGGGACGGATGGGACGCAGACAGCTTGTGGGTTCCTCAGGACAGCAGGTCTTTGAGGCCATTCATCCCATTCCATGAGTCTCCTTGCTCGCACTCCCAGCCTCGGCTGCCTTATTCTGGCCTCCCCAAAGACAGAAGTGAAAACAGATGGGCAGGTCTGTCTATGGCCTGGTCTCATGTTGAATAAAATGACTCTTCCTGCCACACTGGAGCTGTGTGGCTGTGGGTGTCAGGGATGGCCGCCACCATACTGCCAGCTGTGGCCATCTCAGATTCATCACCGTACAGTCCACACTGGCCTCGAACTTACAAAGATCTGCCTGTCTCTGTCTGTCTTCTGAGTGCTGGGATGAAAGGGGCGCGCCACCATGTCTGGTGGGTTTGGAATTTTTAAGTCAGGCTTGAACACATAATGAGGGCCCCAGGTTAGTCTGGGTCAGAGGACCAGGCTGAGCCTTGAGTGAGAGGGAGGAACCCTTTTGGAATCTATATTTGGAGGCTTCTAGGGAGAGCAAGTCTCTCAAGGCAACCAAGACCACTTTTAAAACAGCATCTCATATACACCCCCACCTCGCCTGTGCTTCTGGTTCAAGCCTTTGGGAAACAGCTTATATATAAGTAAGCAAAGACACATTTCTTCTTGCTGGAGCAGCCTGCTAGCACACACAGGGGCCCCGGCTGAGTTCCACCTGTACCGCCATCTGAATGCACAGGACTAGGTGCAGTGGATCCCACTCCCTATTCATGGTCTCCCATCGTCTCCCCTTAGCCAGGCACCAGCTTCTTCTGTGGCTCTGCTAATGCATCTCTTAAGCATAACAAGTTGGTTCTTGGCTGTTTGCCACTACTGGAGAGTTCTTTTATCTTACAAGGACATAATTACGTCTTCTATGGGCCTAAATTGGTTTGGCTATTTAGAGAGGCATTTATATGTATTTTTTTCTGAAGAACTAGTTGTTTTTCTTCACTAAGTCGAAATGGTGATTCTTTTAAATGGGGTCCAACTAAGTTCTTTCATATGGTAATTCATACACTCACTGGCTGATAAGCCTTAGACTTGGCATAAGGTTCAAAGTGGAAATTGAGTTCAGATGAGGAAGAGGGTTGCTTTTGGTCACCGGTATTGGGACCAGTTTGGTCTCTGTGGTAGGTGCAGGGTTGGGGAGGAAAAACCTTGTAAAACCAGATTTTGTAAAAAGAACCCCCCAAACACGGTACCCAGAAAGCATAGAGGAGGCATTGCTGCTTGGGAGAGATGGAAAAGCAAACACTTTCTGGAGAAAGATGACATTCTTCATATTGTCACCAAGTCTGAGGCTTTGATAAAGTGGCCCTCGGAAGATACCTCTTCCAGATCCATCCATCTAATAGTGGAGAAACTGTGAATCAGAGACAGGGCTTGGCCTAGGTCACAGGATGAGTGGTGGAACCAGGGTGGTGTCTAGCAGGTGCTTGTTTCTACACCTGAACCAGGTGCTGGTTGCTTCTTAGAGAGAGGCCATGATGTCTGTCCATCATGAGGATGGTAGGCGCTAAGACTGATGGCTTGTCAATCTCATTGTGGCATCAGGGACAGAGTGCCCTCTGGGAGGGAGGGAGAGGAAAACAGGTTTTCCTCACAGACACAAGAGCATCTGTGAGTTCTATGATACTCCCATCCCCCTTCTGTGAGTTAGACAATACACCCATTCCCATTCTATGAGTTCTATGACACACCCATCCCCATTTCCCAAGAGACTTGTAATGATTGATTCTGGGATGTTAGATGCTTGGAGGAGTCAAGATGGCACCCACCCTTGAGTCCAATCATTTCTGGAGAAGCATCTTCAGTGATGAACTAGCACCCAGCACCTATGGGTGCTCTTCATAGAGACCCAATTTAAGAAAGAGACAGGAGCTGCAGAAACTGCAAACAATAATCCTACCGAAGGTGCTCTAAAAAGTATTATTTTCTGTATCTCACAGGGGAGCAGAAAGGCTGTATCCCCTGTCCAAAGTCAACCTGCCTCTCCTGGTTCCATATCATTTCTTCAGGGCCAGGTCAGTGTCTTTTAGACTCAACTTCTGTTCCCCACTCCCCAGGGGACCTGCATGCATTTGGATAGAAGTGTGGGTCAGGAAGACAATTGCCTTGGTGGCTCCAGTATTTGAGGATGTCGTACATTAAAGCAGTGTGATCCGGGAGCATTCTCACACAGCATCTAGGCATGCATTTATTTTACACCAATACCATCCTGTTTTCGTAGACCTGAGCTCCATTGGTGAGCCAGGACCCTTTGTAAGTCATGCTTTGAGGTCAGTGCAGGGACTGGGGAGTGACTTGATGGTAGAGTTCTTGTCTGTAATGCACAGGGTCCTGGGTCCAATCCCCAGCAACACACACAACAACCACTGGGTCAGCATAGGCTCTTCTGTGAGGCTGCTTCCTGTCAATCAGTGACACTATCCCTTGTAGTCAGGGCCTCTTCCTTCCCTTGTCTCCTGGTTACTGTATGTAACCAGGGAGGGACAACTTCAAGTGAAGGCCACTAAAATTTCTTCAGCAAAGCTGTCTGAGAGAAGAGGCAAGGCTCATTTCATCAACGAACCCTAAAGCCCAGCATGCAATATTTCCAGTCTTGTTTATTTCAGCTATGCTTAGAATCTTTCTTAATTTTGTTTTGTATGTTTTGTTTGCTTGTTTCTTTGTTTGCTCGTTTGTTTTAGGGCAGGATCTCACTATGTGCCTGGGATGCTTTGTAGACCAAACAATAAAAGAACTCTAGGACATACCCAAATTCAACCCTCAGGACCCACATGGTGCAAGGCAAGAACTGACTCCCAAAGGTTGTCTTCTGACATCCACGTGAGTGCTGTGTGTATGAACTCTTTATGTGTATAAACTGAAATTCAAAAGAAGAACATTCAATAAGGCAGAATCATGGCCATGTATTAAGAAAGGCAGGATTTGGGTTAGGTCAAGTGAGAAAGCAATGACCACAGTAAGATCCTAACTGTCCAGAGAGGACCAAGAGAGTGAAGAGTACTTGTCAGTTGTTGTTTCTGGAAAACAGCAACAACAACAATAAGAGCAAAGGCCCCCCAGCCCTACAGCTCTGACCTCAGATTCTCCATTTAATAGAAAAAGCCCAGGAAATTCCAAGCAGGAATGCCTTTCTAGATAAGACAGACATCGAAGACAACCAAACTTTCAAAAAGTAAGCATTTCGATCTTCATGCAAACATGGAGTTAATCCAGGGACAGCTAAGCACAATTGCGCAGATGAATTCGGTGTGCGGAATGGTCACTGAGCTCAGAGAATGCCAGTTTGGTCCAGAGTCCATGCTCTGTAGGGGTCATAGCTGAACCTGCTGAGAGAGGCCCATGGAAGCCTCCGTGTGCAGTCAGCCTTGACCATTCTGTTGAAATCTGTTTCGCAGTTGCTCACCTGGTGGTTTCAGGAAATGCAAATCAGGTATCCAGAGTGGTATTGGAAGATGTGTGTTAAACTGAAATGTAAATCAAACTCTTTGGGGCCTCTATTCTCTCTGTGCTGCCTCTGGCATCCTTTGCCCCTCCAGCCAGGGACACTTGGGTTATGCAGGGAAGCCACTGGCCCACTATGCATATATTTCTGTTTCAACTATGTCTTCAAGTTCATAGCGACCTGGCGGTGAGATGCCTGCCCTGGGCTTTTCCAAGGGTAGGCACCGTGTGGGGAGGAGGAGCCAGTAGACATTCTGAATGACATGGCCGTAGCATGATCCAAATCAGCAGGGTCTACTCTCCAGGGTCTCACATCACTTGTACCCCAGTGGTTGGGGGATGCTGGCAGGCACATGGTCCTTGGGTTCTCACAGGTGCTCTGTAGGAAAAAGTGAGCTACTGAGTGGGGTAGAATGTTTCCACTTAATCATTATTCTGCTGACATCAATAAAAAGTAAGGAATGCATGTTTCCTGCTTAGGGCCCACAATGAGTGGAAAGAAGGCCGGATTCTGAGTAAGGGATGGGGCAGCGAGGCTGGGGAAGCAGTGTGGCATGGATTGCAGCCTTGCCTGCAATCATTTTTCATGGTGGCAAATGGCCCTGGCTATTTCAAAACCCCAGCAGGAGAGCAGACGCTTGCTTTTCACCATCCTAGAGGGTGAGAGGACTCAGGGTGGCCTTGAAAGCAAACATATCTTTTATCTAAATAGGAAGCTGGTTATTTACTTATGCTACAAAAAGGCTGCATAAGCAGAGACGTGGCTCCTGAGCCTTGGACTGACCCCTGACATGTTCCAGAGGCTCCTTCTGGAGGAAGGAGGAGTCTAGGCTCTTGTGTTGAGTGCTGGCCTAACAGTATGTTAAGAGGAAGCAGCCCAGCAAAGGCCACAAAGACAGTTTTCTTACACAGGTGATGGTCACATGTGAACACCTGTAAAACTACAAAATTATCAGGCCTGTGCCAGTTCTGAGTCTGAAGCTGCCCAGGTGAAGTAGTGGTCACTCTAATCTGACTTCAAAATGTATTTTGTGACACATTAAAAATTGGACAAGGGGGCTGGAGAGATGGTTCAATGGATAAGAGCATTGGTTGCTCTTTTGGAGGACCCAGGTTTGATTTCCAGGCACCCACATGGTGGCTCATAATGGTCTATAACTCCAGTTCCAGGAGATTCAATGCCCTCTGCTGGCCTCTGAGGGCACCAGCATGACTTAATGCATAGACATACACATAAAATAAAAAAATAAAAATGGACTGGGTAGTGGTGGCCCATGCCATTAATCCCAGCACTTTAGAAGGCAGAGGCAGCAGATCTCTGTAAGTTCGAGGCCAGCCTAGTCTACAGAGTGAGTTTCAGGATGGCTACAGCTATACAGAGACACCCTGTCCCCAAAACAGAAAAACAAAACAAAACAAAAAAACTTGCTGCCAAGCCCAAAAACCCAAACCAAACCAAACCAACTAACCAACCAACCAACCAACCAACCAACCAAAAACCCCCTGAAGTCTCAATATAAAAACATTAATGTTGTGGGCTCTGCACAGACTTGGTAACAGCCAGCAGATGCTTCCTGGAGTTTAGAAGACACTAGTGATGCCACTCCCTGACACGAGTCCAGTTAGATCCACTGGATTCTGACATTTTCCAGTAACTCAGATCTTGATCTTTTAAGATAATTTCTCTTTTCCTTATCACTTAGGAATTTAGAAAAACATTAGTGTAAGGGGAAAATGCAGGCGCTGGAGAATTGGCTCAGTGGTTAAGAGTACTAAATCAAATCACCACATAGAGTTCCAGGCCAGCCAAGGCTACACAGTGAGACCCTGTCTGGACAAACAGACAACAGACAAATAAACAAGAGCATTGGCTGCTCTTGCAGAGAATCCAGCTCCCATATTGAAATTCACAACCATCAGACCCAGACCCGGGGACCTGATGTCTTCTTCTGGCCTTCCTGGACTCGCACATACTGCATAGATACACATGCAAAACATTCAGACACATAAAAATTTAAAAAGGAAGACAAAATTGCCCATTGTCTCAGCTTTCAGAAATAACCTTCTAATACATTGGAAAAGATGTCTTTGCAAACTGTCAATTGTTATTTTATATATATATATATGTATGTATATATACATTATTACATTAATACACACACACACATATAAATCTTATTTTATTTCCTTAACATTATAGTCCAAGCATAGTCTCCCCCCACCTCTTTTTTTTTAAGTTTATAAACAGGGTCTCTCTGTGTAGTCTTGGCTGTCCTGGAACTCTCTATGTAAATCAGGCTATCCTTGAACTCACAGAGATCCTGCCTGCTCCTGTCTACATAGTGCTGGGATTAAAGGTGTGCACTACCATGCCTGGTAATTTAAAAGTTTTCTCTTTTCTAAACTGTTCTAACATATTTAAAGTAGAGAAACATCAGCTGTTGTACTGCCTTTGATTTCATCTTGTCAAACACTATGTGTTCACCCACAAGTCTTGGTCTCCATTCCTGGAGAATGCTGGACAAAGTATTTTTGGGTTTGGGTTGGAGGCTTTTTTTTTTTTTTTTTTTTTTCTTTTTCTGGCAGGCTTCTCTCAGAAGGATGGAACCTGAGTTTCCTCAGATACGAAGGTCGTGGCAGGATACATTCTGTATGCAAGTGGGGCAGGTGCTGGAAATGGCTCAGACTCTGTGGCTTTGGCCAGTCCATCACCTTCACCATCTCCTGCACAAAGCAAAACAAAGCAAAACAACACAAAACAAAACAACAACACAAAACCAACCATCTCAGAAGTCCTAGCATGCCTCCTGTTATAGCTTGGAGTGTGCCTATGTCATCAGGCCCATTCTGGGAGATTTTTCCTTCATATAAAGGGGTCAAAAGAGACTTCTGGAAAAGCACCTGGCATGGCATGATGATTCTGTGTCAGCTCAGTGAGGGAAGGTTTGGAAAACTTCCTGGCTTAGGGGAAAAGTTCAAAAAGGGCTCATACCAGGTGGTGCCCACTGTGCCACCAGCAGTCTACTTAGCCTATCAGACCCCAAGCATCGTCCCTGCCCTGTGTTACAGAGAGTGCTGTTACACAGGACACCAATGAGAGAGACAGAGACAGAGACAGACCAGAGAGAGAGAGAGAAAGGGAGAGAGAGAGAGAGAGAGAGAGAGAGAGAGAGAGAGAGAGAGAGAGAAAACAGAGAGAGTTAGTTGTTGGAAAAGTTTGTGGCTAAACTGTGCCAAGCCTGATGACCTGAGTTCGATTCCTGGGATCCACACACGACAGGAAAGAACTATCGCCTATACATTGTTCTCTCACCTGCACAAACATACTTTTAAGCCTCCCTCCCTCAAGTAAAATTGATATTAACAAACTCTATGCTTTAAGAAATAGCCCTGTCTCAAATCTCTGTAATTTACTCCCCACCCAAGCTAAGTTTGAGCAGCTGTGCCATCTATTCCATTTTCCAACACCACTCCACCCTGCGCTGCCTTCAGTGCTAGCATAAACCACGCTTAGAAACTTCAACGAGCCAGCGTCGGGCATTGGCATGAAACTGTATGCGTCCAACAGTGATCTGAGGCTGTTACTCAGAAGTTTCATAATCTGTGAATCACAAAACAGGAAGGATAACATTTGCCTCACTGTTAAATATTGTTCTCAGATGACACGATGCTAGTGAAACTACCGCACATATAGAAGATACTCACGAAATGCCTCAAGAATCGATGAGCTTCCTTCCCAGACAAATGAGACTCGCTCTCCCTTTTCTCCACCCCCTACTACTCCCCTTTTCTATACTCTTGCCTTGCTATGTTTGTGAGGTGGGGGCCGAAAGCTCGAGAGATTCTTCTGGTACCTTCTCTGCCACCTCACACACCATCCTTGTTCAAGGCATTAAGCATAACCAAGCCTTCGGGTGCTGCTTTCTTTTTCTTTTTTTTTAAACACTCATCCCAGGGTGGAAGTTGTCTCACTACTCGAGAGACATGTTATCCTACAGGTCTCATGGGCACCCCCAAATCCAGCCTTTCAGAACCAGAGCTCCCTGGGCCCATGCCCCCCAACAAGCTAGGGCTCAGAGAAGAGTAATGCTTGTCCACGTTGGGCTTCTCAGCCCTCCAGGGCACATTTTGCAAAGCATGAGATAGCATTGTCACAGTTAGGGGGAGGATTCTTCCTGACATCTGGTAAATAAGAGGTTTGAGATCTTGACAAACATCCCACAATGCACCACAAGGAACCAACATGCCCCAGGAACCAACAGTGCCATGGCTGAAAACCGTGACTTAGAGGGGACCTTCTATAAGGAGGGTGTGGTCCTGGTAAAGTTCTGCTCACAGCCCCCACGCCCCACGGTTCCTATGTGCCTCCTCTTCACGGTGGTGGTGGGGGGACAAGGCCAAGAGGGTCCCTCACTCCAGTTACCATGCTCACCCTCCTCCTGTTCCCACCTGCTGTTTTGCTCTGCTGCCTCTTGCCCCTCTAAGATAGCCCATGTGCCTTACCTGCCACCAGCCTGTACGGGCTCTTCCATGGTCACCCCAAAGTTTACTTCCTGCCTGCCTCTGCTCAAAGGTCATCTTTCCAGGGAGAATGTCCCTCACACCCTATGCCAAGCTACAATCTGCCCAGAGCTTTCTATCCTGCCATAATCTGTTTTTCCTTGCCTCTGACCCCTTGAGACCCCAGGTCACTATATTAGTTTATTGTCCTGATCAAGTGTGACATCTACAGGAAAGACTTTCTTTTCCCTTGCTCCCTGATATTTTCTTCTGCCTACTTCTTAAAATATTTTTGATAAATTCTCCATGTATCTTCTCCAGCGAATGGATGGATGAATAAATGAATGAAAATCCTACTGTTCTGGAGCTGTTCTACTTTATGAAATCAAGCTGGTCTGACACTTGTGTCATGTGAGTGCAGTTGCTCTCACAGTCCAGAAGAGGGCGCTGGATCCCCTGGAGTGACAGGTGGCTGTGAGCCTCTGGACATGGGTCCTGGGAACCAAACTCAGGTACTTTCCCTTATCATCCCCAACATCTGTTTCCCCCTAGGCTCAGGCAAACACTTAAATGTTTCCAACCGTGGGGTTTGCCAATTCTGGACATCTCAAGTAAACGAAAACCTACAGTATATGTGACGGCTTCTTTGACTTAGCATAGCATTTAAAGGCTCACCCAGGATGTGGTGTATATTGATATTTCACCTTTTCCACAGCCCAATACTATCCCATCGAGTGCCACTCTCTGGTTGCCAGCTGAGCAGCTGTTTCTAGTTTGGGGCTATGCTGTATGCTGCCGCTGTGGGCACTGCTGTATTTGGTCACATCATTTGTCTAGGGTGTCACCTGGAGTTGCTGAGTCACGTGGTGACCGTGTGGAAACTTTGAAGAGACTGCCAGCTGCGCTTTCTTCCCAGCTTTGTGGATTCACACCCAGCATTTTCTATCCTTGTGTCATGGCTCCACATCCAGCCAAGGGCTGAGCTCCTTCAGTCACGCTGCCTTTGGCTCTACCTAACCTCCTCTGTACTTCACACCTGGGAGGCTCCTGTGCCTCCTGAGGGAGAGCCCACTATGGCCAACATCTCAGTCACAAGGAAGGGAGTTTCACCATCCCAGGGCTCAGGCTACATGTGCAGCAACTACAATGAAGCCTCTGCTGAGAACCCTCACCTCCTCCCTTGTTCGTGCTCCACCTGCTACCCGAGTGCTCCCTAAAGCAAATCTATCCGAGATACCTACAAGTCTAGTGAGCTTACCCGACACCGCCCATGACCTCTCTACTGGCTCATCATGCAGAGCACCACAAACTAACCCAGCAGAGACCATCTGCTTGGCCAAACCTCCCTGCCTTGGGGTAGGCCACTCCCTCCTCAAATGTGATTTCCTCCCTTTCCGCCCAAGACAGGAAGAACTGCCTGACTGGCCTCCTCCTTGGTCCTATGCTGGCCTCTGTCCAGCCCTCACCGCCCTCATCTGGGAGTGCCTCTTGGCTTGAACTGGCTTAACATTCACCTTTGAATCTGAGAAACTTGGACCTGCCTGGTTTTTTTTTTTTTTAGTAGGTTGCTCTTGCTGTGAGTTGGGGGTAGGGTGATAAATGAGGGGATGAAGGAGGCTGAGCGTCTGCTGCTTAGGTAGGAGAGGGGCTATGTGGTGACCTTGCCAGCTGCCCCAAGTCTCTGTGATAATAGGAGGGTGGGGCAGGCACTCCCTTGACTGAGTTGTATTTTATTTTCCTGCCGCAGAGACACCTTCCTGCATTTCCCCAGGCTTGTGTGTGTGTCAGGCACTGCTCTAGCCATCAGCAAAAGTACCAAGCTTGTGTTGTAAAGTCGGGGTAGGACAGTTCTTGAAGTTCAGGGCGAAAGCTCCAACCTGAAGATACAGGCTGCAAGTCTCCATTCAGAGAGCCAGGGGTGAGTGGAAGGCTCACTGTCCCTTGTCTCACCACCAGTCTCTAGGCTTGGAAGATGATAACTGACTTTGCCCACAGGAGAGATGGCTCAGCAATTAAGAGCACTGGCTGCTCTCCCAGAGGGCCTAGGTTCGAGTCTTAGCACTCACATGGCAGCTTACAACCATCTATAACTCAAGTTCTAGGAGATCCAATTCCCTTTTGTGGCCTCTGCACGCAGTGCATATGGGCAAAACACCCATACACGTGTGTGTGTGTGTGTGTGTGTGTGTGTGTGTGTGTGTGTGTGTGTGAGAGAGAGAGAGAGAGAGAGAGAGAGAGAGAGAGAGGGAGAGAGGGAGAGACCCTCACATTGGATGACCGACAAGGCTGAGGTCCACTGGCTTTGTCTCAGTTCCAAACTTTATGACAGTTTTATCTTGGGTCCTGAGTGATAGAAAAAGCCATGTTTAGAATTTCAAATGTGGTAAAAGTAAAAAATAAAGCCCCACACTTGGAAACAGTGTTCTTTATATGTTAAATTCCCCCACATCTGGATTTCACACATGCACAATAGCAGAGCCATGTAGGAGACAGTACGAGTAAAGAAACCTCCAAGACCTGAATTCCATTCCCAATGTCCCCTTGGTGAGCCTGGTCACAAGGGCCACCATTTTCCCCTCTGAGGCCTCGGTGCTCATCCATACAAGGAGGTGTTTCAGACTTTTCCAATTCACTCAACATACCCTTGCCAGGACCTGCTCAGGTGGGGAAAGGCCAACAGGACAGGAAGTGACTTAGATCCAGCAGGGAGGGCAACAGATAAACAGGCAGGTGAACATACCAGAGTGGTAAAGTGTGTTCTGAAAGATGGGAACTGGGGGTAGCAAGGAGAGTAACTTTTCCCCTCTGCTGGGAAGTGTGAATTTTCAAGCCAATGCTGAACATCCAGTGGTAACTACCTCAGCAGATGGTGCCAAGCAGAAAAGGCTCCAGGAAGATAAAGCTGTAACCTAGGAACAAGGGATATTCTGGAGGCTGAAGGATGGTTTGAATGCCAGGGACAATCGATGAAGTTTTAGGAATTTCCTTCCATTTCTACCTCAGATCATGTACTGAAAGATCCAAATGCCTACCGAGGAGTTAGTTACATTCTGGGTGAGGAGCGTGTGATTCCAGGACTGGAGAGGCTAAGGTGGGGGGTTGAGAATGTAACTCCAGTCTGCATATGGTGACAGCTCACCTCAAAACCTACCCCTTAAAAACAAACAAACAAACAAACAAACAAACAAGAAAACAAAATAAGGGGGCTGGGGAGAAGGCTCAGCAGTTAAGAGCACTTGCTATTCTTACAGAGAACCTGGGTTTGGTTTCCAGCACCCACATCAGATAGCTTCCAATGCTATCCCCAGTTTCAGGGGATCCAACACTCTTCTGGCCTCGGGTATCTGCACACATGTGCACATATAAGCAGGCAGGTATATACACCCATAAAACAAACAGGCAAAAAAAAAAACAATAAAAAAGTCAAATTCTACCAAAAACTCTCCCCATAAAACCCCACAAACCAAAGTTATGTGTAAATCACTCCAAGATTAGAAACCACAGCAGGAAGCTGGTTAACTCACTGTGTATCAGGGCGGCAGACTACAAACTAGTCATGAAAGTCATGTTTTAGAAGAATTGCCAATGCTCACTACCTGGTAAGCAAAACAACATCCCACCGCTGATAATACATAGCAAAATCCCACTTCTAGAGCTCAGTCACTCAGAGTGTATACAGTATCACGTGTGTGCGTGCGCGCGCGCACACACACACACACACACACACACATACGTTTGGACTATGAGTCCACAAATATAGTATAGTTTCATATATGTACACATATCTTCCAAAAAGCCTGTAATGAAATGTATCAAACTGTTAGTAGTGATGTCCTTGGAGCAGTAAGGTCATTTTTATCCACATCCTTCTTAATTTCTCTTTTCTACAAAGATTCATTACTTTTGAAATGTGGAAGGGTATTAATAGATATTATTTAGAAATTAACTTGTAATGGCTGTAATATAAATAATGTACACACTTTCATACAAGGAAGTGAAGGCAGGCCTTGGAGGGCAGAGCCCACGCAGACTGGGAATACTCTGGGCTGAGCTGTCTGGCTTTCCCTTAACACTCCATCACAGGGTGATGAGCAAGATTTTATAAACCCCTTGGCACTGAAAAGGATCTCTTCTGGCTCAGGGGAAGAAAATGTCTGGCTGCCACACGTGATCCAGGGTGGCCAGGCTGCCTACACTGCTATTTCCAGAGGAAACATAAAGCTGGTAGTTAGCATTCTCTTTATCGAAAATTTCCCATATGGGGTCGTCAGGGCTGGGGAGACAGTTCAATGGTAGAAGATTCCCCAGCATATGAGGCTCTGGTTTCCACCTGCAGTACCACAAAGCAAAACTTTGAAACATATGGCTCCCACAGTTACTGTACTAGATTGGAATCTTGTGAGAACGAGACCAGTACTAACTATATTGTTTTATTCTCTTTAATTTTTCTGTTAACAAAATTCTCAATTATTTATTTATACACGGGGTTTCACCATGTAGCCTTGGCTGGCCTGGAGCTTGTTATGTAGAACTGACTGGCCTTGACTTCACAGATCCGCCTGCCTCTGCCTTCTGAGTGCTGGAGTGAAAGACAGGAGCCACATAATCAGCTTGAACATCATCAAAGAATACGCTGATTTTCCAGAACAAAGACTACAGCATCAGGGGCCCATAAATTCTCCAGAAGATTCTACAACACACCAACCCACCCTTGTGGCATGTTCTGAGTCTTAGACTTTGCTGGAAGTAGAGACAATAATACAACCAAGATAAAGCTCCCACAGGCAACATACCTCAGACCACTCAACTCAGAATCTGAAAAGTCATACGTCATTGAAGTTGTCCCAGGTGACTTCAAGGTTAAGCCTGCTCTGCACCCTTGTTTCTAATGAGAACTTGATACCTACCCCTCTCCACCCTACCTGGATACTCACATCCAGTCTAAATGACTTTGTGTTCTCTGTCTTCACCTGCTGGCCATTATACCAAACTGCAGGAGTTCAACTGTGTTATTGGTATAACTAAGACCTTGCTACTTTGTAAAAAGTTTGCTAAATGGATAAAAAAGAACCAATGAGATGAAAATATTACTTAGTAAGAATGTATAAAAATCATATCCTTTCCTATAACTAGATTGTCTAAGAGTTTTAAATACATGAGGAGAAACCATATGAGAATCTGGGGAGTATTTGGAAAATAAAAGGCTGCCAGTGTTACTTACTGCCATTATAATTAAGCATAAATTATAACCCCTCTGTTTTGTAGCAGTGATTCATTGTCAAGGAATTGTTTTAATTTAGTCAGAGTCCTATTTTCCGGATGTATTGTTGACTATGGGTATTTAGTGGTGAGGGTTGGTGGGAGGGGGATACAGGTCTTGGGGCTAGAGAGATGGTTTAGTGGTTAAAAGCACTCGTAGCTCTTGCAGAGGACCCAGGTTTAGTTCCCAGCCCATATAGGGCAGCTCACAACCCCTTGTAACTTCTGCTCCGGGGTGGGGGTGGGAGTGGGGGTGGGGGGAAAGGGATCTGATGCCCACTTCTGGCCTCAAAAGGTACTGCAATACTGGTCACAGGCATACAGGTAGGCAGAACACCCACACACATAAAAAGTAAAATGGAAAAAAAAAATATCTAATTTGTTGGTGGGGAGATAGCTTAGTGAGTAAGAACACTTCCTATGCAATCTTGAGGACCTGAGTTCAGATCCCCAGCACCTACATAAAATAGCTGGGTATGAGCAAATGCATATAACCCCAGTACTATGCGGAGAGGAGAAAGGATAAGTCACTGGAGCTTGCTGGCAGCCAGCTTAGCTCCAGGTTCAGCAACAGACCCATTCTCAAGGGATTAATGCAACAAGTGAGAGAAGAACAGTAGATGCCCTTCTCTGAACGAATTCTGCAGGCACACACCCACAGGTGCACAGCTACCACACACCTGCACACAGACAGACACACATACACACACACATGCACACAGGCACACACCCACAGATGCACAGCTACCACACACCTGCACACAGACAGACACACATACACACACACATGCACACACCCACAGATGCACAGCTACCACACACCTGCACACAGACAGACACACATACACACACACACACAGGCACACACCCACAGATGCACAGCTACCACACACCTGCACACACACACACACACACACACCGTCACCACCACCAAACATATGCACACACAAAATCTAACTTTGATTCTGACAAAAACATAAATTTATAGATTTTTATACTATTCTTCAGCCTAGGAACATGAAATTATTTTCTCTTTTTGTGTTTTTTTTTTTAAATAACCTTCAGTAAAAAATTTTATTTCTATCATAAAATATGTTCAGAGACTTTCATTGTATTTATTCCTGGATGTACTGGCTGGTTTTGTGTGTCAACTTGACACAAGCTGGAGTTATCATAGAGAAAGGAGCCTTCCTTGAGGAAATGCCTCCATGAGATCCAGCTGTAAGGCATTTTCTCAATTAGTGATCAAGGGTGGGAGGGTCCATTGTGGGTGGTACCATCCCTGGGCTGGAAGTCTTGGGTTCTATAAGAAAGCAAGCTGAGCAAGCCAGGGGAAGCAAGCCAGTAAGCAGCATCCCTCCATGACCTCTGCATCAGCTCCTGCTTCCTGACCTGCTTGAGTTCCAGTCCTGACTTCCTTTGTTGATGAACAGCAATATGGAAGTGTAAGCTGAATAAACCCTTTCTTCCCCAACTTGCTTCTTGGTCATGTTTTGTGCAGGAATAGAAATCCTGACTAAGACACTGGGTATTCTATTATTTATGTTGTCATTGTGGGTATTAATATAAAAAACCAAATTGATTATTGCTGGGATATGGAAAGGCTACTGATTTTGGCAGTTTTACTTTTTAGCCACCTGCCTTATAGGCTCTTTATATAGTTATTATTTTTCTGAGTTCAGTTCTTGGTTTTCTGCACAGGGTCTCACGTAGGGTAGGCAAGCACTGAGCTACACCAGAGTCGAGTTTGGTGCCATAAACAAGATTCTGAAACCAATGCCTTTCTGCTGTTTTTTGTATCACAGCGAATCTACTGATGTAGTCTGTGTGAAAGTGCTTCCTGCTGGCTGCTTTTGTACCAGGCAGCCTGAGAAAAGCAAGGCCAGAACATCTCAATGAGAATCTGTCCCCTGAAGACAGAAGTGGGGACCAGGACACCTGCAGTATCTTAGAGGTGCTTCTATATTTTCCCCTTGAAGTGAACCCTGACATCCATACCAGAGACCCAGAAACCAAAGGGTTACAAAGCAATGTGAAGTTTTATTCAAGCTAAGCGAAGGACAGGAGCAGATCATCAAATGAACCATCAGATCCTGTCTTGCAAGTATTTTCACCAAGATACAAATCATTGAAAGCTCAAACAGCTAGGGCCTGTCAAATTCTCTGTCCTAGGAAAGTGTGTGAAAGAACCCAAAGCTGAGGACACACAGGGGAGGGGACGTCCCACAGCTGTGGAAGTCAAGCAGGGTCAGCTCCATGCCTGCGCCCATTTCAGAATCACCGCTGAGGGAGTGTAAGCTCACACAATGTTCTGTGTGGGCCCCTCGCTGTGCAGGTGGCCCTCTTTGGACAGGCTAGCCCTCTACCATTGGAACATGAAGACGTCAGTCAGTGTGAGTGTATGTTCCCCAGTCACTTACTACACAGCAGTTTCTGAACTACCAGGATAGAAGAGGAATAAAAAACAAGGAAATTAGAGGTAAAATCAGAGATCTATGCATGCCCTTAAGTAATTGAGTATGTACTTCAAGCTAAATGAGAACTTTGGCTTCTATTGTATTTCTTGTGTGTGTTGTGTGTGTGTGTGTGTGTGTGTGTGTGTGTGTGTGTGTGTCTGTCTGTCTGTCTGTCTGTCTGAGGTGGTTGTTAGGATTCATTCTCCATTGGTCTCCACCTTATATTATATTCGCTGAGGTGGCGTTTCTCAATTGAACCCAGAGCTTGCTGTATTTGCTCATATGGTGCCCACCTGGCTTTTTGGTGGCTTCTGGGGATTCGAACTACAGTTCTCACCCTGCATGAGTACGTTTACCACTGGGCCATCCCCCCAGCCCCTGCTGGGTATTTCTGTTTGTTTGAGATAGACTCTCCTTATGTAGCTCAGGTTCGCCTAGAACTACCTGGCAAAGGACAGACTTACAAACTCCTGGCCTTCCTGCCTTGAGTCCTCAGAGCAGGGATTTGAGGTGAGGACCACACCTAGCATTACTTCAGATTTCTGAGACAGGGTTTTGCTATACAGCCCAGGATGACCTCCAGCTCACCCTTCTTCTACCTCAGCCTCCAGGGTGCTGGGATAACAGAATGTGCAACCATGCCTAGCTAGCTTAAAACTCACAATTAAACAAATATCACTAGAGCCAATCTCTGCATCTTTTAATTTATCCCACATCAGATATAAGTGTGAAATGCGTTCTTTCTTATATAATCCTATATTTTGGATGGAAATAATTCTACTATATTGTTTCTGGTCAAAAGTGCAAAATCTAAATGTAAACAATTAACTGGCCAGAAAGTGCTTTAACAAATGTTTGACATTAATAAATAGATTTTAAAAATCTCTCATTGAAACCATTTACATTATATGAATAACCTAAAATATACAAATTAAAAGGTGGTCAAACAGCATATTTAATGTATAGGACTATATTATCCTGAAGATCATTTGTGAATTTGGCCCAGGCTCCTGGACTGTGGGGAGGTGGAGGCGGAAGAGCCCTGGGGTGCATGCAGGTGCCGGGGGAGCAGCTGCTGCAGGTGCCGGGGGAGCAGCTGCACACTCATCAAGGGGTGCTCTTCAGGAGTCTGCGCTGCTGCAGCTGTGCCAGCAGACACTGCATGACATCTGCTCTTCTTGTTGTTGTGCTTTTATAAAAAATCAGTTTATTAATAAAAAACAGTCTTGAAAACACAATTCTAATAAGATTCTAATTTCTAAATTTATTTTCTTTCTTTCTGAGACTAAAAGACCTGCAGTTGTTTGGGCCCAGGCTCCATAGATCCTGACTCCTTGTATCTTGGTTGTCTGTGTTAGAATGGCCGGTAATAGAACCACTCTCCAAAGTGGTGGAGATACTAGCCCGTTGTAAATAAATGCTGACAGATGCTCCTGCTCTAGAATGAAACTCCATGTATCAAATGCACAGGTGCAGTATCTGATTCCCACTTGTGACGTGTGAGGGAGGGTGGAAAGTCACTGATCGGAGGGCCCACGGAGCATCGCTTGTCCTCCTGAGGAGTCACAGTGAACGGTCAGGATGTCCTCTAAGAAACCCATGACGACCCCTCTGGCTGTGTCTGCAGCCAGTGCTTGCACGCTGTGTATGTGCTTCAGGGCCACTCTGAGCATCTGGTGTCGTTCCTGTGGGGTGTGGACTGCTCCGGGGTCGTCCCCCTCTGCTCCCGATTTTAAGAACTGTAGGATGTAGGACTGGATCATATCCCCGTTCAGCTTAAGAGTTTCTTGAATGCAGGGCAGGTCTGAGGCACTGGCTAGGCTCAGGAGGTGAAGCAGTGCCTGGCAGATGTGAGTCCGCAGGCTGGCACAGTACTTGAACTCCAGGAAGTCTGTAGTGTCTTCGCTCTTCTGCAGGGCAGTGACCAGCGCACTCCAGATCTGGGTGAACTGTTCTACGGACCCATACTGTGCTCTCTTGCCCGGAACAGAGAGGGCTGCCGCAGATCTGATGCGCACTTTGAAGTTCTTGCATGACATCACAACTGATGTCAGGGCTTTGTAGGCCTGGGAGGTCCATGGGGCTGTTCCTAGGAAGAATTCACAGTCACTACAACTAGTGAAGGTTTAGAGACAAGCAGGGTGGGGGGAGTGTGTATTTTGAGTTTGCTCCACTCTCATGATTACTCCATGTGCTAGAGTTATAACAAGAACGGCCCCATGTATTTAAATGTTTAGTCATCAGGGAACTGGCACTATGTGAGAAGGATTAGGAGGTGTGGCCTTGTTGGAAGGAGTGTGTCATGTGGGGTGGGCTCTGCAGTGCCCATGTCAGGCCCAGCCTCTCTCTGCTTGTGGGTCAGAATGTGGTTCTCAGCTACTGATGGCAGCACCACATGTGCCACCATGATGATAACGGACTAAACCTGTGTAACTATGCCTACAGTTAAATGTTTTCCTTTATAAGTGTTACCTTGGTCATAGTATCTCTTTACAGCTACAGAACAGTGACTAAGACTCCTCATTAGACCAGGGCAGCAAAAGCCAACCTGGTAGATCCCAGGGAAGGGACTATTTTCCTAGACAAACCTGAAGCATGACTTCTGCTATCTGTCCAACAGGGCAAAGCCTGGCGAGACCTGCTTCTGGCAGTGTGAGGATGTGGACTGTGGGCAGCAAGCAGCACCATTCCTGCTAGCACCAGGCAGCAACCCGTCATGCACATTGTGCATTTTATTGTTAAGAAGTTAAACACACTTCTAGCTTCAAGAATAAGATGCTCACATCTTTTTCCCATTTCTGTGGCCACCCCCAAATTAGCACATTTCCCACCTCCTTAGAAGTGCTGGCTTAGCATCTCCTTAGATGGTCTGGCTGGAGTGTCTCTCCTAGCCTGTCCCTTTATTTGTTGCCCCCAGAAAAGCAGACTCTTTCTGTTCTGTGAATGGTAGTGATATTTACAAGGGCCTCAGGTCTCACCGTCCACAATCTGTCTCTGCTTCGGGCTTACAGGCTTCCTCACAGCTCTGCCCCCAGCAGTGTCTCCACTCTCTCCCTGGGGCTGCTCTGCCAGAACATCCTGGGAGGTACGGACACTGTGCCAGCTGCCCCTCACATGGTGCCTGCTCTGCTGGTCTACATGGTTATCCCCCTCCCACACCCCCTCAGGGACACACCCTTAGCTCTCCAGTGTGATGGAGGTAGAGATGCAGAGACAGTGCTGGCTGGCATTCCCAGTGGCTAGGGCTGTACACAGAAGCTGCTGGCCCAAGACGACATGCTGAGCAAGGCTCATGGTGCTCAGGGCAGCATGATGGACAGAGAAGCCCTGAGCATCCTTTTCTGAACCCAGAACTTGTGAGAGTTGAACCTGTACCCTCTGTTCCAGAGGCAACTCTTTGGACTTGGCCAATTTCCTTTCTATCTTTTCTCCTAAGTATTTAATGAGGTGATACAGTAGAAATGAGTTAAACTCCCATTTTGTTTGCTTAACATACGTATTTTCTCAGCTTATAAAAACCAGCTTTGTAAATACACTTTTTAAACGGCAATAAAACACCTCATCAAACACTGACTTGTTTCGTTGTCCCGCCAAACCTAGTTCCTGCTGTTTTTCTACTCCTGTGACAAAAGCCCCTGTGACAAATATCTTTATTAACAGCACAGGCTGGTATATTCCTTCCCCAGAGGCTCTTGACAGGCAAGGGGAGGGAGACCATCTTACCAAGTGGAAGAGCAGGGTTTTTAAAAACATTTCCCATCGCGTAACAAGCATTCCACCGGACTTTCATGGCAGCCTCGTTCACAACAGTGGAGATCAGAGCCTGGATGGACTCCTCGATGATTTCAGCGAACCTGGGTCTTTCTATGTGAGAGGGCTGTAGAAAATGGAGCAAATTCCCGAGGGCCCGGACCGCGTTGCTTTTGACC
This sequence comes from Mastomys natalensis, assembly GCA_021653895.1. Classification (NCBI taxonomy): domain Eukaryota; kingdom Metazoa; phylum Chordata; class Mammalia; order Rodentia; family Muridae; genus Mastomys; species Mastomys natalensis. Next base: position 1,573,664 of record JAJTUV010000176.1, read on the forward strand.
TGGAGTGAACCAACCGTAAAGGCCTCAGAGTGATTTTACCAGAGATGTTTCAGAAAGTATAAGTTCCACCTTTAAAAAGACCACCTCCCCAGGTCATGAACCCAGAGAGGGCGCTGAATCTGAGAACTGTGCATGCTCACCCGACCTAACGCCAGAGCCCATGCTTTTTAAATGCACCATGTAACTAACAGGCACATGCAGGCTCTTTATCTTTCTGGTCAATTCCACTTAAAGATGCATTTTTCTTTTCTTTCCATCTGTTTAAATAGCAGATAAACATAACTATATAATGCAGTAATATCAACAACAAAGGAATGTTGGGACATCCCATGGGACACAAGGCAGCAGAATAAACTGTCCGAGTGTATAGTGGGCAGCACTGGCCCGGAGCTCCTGCCAACACAGGACGTCTGACAGTCAGGCGCCCTGTTGGAGCAGCTGTGTTTAAGTGTGCACCCTCGCCATCTTGCGTGTACCTTGTCTTTGTCCGTAGAGGCTTGTATTGCACACTGCAACATTTTCAAGAGCAGGAGCCCAGAGAACTCATCCTGGAAACTTGGGTCTGGTGTGTCCCTGTCCCACCCAAGACACAAGGCGGGATAAAAAGAAAACACCACTTAGCAGTGTGCATACAAAGATAGAGTCACCAAGTACAGAGGGTAAAAACTTGAGGAAAACAGCTTGGCATCTTTTCAGATCACACCAAGAACTCACACATCTTTCTTGGTTTTGTTTGTTTTTGAGCCAGGCTTCATTACAGAACTTAGACTGGCCTGGGACTTGGTGTGGAGCCTATAATGACTTCCAATTTGTGGTCCTCCTGACTAAGCCTCCTGAGCACTGGGATGACAGGCACATGCCACCACACCTGGGTGTCAATACAGCAGTCCCACACTTAAGAATATAACCTCAAGGGATACCTCAAAATGGACATTTCATGCCTGGAAGTGTTCTGTCTAAAGACATCTGCAAGCCCAAGGCCTAAAACAAGCACTCAGGAAGGGAATGGATAAGGATGCATGCCTTGGCGGAGTCTGTGTGGTAGGTGTTTATTAAACACCCAGTGCAGAGAATGGCCCTGTGTACCTCACATGCCTCTTATGCAGAGTTAAGTGACAGAAAGTATGCTGGCAGGCAGCTCTAGTGATAGAAATGGGGTGTTGTGAGAAGGAGGCAGATTCTATACTGAATACCCCTTACTACTGCTCAAAATCTTTTGACCTGTGAATATACTCCATACACACACACTTTAAATTATTTAATTAATTAATTTTCTTTCTCCAATGGAGTGTCCTGGGTATATCAGGTACACTCCAGGGTAGGTTCCTGTTTTTTGAGAGAGGGAGGGAAGGAGGGATGGGGGAGAAAAAGGGGAGAGAAGGAGAGGGAGAGGGAATGGGAAAGGGGAGAGAAAGAGAGAAAGAGAAAAAGAGAGAGAGAGAGAGAGAGAAACAGAGAGAGAGAGAGAAAAGAGAGAGATTAAATATGAAGTTGGATGGGTAGGAGGGTGGGAAGATCTGAGAGGAGTTGGTTGGGGGAAATATGATTAAAATATATTATATGTAAAAATATTTAATAAAACAAAACCCAAAAAATCCTCTGCATCCTTTAACAGGGTAACTGTTACAAAGGTTTTGGATTTCTGCTGTGATATTTTCTACAATGTGGGTATATACTTATGACAGCACATGGTACTTTTGAATATATATATATATATACTGTAATAGAGTAATATGTATTCTTAATACATTAAAAAAATCTACTGGGTTTATTGCTTGAGGAATATTAAAACAAAATAGCAAAACCGCCTGCATAATTTGAGGGGAATTCTTGCCAATTCTGTCATAGTAGGAACGAAATACACCTTTTAGGAATTCTAAAACAGATGCCACTCAGGGAAAGCAGCTGAGTCACTTACATGTTGACAATCAGAGTGTCTGTCAGGTTGCCCAAGGACCAGGCTGCTTTGGCGCGCACGTTTAGTGACTTATCTTGAAGTGACATCAATATAGCATTTGCTGTGTCTGCAACAAATATGACGTCCTGTACAACAAACCAGGCTATATTACTAAGGAGTTCACACTGCTGCCTCTGAGCTTTACAGCTTATTTTCACAGAAAGCTATAGGCCTTTACGGTAATTTTGATTTAAGCTTACTGTGGAGTCACCGTGCACCTGTGACAGTCACCTGTGCATTCTGTGCTCGGGCTGACTGCCATCTCCTTCAACAACGTTCTGACAGTGAAGGCGTCTCCCAAACGCACTGCTTCTCAATCACTGCTTCCGAGTGGTAACATCCTCTTTTTAATCCTTAGTCAATCATTCACTAATTAAACATTTGCTGCACACTAAAGTCCCAGGCAGTGTGTCAAATAATTAGCAAACGAAGCGCAGGTGCTGCGCAGTGTAATAGCAGCCAAGGAAATCTGATCCCATAACAGGCTAATTTCCTTCACTGTCAACTCAGAAGCCTCACGCCCACGAATGCACTAGTGGTATAGGTGCTGAGGAACTGGAGGGCGTGCCAGGCTTCCTCTCACCTGTCTGAGGCAGGGGAACAGCACATAGACTCCAAGGGCCCTGGAGGTGGCGGCTTTCACTAAATGGTTCTTGCTGTCATTCAGGCCGAGCAACATTGTAATGCACAAAATCTGCTTGTCGTTCTGCAACACAGAAAAGGAACCGTGAGAAGGAAGAACTGTGAGCCGGTCTTCCATGAGCAGCTGTGGGGAGATCGCCTGAGCTGTGTTAAACCACTACTGTGACCTTCAGCCAACTCGGAGGTAAAGGGTGGGGCCTGACACTGGGGCAGGTGTGTGAGCAGAGATTCTGGGTGAGGCACACACAGAGCACCTTTCAAGGTCATTGAATCCTGCTTCATTACAAACGTCCGGTATAAAAGCTAATTTACATAGCTAAGAACAGATCAAAAGGTACTAAGGAAGGAAGAACAGGAGCAGCCAAAATCAGATATGAGATCCTCACCTAGAGCGATGGAATCAGGAGGTATGGGGAGAGTAAAGACCGAGTCAAGGCCTCCTAACAAGGATTCTCTCCAGTTACCTCTCACATGACCCCTCTGATAAGCAGATGATACAAAGCTTTAAAGAAACTCAAGGAGCCAAAGAGCTGGAGGAATGGCTGGGATGTGGGCCAAGACTCTCATCTCAGGACACGATGTGTTTCTGAAGTCTGCCCTCAGAGCTGTGCCGCCCACACCCGCACCCTCTAAGGCCCAGGAAGCAAGGCTTTCCTGGAGGAGTAACACTTCATTGCCCTCACTACAAACCCAACAGAAACAGCTTCCTTTTTTTAAAGAGAGGAGGCTGAAACCATTTCAGAACAGAGAATCACACTGGGGCCCCGCTGCCCAGGGCATATGGCAGGTTACCGGCAGACTGCTGAAGGCCTCTGGCAAGATGGAGGACAGGGCATCGCAGGCGCTAGCCTGGAGAGTCGGGTGCTCTGCAGACTGCAGGGCTCGGGGCAAAGGACCATTCAGCATCGCAGTCCAGAACATCACCACCTGGAACAGAGGCGCAGTTAGAACCAGAGACAATGGCCAATGTGGGACCTGCTGAAGCCATGCCCACTAGATGCAGCCTTGCAGATGAGAAAGGTTTTGCTGAAGTGGTAGCTGTTTGTAAGTGCTTTCACTGGTCATCTTCCACAGTAACGGAAACAACTGAAATAACCTGCCATCCAGTAGGACACTACAGTGTAACTGAGTTGACAGAAAGAGACAATGATGATGGTGATGGTGGTGGTGGTGACGGAGAGCAGAGGGTAGGTAGCTTCAGGGTTAATCAGCAATAGCAGCTTATAGTTCAACAGGGTAAGAAGTCCTGGGGCAGGTGAGATGGCTCAGTGCGTAAAGGCACTTGCTGTGCAAGCTGGCGGGTGACCTGAGTTCAATCTCTGGAACCCACATAAAAGTGGCCATAGAAAACCAACTCCACAAATTACCTTCTAACCAGTAATAATAATTCTGGAGTGCTATTCCTCAACAGGAACGCCATAGATTTGTTCTGATTTTTATTTGTTATTAGTGTGCACATGTATGACATATGTGGACACATCTGTCATGGTGCACATGGGGACGTCAGAGGAAAACTTTGTGGAGTTGGTTTCTTATGTGGGTTCCAGGGATCACACTCAGACTGTCAGGTGTGTAGCCCTGGGCGGCAAGCACCTTTTACCCACAGTGCCATTTTACTGGCACACCATGGTTTTCAACACTGGAAGAAATGACATCATCCTCTCCACTTCATTACTGAGCACACTAGAACGTAGAGGACAGGGGGGCTGCAGGCAGGCTTACCAGGTGGACTGGCACTCTCTGTTCAGATGCTGTGTTGGAATCTGGCTTGTACTGCTGTATCAAGCCTGTACCCAGTTCTTCCAGGAGCTGCCAAGATACAAGAAATGCACTGTCAGAGCAGAGGCTCTGCTCTATGGAGGCTACAAATACCCTGCTTCAGTTTGTAATCATCTCAAATCAACAGCAAAAGTAGTTTCTCTTCCTTTCTTTTTCTTTTCATTTGTTTTTTTTTCCAGACAGGGTTTTATTATGTAGCCCTGGATGGCCTTGAACTTAAGAGATCCAACGGCCTCTGCCTCCTTCATGCTGGAATTAAAGGCATGCACACAACTTAGGAAAAGTAATTTCTAACTGGTTTTTCTTTTCTCAGCAACTATGACAGAGGTACTCTTTCAAGGAGTAAAACTGACACCTTATGCTGTTAGCTAACCCTGTGCAGACAAACCAGGAGAGGAATGTGCCCCTCCTCACCTGAAACCTCAGAAACCACAGAGGAAAACAAGTCACTTGTAATGACATTACCTTCACGCCGTGGAGCTGAATGGATGGGTTTGCTTCACACATGCACTTACAGATCACCTCGCCAAGCTCCATCAAGTACAACTGAGCCATTGAAAAATAGCCCTTGCCAGGTGAGCCAAAACCTACATGGAGAACAGGCGATTAGTTGATCTAAAGGCAGGCAAGGCTGCACAATCCAGAAGGGTTTCCACATTTCTTTACATACTCGCAGCCAACATGGACTATAAATCTGACGCCGAGAAGTAAGAAGCAACCGTTACCTAGATATTGTTGGCATCAGCTCCATGACACTTTATTGGTCTGCGATGTCTCACTCAAGACTAAGTCTTTGATATAGATGTTTTTGGAGTTTATAGCTGAAAGGGTAAAGGGCGTGTTCGGTGTCCTCAGATGACCAACGGCCTGCAGAATCGCGCTGGGATGGCTACTCTTGCCATCAACCTGACTACATCTGAAGTTAACTAGAACCCAAGCAGCTAGTTATATGCATAAGGGATTTTTTTTTTTTTAATTAAATCATTTGAATTGGGAAGACCCACTTTTAATCTGGATCTTTCGAGGTGGGAAGGCTCACCTTTAACCTTCTGCTGGCAGCCTGTATAAAGGACATGGAAGAAGGAAGCTCATTCTCTTTGCCTGCTTGTTCTTACTCTTGCTGGCAAGTCTACTCCTTCACTGGCATTGGAGCCTACTTCTTTGGGATTCTGGCATGTGCTGAAGACCAGCTGAGACATCCAGCCTCATGCACTGAGCAACTATTGGATTCTTGGCCTTTCCATTGGTAGACAGTCACTGCTGGGCTAGCTGGACCACACCCTGTGAGCCATTCTAACATATCCATTTTATCTATCTATCTATCTATCTATCTATCTATCTATCTATCTATCTATCTACCTGCCTATCTCTCAATCTCATTCTGTCAGTTCTGATCCTCTGGAGAACCCTGACTATACACAAGCCTATGTCTTAAACTACATCTGAGTACAGGCATGTTTTCTTTTAAAAATCAGTCTTCCTTCCTTTTCTTCTTCTCTCTCTCTCTTTCCTTATTTCTTTCTTCTTTCTCTCTTTGTTGAGATGAGTTTTTACTATGTAGCCCTGGGTGGCCTGGAACATGCTATTAAAACAAAGATTTGTCTTAGATTCACAAAGATCTGCTGCCTCTGCCTCCAAGTGTTCCCTGTGAGGGCTATTTTCTTCCTTCAAAGGAGCAATCATTTTGTTTCAATAAATCGGTAGGTGTAAGAGGACAAGGAGGAATCTATAGAGAATGAACTTTAAGCTGCAGAAGTCAGGCTTGGTCATTATGTCTGTCTGTCATACAGTACTGACCTGACTACAACAGTCTGAGCAAAAGAACAAGGAGCACACTCAGCACTTTACAAGGACTGTCCAAAACCAAACACAACAGAGCCAAGGCCACACCAGATGGCAAGGCCATTTCATGCACCTGCCCCTCAGTCACCCTCCTGAAAAGGAATAGTCCCTTCCTTTCAGACAGGGGACATGGTGCTTCCTACCTGTAGCGCCTCCAGCCGCATGGGGGATGGCTCATAGGTGCTTCCCAGGGTGGAGCCAGCATCGCTTCCTGAGCAGGGATCCTCCTTGGGTAGCACCACAGTGGAAATGCACAGTCGGATGAGCCAGCAGGGCTCTGACGACCCCTTTGGTGAGCTGAGCGATGCTTCTTCCAGAGAAGGTCCTGCAGGGAATGTCTTCCAGCCATCAGGAGTGCTGAGGTGAGGGGTTGCTGAGCTGCTGCTGCTGCCGAGCCCAGAGGAACAGGGCTGTTGAAGAAGCAGCTGGACTTCTGGCAAAGGCGCATGAGTGGACACTATAGCTCCTAGGAGCGTGAGACTTGACACTCGGACATTAACATCTGTCCAAAGAAAGGCAGGGCCTATCACCATGGAACCACTGTCATAAGGGCTGCAGTTATCCCTGCTAGCAATTAAGAATTGCTAGATTCTTTTTAAATTACATATAATCAAGATTCTAATTCCAGTTCATAGGAAAGATGGGACAACATCATGAAGAAACAATCTGAAAAATCAAGACCATTAGACATTCTACAAGACAACTAACTGACTAGGAGAATCCAAATGAGAGGACTAGAAAAACCACTAACAGCTGGTGGGGCTTCTCCATGTAAAAAGAGCACAGCACCCAGGCATGGAGCTGGACTCCTGGAATCCTAGCACTTGCTCCTGCAGAGCACGAGAGTTTAGTCCCTGGGACTCCGTGTCCTCTGCTGACCTCATACACACCTACCCACAGTCACAAAAGTAAAACCAAAGAATCATTACAATCCTAGAGTGCTTCACACAGTAACAAAACGTTACTAATCAATCCATCAACCTGAATGATCCTGGGAGTTAAAAGAAAAAGCTATAAAAAACAAACAAACAAACCAAAATTTAAAAACAAAACAAAACAAAACAAAAACAGGGCCAGAGGGATATCTCAGCAATCGACACAATTGCCTGTAAGCACGAGGCCTGGAGTTTCAATCCCCAGAACCCATAAAATTGCTGAGTGGGTATGGCGGTCCACTCCTAATTCCAGTGTTCAGAAGACAAGAGCTGGGAGCCTGGGAAGAAAACATCTAATCAGAGCTCTGGGTGCACTGAGAGACGCCGTCTCAATGAATAATGCAAAGGCCATAGACACTTGCTCTCACACCACACATACAGATGCACTCACACCACACATACAGACACACTCACACCACACATACAGACACACTCACACCACACATACAGACACACACCACACAGACACATGCACTCACACCACACATACAGACACACTCATACCACACATACAGACACACTCACACCACACATACAGACACATGCACTCACACCACACATACAGACACATGCACTCACACCACACATACAGACACACTCACACCACACATACAGACACACTCACACCACACATACAGACACACTCACACCACACATACAGACACACTCACACCACACATACAGACACACACCACACATACAGACACATGCACTCACACCACACATACAGACACACTCACACCACACATACAGACACACTCACACCACACATAGACACACACCACAGACACATGCACTCACACCACACATATAGACACACTCACACCACACAGACACACTCACACCACACATATAGACACACTCATACCACACATACAGACACACTCACACCACACATACAGACACACTCACACCACACATACAGACACACACCACACAGACACATGCACTCACACCACACATACAGACACACTCATACCACACAGATACACACACATACACCACATACAGACACACACCACACAGACACAATAAATGAGAAAAAAAAAAAAAGCTGAAAGGCCCGCATTTGGGGTCAGTGTTTTGCAAGTGGCCGTCTAGCTGCCCCAACACCATTTGCTGAAGAGCCGCCTCGGCTCTTTTGCTGTGGCCTGCTGTGGAGGATGAATGTGGGGATACTTTTGGGCTCTCTGTTCTCTTCTACTGATCTACGTTCTATACTGCCTTTAGTATAGTTAATAGTACGTTTTGAGGTATTGACACACTCAGTCTGTTATTTTTTTTCTCCTGCAAACACCATGGATTGAACCCAGGGCTTTGCACATTCTAGGCAAGTGCTCCACCACTGAGCCCAACTGTCAGCCTAACTTCTCTACCAATAAATACTGTGTCCACCTCTAGGTCTTCTGCTGGATAAACTTGGGAACCTTGCGCTGGCATTTTGATTGGGATTACACTAATCCTTAGATCACGCTGGAAGAACAGAGACGGAGTCCTGTTCATCAGAAAGGGCTCTTCCCTTTCATCCATCACTTTGTAAGTATACAGATGAACCTGCTATAAATTTCCTTAGACTTATCCTTAAGTAGTTTAGACTTTGAACATTTTAATAACAAAAACATTGAAGTATAAAGTCAAATATCTGAAAGGGCCTGTTGAGATGTGGGGGCTAAAGATGTAAATAAAGAGAAACATACAGTTAAAATTAGCTGCTGCCTGCATCAGAAGACTTGGGGGGGGGGTGTTTGTTTGTTTTTGTTGTTGCTGTTTTGTTTTGAGATAAGGTTTCTTCTGTGTAGCCCTGGCTGTCCTGGAACTTGCTCTGTAGATGAGGCTGGCCTCGAACTCTGAGATCTGCCTGCCTCTGCCTCCAGTGTGCTGGGATTAAAGCTGTGTGACACCATTGCCCAGCTGAGAGGTGGGTTCTTAACTGTGCTTTGGAGGTCACCGATAAGAGGCCTCATTTCAAGACTTATCTTTTCGTTGCCTCACTTATAGACTGGTGTAAGGAGTAGGTTGAACTCAGCCTATCATCTGAGCCTTAAGAAAATCTTACAGAACAGGTGCAGGTCTTCCTGTTAGGACACTGTGGTTCTGCACGGGCCACGGATGTGAGGAGAGGCGTGGGAGATGGTGTGGATCCCCAGACTCCACGGCTCGTGGCCCTTCCACAGCATTCTAGAAAACACCCACTCGCTCTGCCTCCTTACTATGCAGTTTTGACTGAAAACTCAAACTAAAAATGAGTCTGATCTGAAATCTTGCAAACAAACAAAAAGGAACATTCTAAAGGTGGGTGTTCACAGCTCACATACCTTATGTGTGGGAAAAATCCAAGACTCACAGCACTAAGTCCACAGTTAGAGATGTGAACTAACTTCAGATGGCTTTACATGGACTTCACAGATCACGGTACAGAAGTCAGGTTCTTGTACGACAGCTTTTCTTCCCAATACATGACATCTACCTTCCTTCCTCCCTCCCTCCCTACAGATCTCTCAACATCTGCCTACAGATGTTGAATCCTATGCACTTGACACAGCCGCTTGTACTTGGCTCACTCCTACTCTGAGATGCGGTTTCTTTACTGTGGAGAGTCAGGTCTCAACTCAAGGTCAGTCTGCTCATCCAACTGGCCTTCTAGCAATGGTTGACAGCCTTGAACGGTGAGCCTTTCAGAGACCTCAGAGCTGGAGAGAGGCGCTGAATACTTCTCTTTCTTTTAAACACTGCTACTCTACATTTGATGGATATAAAGAAGCCTCCACACTACCAACCTTTGTGGCGGATGTAAGGCTTTATGTGGTTCCAGACTTTAGTTAGCAAGCTGAGCTTCAGACGGTTGTAGGGGGCGTTTGATACTAGATTTGCAAGGCACTGCAACAGAACAGAAATACACATTTACAATATTTAATTTAAAAGGTCTTTTAAGTAAAATATTTTTTTACATTTATTTTTCTGAGTGTGTACGTGTAGGTCAGAGGGAAGTTATGGGAATCTGTCCTCTCCTACCACACAGATTCTGGGATCAAACCTGGCAAGCACCTTTACCCACTGAGCCATCCCGCCAGCCCTCCCTCCCCTCATTTTTAAATTATACTAAATAAAAACCAGTCTTTTTAATGTCTATAGTTATATTAGATAAAGAGGTACTGACTTCCAAACAGGTGTTTTTAATATAACTGTTACTTATACTCTCAGGTCAAATTACTTTTAGATGACGTGTAACACTATATACTAACTAATTGAATTCTGCAGGTAACTAGGACTTACCTTAATTATTTGAGTAAGGGTCTGGGATGAGGACTCTGCCACCAAAGCTAACAAAAGACATCTGTGCAACTCTCTAATGCTGGATGCAATCGTGACAGAGAAGGGTGTAAAAGCCCGTTTGTGGTCACTGGTGTCTTCAGCAACAGAAAGGAACTGCTTTGAGCCTTCCAAGATGGCAGACAGAACTTGAAGAGCACAGGCACGCGTCTGGAATTTCAAGACGATTCACACTGATCAGTCTGAAGTCGGGATCCAGGTTCCCTTCCTCCTACACACACTCAATGCTCCACATATTCAGAACCAGCTTATTGGAAGGATGAAGGCAACAGAGGGCGTACTGGCTACTGAGGGCAGCTATAAGCTACTACACATAATGAGATCCTCGAGCACACTATGGGACCACAGTGAGGTGGAACTCCAAGGTCTACCACAGCACACAGATCTGTATCCTGAGCATGGGGATGAGGAGAGATGAGAGCCCTACATAACTAAGCATACGGCCGATGGAAAGAGAGCCCGACACTTCCTGGGACAAAAGACACAAATCGAGAGTTCAAGTCAAAGTTCCAGAGAATTTCTGCTTACATTCTACTCTGAGGCATTTGAATGTGTGTTTGTGCATATGTTATCAATGGTAATTCGATGTTTAGAAACACTTAGGTGTAGGAACTAACACCTTTGACAGGACCATATGTGATAAAGAATGTAAGTGGTATGTGTATATGTTCATGTGTGTTTTCACATGCTTGCACATGCATGTGGAGGCCAGAGGCTGAGGGCAGGTGTTTGTCTCAGTTGCTCTCCATTTCATTTTTGGAGAGAAGGCCTCTCACTGAACCTGGAGCTCACTGACTGGGCTAGGTGAGTTGGCCAGCGAGCCCTAGGGATCTATCTATCCCAACCCCAGATGCTTTATGGCTGTGCTCTGGATCTGCACTCATTTCTTCATGCTTACTCAGCAAGGCCTTCAACACTGAGCCATCTCACAGGCCCTAAACATCATGCTATGTATGGAATGGGAAAAACAAAAACCAAAAAAACCACATCTTTACCATGGATTGCTGTTTATTAAGGAAAAGTCAGTTACAGAAGGTTGTGAGCTGTCATGTGGATGCTGGGAATTAAACCTGGGTTCTCTGGAAGAGCAGCCAGTGCTCTACCACGAAGCCATCACCCCAACTACAAAGCGTGTAGTTAGCTATTCGAATGATTATGGAGCATCCCAATCTACTGTGGCTTACACTATCCTTTTAGAAAGAAACCTTAAAAATAGGTAAAACATTCAACAGTGTTTATTAAAATACTCACTTTCAGTGGGTAGCTGGGCTTCCTAAGGAAAGCCAGGAGCTACTCTCAGTGTGATGGTTTAACAGTCATGGCTGTTAGGCTGAGAATAGATTCCTTTTCTTCCTTGGCTGAGAACCAGTTTAAAGAGGAATGAACATATCTGAACAGAGGCAGTTCCATCTGCCATGGGGTAGTTGCTGATGCTATCAAGACTGACAAACCATTGTTTGTCTTTCTTGAAAGTGCCTTTTCTCATTAAAACATGTAAATCATTCATGATTCTTTAAGATATGGGAAAACTTGTTAGCATCTTATCTCATATACAGCAGTACCTCTGGCTTTCACAGCACATTACAGACACCAGCCTTTACAACCATTATGCCCTACAGTCCACTGAGCTAAGTCACTTCCTAACTGTGCCTGTTGTAAACACCACAGCTTCAGTGGGGCGCACAGGAGACACAGAAGTTACAGCTCAGTAAGCTCTGACTTCAAGGACCACTGGGCTTAAGATGTAATCCTACCATGTAGTCCACAGAAGCCTGAGTCCTCGTCATTTCCTGCCTATTAAGGTTCTCAAGTCAAGACCTGGGATGGTCTCAGTGAGAGCAGAATTCAGACATCAGACAGGGCAAATGGGGAAAAGGACACAAAATGTGACTTCTTGTAAAGCTTTGGTTCAGCATCCTTACCTTTGGAGATGGATCCTTTAGTGTGAGCGTCATTAAGGACACAGACTGTGGGCTTCCAAGCTCCGTGTGTCAGGAACAAAGGCAGACCAGTAGCCATATAGGACTTTTTTTTCTATTGATTTGATAGTAGAAAGAAAACAAGCCAATGCTCCTTGGCGAACCTTGGCTTGGTATGACCTTTCAGAATGAGAAAACAAGGTGTAGAAGCTTTTAAAAATGTGAATGGAAAGGCTATTTGTTCTAACCAGTTCAGATGCTTTGAGAAACTAAGCATCTCCTGAATCTTCCTAAGGATGTTATCATCCCTTCCAAAGTCTGATCAAAACATGTTACGTATTTTTGCTACCCGCTATTAAGGGTGATTAAAATGCAAGCAGGCAGAGAATAAGAGAGTAACATTTTAATTAGAAAACCGGAGTTAGACCAGGACAGTGCAAAGCATCCATGCATCTGCTCAGTGGATACCCCGAGTAACCTTGTATGGGTCACAGTGCTTGAGGTGGCCACCCCCAAAGGCCCTGCCCTTGATGCACTTTTTAGTGGCAGTGCCAGATGGTTCAAGAAAGAACTGTCAGGCTGGAGAGATGGCTCAGAGGTTAAGAGCACTGGCTGCTCTTCTTAAGGTCCTGAGTTCAATTCCCAGCAACCACATGGTGGCTCACAACCCTCTGTAATGAGATCTGGTGCCATCTTCTGGTGTGCAGGCATGCATGTAGGCAGAACACTGTATACATAATGAACAAATAAAATCTTTTTTTTAAGAAAAGAAAGAAAGAACTGTCATATACTTCCCATGACACTAGGGCAAAGATTAATTACAGGGTCATGTAACTGAGAGTCTAAGCCAGAACGGAGGTGTCAGAAAAGTTTTCCAGAAAAAAAGACTTGTGAGTGCACTCTGAAGAGGACGAGAGGCTAACAAGATGAACAGGCCAGACAGCAGCATTCACAAGGCAGATTCACTGAGTCTGCCCACTAAAGAGACGTCAAGGTCAGCGCCACACAGCAGGCATGCTCTAAAAGTCACATGCAACTACAAATATCAGGTAAACATCATAACAAAATACTACTACCTCATTTTACCTGCATGCCTCCTTCTGCATCCGAATAGTCTGACTCACTGCTACTGACTCTTTTCCAGCTGGAGGAGGTGAAGGGCAAGGAGGTCTGCTCTCTTCCGGCAGCTCTGCCTCCATCCACAGGCAAACCCTGGGAGCCCCAGGGGGAGGAGCCCCAAGCGTTCTCGACACACGTGTTCACCTGGTCCATGCCGAGCCCTGGTGCTGCTATGGCTTCACCACAGGGCTCCTCCTCGTCCTCAGCTTTCTCCCCTTGTTGGTGTTTCTTTGGTTTTACTTTGTGTTTTTTCTTTTTATTCTGATTTTAGGAGCAAACAAAGACATAATATGTAATACATACCTATATACATA